>OY728141.1:1025834541-1027084541 GCA_963277665.1 Viscum album | reverse complement strand
GAACATATGAGGGTACTTATATTTTATTACATTGTTTAGGTTCCCATTTTTCTTACTTATTATTATGATTTCCCTATATAACATTTACTAGTGAAGTGGTCTTATTTTGTAGTATTTTATCTTTATGTTCTATGATCTCAATTGGTTGTTCCTAATTAGAGAGATCATGATCTAGTTTTATAACCTTTGAGTTCGATACATGTGATACATTTGTTATGTACTTTAAAAGTAATGATATATGGAATATTTTAGGCACTTATGATACATTTAGAGTAATCTATAGTCAATAAGATATAATTATTTTATGATAAATAATTGATATGGGAATAATATATCTATGGATTAACTTTCCATTATTCTGAATCTCATGACCCTCTTCCATGGTGGTATTTAAAATAATACCTTTACTCTAATATCAACCTCTATTTCTTAATGATAACTATCTGAATATATCTTATTTTGACTTTTTGATAATTTAATATATTAGTGAATGGTTTGAATCTTATTTAACATTTAATGAGAAAAAATTGATCTAAAATGATCCAATTTTCCGACTATCCCAAAATTTCATATTTTTTATCTCTTCCCATACATAGACTCATATAGTGTTTTTTGAATAATAAATTAGTAATATTTTTTATATAAGAACATAAATAGTAAAATATTTTAATCCCAATATTCATTGAAATTCATTAAGAAATATCTAAAAAAAACATAAAAAGATTGAATGGTCCTTTTAGATTGACCATCAGTTTGAGAATGATAATAAGTGAAAATGTTTAGTTCTGAATCCAATGCTTGTGGAATACCTCTCCAATACATTAAGTTGAACCTTGAATCATAATATAAAAAAATTGAAAAAAATAATTAAACCTTACCATCTATTTTATATATATGTTTGAATGTTTTTTAGTGATAAATCCTCTCAAAAAACAATGATGTAACATATATTTTTAGGGAAATTTACTATATCCCAAATAGTATTGTTGGATTTAGAGGTCTTGGGGAAACTTATGAAAGAATAAATTATTTTATTATTCTATTTTCATATGGGTATGGGTAATGGGTACACCATCCCATTTGACTTATAACATTAAACCATCACTTACTAAAAGACCAAGCATCATGGTATATATTTTGAAACCCACCTATTTATGTTCCCCACCCCAGAAGTTATCTCAAAGATATCTTTATATTTTTGTACTTCATTAGTGAATAAATAATTATAGACTATGTGCATCAACCCGTAACTCCTTCATCAATTATGGTATATATGAGACATATATATGATTTCCTAATCTTATATTTCCATAATTTTCAAGGTTAAAATCTATAATACTTACCTCCTTATTTTTTAGATCTATATCAATCTTTTGATTCCACCTTGATCATCACATGGATAGATATTTAATAAATAATTTAGATACAGTATGGATATTTCATCTACCTTATGATTTGCATGTCCATAATTTTTATATCATTGAATATTGGTTCTAATTCATTTTTTATTATGAATAAGGTGGAATGATAATTACTATAAAATGCATCATACATCTAGTTTTTATTCCAAGGATATGAATTTATTGAGCTACGATAATCATTGATTAACTCTAATAATCACCTTTGAAAGCCAAAGAGCAAGTAACCAAGTGGTAAAGGCTATTTCTTGTCATTCAGAAGACCCAAGATCGATTCCGGGCAAGGATAAAATTCTCGAGGTACAGTAGAAGAAATATAGCAGAGAAAAATAGAAGTATTGTAGCGGCGGAGGAACTGTAGTAGTGGTGACACAATAGTAGAATATGTGATATAGTGGGAACTGTAGAAGTGTTAGTATTGTAGCAGGTATAGTAGCAGCCTGGGTGTGGTAGGAATACTATTCACTGAAGGGCACTTTGGGACAAAAAATTGGCTTTCAAGCCCCTGGGCCTTCAGAATTTTTTTGGGTCTCCCTTTACCTATAAAAAGGGTTGTTTTTTCTGCATTAATAATAAAATAATGCTTCATCCCCATCCTTTTAAAAAACATCCTTTTGAACATGTTCAAGTCCTTATATCAAGACATACACATTAAGATTTTGTAATTAGTATATATATCACACTAAATTATATATTGATAATGAATCGTGATATTTAATTAACATAATAATTCTACTAACTATAAATCATTCAAATGTCAATTTTACTCTTGGATTTTTAATTGACATAAGACATAAGCAATCACCGTGTCATTTTTCATGAGAACACAAGCCAGTACCTTATTCAAAGCATTAATGTATATCACAATCCCTTCTCTACTCAAGGTTAGTATGACTATAGGTATAGTAACTAACCTATTGTTAATCTCATTAAACATATCTTCACATTGTTTTATCAATATAACCATTAATCACTTCCAAGTTATCATAGTTAGTGAATTAGATAATCATGAAATATTTATCTCAAAAAAATCAATATTATTAATCTATTATGATAAAACTATGGATATATTTCACAGGAGTTGGTTGAAAACATTCATTGATGACCTATACCTTTCATGGTTCTATGTATATACCCTTTATTGTTATTACATGGTCTAAGAATGATACATTTGATATCCAAAACTCATACTAGTGGAATATATAAAACAAATTCAATTTTATTAAGATCTTATGTACAATCTTAAAATGATCATCATTATGTTCCTTACTCTAGGGATAAATTATAATATCATTTATAGATAATTACATAAATTTATCATGGAAATATCCAAAGTCACTATTTTTTAAATCCATGGCCATAATTAAGAAATTTTTAATATAAAGTCCATCACACTAAATTCAGAACGTTTATATATTTCTTGGAAGGATATATTAGGTATATCTTCTTTCCTCACCCCTAATTGATGATATCTAGATCATATATACATCAATGAGTATTATTAATCCCCAGGAAAAGGATTAGAATAATATTTTATACAAGTTAGAGAATTATTTTTCATAATCAAAATATAGTTAATCTTATGGTAATAAATGTAAGGATGCATTAACCCATCATATTTCATAATAAATAGGACTACGTCACACAATGGTAAAGCACTTGGTTATAAAAATACCTTTCCCAAATTCTATTACAGTTCCTTATTTAATTCTTACAATTCAATATGAGTTATTCTATAAGGGATATTTTATATATCCATTGAACCATGTATGAAATTAATTAAAAACTCAACCTCATGATCTGGATAAGACTATAAAACTCTTTATTAAATTAATCAACATATTCTAAAACAATTGGAAAATATTCATTCTGTATTTATTCTCAAATAATTTGATCAAAATATCACTTATTTTTTTCTATTAATATCAATATTTGTGTATTAGTTTTCAAAAGAAGTTTATAATCATGCTTACATCGATATAGGATCATGTGGTCATTTGAGATATGAAAAGAAATTTTACTATCTCAATACTTAATATTGGTTCCATGTAGATAAATTCATAAAATTTCCAATATCTCATCAAATTATACATAAGTAAAAAATAAATATTATTTAAGAAGTAATTTCCTATAAATATCATTTGAAGAAGAGTTATATACTTGGGATGTTATCTTCTCACCACTGGGTTTTTTCATCAATAAATCAATATCAAAAATTTAAGGTATATATCAGTTTACAACACTAATACACTTCATGTTAGAAATCATAAAATACAAAGATTAATTTTACATACATAAAACATGAAAAAAAATATTTCCTGTAATTTCGATCAATAGTTCAGTAATTAATGTGTAACAACTTCAAAACATTTCTGGTGTGTTATGAGTTAATTCAATTATTTATTCTTTTTTTTTTTGATCTATGAGTTTATTGGGATGAGTTTTGGGGGTTTATTGTTGGTTTTGGAGAGTTTTGAGGTGATTTTAAGGGCCTATGGTTAGAGCACAATTTTCCTAAATCGTGCTTATTATATCAAAAACTGTCCAGTTTTTTTTTGAGATGAGTTATGGATGAAACATGGTTTTCAACACTAGATAAACATGATGCATTATATAAATAATAAGAGAAATCAGATAGTTGAATAATAGTTGGCACATGGTTTAACAAACTCTACAGTCAAACTGTGCGGGTTCTAAGGAGAGGTAAAAATCTATGGAAGGTTTAGAAAACAATGAAACCAAACTACATGTGCATAGGTTAGTGATAATAAAATTCCATTAATGTCTATTGATTTTTCATTTTTAACTTTTTTTCCTATTAAATTTTTTCGTATCGATCATAGTGACTCCACATCCATCCCTGAGTGATTTCCACTCCATATAAGCTTGTTTTTTGTGGATCCAAGGGTGTTGATTATTTGGAAATAAATTTATTTGATCCACAAACCTCTTTTCTACCAATGTATTCTATATATAACTTTATCTCCTTAAGATGAATCATAAATAAAATATGTAATAGATAAATATACTGATTCATATTCCATCAAACAATGAATTATTGAATCGTTTCTAAAACTATGGTAGATATAAAGTTTTGGTGGCCCCATCTTTGATCAATATAATATACAACATCATTAGAAAATTCCAAGAGGTATTCTGGTGTAGATTCAACCGCTTATAATTATAATTTTTATGAATCTTGTTCTAGAACATTGATTTGTTGATTTGGCATCAAAGATAGAGATTCTTTGTGTATGAACCCAATCTGGTTAGAGATTGAGTGTGACATTGGCATCGCTCATTAACAGGTTTAGAGTTAATCTTTATAAAGATAATGGTTGGAATTTTCTTACCATATTGAACCCTTGTATACTATTGTTCCCTTGATATGATTCGTGACATTTCATAGCTTGTTTAACCATTATTTATAGTGATCGAATGAGTGTGTGTGTGTGTGTAGACTATGAAATGCATATATGATGATTGATTCCATGTGTATGCATATGTAGCTTGTTGACATGATTGATATTGTTCCCATGTTTATGTATTTTTATACTGAAATTTAATGATGAAATACTATGTTCTACGTTTATTTACTCTACCCTAAAGTATGTAATTACCATTTCATTGGAGGTATTTATATTTTACTTAGAACATTAGGACCATTGTGATGTGATTATACCTTAATGGGGGAGTGTGCATGGTATTCAATGATTATGATGATAGGCCTGAACTCAAAGTAGGGTAATTAAGGCCTTGATTCTAGAAACTAGGTTGCAGTATTAGGGGTATGAAAGCCTTATGTCCTGGCCCATGGAATAGACAGGATGCAACGACCTTGAGTCTGTGCCTATGATTAGTGATAGGGGTTGATGGTGTTGTGGCCTAACCCATGATAGAGTTGTTATGTGATGTCCTTGTAGACCAATCAAACATGATTCCTTGAAACTACTAAGAGACATATTCAATAGAATCTTGGATATCTCTCAATCACTTATAAAAAACTTTATGACTATCCATCCAGCATTGAGATGAAAAAGGTATGGATGGGGCTTGTGGTGGCTTAGTTAGAATGTTAACACTCAGCATATGATTATTAATCATTTATTATGCATTTACATTTTTCATTTAATACAAAATTTATTCTTGTGAACTCTTTTTAAGGATAAATTGGTGGTGTGTTATTAGGTTATATTACTCATACCCTCTAAAAAATCTTAATTAATGTGTATACTTCATGGTTATATATAATGGTAAGGTAAAGGGGCTTATAATAGATATTTGATATAAGAAACATGGAGCGGGTAGAGATACCATTATGTACTCTATATGATTTTGTATTGTTTATTCTTTTGTTTCATTTCACCTTTTTATACTCTCATTTGGATTTCCATATAGGGATCTTGGGTTGTTTTCCTATTTTACATGGGTGACAATTTTTACATTATTATGTTTAATTTTTCATCCAGTATGATACTCTAAGTAGTTGTATCTTAATTATATTTATGTTGTATATATATGATTATGGAGGGTAAAGTATCTCCAAGTGTACCATTATACCCTCTCTTCTAGTTGGAAACCTCTTTTATAGGGGTAGGCGCTAATGAGGTCTTGTGGCATCTCCACTCGGCTGATTCTTAGGAAAACCCAAGTTGGGGCATTACAAGATGGTATCAGAGCCTGAGTTTCCAATATTTTCTTCTTGGATATAACACATATAAAATTAGAATATATCCACATGCAAGGTTCTCATGGATCATATTATCATGGCTATAGCATATATTCTATTTCAATGGGTATCCTTAGATATATCCATGCCCAAAACCCTTGGATATAGGACATGAAATGAGCATGGTCTATGTGGACTGACTATAGCCATGGGAACTACTTAGGGATATATGTTACAATGATTTTGGAAATTGTCAGTCCACATGGATCAGCCAATTTCCATGGGCCTTATTCCCATGGATACGACAGTAAAAAATAGAAACTATTGGGATTCCATTCTGTGTTTAGTCTAAAAAACAAGAACACTACAACTATGCTAAATTATCTTTTTGAAATATATATAAACATATATTTTATATATAATATTTTTTCCCATGTGGACTAACCGATTGCCATAGGAATTATGTCCATGGATATAAGTATTAACATAGTAGTTCTATAGTCATGTTAACTAATGAACATGAATCAATGTGTTATTATAAGTGGTTATAGCCATGGGATTACTATTCCCCTAGATATATGTGTTTTTCAAACCTATTTGGTTGGAAAAAAATGTTCCAACTGGTATTTGAAAACTACCCTATACCAACGGGATTAAAACATTGGTATAAGACAAAGAACCATTGGTATACCCTACTCCAATAGTTCTATGAATCGTGTATTTTTAATTCATAATTATAGAGCCATGTCAATAGTTTCAATATAAACTATTGGTATACACCATGTGCAATTTTGAGTACCAATAGTTTTCATTTAACTGTTGGTATATATGTATACCAAAGGTTCTTGAAAACCATTAGTACAACTTTCTTTCCTCATCTAGCACCACAGGCCCATCCAGTAGCTCTATATAATCAATTCTACCACCTGTAAGAAAAATACAAACCACATTACACATTTGATGAAAAATATATTTTTTATATTTTGCGTTTAACCAAATGAATACCATATCAATAGATTTAAAACTATTAACAATAATATAAAATCCATATAAAATCCACACAATTGATTAGTTTTATCCATTAAACACCATAAATGAATTTTTTTTATTACTATTAGCTCAAAAATGCAGCGGATCAATATCTCTCTCATCACCACCACTGTCATCATAATCATTACCAGTATCCTGAAAATGTTGACTAGTATTATCATCTTCAGCATCAATATAATCAATAGAAGTGTCATCACCTCAACCACCACTAGGACATTCATTTTCCATCATCTATTGAATCATATAAAGAGAACATTATTTCTATACATAAATTAAAAACTATATAATTCTCTAATAAAAGTGATATAAATAAAGCTATTATGGATTTTAGGAAATTCAAAGTGACCATTTTTCCTCTTTCAAAAACTTGTATATATATATATTGTCCTCGAATACTTTAGCATGATCATTTTTCATCTCATTACTACTAGAGTTTTAAGAGGTTCCCGATTAGTTCTAATTCCTGTTGGAGATGATTCATTTATCAGGTTGACATAAGACTCTCTCGGAGATCTCCTCGCCTAATACCAATCTCAAATGATCACTTGGACCAAAGTTATCATCTTTCTTCTCATCAAGGGAATCCAGGGCACACTGTTGGAAATATAAATAATATATATAATTATAAATTATATATCAAAATTTAAAATATCAATAAAATCACATAAAATATTTTATTATGTTTTTCATTTACAAAAAACCATCTTTTTTATCTTCCTCAAGAAAAAAATTTTCTCAAGGCACATGACATTCGATTCTCATTTTTTATTACTACATATGACATTGATTAAAATAAAACTACATTATTGTATAATATGAAATTGATAAAAAATAACTAATTATAATTAATATTGGATTTTTAAAAAACAAAACAAATTTGATCAAATTTCAACAAACATTGATAACATCAGTTGATGTATATTCATATAAGTTTTACGACATTTTTTATTGAGTCATGTTGGATTGAATATTTAATTTATTTTTAGTAATTTTCATTAATTTTTTATTAATTTGACTAATTTTGAGTTAGCTTTATTTAAATACATATTTTTTAGGATGATTTAACACTTTTACATTTTTTTAAATTGTGTATGGCTCAAATATTGTTTGATCGGTTTAAAATTAGTAATTTTAGGTTGTTTTTTCATCTCAATTTAATTCAATTTGATTTGGTTTTCTTTAGTTAATTTTTTATGTGTTAGTTAGGTTCACATCCATTATATTCAATTTGATTTTATTTGAATCAATTTATTTTAGTTATATGTGCACTGATTTGGATTTTTATACTTCTTATGGTTTGTGTCAGTTATTTTTCATATATTTTCATCTTGTTTTTTATTGATCAGATCTATTCAATGTGTTTTATATGCATTCCTCTTAGTGGGATTTGGTTCACTTAACTTTTTTCATTTCATGATTATTCAATTCAACTAATTTTTTATTATATTCATTCTAATCGGTATAGTTTATATTATTTCACTTTCATTCGTTTCACATAAATATAGTTTTAGACAGTTTGATTTCATTTATGGTTTGATAATTTGTGTCAGATTTCAATGACATAGCTGAGTTATGTTTGGTCCATGTCAATTTTTTACATTTGGTTTATGTGGGTGTTAGTCTATTTTCCAAAGGAAGACTGAGTTTTTTATCTCCAGTTTGGTTTTATTATAATTAAAATGATTAAACTCTATTTAGTTTGGTTCAATATTATTTTTTCACTATTTGTTTTGGTTTGTTCTAACTCAATTTAGGGTGGGTTTCATTAGATTGGATTTGTTCAATTTTTATTATATACGATTTATTTGGTTAAATTAGGATTGATTCTGTTTGTTTTTAGTGGGTATTATTCTATTAGGTCTATAAGTTTTTGTTGGTTATATAGGTTTTGATTCTATTCCATTTAATCTGATTAACTTCTATTTAGTTCAGTTTAATAAATATTTTGGTTTTGTTCAGTTCTGTTAGTTCCTAGTAAAACTCAATTTTCTATAAAAAATACCAAGTACATCACATGCTCATGCATTGTAGTGTGCCCCAAAATGTTAAATTACTTAATTTCTACCATGTTATTTTGGTTTCATTATGATGGATCCTAAAAACATAAATTTAATATAGTTAATAATAACTAAAATTTCAATTCAACCCATTAATGTTTATGAATAACTTAAACTCATTGCTCTTATATTGACTTATAATTTCCCAGTATTATGTAGTTATACATTGGTTGAATATTGGTGCACCCTCTAAATTAGTTCTGAATCTAGTCTCCCAACCAATATATAGCTCATGTTTATATGAACACCACAATTACCTAATTTCCATCAATCATCTCACCTTTACAACACAACCATCAGTAAATTTAAATTGATGTTGAAAAAAACATGTTAATTCATATAAATAAAATAATAATATATATTTCAATTTAATAAATTTTCTTATCCATATATTTGTTGATTCATTATCCTTGACTTAATTACTTATATGCCTCCATGATACAGGTTGAACTGGAATTATATTGGTATACTTGTCAAAAGTCTCTAGGAAAATTATATATTGTCTATAATTATTAGATATCATTTGGTTATATTCATTATAATATACTATGATTTGTGTCTTATGATTCTAGGATTCAAAAAATTGGGTTCACCCATGCCACTTATTTGAATATCTCGCTAAATAAGATAAAACAAACTAGAATCAATTCATATTAAAACTAAAAAAAATTGATGTGACATGATTCAACACACATATAAGCATAAACCTAATTCAGTAAATTCATTAGGATATGATAGATCTATGGGCTATTAAATATTGGTACCCTCAAAAGGATATGCCTATTCCAATCCATTCTATGAGTTACCTTCATATTATGGAGTGGAAGCTAAAGGAGCACAATTTTCCTTTACAAGAAAAATATGATTAGGAAATGGAGGTGGTGTAGACATGGTAGTATAAGAATAGATGGGTTTTGATACATCACTGGGTATATAAATGATATATGATAAGTGGATCATAAATAATTAGATAATTGGGGAATATGTTGTAATATACTTGGAGGTTTAAGTGGAGGAGAAAAATGTATTGTAGACAGGATATCTACTAAAAATTCTACATGTGAATGGGTACAAAGAGTGCTATATATTACTCTAACAGCACCCCCTCTTGATTGACCATGCTACTAACCCCTACAATTAGGCCTAGTAGAGTTCAACTCTAGTTTAGATGAATGTCCCAAAAATAAATTTGATAAATAATAATCACATGAATTTAAATTTAATCTAGAATAAAATTAATACAATTTTTATACTCACTAAGGAAACTAGAAGAGGCATCCCTAGGTTCTGTAGTCATCGATCCTTATCAAACACTATATTCCTTCAAATTTCTTTAATATATTTAATAACCGATATAAGAATTAAGTTTTAATTTTTTAAAAATTGTTCATAAATATTATAAATACAAAATATAAGTCAAACAAGACATGAACAATATCATAACATCCTCTTGTATACACCCAATTAAAAATAGATTAATAACATGGTGTAAAACTATTTTGAGAATAAGTTTTAAACTATTTTTAAAGTATTTTTTTAAAGATGTTTATATTAGAACATGCTTCAGAAACAAGAATTTAAAAACTAGATTATACATGTTTTTAAAAAATAAATTTAAACATAGTATCAGAATTGAAATAATTATAATCAAATGAAATGAAAAAAACAAACTAAATCAAACAAACAATTCCAAAATAGAACCAAATTAAAGTAATTGCAGTAGTACCAACCTATAAAAACATGCATAAATCTAAAAGTAGTTGTCCCAGACCAGTCTAGGCACCCTGGTAACTCGATAACTGAGTCAGAACTGACATAGACTGAAGAGAATTTTGAATCCCCATAGGTTGGTGAAAAATCATTGGGAATCATACAAATTTAAAGTAGGAAAAACAATTCCACAAATATTGTCGAAGAAAGATAACAAGACAGTATGCATACAAAATAAACTCCATCGGGATAAGTGTACCATATGTCAAATAGGTATAAAAACCCAAAGAACTATAGAAATTACTAGAAAATAGGATAAAACCCAAATCCAAATAGACGCAACCCTCCAAGCCCAAGGATCAACAACTACTACCACCTCCAAGTGTCCCCTTACCCTTTCTCAAACCTGGAAGAAGATAATATACAAACACGGGAAGGAATAGGTAGAATGTGATCTAAAATCCAAGTAGGGTCTCACCAATGATTCCATAATAATTTGAAAACATTTATTTAACAAAATAAGGATTTCAACTTTAAATAAATAGGTATAGCAGTTTAGAGAATAATTAAAACAATACATTCTTCACCTTTAAAATGATGTAAATACTTTAAAAAAATGGATTCAAAGATATATATATTTATAAAATAGTTTATATAAATTAATTAGTCATGTAAAATTTTTTAAAAACATTAGAACACATTTATACCTCATATATAAACAAGCGAGAAACATGGTCATCTTCCAAAAGATATGATAGTTCTAGGATACTGGACCCTGCCACACTAGAATATGATCATATCAATATGTATGTACACACGTATCTTTGAAACTGGATAAAGGAGACTCTTCACCAACCCATCAGGGATGTGACCTACTGTATTAGGTTTTTTTCAGTTGTAAAGAATCAAAATAGTGATATCCCAATAACTCACTAACTACCTAGGAATTCATGTGATCTATTACAATAAAAGATGGGAAATTTATTTTAAAAGTATTTAAAATAAAATTCATCCCACACCACCTTTCCTATAGTTCTAATTTTCAATTTAAAGCATGAAATGGGTTTTTAATCAAATCATTCTTTTTTCTAAGATAAAACCATTGAGTTTCTATCAAAAACCATTTCAATCCATTTTCTAAAATACATATTTGAAATCAATTTCAAAAAATAAAATTCTGAATTTAAATTCAACAATTTAAATTCCACATTTTTTCATCAATTTCTCAAACATACAACAATTCAATGTAATTGGTGGTTTTCCATAATTTGGTGCCAGAAACTCAACTTCACATTCAAATCCCCCAATTCAATGTAATTTTATTTTTAATAAACCAGTTGAAATTAATTTTAAATTAATTGAATTTAAATCAAGAAATTCATGGTTAATCAAGATTGGCCATCACAAAGGAACCACCTACTATTCTTATGGAAACCCAAAGACTACAACGGAACCCACCAACAAAAATGAAGGTTCTGAAGATCTATGAAATCAACCTAGAAACAAGATTTAAAAACATGGAGTTTAGATCCATAAATCCCAAGATGATAATAAAAATAAAAGGAAAGAAAGAAATATAGATGAAGATACATGGA
The DNA here is from genome assembly GCA_963277665.1 of Viscum album. Classification (NCBI taxonomy): domain Eukaryota; kingdom Viridiplantae; phylum Streptophyta; class Magnoliopsida; order Santalales; family Viscaceae; genus Viscum; species Viscum album. Next base: position 1,027,072,042 of record OY728141.1, on the reverse strand, counting down.
GAATTCTTACTCGGTGAGTCACACCATTATCGTAATAATGATCAATCACTGATTGAAATAACTCAGAAGGGTTTGAGGGCCCTAAAATCACCTAGAATGGGATCTTACATCGAGAGAAAAGAAATTTGTAGAGGAGGAAAAGAAAACTCATCCAGGATTCCTGTTAAAAACGATCGTCGAGACATTACATGGCGTGTAACCCAATTACACATTGTGTAATTTAAAAATCCCAAAATCAATGAAAAACACATTACCTTTTGTTAAAAATGGATTTATTATTGTTTTTACAATTATAGTTCTTGTATCCAAATTACACGGTATGTAAATCCCCAGCAGGCTATAGAACTGGAATGTTGAATGCCGAAAATCAAACAAATCTCTGACTTCACCATTATAGGTATCTTCCCAAATCTTTCCCGTCCCTATCCAAACAATTAAAAAGGAACACCATGAAAATACATAAAACATACATGTCTGAAAGGTGACGATATGTTACAACCACTCCACAAAAACACTTTTTATCTCTAGGAAGCCTATCAAGAAGATTCTATATCAAAAAGGTGAGGTCGCTGCTCTCTCATTAGTTCTCTATGCTCCTATGTCTCATGAAAATCGTAATTGTGCTTCTGTATCACTCAAACCAAATGTATAATCCTCTCATAAAGTACCATGTATTCAGAATCAATTATCTTGACAATCCATTCATTCACGAATAAATCATGTTCAATATAAAGTTCACTTCTTCTCAAGAACGTGATATGGATCATATAGATATTTTGTAGCTTAGATACAAGGAACACATTATGTATCAATGTCAGCTATGGTGGAAGTGAAAATAGTAATAAACCTTCCCCAACCACCCAACAACCTCAAAATTTCCCACAAAATAAGGATAAAGTTTACCTTACCACCAAAGCTGTCGTGGACCCAAATGAGGTGAAACATTCATGAATACCTTGTCACCAACTAATAACTCTAATGGTATGTGATGATGATCAGCATAAGACTTATTCAAGATCTGTCCTGTCAACATTATCCGATGAATCAACTATTATTTTTCATCATATCTTGAACCAAACATTGTCTAACAATAGGATTTACACTAATCACTAACCAACACAATAGAGATCCGCATGTTTATCAATAAAAAATCTCAAAAGGATCTATTCTGATTATAGAATGGTAAATATTGTAATAAGAAAACTCAACCAGCCCTAAATGGTCATCCCAAGATCCACCAAAGTTGAGAAAAAAAATCATGAAGCAAATCCTCAATATTATTTAAAGCTCTTTCTATCTGACCATCCAACTACGGATGGTATTCCATACCCAAAGAGACTTATGATCTTAGTGCCTTCTATAGGAATCTACAAGAGTGAAAAGTGAATCAAGGATCCCTATCAGAGACTATAGAAAATAGAAATCTATTCAAAAGAAAAATCTATTTTACATATATATTTCACAACTCCTCAACATTATTTATATTATAAATGAGTAAAAAGTAAGATGACTTGGTTATCCTATCAATCAAACCCCATATCTCATTCTTTTTTCTTTGATTACATGGAACCCCAACCAAAAAAGTCCATATTGATCTCATCACACTTACAAGTAGGTACTAGATGTGTCTAAAGTAATCCCAAAGGCTTTTTTTGATCATCCTTGACCTGTTGGAACATATAACAATAAGAGGAAAATTAAGAAATGCCTCATATCATACCTAGCCACCCAAATATATTAAATTTTTCATAGAAAATCTCTTAATTTTCTAGGTTCTCTACCCATTGGGAATTATGGAAATAACCAATAACAACTTTCTTTACCACTAACATCATAAAAAGAGATTCTAGTAGCACAGATTTTCCTTTTTGAGAATGACCCCTCAGAAACTATCTCACCACTATAAAGAGAGTCCCTAATGCTACAAAACTCAAAATAAATCTATTTCTCTTGAAGAAACAATTCTAGAGGAGTGGATGTGAAGTGAACACTAGACAATGCAACCTTGTTCCCTATTTCCCAAAATGCAATATGATATTATGTAAAGAGAGCCATCAAGTTCCACTTTTCTGAAGATTCTTTCATGAACTATGTTAGAATATTCATATCTTAACCATTTGTGATGACATTCCCTTTCACTAGGTTATAGGTGATGTCAAAGTTGAAAGATTTTAGGTACACCATCCAAATACACTAGTGTATATTCAAATCCTTCTTAGAGAGAAGATATAAATCAATAACTTGTGGTCTGAAAACACGGTAAACCTTTCACTATAATGGTATTTATAACAACTCTTAAGTAATTACATCACATCTGCAAGTTCAAGGTCATGGTTTGGATAATTCTTATCATGTTTTCTAAGCTGATGAGAGTCATAAGCAGTGACATGATCACCCTACAAAAGAATGTAACCCAAGCATGAACCCGATGCATCAAAGAAGACCACATAGCACTTCTTGGTCCTTGGTAGTGTCATCATCATCATAGTAGTGAAAACATGTTTCATCTCAAAAAAATAATTCTGATATTTTCTATCCTAAGAAAAATTTACTCCCTTTCGAGTTAGAGAATTAATCGGAGAATCAAAATTTGAGAAGCCCTTAATGAATCGATGATACTACCTAGCTAAACTCCAGAGTATCTGAGTATTGAAAACATTTCATGGTTTATCCCTTATCATAACAGCATTAACATTCTTAGTTTGAATGAAATACCATGTTCTAACACTACGTGTCCCAATAACTTCACATCTCGATCCTAAAAATCATATTTTAAAAGAATGGAATAAATTTGGTGGTTTCTCAACAATTCCATAACTTCTCTCAGATGAATCACATGATCCTCCTAGGACATATATTAAATGAGGATGTTGTCCACAAATACTACCACAATGTTATCGATATTCTCATGAAAAATCTTTTTAATGAAATATATAAAAACTACAAGAGAATTGGTTAAACTAAAGGGACTAAAAAGGTACTCAAAAAGGTCATACCTACTCTAAAATGAGGTTTTCAAAACATCAAATTCTTTTATCCTCAATTGATGGAAACCAGATCAAATATCGATCTCTAAGAACAACTTTTCCCCATTTAACTAATGAAATATATCATCAATCCATGGTAATGAATCCTTTTTTATCATAACTTGATTGAGTTTTTTATAATCGATACAAAGGCGTAGTGAACCATAAGACTTCTTATCAAAGATAATATCCATCATCCAAGGTGACACACTAAGGGGTATAAATCCTTTCTCTAGAAGATCATCTAGTATGTTATTCAACTCTTTCATTTCATATGGTTCTATGTGGTAAGAATAAATTTAAACTAGTTGAGTACTAGATACTAAATCAATAGAAAAATCTACCTCCCTTACCTGGGGAAGACCAGAGAAGTCATAAGGAAACGCATTAGGAAACTCAAAGATAAGAAGGGTGAGATCGCCACTCAAAGGTTCTTGCTCCAGGTCAAAAGAGAAAACTGATTTTACTTTCCCCAACTCTAGATAATAAAGTTCATCCCTACTCGACCTTGAGTCCTATTCTTCTTGAAAGATTTGGAAAACCCCATCAAGTGCAGTAAAGGAGACATGTTGAAGGTATCAATCAATCTGAGATTTATTGGAAATAATCAAATCCATTTTGAATATGAAATTAAGAGGATTCGTGTAGAAAACCAAAAAAACTCCAAGTAAGATCGACATTTGATAAGTAGAAAGAATGGGAGGAACTATAGAGGCTCTGATCCCTCCATGTTCCAAGGGATGTGGCAATATCCATCACATAACACAAAATATCTGTTTTAATATATAGTAGTTTAACAATATGGGTTGAAATTAACAAATGAAAGATACCATTATCAAATAAAGTAGTCACTAAGGATAAAGCTTTATTGATGGTACATCTCACAACACTAGACTCATAACCTATTCTCCTGGAGACTTTTCCACTATGTGAAGATGCATCATTATGAAATTTTGGTGGCTGGAACCCCTTTGTGCATAAATCATCTAATTTCCCCAAGGTTTTGGTAGGATCTAATGTTCTTGTTTCATTATGTGGAGTGTAAAATATATGGAAGAATTTATGCAAGTGACCTGAGAATCCTCAGGAGCCACATAACTTGGGTGACTCAGTGGAAAGCATCTTTGAGTTCCCCAGATTTCCAAAATGGTAGAAAATTAAAGGACCTCTTCCATTAACTAAAGGAGGATTAAAAAAATTATTTCATGTACCACCATGAGAATTATCACACATCTACACTCCTTTAAATAAACTTTCACCACCACTAGGAGAGAGAGAAACTCTTGACAACCCTAACTTTCCACCCAGGACCATTTCAACAATCGATTCTCTATCTATTACATCTTCATAAGATTTAAGATTTAGAAAGAAAACATGAGAAAAAAATATCCACTTGAAGTCCCAAATCAGACCATCATGTCTTTATCTTATCATTTTATACTACCTCAGGTGAAAACTACACTAGCTCAGAAAAATGGTTTGCATACTCTACCATGTTTTTGTTTTCCTTCTCAAGATTAATTAACTCTAAAACCTTGGTCAACAGCATTGACTTTGGATCTAACTAGTCAGTGAAAAGAGACTTTAATTCTTTCCAATCTAATACGTCATGTTTTCTATCATAACCACCATGTCCCACCATCTCTTGCTCGGTCCCTACAGCATTAAGGTGGCACACTTCACCTTGATCTCCTCAGATGTCTCTAAGAATACACACAAACTCTAAATCCTACACAACTATTCCTGATCCTCTTGAGGATCATTGGTGCTTTTTAATGTTTGTTGATTCTGGTGAAGGAACTCTGATGAATAATTTTGGCTAACATCTATATGAGGTTCCATAGCTTGAGCATAAATGGGGACCAGTGGTGGTGCCTATCCCAGAGATTGGATAGTACACACAATCATCTCAACCAAATCGGGTCCATTAGAGGATTCTATCACTATGGTTCAGTAGAATCTTCCTCCAAGATCTAATTCACACGTCTTATTAGAGGAATGATGCTACACAGAATCAACATACAATAAAGAAGACATCAAATTAACAATAAAATAGAGCAACAAGGGATATTAATCTCATCCGATAAAAAAATATTTGAATTTAAATCTATCTAAAAAAAGTAAGAAAAATACAAGAACTAAAACTCAATATGTCTTTCCCTAACTACCCAAGGTGACTTAAGGTTTTTTGTTGTGAGATATAGTCATGAACTCAATACCAACTACCTACTAAGTCCTAACAAGTATACACAAATGAAAATAGAAATCAAAATAAACCCAACCCAGAGCTCTGATAACACTTTGTTAGGAACCTTCCTGGGTCCCTTGATAACCCGATAACTAATCTGGAATTGACAAAGCTCAAAGGGTGTTCCCAATCACCAGGTGTTAGGAACCAAATTGGTTTTCTATCCAACTGACACCCGACTGGGACAACAGTAAGTCCCGAAGGGCATTCTCAATCCTCAAAGGATGGAAAAAGTTCCCAAGTATCAAAATAAAGCTTTGGAACAATTAACTCGAATAAAAAAAATATAAATAAAAAAACCAAACATATTAAATAGACCAATGCTGAAGTTCAAAAACAAACGAGCCTTTAACCAAAACTATAATTTGAGTTTCATGTTTAAACTAAAAATTAAACAAGAACCACAGCTTGGCAGGGGGACCAAAAACCAACACAAAAACTTCTTCCTGGTTAGAGTACAACACCCTCAATCCATCACCACAATGCCACACCAATAAGTCCTCTAACAACATGAACCACCAGTCCTAAAATTTATACCCTTACCTGTATTATACATAAAAAATCTACTTACACCCAAAGGTGTATTTATAGTTTGATAAATCACCCATTAGGATGACACTGAGAAAAGATTCCACACAGAAGCATTAAAAGACAAATACATTTTCAATGATAAATAAATGAAAGAAATAAATTTTGAACAAATTTAATGAAAAAATAGTTTTCAGGAAAACAACATTAAAGAAAATCAGTTTTAAACAAAAACACATTTGCTTGTGTAGTATCTCAAGTGACACATCATGTTTCATCGGTGTGTGAAAAGTAACCAAGAGCACCCAAATATGGGATAGTCATATAGGTACTAGTAATAAGTGGGACCCAAGAACACTATGTCTCAGGGAAATGTGGAATTAAAACTAGGAGCCACAGAAAACATAACTTAGAAACCATGACCCTCATAAAATGTTGCTTAGAAACCACGACCCTCACTAATCGTAGTTTAGAAACCATAACCCTCCATTATTAATATATTTAGTTAATGTTTCAGTCATCAATCCTTCCAGTGAAACTGGTCCGAATCCACCTCCAGAACACTATCCCACTAGTCCTAGTCCCCCACCTAATACCCCAAGATTCCCTCTTCATGATCATTTAACTTCCAAGTTCACATCACATGTCACATTAATACAAAAAATACAAAAAATGTTCTTAAACACAAAAACACACCATTTGCACACTGAAACCCTCTTTTAAAACCATAATCATGCCATAGTATTTTTATAACTTAATATACACTGCTTGCACATTAAATTAAACTATATACATAAATTAAAATGGAAATTTTATAATTAAGAAAACAACTATGAAAATTTATTAAGCAGTTTCAAAACAAGTCACAAAATTTTAATGTCTAAATCTCACTCAAACCCTTTTTCAAGATAGAACAAATTTTGACACCATGCCAAAACATAAACTGCATCATCCTCACTTCTTAACACACACATTGCACAGTTTATAGAACACTTATACACAGTTAAAAGTGGGTTTTCACAATAAAAATGAACTAACATCACTTAAACATACTTCTAAGAAATTAAATGTACAATAAAACTTAGTCAAAACCAATTTCACTGTATGTAAACTAATTGAAAAATGTGCTAAATTAATTAAATAAACAATCTAATTTATCATTTAATACTTTTTTGCAGAATCACATACTGGTGTGTCACAAACCTCACAGACTTGGTGTGAAACTCTCACTGCATGAAAAACTCACCGCAAAGGGTCTAATAAAAACCTAAAACAAACCATCATAACAAATGAATCAAAAGTAAATCGATCTCAATGTAAACCATAACTGAAACATCACCAAAATGAAAGAATACACAACTGAAGTACAAAGTACCTACAGAGAGGGGTCCGAGAAGCTGTTTGGGTGAGGTGGAAGGTGTTAGTAGATTTTTGGCTAGCTGGAACCTCATTGGAGGGAGGTGCGGCGAAGAAGGGGTTGTGGCCGGGAGTTATTCTATGAGGGGTTTCGACGTAGGGTCAATATGAGTGGTGAGGGGCAGTGGGGGTGAGGTCAGTCAGGTGTTCTTTTGGATAGGGGAGGGTGTGGTATCATCGGGAGGTAGCTAGAGACGTGAGAAAAATAGCAAAGGGTAGGGGAAAAATAGTTCAAGGTTGGTTTGGATAGGTCCTATGTGCAATGGGGAGAGAGAACAAGTGAGGGAGAGAAATAATTAAAATAAAATAAAAGAAAAGAGAAGAGAATGAAAAGAAAATAAAAAATGGAAAAAATGAAATGGAAGGAAAACTTAAAAAAATGATTAGACTTACCTAATAAAATGTTCAAACTAATCTAAAATAATAAAAAATATCAGTATTAATAATAAAACGTTAATAATGTTAAAATTTTAATGTTAACAACAAAATTAAAAATATTAATCACAATAATGTTAAAAATAATAATAATAATAATTAGTATTATTATAATAATTTTATTTCCATTAGACTAGTTAACCATCTGTGCACCGGGTAGGACACACATTAAAATGGCGAAGCCACACGACTTTGCCTATTCCCTACCCGTGCATCGAGCATTGTCAAGTGGGTGCTCATTTATCAGCACAAAAGCACAAAGATACTGTCAGCCTAAGCCCTCATTTCAACAAAAAAATTATTAAAAAGTTCAAAAACAATTATGATATAAAAATTAAAATTAAAAATATACCACAAAGCAAAGTCTGAGAGTGATAATTCTCCCGAACATGAAAACTTTCTACCCTCAAAAATTCAACTTGAAGTCTAATCAGAGAATACAAATGGGTACTCCTACCCAAACCATGACTTCCACTACCAAGTCTCACGCTTTTCATTCCCATGCTTCCAAATAATGTGAACTACTAGAATGGACTTCCCATGAATCACATTCTCTTGAGAATCCACTATCTGTACTGTCCACTCAAACACTGATAAATCATGCTCTATCTCCAAATCCTCCCAATTAAATAAGTGTGACGGGTTTATATTGTACCTTTTCAGTTGAGATACATGGAATACGTCATGAATCAACATCAACTAGGAAGGCAGAGGTAACTAGTATGCTACCATGAAAATCCACTAAATAATATCAAAAGGCCCAACATACCTCAGTGTCAGCTTCCCTTACTTTCCCAAGAGGTGCTGACCCAAGCAAGGGGCCACCTTCAAGAACAACTGGTCACCCACTAAAAACTCAAGATCCCATCACCTCTTATCATCATAAGATTTGTGGAAAATATGAGTTATCAATAACCATTTCCTGGTCAACTTTACTTTCTCAGATGTCGCATGCACAATTCTCAGTCCCAAAAGTGAGGTCTCACCTACCTTATCCCAACATAAGAGAGATCAAAAAGGCTGACCTTAGAGTTCCTCAAAGGAGTCCATTTAAATAGAGGAATTGGTAAATGTTATTATAAGCAAACTCAATCAATCCCATATGGATATCCCACGATCCCCTGAAATCCAACACACGTGCACGAAGTATATCCTGTAGAATATGATTCACCCACTCTATTTGTACATCCTTCTAAGGATAGTACATTGTACTCATCTTATTATGTGACCCCAAATCCTTCTAGAGTCCTTCCCAAAATTGAGAGGTGGAAAGAGGGGTCTCTCTCTGAGACAACTACTGGGGGCAGAACGTGAAGCCTCACTATCTCTTGAACATACAAACATCCTAACTCATACACCTTCATTGTATCTATGGTCGGGATAATGTGAGATGACTTGGTCAAATGGTCAATCACTTCCCAAATAGAATTCCTTCCCTGAGGTGTATGAGGCATGCTAATAATTAAGTCCATTGCAACATCTTCCCACTTCCAGGTAGGAATAGGTAATGGATGAAGCAAACTAGATAGTCTCTTATTGTCTTCTTTCACCTACTGACACGTGAAGCATCTAGACACAAATTCCACTATGTCTTGTCTCATACCTAGCCACCAAAACTGGTGGAAAACATCATAATACATCTTCGTAGTGCCAGGGTGGAAAACCCACTGAGACTGGTGACAATGTTGCATCACCACCTTTCTCAAAGACAAAGGAACCACTGCATGGCCCATGAAGCACAAGACCCCCTTGGGAGACAAGAACCAATCAGGAGAATTCTCCCCACCATGAAGACACTGCATAGATTTCTGATATAGCTCATCCCTAGTCTCCTCTTGCTGAATCAATTACAGAACAGTTGGGGTCAACTAAATACTATCCAAGAATGTACCTTCATTGTGATCCTTGGTCTCTAAGTGTATCTAGGAAAAGAGCCTCCTCAAAGTCCAATCATTACTGGACTTCCTCAATTCCTACACTAGTACCTTCCGACTTAATGCATCAGCTACCACGTTACCCATTCTTGGGGTATAGACAATGTCAAATTCAAATCCCTGTACATACTCAATCCAACAACGCTGCCTCAAATTGAGATCCTTCTGAGAGAATATTTAGGCTAGGATTTTATGGTCAAAATAGAATACAAAATTCTCCCCAAATAAGTAGTAACTCCATATCTTTTTGGTGTACATCACTACTTCAAACTCAATTCAAGATTCGGATAATTCTTATCATGTGGCCGGAGGTGGCGAGAACCATAAGCCACCACATGGTTATCTTGCATGAGTACACACCCAATTCCCTTTCTTGAAGCATCATAATAAACCATGTAGCCCTCCCAGACACTAGTAAGATCAACACAAGTGTGGTGGTCGACCACCGCTTCAAATCCTCAATGGATGCCTGGAACTGTGGGATCCATTCAAACTTCACTCCCTTCCAGGTGAGTGCGGTCATGGAGGAGGAAATCTGTGAGAAATATCGAACAAAATGCATGTAATAACCTACCAGACCAAGAAAAATCCTGATCTCAAACACATTCCCCGGATTTTCCCATGACATAACTGCACTGATCTTATCAAGGTCCACTAAAACCCCATGCTCCGAAACGATATTCCCCAGAAACTTCACTTCCTTGATCCATAAGATTCACTTTGAAAGCATGGACTATAGGCAATGATCCCGAAAAGGTCACAAAAAAAATCGACATGTAATGTTCATGATCCTCCTCGGATCCAAAATAAATCATAATTCCGTCCACAAACACCACAGAAATGGTGTCGAGATACTGTTGGAACACGCTATTCATGAGTGCCATAATAATCGTCGGAGCATTTGTCAAACCAAAAGTCATGACCAGATAATAAAAGTGACTATGCCTACTATGGAAAGATGTATTTGGGATGTCTTCTTCTCTCACCATGATTTGGTGGTATCCCAATCGCAATTAAATTTTGGAGAACCACTTTCCCCCTTCAGTATGTCAAACAAATCATCAATCCATGGAAAAGGGTATTTATTATTGATGGTTACCTTATTCAATTTCTGGTAATCAATGCACAATCGGACAGTTCAATTGGACTTATTCGTGAATAAAATTGGGGTGGCCCAAGGGGGGATTCCTAGATTAATAAATCCTTAGGATTTAAAAAGTCTAGTCATGTCTTTAATTCCCTCAATTCAGTGGGGGGCATGCGATATGAGGGAAAAGAAGTATCTTGTGTTCCCGGTGCCAATTCAATCAAGAACACATTGTCCCACCCTAGGGGTATGCCTGAAAAATCATCCAAGAATACCTCTGGGAACCCATCCACTACAGTAGGTAATCCACTCTAAGAAGCACCACTATCATCCTCCAATCTGAGCAACAATAAGTGATAAGTAGGATTCCCCAACTTTGGAATTGGAGGTCCTGCGTGACCCGACCAAGGATCCCATTTTCCAAGAAATACTTGGGGGATCCCATCAGGAGACATAATACTAAATCATCTCCAATAGTATTCAATATGCGCTTGGAAGTGCATCATCAAGTCCATGTCGAGGATCACATCAAACAGGTCCATATCCAAGACCAAGAAATCCCACTCCATCTTAACTCCTGACATAGAGAGTGTGCATGAAGGACACCTAAGGCCTTTCTATCTATTTTTTCCCAACGGTTTTACCAACTCCATGGAAAAGGATAATAGTTTGGTTGGTAGGTTCAGTAGGTTTACAAGATGGGCAGATATAAAGGAAGCTAAAGCACTAATATCAAATAAAACTGCATCTATTGAAGATGCAATCAAAATGGTACCTCGAACAGTTGAAGGTCCTACATCAGATCCCTCTGGTGCCTAATCCATAGCATATAAATGCCTGGTCCCTATCTAAGAACGACCACTCGCATGTGGCTCTACCCTAATCTGGCTCTACCCAGAATACGATCAGGCCATGCCACCATGACAACCAAACCAAGATCCCATCATCCTGGTCCTCTCTGACTGAATTGGCACTCCCCTAGAGGTCACATACCCATTCCCACTCAGATAATGGCGTATGATCTTGAAAAATCATTGTAGATGTCCCACCACTCCTCACCCATGGTAAGGCATGGGAGGTTATGGACATGCAGGTCGGATGTGACCTATCCTTTTTCACTGATTGAACACAACAGACCTTGTATTTAAACCAGACCTTCCCTTATGGTCAATCTTTACCATACAAGCTCAGTCAACCACTTCAACAAAATTATTCAACTTTAATAGAAATACCTGAGAGTAGATCTCTAGACATAAACCCTTTTCAAAGCTATAAGCCTTCATCTTTTCATTAGAGACTATTTCTCGTGTATACCTAACTAGCTCGGTGAAGTGGTTGGCATACTACATCATGGACTGGTCCCCCTGAACAAGATCCATGAACTCCCAAGATCTATCATACATCAAGATTTTGGAGAAGTATTGGTCATTTACGACTGCTCTAAAGTCCTTCCAGCTCATCTGGTCATCCTTCCTATCTTGGACCACTAAGTCCCACCACCATCGACTGGGAACTTCTAGTAGGAATGAAGCACACTTCACTCTGACCTCTTCAAGAGTATCTAGGAATTCAAACATGATCTCAATTTTATCAAGCCATACTTTCTCTTCTTGAGGCTTAGTGCTACCTCAGAAGGAAGGGGGTTTGTTCCGAATAAATTCCTGGGATTTGTCACTTTTTGGACCAGATTCCTCTTCCCTAACTAGAGTAGGGGTGGGCATAGGATTTGCTCGTTTACCTAGAGCCTGAATAGCCCGAACTATAGATTCCACCAACCTCAGATCAAGCAGTAAGGGATAACTCTCTCCAGCTTCCCACCATGGGAGCGTGTAAGCTCTTGGGGGAGGCATCTTACTTCAAGGAGAAACAGTCATAAAAGAACATCATTAATACATCATGTCTTAAGAAAAATAAAATTTCATAAAGGAAAAGAATCATCAGTAAATCAAACATTCAAAAGAAATATTGTGTCCAAACCACTTCACCCCAGACCGATGTCCACACACTATCTAAAGGCTACATGTTGCACCTAGAAGGGAAGTCAAACAAGAATCATGACACCCCATGGCGACTCTGGTAATTTCATGAGGTGTGCTGGCCTGGAACCATACTCGTAACCAAAACTCTGAGCCCCGAAAGTCCTAGATCCTATCTAACCAGACTCCTACCAAATAAAATAACCCAAAGAGAAAAACTTGGCTATGATACCATTTTTTTCACAAACCAAATTGGGTCGCTATCTAACCGGTGCCTGAAACAGACCGTAGTAAGGCCCGAAGGGGATTTCTAATACCCAATGGCTAGAACAAGTGCCTGAGTATCAAAATAAATCGTGGGAACTATATAACTGAATAAACAATTATAAATAAACCAAAAATACCTATAAAATAGACCAAAGCTGAAGGTCACAACCAAATGAGCCTTTATCTAAAACAAAATTTGAGTTGCATGTTTAAATTGAAAACCAAATAAGAACCACCACTTAGGTGTGTTACCAAAAACCAACACAAAAACTACTGACTGACAAGAGGTCACCACCCTTAAGCCATCACCGTAATGCCATGCCAAGAAGTATACTAACAACCTAAACCACCACTCCCAAAATTTGGACCCTTATCTATATCAGACATAAAAAATATCTACTTACACCCAAAGGTGTAAGTAAGGTGTGAGAAATCACCCAGTAGGATGCCACTGAGAAAATATTCCACACACAATAATTAAAAGACAAATACATTTTCACTGATAAATTAAGGAAACAAATAAATTTTTGAACAACATTAATGAAAAATAGTTTTTTGGTAATTTTTTTAAAGAAAATCAATTTTAAACAAAAACACATTTTCCTGTATAGTATTTCAACTGACACATAATGTTTCACCGGTGTTCTCAAAGTAACCGAGAGCACCCATAGATTGAAGAGGCCCTATAGGTACTAGTAACAAGTGGGACCCTAGAACGTCGTGTCTCGGTGAAACGTGTCTTAGAAAACACAACCCTCAGAAAACATGACATAGAAACCATGACACTTAGAAAACATGGCTTAGAAACCATGACCCTTAGTTAATATAGATTAGGAACCATGACCCTCAGTCATTCCTATGTTCAGTTAGTGTTGCAATCATAAATCTTGCCAATGAAACTGGGCTAAATACCCCTCCGAAACACTATCCCACTAGTCCTAGTCCCCCCACCTAAAATCCTAGGATTCTCTCTTTGTTCTCATTTAAATTCCAAGTTCAAATCGTAAGTCACATTAATAAATAAAATCCAAACAAGGTTCTTAAAAAAACACACCATTTTCACACCGAAACCCTCTTTTAAAAACATACGCACACCATAATCTTTTTAGAACATAATCAATACTACTTGCACATTAAATTAAATCAGATGCATAATTTAAAAAGGAAATTTTATAATTAAGAAAACAACTAATAAATTTTATTAACCAGTTTCAATACGTGTCACCAAATTTTAAAGTCAAGAGCTCACTCATGAAATTTTTCAAGACAGAATACATTTTGAAACCATGCCAAAACATAGACGACATTATCCGTACTTCATAACACACTCAATTTCATATTTTACAAAACACTTATAAACATTTAAAAGTGGATTTTCACAAAAAAAAATGCATTAACGTCACTTAAACATACTTCTAACAAATTAAATATGCAATAAAACTCAATCAAAAACAATTTAACAGCATGTAAGCTAATTAAAAAATGTGATAAATTAATTAAATAAACAATATAATTCATCAGTTAATACTTGTATGCAGAATCACCTACCGGTGTGTCGCAAACATCACAAACTTGGTGTGAAACTCTCGTCGCACAAAAAATGCATCGTAAGGGGTCTAATAAATCCCTAAAATAATGTATCGTAACAAATGAATTAATATTGAACTGATCAAAAACTAAACCATAACCGCAACATCCCCAAAATGAAAGAATGCACAACCAAAGTACTCTGAAGCTATAGAGAGAGGTCTGAGAATCTGGTCATGGGAGGTGGAAGATTTTGGAAGATGTTGCGCCGGCTGGAACCTCACAAGAAGGAGGTGCGGCCATGAAGGGGTCATGGCCGGGAGCTGCGCTAGGAGGGGTTTTGTTGCAAGATAAGTCTGAGCGGTGTGGGGCAGCAGGGCCGAGGTCGGTCGAGTAGTCCTCTAGACAGGGGAGGTTTCGGCTTTTCCAGGAGGTAGCTATGGAGGAGAGCACATTGGTAAAGGGTATGGTAAAAAACAGTTCAAGGAAGGTTTGGGGAGGTCCTGCGCTTGATGGGGATAGAGAAAAAGTGAGGGAGATAAAGAAAGAAAAAAAGAAATAAAATAAAATAAAAGGGAAGGAAAATATAAGATAAATAAATAGAAAAAATAAAATGTAAGGAAAAATTAAAAAAAAGATTAGACTAACCTTAATAAAACGTTCAAAATAATCTAAAATAATAAAAAAAAATAGCAATATTAAGAATAAAAAGTTAATAATGTTAAAATTTTAATGTTAATAAACAAATTAAAATATTACCCAAAATAATGTTAATAATAATAATAATTATTATTATTATTATTATTATTATTATATTTTTATTAGGTTAGTTAACCATTCGCGCAACGGGCAGGCTGAACGTTAAACTGGTGAAGCCACACGACTTCTCCTTTGCCATTCCTGCACATCAGGCCTTATAAAGCCGAAACTCATTAATCATAGACAAAGCGCAAAACTCATGTTGGGTTCGGCCCACATTTCAAGAAAACAATTATTAAAAATGGTAGATAAAATTATGAGATAAAAATTAAAATTAAAAACATACCATAATGTGAAGTATTGGTGAGACACCATGGGTTAGCGATAAAGAACATGTCATCGTAGAAATTGAAAGTAGGAACTATTCTTCAACAAATATTGTGGAAGTAAGATAAAAAGACAATATTCATACAAAAGAAACTATATAGGGAGAAGTGTAACAAATGTCAAACAATTATATGTAAGCCAAATTACTATAACAAGTACCAAAAAACAAGATAAAAATCATGTCCCAATGGATGTAAATCTCTTATCCCAAGGATCAACAGCTACTACCACCTCCAAGTGGGGTTTTACCCTTTCTCAGACCTGGAAGAAGATAATCTAAAAATACCTAAAGGAATAGGTAGGGTATGAGATGAAATCTTAGTAGGGTTTAACCAAGGGTTCCATAATAAGATCCAAACATTTAATTAACAAAATAATGATTTCATGTTCAAATAAATAGGTATGGCGGTTAAAATAATAATTAAAACAATTCATGATATACCTTTAAAATGATGTAAATACTTTATAAAAATTTATTCACAAACAATTTATATAAAAAAGATTATATAAATTCATTAGGCATGTAAAATAGTCTATAAAAATTGGCACACATTTATATATACTATATAAAGAAGTGAGAAACATGTTCATCTATAAAAAGGTATGGTAGTTCTAGGCTGTATAATCCTCAAACACATAATGATGATCATGTAAATCTATGTATACACACTTCCCTATGAAACTGGCCATAGGGGAATCATCACCATCCCATCGGGGATGTGACCTACTGTGCCAGTTTTTGTTTCAGTTGTGAAGAATCAAAAAATGATATCCCAATAACTCAATAACTACCTAGGATTAAATATACACTATTACAATCAAATACTGGTAATTTTTTTTTAAAACTAGTTAAAATACAATTCACCCCATTCTCCCATTTAAAAATTTCTAATTTTCCATTTAAAAAATGAATTGAGTTTTTGATCAGATCATGCCCTTTTTCAATATAAAACTAGTGGGTTTCTATAAAAATCCATTTTAATAAATTTTCTTAGATAAAACATTGATATAAATTTTAATGAATATATTTCCTAATTTAAATTAAACAATTTTAATGCCACAACGTTCCATCAATTTCTCAGACACACCCCAATTTAATGGAATTGGGGGTTTTCCCCAATTTCATACAAGAATTTCCATTTCACATTCAAATCCCCCAATTCAAGGGAGTTGGGTTTTTAATAAACATATTGAACTAAATTTTTAAGTAATTAAATTTAAATTTAAAAATTTAATTTAAATCAATAAATTTAGGATTAATCAAATTTGGCCATCATAACAGAACAACCAACATTTCTAACAGAAACACAAAGCCCGCAATAGAACCCACCAACAAGAATGAAGGCGTATAAGATATAAGAACTCTACCTAGAAAAAATATTCAACAACATAAATTTTAGATTCATAAATTCCAAGTTGATCTATCAAAATCCAAGGAATTAACGGGAAATATATGAATATATAGGGAGAACGCTTACATGGTGAGACACACAAAAATGGAAAAAATGATCAATTCTTGATTGAAATGACTCGGAATGGTTTGAGGGATCAAAATTTCCTCGAAAATTTTCTTGGGTATAGCTAAAAAAATATGGATAAGGGTAAATAAAACTCATCCAATATTCCTATTAAAAAACCATTGGTACTTTACACGATGTGTATCAAAATTATATGTTTTGTAACTAAAAACTCCCAAAATCACTAAAAAACATGTTTCCTTTTTCTAAAAATGTATTTATTATTATTTCTAAACTAACACATCATGTATCCACATTACACAGCATGTAAATCCCCAAAAGGATGAAGAACTATTAGGTTTAATTTTTTAAAATACAATAAATCTATGACTTCACCAATGTGGGTATCGTCTCAAATCCTTCTCATCCCTATCTAGAAAATTATAAAGTGAAACCATGACAAGACAAAAAAAATTCCTATCAAAAATATAATATGATGTTACATAGTTGAACTGTGAACATATATGCTTGATTTTATATATTACCCCCCACTACTTCAGGTACAACATGAATTCCCACAATGGACAATTTGAGTCATAAAATACAGTATTTTGGTCAACACTAATGGGGGAATAAATGGTGTCAATTTCATACCCACCATAATAAAAAATATTTTTAGATATTACTTCAATAATGACACTATAGTCATATCTTATATGATCTTTCACATAAAAAAATTATTTTTCCATTAATTCCAAAATATATGGTTAATCAATAGCCAGGAAGCAAGTGATTTGAATTAATCTAAATCTATATTCATCCATAAATTTACCATGTTGTGTAACTGAATCAAACCATTTTCATTTCAGTATAGTGACTCGACCATGGTATTGGTAATATAATAACAAAATGTTTTCAAAAAATAAATAATAAGACACAATTTTATATCGAGGCCTACAATCTGATGAACTCGTATAAAATTCCACGGTTGAAATTAACAAAAATCCATCATGTTTTTTTCTCATATTCACTGCTTTATTAGATATATCAAATCTATATTCATTGATTATCACATATTTTCATTCACAAAAAAAATAATCGGGACCAAAATCCAATGCTCTTAAATCTTGATAGATATAGTCAGTAGTTAAATTCAATACAAGAAATATATATGAATAAAAAAATTAAATGAAAATATATATTTTAATTTCATTAAAGTAATTTTCATAACTTTTATTTCATCCAAGTAAGAAACTCTTTACTATGTAAAGTATCTTTACTTATCAAATGAACTGAATGATGAACTATACATATAAATTTTTTATGTTCCTTATATAAAATGATAATAAAATTTGAAGGTATATTTGAAATTATATATTATGATATAACATAAACATATTCAAATTATTTACTAGATATAGTCATCAAACAAACCACAGTTAAACAAGAATGTGTGATGTGCCATATCTCGCTCGTCATGGATCAATGTATTCAATGTATATGCCCCAAGAATTCCTCCTATTGGGGGAAAAGATGGAAATGAGGGATCAGTTACCCCATATTTATCATCTTCGTTTATTTTTGTCTGGTTTTCTTTCCTCACATCAAAAAACAAATATTGAACAAAAATCCATACATTCTCGAGATGGATAACCTCTCACAATGGAACCATTAAGATGATTCTTTTTTGGGGCATAAGACTTCAGTGTGTACATGTTTAATTTAGTAGGATAAATCCTATGAAAATAAATGGGTCACCCAACAAGGTTTTAGATTTAAATATATACTATTTGATGTAGTATTAATGTGAAAAATGATAGAGTTAAAAGATTATCTAACTCACACTAAATTAATAGTGACTCTTCCTACATGTATTTTTGAGAAATTATTAGATAAAATTTTAGCACAATGGTCTCTATGAAATAGAACAATAAAATAATTCCCACCCTTACATTATTGGATAGTGAATTATATATTCCTATTGAAATCAATTCATGAATACG
Organism: Viscum album; assembly: GCA_963277665.1. Taxonomy (NCBI): domain Eukaryota; kingdom Viridiplantae; phylum Streptophyta; class Magnoliopsida; order Santalales; family Viscaceae; genus Viscum; species Viscum album. The sequence goes on along the minus strand of OY728141.1, from coordinate 1,027,053,052 downwards.
TATATGATAATAATGAGTTTTTAGTGTTTTTTATTTCAAATCTCTTATGTTGACTCATTTACATATGTTTCGGGAATAGACATTAGGAACATTGATATTTTCTAGTCCTTCTGGAAATTGATTTTTCACTTTTCTAGGAACGTTTCATCACATAATAATCATAGTGAATATTCTACTTATTTTCACAAATACACATGGGATGTTGTTCTAGTCAAATAACCCAATCTAAAAAGTCACACCAAGAATGTAAGTAATCTTTAATATTCCCCTTGATATTTATAATAATTGAAATAAAAATTCAACATATACTTTAATCAATGTGAATTATGTCTAAATAATTACATACCAAATTTTTATACTAAAATAGAAAATTAAAAACTATTTTTTAATTTTTTCTTATTGTAAGTGGATTTAGTGTAAACATACTTCCTATTTTTAGATTTCATCTCACAATTTTCTAGTAAAAAATAAAATCATCAATTTATTAATAAAATTAATTCCTGACCTAATTTTAGGTTGAATTTTTGTGCCAATCGTATTATCAAATCTCTATCGATTCTTCCTGTGTGGTGATCCATTTTCAATAGTTGTAAATTCCCCATGAAACTGAAACTATGAGGATATTTAATTCTTTTAGATCATGTATTATTCATAAAAATAGGACATGATATTTTTTCCCTACTCCTAAAACCATAAATCATTTCATGAGTATGGAAATCATTTATATTCCATAGAATTGTAGAATGCATTATAAATAAATTACTTGAAATTGCATCAAATTTTCAAACACCCGTATCCAAAGGTTTCATTAAATATTTTTTTAAAGATTGAAAATATAAATCTATATCATTAACAGGATTAGAAGATCTATATATTACTAAACATAATAAATTGAATTTATTTTTCATACACATCTATATAGAAAGATTATAAATGTGAATAAAAACTATCCACATGCTGTGAGATGTAATAATTTAACCAAAAGAATTAAAACCATCATAAGAAAGACCCAAAATAACATTACGTACTATAGCTTAAAAATTATGATGTAATGAATAAAATTTCCACCATGTTAATCCATATTTAGATTGAACTAAATCATAATTATCTTTAATTCTCTTAAAATCATGTCATTTCATATTTTTTTATATTTCAGTAGACTTGAATAGAATTTGAAGCCTAGGAATCAATGGAAAATGTCAAATGAATTTTTGTGGAGTAATAGATGGTGTTTCATATTGATTTAGATTCCATCAAGATATACCACATTCCTTACAGTCATTTAGGTTGGCTATTTTCTCCTATAATAAGCTAAAATACTTTTGGTATGTAAGATTGTTATTAGTAGAAAATCCAATAAAGTAAAATAACTTTCATTCCTTGTAATTATTTGAAGGAATATCATCATTATGAGGAATTAATTTCTTCAAAAATATAATAATATAACCAATATCTATATTAAAATTCCATACATATTTTTTCCATGATATATCCACATTAAAAATTCTAATTTTTTTAATTTTTGTACATTCTCGGTATATAGAATTCATCGCATCATCCATTAATTTTTTAACTCTCTCTATATCACCATTTTCATTATTTTCCCCATGTGTATTGAAAAAAATTTATTCTTATATTGACATACTATATTTCCCATGATGAAGCACAAATTTAAATTGATCAAATATCAAATTCTCCATATCACTCATTTCATTTCATTCATGAACAATAGAATATTGTATCATCAATCCATTAGGATTCAAAAAATAATATTTTGATGGAAATCAAATTTTTTTACATAGTATATAACATCTTACTCACATAACCAAGGTATTACAACACAGTTATAACATAGAAAATGTATAATACCTTTATCTAGAGCATTGTTATATGAAAAATTAAAAAAAAAATTAAATCTTGGTTGAGATCTGATAAGTATAATACATCCATATTCTATCCATTATATTAAAATAAAAAACTTCTATTAACACAAAAATATTAAACAATAATTATGAAATTAATTATAACCATTTTTAAAATTAAATCCATCAAATAATACTAGTAGTTAGAAAACAAGGAATAATAGAAATTTCATATGCTCTAACTGATGCACACAGGTAATGAATAAATAAGGTATAAGACATGGAACAAACAAAAAATATTACATAATCAAATTAAACAAACATCCTTTTATGAAACAATTATTATAATAACAACTTCATTGTTTTGAATATTCCATAAATACAATTAAATAAAATGGCCTTTATCATAAAAAACATTTACAAAATAATAACAACAATGTCTCATGCAACATCATAACTCTTATCTTTGATATGTATATTTTTATTATTGAAGAATTTATAATAGAATCAATATGTAATATAGTATCAAATGTATGAATATAATTTATAATAATATAATGTAAATATCAATTTTAATATAAAATGAATCCAACCATACTTGAAGGTATGTGGATAGATAGTAAGAGATGAAATATTCTATAATCGATGCTTACTAGCAAGGAATGAAATAAAGTATTAAATAAGGAATAATAAACAACTAAATAATACTATTAGATTGAAATTTATTATAAAAAATTTTATCATTCAATTCTAAAAATAAAATAATTAAACTAATAATTTCATTAACCCCTAATAAATTAAAAAGTGAACAAGTTTCTAAAATAATTAATTACATCATCATTTGATATACATTACTCAAAAAAAATATTGGATTAATGTAACTAAATTTAAAAAATATTTATATCAACTAAAAAACATTTATTATGAAATAATATAATAAAAATAATCTAAATGAATTTTTTTTCAAAGAATAAGAAAGAATCATAACCTGATAGGATCTCAGTAAGGCTTTGATACATAGATAAAAAATGAAAATGATGATCAGAAGAAAATATTATAGATTTGGATCTCACTAATATGATGTTCAATAAGAATAAAACCAAAATATCAACCATTAAGTGGTGATATCCAAGTGAGAAGAGAGGTGAGGTTGGCACTCGGGGTATGGGTATTAAGGATCTTCAATTGGTAGGGGAGGTCCGCAAGCCATGGATATTATTTCAAGAACCTAAACTGATGGTCTTTTGAAAACCAGTGGTATAAGCTTCTGTCTACCAATGGTTAGTAAAAAATATGGCTATATGCGGCTCTATACCAACATCTTGTAAATATCATTGGTATAGGTTTATATAAATTCCCTTATATCAATGGTTCTAGTAAATCATTGGTATATAGGCTTAGTAATTCCCTCTATTTCTAATAGTTTTTACTCTTCCTATGTAAAAATATTATCCTCACAAATTTTCTATAGATATAGGAAATGCCTGTGGCTAGATCCCATCCTACCCATGGATATAGGTTTGATATATCCATAGAATCTTATTATGTATATATAACATCCTACCCTTGTCTATAGGTGTGTTATAACCATGGGAATTGTCTCTGGATATACCACATCCTGGCCATGGCTATAGGAGGGATATAGCCACAGACAATCCCAAACTTGGTGATAGGTCTATGTATAAAGGTGATCCTATAACTAGTGTATCATGGTATATGGTAGAAATGGGATGAGTTGTGTGGAACTCATGTAGGGGAGTTTCCATGTACCAGGACAACTCATGTGTAAAGTATCTTCAAGTTACGAGTGAAGGGATTTTTTTAACAGTTTTATGGGGTTTGGGTGTGCTCAGGCATCATGAGTAAGAACATAGAATCGTATGTTATATATATATATATATAAGTTGTGTTTTTCATAAATGTTATTTATTTAAATTCTCTAAATTTGTCTTGTTTTGTGATATATCTTATACCCAATTATATTTTTATATCTGTTATGGAATTATTTAGTTGAACTTGATCACGTTGTTATAGTTTTTATATATGTAATTGTGACTAACATGTAGGTTTAAAAGAATGGTATTCATACTTGGGTATGACTATGGGGGTTATACCTTGTATGTGGGTATCTTCTAGGCTAGGTATTATAATAGAAATACCTTAATTTTTTTATAGATGCTTATGTTTTTTCATAAGAATGTTTTTGTGGGAGGTCGAAATGTTCTTTTGGATTTTTAGAAAAAAAAAATTCCTTGGAGAAAACTGAATTATTTCTCTAGGGAGGACATCCTAATTCTACAACAAGATATTCAAGAGGATACACCAAAATCGGATCCCATAGGTGTACTAGTTGTTTAGCCATTACATCAACTCTATCCCGAAGTGTTTCTGATTTTACCTACCTATGGTAGTGCAGTAAAAAAGACCACAGTCAACAACTCATGTGACTTCTAGCTCCAATATCTGCCAACCATCCAAGGAACATGGGGGATACATGATTCTTAGGATGTGATAGACATCATTAAGGTAATATTCAACTAGGTTGACCCACTGAAGAACTGACGGGTAAATCTAGATATGTTTATGCTTTAGAAACTATCTTGGAGATTGTGGGGTTTTATGGTATAAGCAGGTTGATAGGAGGGGATTTCTTCATAGGTCTTCAAGAACCAATTCTTGGGGGTATTTTTTCTGAACATGCTAAAGTTAGACTATGATTATGAATTCATGGTTCTCCAATAGAGATCTGTCAAAGTATTTTTCTATTATGATCGTTTCACTAAATAGATTCATTTCACTTCTCTCCAAAATGAAAACAAGTAAAAAAGGATAGTAAGTTCAATATTGTTTTCCATACTAATATCAGATAACAGGTTTGGATTTTTTTAACTAACAACATTCCTATAGGTTCTATGAAAGGCCTTGACTATTTAGAAGTGATAGGAGGAGGATTAAGTTGTTGGTCTTCATTCATAATTTAGTACTCAAGAAGGTGGACCTCCTACTCTTGTGGTGAGTGTCACATCTAGAACTAGGAAGAGTAAGACTGAGAAAGTGATGTGGGGGGAGATAGTTAGGTTTAGAAGAGTTTGGATTCTTTACTCCTCTAAAGAGGACTTTAATAGTGATTTGACTATATAATGGTCAAAATTTAGCATATACGTTTTCCAAAACCTCGTAGTAAATGTTAGTAATGTGTTAAGATGGGGTATTTCCAGCAATTATACTCCAAATATTTGAGTTCAATTTTTTTAAAGGGTTTAAAAACTTGAACTATGACCCAGGTATCTAATCATGGTCCTCAGTAGAAAATTCATTCTACTTTGATGAAATTTAATTGGGTGATTCATGCACATCATGGTTATGGTTATGGATCTGATTCAGACTGAGTATATATGATGGACCATGTGATAGATGACTATAGAGAGGGGCCATCGACCGTTCAAGGTATGGTCTTGATCACCTCTTATCATTTCACCACTCTTTTCGATAATGGTTTTTCCCATTCTTTTATATATACTAGTGTTTTTATTGGTATTGACTTACCAATTAAGTTTTCTTATGAGTTAAATTCTCTAGACACACACTTGGTGAGAAATTCAATAACCTATAGATATTTCTAGAGTGTTATGTTGTTTTTACTAGCTATGAAAATTTATAGTGTTTAATTATCCTTGAGATAGCTAGCTTTGATGTGATCCTTAGAGTAGACTGTATGGATATATTTTGTGCTGACATTGACTATTATCAGATATGGGTACCCTTTTTTATCTAAGGGGTATATTTTTGTGATAATTGGTGGCTATGATATCTAATCTAGTTGAGTGGTACCAGATTTGAGCATGATTTGAGCCATCATATCATAGGTAGTAGGGTTATATATCACAACTGAACTAGAAATCGATTCATATTCTTTTCCTATCATTTTTAGTCTCTATCAGGATGTACTTATTCATATATTCATAGGATTTCCTCCAAAATAAGAAGTATAGTTTTAGATATAAATCAAGTAGGGAGCACAACCAATTTTTATTCCTCCTTATCGTATGGAACTGGTAGAGTTAAGAGAACTTAGTTTTCAGCCTGAGTTCCTAGAGATGAATTTTTTCATCAGACTTAGCACATATCCTTGGGGTATACACATGTTATTTTTCAAGAAGATAAATTATAGTCTATATATTTTTATGGATTTTTTATTTTCAATCAAGTTATAGTGAATAATAGGTATACTTAACCTATGATTGATGGTCTATTTGATTATTTATGGGGATCCCGATGGTTCTCCAAGATCAATCTTCATTCTGGGTATTATCAGTTATAGGTTAGAGAATAGAATATTCCCAATAAATTATTTAGGATTATGTATGTATTTAAGAGTATCTTATCCTGTCTTTTACATTGAAAAATTATCTACTAGTGTTTATGGATCTCATTAAGAGTATTTTCAATCCATACATTGACTCCTTCATCATTGTTTTCAGGTATGATATCTTGATTTACTCTAACACGTCATACAAGCATGTGAGGTGACTTGAAGAAAAATTAGTAAACATATAGTGCATAATCTTAATGCCATTTGTTTTAATGTTTCACTTATAGAGTCAAGAGGTTTGTTTCCTTGGGAATGTGATTTTTTAGTCAAGTACTTCAGTGGGCCCAGAGAAGGTGGAAGCAGCGATTTCTCAGGCTTTCCCTTAGAATTTTTTTGAGATCAATAATTTACTTGGGTTGGATGGATATTATTGAAGGATCATTGAGTACTTCTCCCACATAACATCACCAATTATAGAGCTTACCAAGAAGTGGGTGGAGTTTTAATATTCTAATCAATGTGATGATTCTTTCTTAGTGCTAAATAGGATACTGGTGATAGTTTCACTTTTGATCCTTCTAGAGCCTATGATTAGATACGTGGTTTACTTTGATGCCAGATAATATGGTTTGGAGTTATGTTAATTAATAGGTATCAATTAGTTTGTTATGGGTCATGTTAGTTATGAACCTATGAGAGCAAATACCTGACACATGACATTAAATTGGTATTGGTGGTCCACACCCTAAAGTGTTGGTGAAATTATCTCTTAGGTGGGAGGTTCATTATTTAAAAATATCACTATAGCCATTAATAAATATTATCTCAGTATGATATAAATTTTATGTATATTCCCTGGGTAGATTATATATTAAAATTTTAGTTTTAGGTCGACTATGCTCCAGGAAAATGTAAAATCATTGTATATTCTCTTACCGGGAAACTTTTGGTGATATAGGAGCCGAGTGAGTGGGAATCAAAAGAGGAATTTAATATTATGAGTTTGATTACAGAATGGATTGTAGATGAATATTAGGAGCATGGATTTATGAAATGTGAAACTATAGTCATCACATCATTTTTAGTGGACCCGTTGTGGACTGGACGAGAGTAAAATTTTGAGTGTCTAGTGATGTGATAATGATTGGAGGGTAGGGACCCTATTCCAAGATGGTCAGTAGACAATGATGGAATGATCAGTATACATTGGATGAATGTAATACCAACCTCTATGAGATAGTAGCTAATGAGGAACCATAATGATTCAAAATAGATAGTGGGTCCAAGTTTAATGAAGATATATCATGATATCTAATGTCATTTCTAGTGTACTGGTATGAATAAGGGAATCATAGGTTTTTTTAATGGTTTTTTCCTGCTTTAGGGTAAAGGTTGAGCATCAGCATCTTGGTAGTTTACTTCAGCCTCTTACAATACTAATATGGAATTAGGATGATGAAATTATGGACTTCATTATGGGGTTACCTCAAAAAGCCTAGGATTCCTTATGTGGTTTGGTGGAAAGTTTATCATCTAATGAAATTTTCTCATTTCTTACTAATTTATGAGATTCAATCAATATATGATCCGTTAAAGTTTCATGTATAGGAGATTTTATTATTTTATAGATTTCAATCTAGAATTGTATCTGACAGAGAAACATGATTCATGTCATAATTTTAGCATGGATGGTAGTAGTATTTGGTAACTCAACTTAAACAGAGTACAATGTAACGTATACAGGTCAATGGTCAATAAAAGAGGATGATCTTGATATTGGAGGGTATGTTGTGGGCACATTCATGGGATTTATTTGGATATTAGGATGATTTTACAGCCTTTATTTAGCTCTCATTAAATAATATCTTTCAATATATTATTTATATGGATCTATTTGAGGCACTCTATGGTCATTCATGTCGTTCACTACTATGTTGGAATAACACAAGTGGGGCAGCTATGGTGGGGTCGAGGATGGTAAAACAGAACTCCGAGAGACTATAGTTCACTATGAATTATTTGGACAATTCTCAAAGTATTTAGTGATCATATATTGACCAGAGGAGATGGTATTTGGAGGTTGTTTTTGGTGAACATGTTTTCTTGTGGGTGACTCCTCGGTCATGGAATCGATGGTTCCATAAGTAAAGAAAAATAGCATCATGATTCCCTAGAAAATTTGAAATTTTCTTGTATATCAGGATTGTGTATTAAAATCTAGACCTTCCTCTTTACTACTAAGGTATTCATGATTTGTTTCATGTGTCTCATCTCTATAGGTACATGGTTGATCCTAGGCATGTGATTGACTTTGATGATGCAGAACTAGAGCATGATGCATTATGATTGGAATGGCTAGTTCAAGTTTTATACTAGAGTGAGAATCTATTTTTGGGTAATATAGTTCCACTATTCTAAATCCTATGGTTTGAAGGATATATCCAATAGTAATCTTTAGAGAAAGATTCAGATATTTTCACCCGGTGGCCCAAATTATTCATGCAATATTCCTGGAGAAAATTCCCAGGAATGAGACTTCCTTTGAGGGGAATAGCTTCTTAAGATGAGTTATATGGGTTTTGGTCTTCATTTTTTATTTTTAAGGCTTTTTAAAAGGTTTCTATTTCAAAAATGGTTTTCACAAACCATTTTGATTCTCAAGAAAATTGTTCATATAATGTTGAGAATGAAAGAGGGTGGCACATGGTTGACCTGTAGTAAGAGCTAACTACGAGTTAGTCCCAATAAACCTTGTGAAATGGGATAGATGAGAAAATTATAGTTTGAAAAATTGTTTTCTAAACCATGTGAAAAAATAGTTTGTGTTTCTAGGATAGGTAGAAAGCCTTGCATGGTTGGTATGGATTGGAAAGTAGTGTGACCAAACCTCATTAACATTGATTAATGATCTAAAAATAATCATTAATTACCATTAATTTACCATTTTAACATTTTTTCTTCATAAATATATCCTCCTTGAACATATATACTCCATATCCTTCACTTAGTGATTTATTGACCTTATATTCTCATTTTTGATATATCCATGTTTTTTTATGATCAATAAATTAATGTGTGTGATCGATAAACCTCTGTTCTCTAGGTTTCATCAATATATACCCTTATTTTATTGAGAGAAATCATAGACATAGATTTTTGTGTCAATATTTATGGATTTTGATGCCATATAATGATGAATTATTAGATCATTAATAGAATGGTGGAAGATATAGATTGATGATTATACCTCCTTTGATCAATCACAAATCTAACATTGTTGGAAGATCTTGAGAGGTATATTGGTGTATATCCAACCCCTTGGAGTTAAAATATTCTTAAATAATGTTCTATAACAATTATGTGTTCTGTTGGGTTCAGTTATTGGTATTCTTAGTGTATAGTATTGATCTGGTGAGATCTCATGTGTGACTTGGGTATCACTCCTTGACAGTTTCAGAGTTTTTCCTCAACAAGCTAAAGGTAGGAAGTTCCCAACTATATTTTATCCTTATATACTCTTGTTTCATTGACATGATATATGTGTTGGAATATATTTTTTGATCATTATTTATAGTTAACACATGTGTATGCATGTAACCAATGAAACCCTTATTTGATGCTTGATTCCATGAGTATGACTATGTAGCATGTTACCATGTTAGATGTTGATCACATGTTTTTATATATTTATAATGAACTATCGTAATTAAATGTTATGTTATACCTTTATATTCTCTTCCATATTGTGTTCAATTACCATTCCTTCATAGGTATTGCATTAGGTACTCAGAATATGTGGGCCTTTGTGATATGGCTATCCCTTAGAGGGGAAGTGCGCACAGTATGTGAAAAAATAATACAAATACATGAAATAGTATAGTGTATATTCGTGATTATATATATAGTACAAATATTATGTATATGATGGAGAAAGATCCAATCAAAAAGAGAGGTAAAGAAAACTTCCCCTTACCTTAACACTCGACTTTCTCAAACACATTCTTGCTCCTAGAATAACCAACTTTGGTTTATTAATTAAGTATTTTAAAACTATGTGTATTTTTATTTGATTTAATAATAGTCACTTATTATTTTATTTTTTATATATTTGTGTTATTCATAGTTTATATCAATCATCTGAAGTTAACAGTCCTTGTCTTTTTATACCTGTATTAGTGCGGTGGTCATAATCATTATTTATTATTCAGGAGTTAAATATATATATATAATATTAAATATACATGAATATTAATCTTATAATGATTTATAAATTCTCATTTTTATTCTATGTAATGTATGGGTATAGTTTTCAAAGAATAACTTCAAAACTCATATGTTTGATTCAATTTTATAAGTAACAAGAATTACAAAATAATGAATATTTATTTTTCTATTTCATTTTTAAATAGCATAAAAAATAACTTATAATCATATATAATATAATATATATCAATTTTTTTAACTCATTGTGATTATAATTAAAAAAATTGAGTGTTACCATTTAACTTGGTGGTTGAACCGACCCAAACATTAAAGTGTTACAAAAGAAAAATAACTATGAATCAAGAAATATTTCATTATTATACCACTATTGCAGATGTATACTAACATAATTATCATTTTATGGATATGGGATACATTTATAAATAATATTAACTTTCATTTTTAAATTAATAATTCTTTAATGGTTAAGAAATGTCATTATGAGTGTAAACCATCCCATAAATGGGATAAAAGGTGTGACATGTTTCCCTCCATTATTATGGTGTTCATTTATTTTTTATAAGTTTATACTCCATTTTAACCATATAATTTATTTTACCATGTTTATTATTTATCGATTTATTTCACTATCATGTCCCCTTTTTAACCCAGACTTTTTATCTCTCATTGGTTCCCCATAAAAAACATAGGGTTCCTCCTCTTGGATTTATGTTATAGAGTGAATGTCCCTTTATTTTTTCCCCTCTATCCTAGTGATCTATGGGTTCTCCATAACTTTGTGACACCCCATGACTTTAAAATATTTTCCTTTTAGAATAAATATAATTTTCTTGTTGCAATTATTTATACACAATGTTAAAATTATGTTACTTACGACAATGAATTAACTTTTGTTACATGCAAGAATGAGTTTTACCACATTTTAATAGCGAAATGATTTTAAAACTAAATTTTTACAATTTTATAAATTTTATTTTTAAAAAATAAACATTATTTTTGAATTCAGAATGTACAAATTATCTTAATGTGAATTTTTGGTATTTTTATGAGAAACTTCATTTTTTGATGACTAGTGAAAATTACTACAATTTAGTTAGAAAACATCCATTTAGTTTAAATAATTATTATTGAAAAATTATATTTTAGAATTTTCATAGAGTCACATTAGATAAATTATACATCTATCTAAACAATTATGTTCATTATAAACAATTTTACTTTAAAATTGACTATAAAAACATAACAATCTTTTGAAAAACAATTTAATTTAAAAACTCGTTTTTCTCCTCATCCACAGGATTAATGTAAATATTAATTTCCCCAATTTTGTTATTTAAATTTTGAAAATACGACATAAAATGATGTAATTAGTGTGATATTTTGTTTCTAATAAAATTAAATTAATTTTTTGACCAAAATGATTAGTGAATGTGATTAAAATTCATTACGGAGATTAAGGTATGATTAAGCTTAATAAGGGACTAAACCTTAATACTAAGGACCAAAATGACTTGGAAACTTATCCAAAAGCAATTTTATTATAATACTTTGACCATGTAACCACACTTATCTAAATTTATGGGTTGTTGGGATTTTATTAAATGGAAGTACCCTTTATAAAAGGGTAATTAAGGGAAAATACAAAAAGGGAAATTTCCTTACCTTTAACATTTATAAAATTTTGAGATATGTACAAAAAATCATGTTTTTAGTTATATATATCATTTTTTAATATATATGGGTTTTTTTATCAAAAAAATTATCAATATTTTTTTGAGAAGTTTTAGTTACTTAAAATGCTTAAGAAACTTCAATATAGGGATTTTTTAGTTAATAATTAACTAAAATAAATGATACTATAAATATTAAAAATGATGTTAATTGATTTAATTAATGTATTTATTTATATTTTAGATCAATATATCATGTTACAACATTGTAAACATAATATATTTGAATTCCAATATAATATTTACATTTTAAAATTAACATTAAACAAATAATGTCAAAAAAAATTATTGTTATTTTACAATAAATGAATCTTACTAAATGAATTAAAATTAATAAAAAATATATATTATTCCCTGTGATTTTTAAGAGTTAACATATATAAAATATAATCTATTAATGTACCAATTAATCTTTTATAGTTAACATATTGACCCATATACTGTAAAAATGTTGTTAACACAGTCCAGATTCAAGTAGCGTTTTAGCGCATCACCTACGCTTGTATTAAAATTAATTTCCAAATAATATTGTAATTTCATTTTATAAATTATATATAATATTAATAAATAATTTTTTCTATATTTTTCTATAAATATAACATTAATTTAGTCTTAATGGTTAAATAAATTAGATTATTAAACTATATGCTTTAATAAAAACCAAATTTATAAAATTTAGGAATCTTAGATGTTAAGAAACCAAATTCCTAAAATTCACATATTTTTTTTGGATGGGTTTTTTCTAGACCATTATTATCCTTTAATACAACATTTTTTTATTTTTTATTTACTTTAGGTAAGGTAGACCACCCATTATTGAATACCTTTTGGTATTTACAAAAGTGCCACCCCCACACACTATAAAAACGCAAACACTCTACCCCTTCCTCACACATCGAAATACATATTAAATCATCCAAACTCTATCCAAATAGTCTACCAACATATATACACTCTAACTACAATCATACCCTTGGGAATAAAACTGTCCAAGGAATATTTTTGTACAAACTGAAATAATTTACTTGATTAATAGGTAACACCTTCTCTCACGCTTTCTAGTTTCATTTCCATTATCCACTCATTATAATCTTTATATTATTTTATTACATAAAAATACCATTATACTCAATATACTAGTATGTTTTTAAGAAAATTTTTTGACCTAAAATTACATACACCTTCATCTAATTGGGTAACGAACATACTGTTTCTGTGTACGGTGAACTACAGTCTCACGAAATATAATTGTTCAATTTTACCCTACCACCTATCTTGGTGTCCATTATGATGGAAAAACTATTTATATATTATATATATGTTATTTAAAATTTATTATTCTTCAGTAATTTTTATTTATAACATAACTTTATTCTTTCCAAGTTCAGTAAATACGATAATTTTGTTTGAGGAAGTGTGGACTACTGCCCCCTCAATGTGATATGACTCGTTCATGCCATACATGAAAAGTATAAAGGATGGTTTTAATATACCTATGTAATGTATATAAAATATTTATTATAATGTAATTATAATATACATATTTATCATTTAGATTTAATTATTTTAATATAACAACTAAATGAAAGTAGCGTACATGCGTACGTACGACCTACCGTCTCCATGAATGGTGCACTTAATTTCTAATCTCCAAATATTATGGACTATAATAATTACATATATAATGAATATATAATATACTTTAGTCATGTTTTACTTTATTTATATGATTAAATCACAATCTAATTAATAGTAACAACAAATAACAAGTCAAAAAATAGTTGAGAAAACTAGGCAGTTAACAACTGAAAAAGTTAAAATAAGGAAAGAGTGTTGACATAAGGGTAATAAAATTTTATAAGAAGAAAATTTATGGTATAAAAAACATGAGTGTGGTTATTTTATTATTTATTAACATTTTTTAAACCACTATATAGGAGGTTAAATACCACACAACAAAAAAGCAAGATAAGGTAATGGATTTCGTCTCAATTTACTTTCTATTGAGACATAACTTTTATTATGCCCCAATTCACTTTTATTTGGTGTATATATTTACCTTTTACATGTTTTATCTTGAATATAATTACTATCATAATGTTCTAAGTTTCATTTAATTCTTGTGAAATTATTATTTAAAGGTTAGAATGTGGTATGGGACACATTGGAATGTTTAAATATTATTTTCCTCAAGAATGTTTTTATGTCAACAACACTTTTGTTACTTATACTTCTCTAATATATTATTGATAAATACATATTCATTATTCCATATGGATATTTTTTAAGGCATGTTATTTATTTGAATATTCATTATGAGGAATATTTTGGTCTGGTAGACAGGGTTTGGGGACTCTTTAATGAAATCCCTATGGGTTAGGGAATGGTAAATGAAATCCACTCGAGGAATCGGTGGTCTCATGAGATGAAAAAGTTTAATAGCCACCATAGATGGGATTTTACCCTATATCTAAACCATATTTTTAAAGGTCTTTATGGTACTCGTTCCATGTACCTCAAAAACATGGCATCCAACAATTAATAATTTTCTTCAGTTATTATTTATCCATGAGATTTTGCATCGCCATATCTATAGATTTATTTTATTGGAAGTCTGTTGATTAATGTAATGTGTTTTAATTTTCCTACATTTCTATATATATTATTCCTTATATAGTTATAAGAATGAAAATTTTATTTAGTTATATACATTTACCTAATGATTGTTTCATTATTGTTTCTATTTTATTTTCCCCTATTGAGCATTTGAGCTCATCCTTATTATGTTTATTTCCCCATGTTATGAAGAATAAATCATTGAATACGCATTAGAGGATATAGTTTATTTCATTTTATTTAGTATCATGTATGTATTTACTATTTACCAATGTATTATTGGTTTCATGTATGTAATCTAGTTTTCTAATATTGTTAAACTAAATGGTCCATCGGGATTTGATTCCTTGTAATCATGCCAATGTAATGTAATAATACAGTAACTCCAGGATTCTGGGGTTGGAGAATTACAGTTGGCATAATAGGAAGTCTAGAAATAACTATGGAACTAGATTTAAAAAACTTATATTAGGGAGAACAAGCCTAAGATATACATTGAGGATAAGCGTAGAAGGACATCCTAGAATTTTTGTAGAGTAAAAATTATATTGTAATTCCTAGAAATACATCCATTTCTAGATACTACTAGTGGATGTGGTTCTGACATAGATGTACCTAGGAGTAACAACTCTGAAAAGGTGTTCTGGGCCTAACATGGGTTAACTTGGTACATGACAACGGGACTTACTACTCACCTGGTTTGACACTCTCGGGGGATATTATTAGGATAATTCACATTTTATTTACCTACCATTATAAATGATTTAGAAGTAATTATTTCCACAAAGTATCCATTGTTTATGGTTCTAGTATTTATGATGTATAAATTTATGTTATGTGTTATACCATATTTAGAGTTATTTGTTTTTCATAATTTTATGATCTAATATAGTATATGGAAATGTTTATAAATGGTGCTTAGAAGAATAAATGATAACTCTACCAATGCATGTGATGCACATAGTGAGAAGGATCATATCATTCATGGTCTTAAGATAACATTTTTAAGGGAAATGGTCCCCCATGTATTATCATCATATGAATAAATAATATCATGTGTTAATAAGATATGTAAATAATTGTATGATTCCTATGGATTTGAATGGAATAATAGGATGGCAGAGAAAAATATGGATAAAGTGAAGAAGTGAAAGAAATATTTCCCCACAAGGGATAACTATGGAAAGAATCACACTGTTAAAATCTTGAATGGAATGGGAGTCTGTTATATGTGTGGAGAAAAATTACTCCAAATTCACGATTTCAAGGGTAAGAAAAATATTTCCAATGTTCTATGCTTCCACTGCAAGGATATGGTACACTATGAGAATCAATGTCCCAAGTGTCAAAGGAATATACCCCAGATGATGCTATTGGATAGTGATGAAGTTATGATACTATCGTAGATGAAGAGGAATGATTAACATGCTTTTTCAATAATTATTTCATTTGAATATTTTATCATCAATGTACTTGTTATAAGAATTATGGAATATATAAAGACTGTAATGTAGTACTTTTTGGTTAAGGATTTGAGATCATATGATATATGTTACCAATAAAATTTATTCAATAGAAAGTTACAATTTTTTTAAAACACGTTATTGAAGGAAAGAAACCCCTTAATTTATTTTTTATGTTAATATAATAATGAATAAATGACTAATTGTATGAATTATAACTACCTTGGAACTGATTAATGACTTGTGGACAAGTAATATATGATATCATTTATGGACTTTACAATAATTTTGGATTTATGAAATATATCCAATAACATGTGTCTTACTTAAGTAATAAGGAATAATTAATCTTTCTAATATGGTTTTATGGTAATTTGAGTTGTTACCATATTTCAGAAGGATACATGATGAAGTTATTAATATGTTAGGAATTTGAAAATTAAAAGTTGATTCTTGTGGATTATAGGATAATGATAAGTTCACTTTGGATGTTCAGTGACTTTCATTCAGAAGTGATTGGATCATAATATATTGGTAAAGTTAACTATTTATAAAATGGTTTAAGATTCTCATTGGATTATATTTTATATGGTAATTTATTACTTCAATATATGTTCTATCATGTCCTAAAAGGTGAAGTAGAAATATTTCAATGCATAATCAAAGGAAAAGATTATGTTTATATAAATGTATATTTACTTATATTATTATAGGGTGAAATAATTACTTAACTAAATATAAAAATGGTTTTGATACCACAATTTTGTCATATTATCATCATTTTTTTAATATCTATGACCTTTACTCACAACTATGGTTTATGGTGTTGTGGACAACAACTTTCATCTGAACATTTTCTCAAGCACTCTCCATTAGAACTGATTGTTGGATTTTTCTTCCATATCCATGCTTCCATTTCCAACCATTGTTATCCTAAAAGATAACTTAGTTACATGATCATTGTGATTTCCTTTATCTCTTATTGATAATATGTGGTATTAACCCATTTTATGATGTGGGTCTTTCAACAATATTTTATTTTTAATTCCTTGATTACTAAGATGATGTTTAAATTGTGAGGATGCAATTTAATTAATTTAGGGATAATGGGACACCCTAATACATTAAAATATTCTCATTTTATAATAAATATAATTTTGTTTTTGTATTTATTAATAAAAAATGTTAATCTTATGCTACATATGATACTAATTTAACTTGTGTTGCATGCAAGATCGAGTTTTACAACCTTTTAATAGAAAAATTATTTTAAAACTAAATTTTGACACTGTTATAATTTTTATTTTTAAAAAATAAACATAATTTTTGAATTCATAATGTTAACATTATCATTGGGTGAATTTTTTATATTTTTTTTGAGAAATGTTATTTTTTTATGAATATTGAAAATTAATATAATTTATTAAAAAACAACCTTTTCATTTAAATAATTATTTATGATATATTATATTATATAATTTTTTTAGAGTCACATTATATCAATTATAAATCTATTTAAACAATTATTTTCATTAGAATAAATTTTACTTTGAAATTTAATATCAAAATATAACAAACTTTTGAACGTCTTTCTACTTTTAGACCTCGTTATTTCACCTCGTCCGTGGGATTATAGTTAATGATATTTTTCTCACTTTTGTGATTTGAATATTGAAAATCCAATATCCAAAAATGTAATTATTATGATATTTGTCTTCTAATATGATCAACTTAATTTTTTTACCAAAATTATTAGTGAATGTGATTAAAATTAATTTCAGTGATTAAGGTATGGTTAAGATTAATAAGGGACTAAACCTTAATATTAAGGAAAAATGACTTTGAAACATGTCCAAAATACATTGAATAACAATAATTTTACCATTTCCCCACTTAGTTCTAAATTTATGGGTTATAAGGATATTATTAAATGGAAGTTCCCTATATAAAAGTGTAAGTAAAGGAAAAGACAAAAAGGGGCATTTTCTTACCTTTAACATTTATAAAATTTTGAGATATGTACAAAACATCATGTTTTTTGTTATACATATAATTTTTTAATATATATTGGTTATTTTTTCATAATAATTTATCAATAAATTTTAGAGATGGTTTAGTTACTTAAAATGCTTAAGAATCGTCAATATAGGGATTATTTAGTTAATAATTAACAAAAATAAATGATACTATAAATATTAAAAGTGAATTTAATTGATTGAAATATTGTATTTTTATTATTTTTTAGATTAATATATCATGTTACACCCCTTTAAAACTAATATATTTTAATTCCAATATAATATTGATATTCTAAACTTACATTAAATAAATAATGTCAAAATTGACATTATTGTTATTTTACAATAAATGAATATAATTAAATGAATTAAAATTAATAAAAAAATTATATTATGTTAAGTTAATTGTTTTAATAAATACTAAATATGGTATTTTAATGGACCAATTAATATTTTATAATTAATATATTAACCCATATACTGTAAAAATGTTGTTAACACAGTTCTGGTTCAAGTAGTTTTTTAGCTCGTCACATGAGCTTGTTTTAAAATTAATTTCCAAAACATAAGGGAATTTTACTTTATAAATTATATATAAAATTAATAATTAATTTTATATATATTTTCTAATAAATCTAAATTTAATTTTGTATTAATGGTTGAATTAATTATATTAGAAAACTAGATGCTTTAATAAAAACCAAAATGATAAATTTGGGAATCCTAAAGTTAAGGAATAGATTTATTAAAATTAACATATTATTGTGTGTATAAGGTTTTTCTCAACATTTTTATACTTTAATGAATTATTTTTTCATTTTTGAGTCACTTTAGGTAAGGTAGACCACCCATTATTGAATACCTTTAGGTATTTAAAAAAGTGTCACTCTCCCTCCACTATAAAAAGGCAAGGATTCCACCCCTTCCTCACAACTATCATGACACCTTGGATCATAAAAAAATATGTCCAAATAGTCTCAAAAAATACCTCCCCTCTACCTAGAAGCCTTCCCTTGGGAATAAAACAGTCCAAGGAAGCGTTTTGTACAAACCAGAAGCATTTACCAGATTGTGAGGTAACACCTTCTCTCATGCTTTCTAGTCTCATTTCCATTATCCACTCCCTATACTATAAATAATATATGATTACATAACAAAACAAGTATCATCACTATACTAGGATTTTTTTATTATATTTTTTCAACCTAATATTATGCACACCTCTATGTAATGAGTAATGAACATATTTTTTCTGTGTATGGAAAACTATTGCCTCATAAAATGATGATTGTTCAATTTTCTCCTACCACCCCTCATGGTGGCCATTATGATGAAAACCCTATTTATATATGATATATATGTTTTTAAAAAAATTATTATTATTTAATTTTTATTTAGAACACACCATTATGATTTCCAATTTGAGTAAATTTGATAATTTTGTTTGATGAAATGTAGACTACCGCCCCCTTGAAGCGATATGACTCCTTCATGCCATACATGGAAAGTATAAAGGATGGTTTTAATATATATATGTAACATATATAACATATATATTATACTGTAATTATATTATACATATTTATCATTTTTTTAATTCTTTTAAAACAACAATGAAATGAAAGTAGTGTCCATGCATACATATGGTCTACTATCACCATGAACAACGCACTTAATTTATAATCTAAAAATATTATGGGCTATTATAAATACATTTTTAATGAATATATAAGATAATTTAGTCATGGATTAAATTCTATAAATCAATAAATCATGATCAAATTAATAGGAACAAAAAATCACAAGTCTAAACATACTTGAGAAAATTAGGCCGTTAGAAACTGAAATAGTTAAAATAATGAAAGAGTGCTGACAAATGGGTAAAAAAATATTATAATATATTAATATATGGTATTATAAACATGATTTTACTTCTGGTATTAGTTATTAAAATATTTTTAAACCACTTTACTAGAGGCTAAATACCACACAACAAAAAGTATGGATAAGGTAAGGGATTTCGTCTCAATTTACTTTCCATTGAGACATAATTTTTATTATGAACCAATTAACTTTTATATGGTGTATATATTTCCATTTTACATGTTTTACCATTAATATCTTTACTCTCATGATTTTCTATGTTTCATTTAATTCAGGAGAAATTATTATTTAAAGGTTTCAATGTGGTATGGGAGACATTGGAATGTTTAAATATTATTTTCTTCATGAATGGATTAATGTCAACAACCCTTGTTGTTACTTATCCTCCTATGAGGTATTATTGATAAATAAATATTATTTATTCAATATGGTTATTTTTTATGTAATAATATTTTTTTTATTATTCAATATGAGGAATTATTTGGACTGTTAGACATGGGTTGGGGGTCGTTTAAGGAAACCCCTATGAGTTGGGGACCAATGAATGAAAGCCCCTCGATGCATCAGTAGTCTTATGTGACGAAATAGTTGTATAGATTCCTTAGATGGGTTTATACACTATAAAAAACCATCTTGTGAAAGGAATTTATGGTACTGGTTTCATGTACCTATGAAACATGGCATCCAAAAATTAATCATTTTCCTCAGTTGTTACTTATCCATGTGATTTTTCATCGATATATCTATGGATTTATTTTATTTGTAGTTTGTTGATTAATGGAATGTTTTGTCATTTTACTACATTTCCATATAGATTATCCCTTATCTAGTTGTATGAATGGAAAGTTTATTTAGTTATTTACCTTTCTATATAGACTAATTCATTATTTATTCAATTGAATTTAACCTTATTGATCATTGTAGCTCACTATTATTATGTTTCTTTCCCAAGTTTATGAAGAATGAATAATTGAATAAGCATTCAAGAATGCAGTTTATTTCATTTTATTATGTATCATGTTTTCATTTCTTATTTACCAATTTTTTATGGGTTCCATGTATATAATATGGATTTATAGGAATGCTGAACTGAACTGTCCTTTGGGACTTGATTCCTTGTAATTATACCGATGAAATGTAATAATGCACCAACTCTGGCCTTCTATGGTTGGGGAGTAACATACTTATCCTTTATTCTCATCTTTTGTCTCCTATTTTTTAGTTTTTTTTTCATATTTTAGGTAATTTTGTACATCATGTCTATATTCATCTTCTTCTAATACACTTATCACAAGATCATTTAAGTGATACTCCAATTCAGGTTATACTTAATGGATTTTATATGTCTTGGTATTATATCATTTAGAATGTCTGAAAATAGATTTATTTCATTTATTTTTCATTTGGTTTTTTGGTTTTTTGTTCCCTGCTCTTTTGGTTCTATTGTTGGCCCTTTCTGCAGAATCCATCATGCTAGAACCCATGCCTGGTCTCACATAATGGTGATTATAGTGACTTGGGATCATGATGAGCGTAAGTTCATCTATGGTTGTTTTTCAATCCTCTTGGTTTTGTTTTCCTTTCCCCTGGTTTCTCCAATAGACATTTTAGGATCCATGTATGGTTCTCCATCAATGGTAATCTATATCTTTCGAGTCCTTATTTTTCTCTCATGAAATCTCATTTATTTTTAATATTTATGATATTCTCCTATGAAATCTATGAGATAGGGTAAATAAATGAGTTTCTTTGTAGAATTACCACACCTAACATGATAACATATTATCTAAGGGATATGTTGAATGGTGGTGAATGGTATTGAAGTGAAAGTAAGAAATGGTGGTAGGTGGTCATGCTTCAGGAGGCAAGGTCTCATATTTTTGAGGTTTCTCTTCTTTTTAGTTTATTTTGGATATATTAAATTATTTTGATGTAAATTTATGGTGTATTTGGTTAATGTTTTTGACTAAGATTCTTTGACAAGGTTGTTTTATTAGAACTTGGATCTTTGATAGGGATCCATCAGGGGTAAACGCGTCAAACCGATTGATTCCATGAGATATGGCTCGACGGTGACACTTTAAAATATTGAAAATATCAAGGTATATCATGTGAAAATGTTTCTTGAAGATATATAGGAGTTTAAATTCTTTGGATGGGGCCTCACGATTGTTGTGGACCAGATCAAGCTGGTTTTGGTATTTCTTAACTCAGGATCTTTGTTTGATTTCTCATAAAGATAAAAGTAGTGTTCTATCAGTTATTTGGTGTTTTTTGTTTTTTATTCAAATATACTTATACTTGGTTCCCACTTAACCGCAAAGTGTATTATTTAAAAATACAAAAAAAACATTATAGAGATGTATTTAACTATTCATTAATGTAAAAATTTTTCATCAAAAAATGATATCGGCCCTCTTATCAAATTTTGACATATTGATTAAAAATATCATTTAGATTTTATAAAATTCATATTCCAATATGTTAAATAAAAATTTCAATATAATCAAATAAAATATATAAAAAATTAGTAAAAAATATTTATTTTATAATAAATAATTATATTGTTATTTTATATAATTCCTTAATTATTATTAAGACCATAATTATTTATTTTAAATATAAGAACAATTAATGGTTACTATTTTAATTAATTGTAAATACTTTGTACCCAATAATAATAAAATTATAAAGAATCATTTATCACATTTATACTTTTATATTGGTACCATATTAAAATGTACATATATAACCCCTCAAGACATCCACATAAGCCTTAAAGGTAGATGAATAATGGTGGTAATTATATGCAGTGATTCAGCTATCATGTATCTCATAGTTTTCTTTATTATCTTGAACGTCTCCCATAGTTGATTCCATTTAAACCACACTTGTTGAAGTTAATTTTGGTAATGGTTAAGTGAAAGCCATAGAAATGATACTTTTTTCTAAATCTTGGAAAAATGTGTGTCAAATTAAAGGCTTCTACTACTTAATGTCATAAATTCTCCCTTTATACATAATTTTCATAATGTTATTACTTTAATGTAAACTCCTCATTTCAATAACTACATTATAATATAAACATATCATGATCACTTCCTTTGGGTGTCCAATACTTTTCAACTAAGCACATAATAAAATAAATTATCCCATCAATAAATTTTACCCAAAAGATATATGTTTATAATAGAAAGTTTGAGAAACTTTTATGGATAGATTCCACCAAAATAATAAATAATTTTGTTGCTAATATTTATGTGTGATGGAATCTTACTCAAATATCTTCCCACATGAAATCATGTCACAATTTAGAATTTTTATGATAAATCCATTAAAAAATTTATCACTCACAAGTAATAGTGATAGATATTCCTTCACTAAAAATAAAATAATAAAGTTTTTATTATGGAACGGAGTCACAATAAATAATTTTAAAGTGATATTAATGATTAAAATTCAAATAATAATGATGATCTTTCTTTTTCTAAATTTTTTTTGACATTATTTGTGAATATTTTAAATCAATTGTATTCTATAATAAATGATTTAGTAAAATAAAAAATAAATAAGTAAATTAAGAAATAAATTTATAATTAATATAAAATATTATAGCGAAAAAATTTATAAAATAATTTATACAATAATAACTGGTTAGGGGTGGGTGGGGTGAATAATAGTTATAGACTTATTAAGTGTTGGTGGTAGTAGGATCTGTATCCTTGAACCACATGTTAGTTGTCATATATATTAAAATAGTTATTCACTATACTAATAATGATTATGTTGTTTCTCTTACTACTCTATATTCAACCTCTTAATGATATTATCCTAATATATTGTCCTCTCACATACTTCACAACAAAATAAAATGACCCCATGTGAATTCGTTTTTAGGTGGTCAATATAATAACCCATTCTTTATTCAAGGTACATATCCATTTATTTTTTGTTTAACTCCTTTTTTGATACCTAATATAGATTCTTAAAAAGATCATAGGTGTTTCTGGGATGTTTGGGGCGTGATCAAATCCTCGAGACAAACATTTTTTGAAAAAAGACTAGTCTCATTTTTTGGAGAAACCATGCATCGAAATCTCCATGGTTACCCCTAACCATGTGGAGATTGACAGTGAGAAGAAGGGGAGTTCATTATTTAAGGAAACTATGCCGATTGGACCAAACTCTTATGTGGGATGTTTGAAGTTTTTAAAATATCCATTTCTCATGGTTGGCATATGGTTTCCCTAACCATGTGTCTTAACTGTGTGAGTCCCTTTCCAAGGTAATGAGACAAGAACAGTTGGCGCATTTTTTTTCCAACCATGTGGTAAAACTGTGTGCCCTAATTTTTCATGAGTAACATTAAAAAAATACCCTTAAATTTATTTTAACCTCACACCTCTTATCTTTTCTCCTACAGTGGAAATATTTAGTGTGGGATCTCAAATTTTTGATCTCAAATCGTAGTTTTTAATACTATTCATCCATCCAAACATCGATTTTATTCTCAATCATCTCATTTTATGTGTATAAATAAGTAATCTATTCATATTGAACCATTTTTTGTTTTTATTTCCCATGATGATGATATTTAGGTGCAAGATAATATGACCTATTTCCATGTTCTTCATCGATTCTTCTATTTTTTCTTGATCTGGACCAAATCAAGGATCAATATTGGATGAGGAGATTTTTACTAGAACAAGGTAGGTCGTTTACGAATTATCCCATAATTTATTGATGTTTTATAATATTTTATATGTGTCACATTCCATTTTAATTGTGTGTTGACCATAATTTTTATCTTCCCTGAATTTAATTTCATATATATAACCAAATTATTTGATAGAACCTAAAAGATTGTTATGATTTTCAACCGTAGAGTGATTCTCCCCTTTGGGTGTGCCCTCTATATGCCTAATTTTATTTCATTCTCTTTTATCTAAAACACCAATTCTATGTTCAGTCATACTTTTGAGTGGTAATAACATATTGATAATTGATGAATTTAGTAGCATATCATGGAAAACTCTTATATAAATTATAATTAGTTGAGTTGATTATGAGTGGTATGACCACGTAACCCTTATTAATGGTTATTCCCATGTTTGAATGAAATTCCAATGGTTTTAATGTTTATTTTACTATTCTTATGTTATACTAATTGGGTATGAAGACCCTTGTTATACTAAATGAGCATGATGACCCTTGTTACATTTAAATGGGAATGAAGACCCATTTTATTATACAACTATATGGGAATGGTGTCCTTATACTGTGATACTGGGCATGGAATCCATATACTATGAAATTATCCATTGTGTCCCTATACTATGATACTAGGCATCATGTCCCTATTCTGTGGTACTGGGCATGGCATCCCTATTCTATGATACTAGGCATGACATACATATTCATGTTATATTGGGAACAGAATCCCCTATTCATGTGATATTAGGCATGGCGTCCCTATACTATGATACTTGGAATGGAATCCTTATACTCTGATACTGTGCATGGCATCCCCTACAACTTTGATATTGGGAATTACATCCCTAGTTACTTGTTTAGAGATATTCTGACACTATCTGATGAAAGTAGTGTTAACCTGGTTTCCTTCAAGAACCATAGATAACCCATTTACAGTTTTTATACCTAATTTTCATTATTATATCTACACACTACCATGTTATTCACATAGACATGATATTTATAAAATTCATTGGTGGTGGTCTTCGGAGTTTATCTCACACCCTATCTATGATGCATATGGTACATGGGTAGACTATATGCTTACTATTGTAGAGAAGGGTAAGTTTCCTCTTACGGATGTGTGAATTATTGCATGACCTGGGATGGAAACCTAGTAGTAGATGACCGAGCAGGAGCTCGTGATTCTTTGATAGATTTTTCCCTTTTGGATTATTTTTGTATAGCATGTATAGTACTACTTTTTAATGCTTGTATCCATGTTTTCCTAGTACATATATACATGAAATAAATTATCATCCTTTTTGTATATGATTCAGTTTCCAATTTTTAGTTGATTATTATTCCCTTTGTGGATGTTTATATGTGCTTATGCTATGGAGAGTTACTGATATAGTCATAATAGTGTAATTTTCTGTTGTCTCATATTTTGTTATATTTATTACACTATTTACCTATAATAATATATATCTAGTATTATTTACTCTATTAATGAGGGCATAGTCTCCCCATGGACACACCCTAGGACCTCATTTCTAGTTGACAGCCTTTGACGTATATTGTGGTGCACTTGAGGCCATGTGGCCAATTGGGATTGGGGAACCTCCGAGTGGTCCTCGGTTCCGAGACATCACGGCCAATGATGAAATCATTACCACACCATAATAACTTTTCCATTTCAATTGTAAATCAATACCAATCATCAATACCTTCACATTACCAGTCACCTAGATCCATAACTCCCCATCAAAGTGTGAATGGGTTGAACTATATCCATCATCCTACCAAACCTTGGTCTCATCCTGACACTACTACTTGTGAGTCTCTGACTCATATATCTCCAATGAAAATGATAATAAAATAATAATAATAAATTATAAATTATATGGATTTATTAATTAAAAAAATGTATATAAGAAGAATATTCATTTACTGCCAATTTCCTATAACCAATATTGTAGTATGATATATGTACATCCTCTTATAAAAAATGAATATCATAATAGATGGTCTAGTCACACACTAAATAATTTAAATGAATACATTAAGTATTAAAAATATAAAAAATAATCAATAAGTAACATATGATATTATTTACCATCATGTGATGACATATAACAAAAGTATGAGTGTCGCCTCTATGAATAAAATATTTCTCATACAACTATGTAGATATGTAGATAATATCCTCTTAAAATCATTTCTATATAGTGTTCCATAACCCCTCTAATTCCTATGAAAAAAAAATAGTCAGTTCAATAATCTATAAAATAATCTTTAAAGGTATTCATATAATAACACTACATTGTTCTATTATTAATATTTTATAAAAAATATTGAAAATTATTTTACATGAATCCCTCTCATCACTCCTTAATGGAGAATCACAATAATTTATTAATAGGATACCATGGACCCCATATATAATTAAAATAATATTTTATAAATTAAATATATTTTAATAGAAATAGAAATAAAAAATTGATTTTATATTATCAAGTGATTGAATAAGCTATGACATGTACAAATGGAAACTAATCTCATAGAAACCAAGAAGTTGAAAAATAAATCCTCAATATCACAGCTATGAAACCAGTCAAAATATGTGAAGAGGCTATGAAAATAAATTTAAAATTAATGTGTAATAAAATAATTGTTGAAATAAATAAATAATAATCCTAGAAAATATAAATTCAACTTACTTCCTCAAATGAGGATAAAAGTCAAGAGATAAGAGACACTCTATATTAGGGTCTAGATCATCAATCATAGAGGGCCTCAACCCCTATTGGATAATCTAGTAGTAGCATCCACACTATGTGGATTAGATAGATGAATTGGGTTTCATCGTCAGATAAGGGATCCGCAGTCACTATAAAAATAAGAACATTGAATTTGTATCTAGTAATCTTAAAAATGACAAATAAATAATATTCATCATTATTAGATAATTAAATTTAAATAAAAAATTTAAAACAAATCACTAATTGCATAAAATAATTGATATACATAATGAAATTGTCATTATATATGGCATAACTTATTTTACATCATTATCTGTATCTCCATCTTTATCTTCATCTTCTTCTGGACCATTATTAATTTGTATAACATTATAATTTTAATCAATTTTCATTGTTTCATACTCATTAATAGATACTTCATCAAAAATGTAATCATTGTCAACTTGTAATTTGAATGTATACATGGTGATATCTATATATAAATGAGAATAGGACATATTCAAATGTTTCTCTTAGAAAATTTCAATATTTTTCAACGTATCATAACCACATTAATTTTCAAAAATCCAATCATTATTATATTTCATTTTTACTACACACCACAGAAAAATGAAGTCTCTTATAGAAGAATATTAATTCACTAAATAAAATGAAGGTTCCTAATGTACCAACATAAATGGTTTATTTGATGCAAGATATCCATTAAATTTTATATAAACGACTACATGTTATGGAAAAACATGAAACCCTCAATTAGTATTTAACCAATGTAATTATTCATTTCAATATAGTTTTTTTAGGTATAATAACTCAATTATGTCATTCAGTATTCCATAGTAGTAATTGTAACATTCTTTATGATGAATTCCTTTCAAAGAAACAATAATATTCATTGATTTCTTTGACTCGTCATACATGCATGTATAAAATTGGAGTTCATTAACCACATATATATTATAAAAATTTGATAAATTTATATTGTGGTGTAATTAATTAAATTAATTTACTATTAATTATAATTGATTTTTTTAAATTGTAAAAATTATTTATTATTTCTATTATAATAAATTAAATATTTATTTCATAATTATGGATCTATACATATTTAACTCACCAGATTCTAAACTGAGAGTATAAAATTATGGTTTCTACATTCATAGAGAATTCCTGGCTTTATATGTAGAAAAAAATTCTAATTTAATCATTGTAAAATCTATAAAATAAATGATATATTTTATTTTCAAATATATTAAGTGTAAAAAATTAATTAATAGTAACACTTAATGTTTGAATTGGTTCATTTATTTAAAATTCATTTGAACATATGTATAATCTTATTGTTGTTCCTATTTTGAAATTAAGCATTCATATTCAGAACCAAAACCAATACCCATTTTATAAAATATTTAAAATAAACTAAATGTGTAAACATATTTTTTTACATCCTTTTGAAACATTCTATTATGTTTTGAATCATATTTAAACTAAAAATAATATGATTAAAAATTTTAAATTTCCTCTTGTAAATATGCATATGTGATTGATCATTCAATGGATTCATTGTTATGTATCTTCTTATTCAATTTTTACATACATATCTCAAATGGGTACATCCATTAAAATTATATAATATCTTCATATTAATATTCCTATAGAAAACATATTATTTAATGTTCCATTGAATCATGAAATTTCAGTGGAGATATTTTTTCTAATTTTCATAATCTTTGATAAACGTATTCTTAAAAAACACTCAATAACTCATATTCTAACATCAAATTAAAAATATAAAAGAAAAAAATCATGAAATTCTGGTTAACATATTTCAAACCGATGGTAAAAGCATCCCTCTGTGACCATTAGGCAATAATTTTTCAATTATGACTTGAAAATCATGACTTTTTAACATGGAGATATGTTTATTTCTAAAATAATGTGTTAAATTATAATTATATCAATATAAAAAACTATAATTTACAATCTATTTACATAAGAGAAACCCAATTTCATTTATTAGTGAATATGTTACTTTTAATTTCATTAAATTTTGTGACCTAACATATTTAAATAATTCAAGTTTAAGACACATGTAAATTTTTCCAAGATTAAAATGTGCCTTTATGGTATCTGGTTTTTCAGCTGTGTCTAACACAATGCCAAATATGTTATTGAAATAGTTTTATCATTTTAGATTATATCAATCATGTTATATACTAATAAATAACACCAATATGGTAAATCATAAAATATATTTAATTTTATCCAATTTTGATTTTTCTTAAAACCAACTATTTCCAATTGTATTATAATTGGCATAAACAAAGTGGAAAGTAGAGAACTGTATTAGCATATAATTGAGTGTTTGTGTTGGTTTTGATGATTTTTCAACAAATATTGATTATTGGTGATGCTTTTTTTGTAAAAATATATTGGTTATTCATGTTTTATTTTTTTTAAATCAATAAATTAGGCATAATATGTGGATTTAGTGAAAGGGGACTAAAGTGATTTTGTATGTGCTAGAAGGAGTTGTAGATGTTCTTTATGTGGGGTATAAATCAAATCATGACATCCAAGTTCATGTTGTGAGTAGGATACATCTGAATAACTAATTTAGAAGGCTGGTAACATGAAAAGTTGTTCAAACCGTGAAGGGGGTCTCATAAAATTTAGGCTTTCAACAGATTAAAACTAATTAAATACTTATGTTATAAAATTTAGTTTGATTACATGAGTGAATTTCATATAAAGATGAAAATGAAAGAAATATGATTGTATACATAATATTTTTTAGATTCATACATAGGACATTATAGGAAGAGTTGGGATTGGAAAATTCCTAGATTTATTACTATAATATGTAATATCCTCTAGAGTATTAGAATATTGTAAAGTAAAAACACCCATTGAATGATATATAAAAATGTTTAATGATATTTAATATCCAATATGATATGTATATATATATATAATACCCATTGGATATGTAAGGGTTTATCCAGATGAGTTGTAGGGAAAAATTATGGTGATAATACATGGATCATTTCATGAGGGGAGATACAGGAACAATTCATATTGAAATCATAAGGATAGAACCATGACTGGTTGGTAAAGTGGATATGAAATAAGGTTTATATTATTGATATATAAAGGTACTTAGAAGAGTATACATAAGATAACTCATTTTACCACATAAGTTAAATCGATACATAGTAAGAAGTCATGTATTCATAAATATGTCCACAACGTGAAGAGTCATGGGTGGATTTTAGTGGTTCAATCTATTTGAAGATGTCTACACTGTGAAGAAGTAGATTTTGTGTCACATCCATGATTTTATTTGGAGTTATTATTTTTTTAACATTTAGTTATATATTTATTCCTTGGTTCCTTAGGTGTTTTTAGAGAAAAATATACATTTTGGACCCTATAGAAGGTGGCACATAGTTGGCGCATGGTTAGGGGAAATAATATTCTAGCCCAAGTAAAACTGTACACCCTAGATAGTGGAACTTTCTAGGATACACGGCCTACTGCATAGGCACGAACCCTCCCCTAGGAAA
Organism: Viscum album; assembly: GCA_963277665.1. Taxonomy (NCBI): domain Eukaryota; kingdom Viridiplantae; phylum Streptophyta; class Magnoliopsida; order Santalales; family Viscaceae; genus Viscum; species Viscum album. The sequence goes on along the minus strand of OY728141.1, from coordinate 1,027,021,923 downwards.
CCATTCATCCAATTTTTCCTTATATAGAGAAGACTGCATGGTTTCTTCATGGTTTGGAAAACTGTGTGGGCTTACCATGTGACCTATCCAGGTCATTAAAAATTATAAATTTACACTTTTTCCCCCTTTTTATTTAACCCTAAATAACCCCTAATTCAAGACATAATGTATTTTCAGCCCAAAGAGCTTCCTCCACTCCTTCTTAGACCCCTTGAACTATGTTTTTTATGTGGTATTGGTGTGGGATCTTCAAGGAAACACCAATTAACTCTATTTCTCACAATCTATTAATTTTTATATGGTTATTCATCCTCCCTTTTTTGGTTCATCTTTTCTAGTGGGGTGGTTGACCTAATAAGGGTTCGATCTTGAGTTATTGGGTGAAATCGCGATGTTTGTGGTTTGATCGTGCCCTTATAGGGTTCGTTCGAGGTGTGGTTATGGTTTTCCACTAGAATTATTAATTTTACATACTTGAGGTAGGTGGTTTCATGCTTTTACATTTTTTAGATGAGTTTTATATGCTTTATTAGTTTCATAAATGTGATCTATGGATTATTTGTGTGGTGTGAAATGTGTTTTCAATGTAATTTTAAGTTCTTATGGGTTGGGAGATGGTTTTCTAAAAGAATTTTATTGTGTTTCATGTTTTTATATTTGTTGTGATTTATAAATGTGTTTGATAGATTATGTTAACGGTGTGAAATATGTTTTGAAATGGTTTTGAGGTACTTGTGTGGTGAAAGTTGGTTTTATAAAGAAAATGGGTTAGTGTTTGATGTGAGATTCTTTGTTGTATTTCATAAAAGTGTTCCAAAAATTGTGTAAGTGACGTGAAGCATTTTTTAAGGTATATTTTGTGTTCTTATGGATTTTAAAGGGGTTTTGATTATGGAAAATGGTGGTTTCCATGTGAGATTTGATTTTGAAATGAACATTCCTATGAAATAAATGGTTCTTCATGGGTGTTCATTATGATTGGAATGTTTATGTGAAAGTGATTATTAATGTGAAATATAAAATGGAAATTGATCACAAAGGGAACCTGAGGTATCTAGGTTGGTGAACTAGATCTAGTATCTTAGTTGATTCGGTAGGGACAAGGCCTAATTTCTTCTAGTACTTTTGACGCTAGAACACTAGTTAAAAATGTAATATGATCATAGACCACTAGAACTTGGGATGTATTCCCCTCTAGTGGCTCATGCATGAGGACACTTCGGGTTTTTTGTTATGTTTGGAGACCACTAGACCTTGGGATGTTTTCCCATCTAGTGTATCATGCACTAGGAAATTGTGGGTTTTGGTCAAAAGATATTATCACTAAGGTATGAGGTTCATATGGTTCCACTAGTTCCAGTTACCTATAGGGATTTACCATGGTTCTGTCTTGTAATGTGATGCTTTTGTGATGTGGTGCTAACTGTTGGAATACGATGGACCTTGTGGACACATTAATTTCAAAAGAAAGATTATTTTGAGAAAGTTTTTCTAAGAAATGTTTTCCTTAAAATGTTTTTTTAATTCCAAGTTCTCTCTTTAAAACTTTCATAGTTATTTATATTCTAATGTTATAGCAAGAAAATCTTATTTTGGGGTGCCATCCTACTATGCTTTTTTCACACACTATATAACCCTTGGATGTATGTAGACTTTGTTATATAAAAACTAGGTAATGAAAAGATGTTCAATAGTGGTGATTGTGTATTTGGTTTCTAGTGTTCCACTTCTTACAGGTGGTGGTGGTGGCTTTAGAGTGATGGACCTCTCGTTGCATGGAGGTTTTTGAGTTTTGGTTTATATGATTCCATGTCTACTGTGTTATTTTTTCTTTTTTCAAAGTTGAAAATTTTTGAATCAAAAAATTATTGTATCCCTTTTACTTGGTCAGGGTGAATAGTTGTGTAATGTTTATTTTTAGTATTCTTCTTTATAACAACCCTTCCTTTTTTAACAAACTTAAACCTGATTTATAAAATCATCACTTGATACAACATAGAAGATCGAGAGGTCTAGTTTCTTTGGGTCTTAGGAACATTACATAACATCCTAGAACATAAAACACACAATATCTTTATTTAAAAAACTTCCTTTATATGACCTCTACATTCCCTCGTACTTAGCATTGCATGACATAACCTGAGGACATGCATAACAAAACGGTGAGCTATAAAGCCCAGTAAGGGAATAAACATAGAATAACAAGAAGAATACAATACATTTTAGACAATAGTAATATCAATGGATCACATGAAAAACATGAACATAAAGGCATGATAAAGCATGATAATCATAACATGGAAATGTGGAAACAACACTTAACATGGAATTAGCATGATCCAAGGCTCGTTGCATATGGTGCATGAGTAAACACTCATAGCACATGAAGCATGAGTAAAAACTCATTTAAATTGAATTATAATGAGTCAACATCCATTTCAGATGATGTATCATGATACAATACCTTACCCAATGCATTGAAGCGCTATCATGGCACACCCTTCTTAAACATTTCAATTCATGCATTAGTGGGCCACATGGATATTTTATAACATGGAATCAATCAACATCATAAGTTATTCCACGATTAAGTAATGTGGAATAAATATAAGAAATTAGCATTAAATATGTATATGTTCATAAAGGTGAATACCCTTGATAGAGACATGGGTGTGGTATTCACTACACAATGATCTTGGCTTGGAAAAACGCGGTGTAATTTCGGCTGCAATGGCGTGACATAAGGATTCATGAAAATTGTTGATGAGAGATAAAATGGTGTATCATAATATTTATATGAAATTGACAGTAAGGGGGTCATATAGATACATTTCCCAACAAATATAATGGAATTTAGATGCATAATACAAAAGAATTACTTGGATGTAAAAGAGGAGAGAGAAATCCCTCACAGAATTTCAGCATGGTAACAGGTGTACATGAGAGGAATTAGTGAGAGAGAAATGGGTCTCCCATAATCCAAACATAAAGAGGGAAGTATGGGGGAGGTGTGAAATCATAACCCAACATTTGTAATTGAAAAAAAAAAGGATTAAAAACTTAAATAACATTGGACAAAAATGAGAAAGGAAGAAATCAATTACTTGGAAGTGTGATCCCAAAGGCTTGAGAGAGGCATCTTGGGAGCTTGGGGAACCTTGCGAGGATTATAGAGAGAGGAGGGTAGGGGTTGGTCGAACTCCAAAAAAAATTAGTGAAGAGGATGTGGGATCTTGGGTGGGTTTATATAGGAAAGGAGAGGGAATTATTTATTATTTAGGTTTGGGACACCTCACACTAAACAAATCAAAACCACAAACCAGACCATGGTTTTTGCCCATGGGTTCTTCCAAAGTGGAGTGGAAAACAATATTTTATAATTCCAATGTCCGAACTTCTTAAAATAATAGGGTTTCTTATGTGTAGCTGAGTCACACTCTCAAGGAAAACAATTTAAAAAGAAAAAAATGTTTTTGAAGTTTTGGAGGGTCTACTAAGTCTTTGTAAAATAAATAAATAAAATATAAAATCACATTATTTTAATTATAAAACATATATTGGCAGAACATATTGTTTATAGTATTTTATTACATCACTATTGGGTCATTATGATGTCAAAAAAACACAATATATATTTAAACAGTATTTAATTTTTACCCAAACATTCGAGTGTCTCAGAAAATTATGAAAATTTCACCGTTGGATAATTTAGACGTAATGATTCCAAAAATAGTATTAATTTTATATAAATAACATTATAAATATGTTAATTTTTTCTTTTAAAATAAAAACCGACATTTACTGAAAATTCATGGGTTTTGAAAAAAATAGCTTTCAAACCTTAATAAAAATTAAAATTGCATTCATAAAATTATATGATCATTTATATTTAATAAAAATTAATTTAATAATAATATTTTATTAAAATATTATTTAATTCAAAAATCCATTAATTCATCAAATTGGATTTCTTAGTTGAATATTAACTAAAAATACTATTTGTGCTTTAAAAAACTATTTACAAAGTAACAATAATAAAATAAATGCACATTATTTATAAAAATATAATGTACATAGTCATAATGATAGGGTCTTTTTACATAACCCCTTATAACACCTTCATAAGACCAAAGGGTAAGGTGTGCGATGGTGACAAACTCTTGGGGTGGCTCTGATAACATCGCTCGGGTGGTAATCTCTATTAACTTCCACTTCTCCTGTAATCGATTTTGCTCAAGATTAAAGTGTTCAAACTCATCTTCAGCTTGGTCAAGAGTGAATCCCAATGAAGCCACCTCATTTCTGAGCTCTAACAAATGGTCTTCTTACAGGGAAAGTCTACTGGATGTGGACATCACTTCCTTTATCCGAGTAAATTGGATTTTTTAAAGCCCTATATTTAGACTAATCATGTGATCACTATTCAATGACTATATTTGAAACGGTCACAATTCATAATTGTATTTTAAAATCTAGAAACATAAAACTAATGATGTTAACATTTTATATTCCCATAATAAGACCTTTAATTAGATCAAGATGAATTTTCACTAATGAATATTTGGGTCGTTACAATCTTCCCCCATAAGAAATTTCACCCTTGAAATTTCCTTTTCCCAATCTAAAAAAAATGTTAGTAACTTTGCTTCATCACTTCCTCTGATTCCCACATCTCTTCTTCAAACTTTTGTTTTCACCACAATACCTTGATGAGGGGCATTGTCTTATTTCGTATAACTTTTTCTCTAAGATCTAAGATCTTAACTAGTTTCTCCTCATAAGAAAGATAATCCTCTAGCTATACTACCTCTGAAGAGTGTACATGTGAATGGTCTGGTATGTACTTCCTTAAGAGGGATACATGAAAGACATTATGTACTTTGGCCATGGTAGGTGTAAGTGCTTTTTGATAGGCCAAAACCCCAACACGATCATGAATTTCAAAAGGGCCAATGTACCTAGGACTTAACTTCCCTTTCTTTCCAAACCTCATTACCTTATTCCATGAAGATACATGTAGAAATACTAGGTATCCAACATTAAACTCAATGTCTCATCGATGGTTATCTACATAACTCTTCTGTCAAATCTGGGATGTCGTGATATGTTGTTGAATGGTTTTCACCTTCTCCACTATTTCTTTTACCATTTTTTTCCTAGAATCTTAAGTTCACCGACATCATCCCAACATGCCAATATTCTGCACCTCTTCCCATACAGGGCATCATATGGTTCCATTCAGATGCTCGAGTGGAAACCGTTATTTGAGGATAATTCAAACAGTAGAAGATGTTGGTCCCACCCTCCTTTTAAGTCCATAGAACACGCTCTCAACATGTCCTCAAGTGTTTGGATAGTCTGTTCGGATTGGCCATTAGTTTGAGGATGATAAGTCGTACTGAAGTTTAGCTCGGTATCTAGAGCATGTTGAAGACTCTTCCAAAACATAAAGGTGAATCTTGGATCTCGATCGGATATAATAGATAGTGGTACTCCATGCAGCCTTACCACTTCCCTGATATATATCTGTGCCAGATTATCCAATGAGAAATCTTCCTGAATTGAAATGAAGTGTGCAGACTTTGTAAGACGATCCACAATAACCCAGATTGCATTGTTGCATTTGGATGTCTTCAGGAGTCTGATGACAAATTCCATGGTGATGTTCTCCCATTTCAATACTGGTATGGGCAATGGTTTCATCATCCCCGTAGACTTCTTCCCCTCTGCCTTCACTTGCTGACACACCAGGCACTTTTATGTATACTCAGCAATCTCCATCTTCATATTATCCCACAAATAATGCTCTTAGAGATCTCAATACATCTTTCTGTTTCCTGGGTGAATATAGAAATTTGAACTATGCGTATCATCCAAAAATTCCTTATTCATCTTCGGACTTGATGGAACACAGAGTCTTTTCCAAAATCTCACAATTACTTCTTCAATAACATTGAACTCTGAGGATTTCCCTTTTCTAATAGCTTCCACCCACATCATCTTTTTTAGCATCCTTTAACCATTCCAAAAGAAATAGTTGAGCAATAATTTTTGAAAGGATTAATGATGTTACCTTCTTTATGATTCCCATGTTCATCTTCATTAAATCTAAGAAGAATGGATCGTTCTCAATTATCATCAATGATATAATTGATGGATCCTTTCTACTTAGAGCATCTTCCACCTTGTTCTCTTTCCCAAGGTGGTAATGTATTGAGCAGTCAAAGTCTTTCATCAGCCCTAATCATCTTCTTTGGTGTATGTTCAACTCTTTTTGTGTGAATACATACTTGAGGATCTTGTGGTCCGTATATATTTCACCCTTCTCCCCAAAGAGATAGTTCTGCCAAATTTCTAAAGCAAAGATCATCACAGCCAACTCCAAATCATGTGTTGGATAATTCTGCTAATGAACTTTCAATTTCCTTGAATCATAGGCAATGACTTTGTCATTTAGCATCAACACACAACCCATGCCCTTCTTCGAAGCATTAGTGAATACCAGAAAAAGTTCTCCACTTGTGGGTAAAGTGAGCACGAGCATAGTGATAAGCCTCCTTTTTAACTCCATGATGCTTTCTCCACATTCATCACTCCAAGAAAACTTTACTCCCTTACAATTTAGCTTGGTAAGAGGGTTGAAAATCGTAAGAAATTTCTCACAAATGGTATATAAAATCCAGCTAACCACAAGAAGCTATGGATATCCATTACCGATGTTGGCCTCATCCATCCCTCAATTTCACTTATTTTGGAGGGATCCACAGATATCCCATTTCTTGTGAATATATTTCCCAAGAATGAGACCTCCTTCAACCATAACTCACACTTTTTGTACTTTGCATAGAGCTTCTCCTTCTGAAAGGTCTCCAGTACAGTTCTTATATGCTCCTCATGATCCTCCTTGGTTTTAGAGTATATCAAAATATCATCTATAGAGACTACCAAAAACTTTTCAAGGTAATCTCTAAAGACTTTATTCATCAAGATCGTGAAGATTTCTGTAGAATTAGGGAGTCTGAAAGGCATTACTATCAATTCGTAGTGCTCGTATCTTGTACGAAAAGTTGTCTTAGTAATATCTTCCTTCTTCACCCTTACATGATAATATCCCGACCACAAATAAACTTTGAAGAAGTATTGTGCTCCACTCAGTTGATTGAACAAGTTATCAATTCGTGGGAGAAGATACTTGTTATTTATCGTGATTTTGTTAAGCTCACGATAATCGACGCAAAGGCACATTGAATCGTCTTTATTCTTGACGAAGAGGACTGGTTCACCCCATGTTGAAGCACTTGGGATTATAAACCCTTTATCCAGATTCTCCTTTAGTTGTTTCTTCATATCCTCATTCTCTACAACATCTATTATATTTGGAGTCTTCAATATTGGTAATGACTAATGTATAAGATCAATTGAGAATTCAACATCTCTTCTAGGAGGAAGACCAGACAATTCCTTAGGAAACACCTCAGTGAATTCCCTCACAATAGGCAGGTCTTCAAGTATGGTTTCCTCCTTAGACTCAATCATCTGAGCAGGATACCCATGTTCATAGGGCAGTAATATCCACACTTGAGATGATGTAGCTAAAGAAGATTCATCTTCCTCCTTGAACTTGTATAGAATCGTGGGTCAATTCTCTACATGGAGATTGATTTCCCTCTCACGGAAATTTATTTTGGATATATATAAGGAAATCTAATATATGCCATGAATTTCATCAAATTCCACTAGAGGGAGTATGACGAGGTTCGCCGAGAAATTAAATCCACAGATTATGATAGGGTAGGAGTTATATTCATGGGATGAAATGATTTCCCCATTTTCTGTACTCACTGATATCTTTACTTCCATGATTTATGGCGGTGTTAGGATTCATCTACTAAACTTTCAGGAAATAAAAGAATTCTTAGAACTTGAATTAAAAAGTACGTTCTCTATTCGTGATTGAATAACTAGAGTACCTATCACCACTTCATTGTTGGGGTTCACTTCGGTATTAGTGATGGAAAAATCTCACCCTTTCTGCCTTAGAAGTTGTTGGTTTCCTCTAAAAACTCTTGGCTTAGGGCACTGATATTCAAGATTCCCTAGTTGTTTGCAGTTGTAGCAATGAGAAATGTGTTGAGGTTCGAAAGGAGCGTTCCTCTCATCTGTTGTAGCTGCGGGATATAATTTTCGGTGGTTAATAGCTAGGTGGCCTTCTCTTCTACACCTAAAGCATTTCTTCATCCCTTTCAAGAAATTTCCAGGGTTCTTCTTTTCGCACCTTTGGCAAGTGGGGTGCTGGATCTTCTTAGCACTATTGGATTTATCCATCGGACCGCCAGCATTGAAATCCACCTTATGCTTCTTATCCCCAAGATACCCCTAAGATTCTTCGATCTCCATTTCAACATTGATGGAACATTAGACAATTCCCTCATAGCTGTCGAAGTCATGGATCGCCATCGCTCTCCGTAGGATATGTTTTAGCCCACTAAATAAGCAGTAAACCCTGCATTCTGGGGTAACGACAAAGATGGAGGCGTATCGTGCAAGCCTTATAAAGTTTTCCTCATATTCTCTGACAGATCCGTCATCTTTTTTCTTGAGTTAAAGGAAGTCCCTTTCCATCTTGAGTCGTAGGGTGCACGGAAAATATCAATCGAAAAACATCTTCTGGAAATACTTTCAATCCAACACCACGATCTCCTCCTCATGATTCATATTTTTGATCATCGTCCACCATTTATCGGCTTTACCTTCCATACGATAACCATCCAGAATAACCTTCTCTTTTTTGGAACATTGAAGGATTGAGAAGATCTTTTCAATGGAGTTGATCCATTTTTTGGCAATTTAGGGATCTGAATATTCATTAAAAGTAGGAGGCCATTGTCTCATGAAGCTCTCGATAGCAACTTGTTCTTTTTTAGGGGGGTTGAAAGTTCCTCTTGACCCATGTTTTTATTCAAATATTGAGTTAACTCAGAGAGAAGTGTGACAAAGTTCACAATTCCTTCTCCCATCATATTGGGTATCTCATTAGCACAGTCATCACATTGATCTTCACATCAGTTGTTAGCCCGAGTCCTCCTATTACTGGACATTGGATGGAATAAAAGGAATGTTAGGGGTAACACATAAAGTGTGATCCAAGGACAAAATTGATGACTTATAAATAACTTTTATTTCATTAACTTATGAATTTATAGGCTTCAATATATGTTATTCATGATCTACTTTCTAACATATATTCATAGGGGAATTTTTTTAATTCCCTTAATAAGGGTTCATACTAAGATTTTGAATTTACCAAATCATATCCCCTGGGAGTTTCGTAACCAATAGTGCAACAAGGCCCATTTTTGATCACCAGTTCTTGTTCGAGTCTAGCTCAAAGCAGTGGTTTCAGGTTTTACTCCTAGAATACATCAGTGTCAGAGCCGCCTCTACCTGCTTGTATCCAGACAAGGTTGTATTTTCTTGATAAACCACTTACTCAATAATCACCAATACTTAGGGATATTTTTATTATACTTATTCTGGTACCTATGTATTCACTAGGGTTTTCTAATCCTAATCCCAAAAAAAACTAAACCTATCCTTTGATACCAACTATAACAACCCTGCTTTTTATTACACACTTAAACCTGATTTATAAAATATTCACTTGATAAAACATAGAAGATCGATAGGTCTATTGTATTTGGGGCTTAGGAACATTACATAATATCTTAGAACATAAAACACACAACATCTTTATTGAAAACATCCTTTACATGACCACTACATTCCCTCGTACTTAGTATTACATAGGATAACCTGAGGACATGCATAAGAAAAGGGTGACCTATAAAGCCCAGTAAGGGAATAAACATGGAATAACATGAGGAATACAATTCAAGTTAGAGAATAGGAATATCAATTGATCACAAGAAAAACATGAACATAAAGTCATGATAAAGCATGATAATCAAAACATGGAAATGTGGAAACAACACTTAACATGGAATTAGCATGAGCTAAGGCTCATTACACATGGAGCTTGAGTAAACCCTAATTTCACATGAAACATGAGTAAAACCTAGTTTTACTTGAATTATCATGATTCAACACCCATTGAACATGGCATATCATGATACTATACTTTACCCAATGCATTGGACCGCTATCAGGGCGCACCGTTCTTAAACATTTCATTTCATGCATTAGTTTTCCCATAGAACATATAACATGGAATCAATCAACATCATAAGTTATTACAAGATTATGTAATGTGTAATAAATATATGAAACTACCATTTAATATGTATATGTTCATAAAGTCGAATACCCTTGATAGAGACATGGGTATGGTATTCACTAAAAAATGATCTTGGTTTGGAAAAATGCTTTGCAATTTCGACAGCATAACGGCATGACATAAAGATTAATGAAAATGGTTGATGATAGAGAAAAGGGTGTCTCATAATATGTATATTAAATTTACAGTAAGGGGGTCATATATATACATTTCCCAAAAAAATTAATGGAATTTATAGGCATAATACAAAATAATTACTTGGATGTAAAATAGGAGAGAGAAATCCCTAACAGAATTTCGGCATGGTAACGGGTGTACATGGGCGGAATTAGTGAGAGAGAAAGGGGTCTCCCATCATCCAAAAATAAAGAGGGTAGTATGGGGGAGGTTAAAAATCTTACCCCACCATTTTTAATTGAAATCAAAAGGGCATAACAACTTAAGGAACATTGGACAAAAATGAGAAAGGAAGAAATCCCTTACTTGGAAGTGTGATCCCAAAGGCTTGGGAGAGGCTTGAGAGAGGATTATTGGGATCTTTTGGAACCTTGGGAGGAATATATAAAGAAGAGATAAGGGATTGGTATAACTCCACAGTCTTTTAGTGAAGAGGAAGTGGTCTCTTGGGTGTGTTTATATTGGAAATGATAGGGAATTCTTTATTATTTAGGTTTGGGACACCTCACATTAAACTAATCAAAACCAAAAACCATCCCATGGTTTTTTCCCATGGTGTTTTCAAAAGGTAAGCAGAAAAAATATATTTTATAAGGACAATGGCCGGACTTCTTAAAGTAATATGGTTTCTTATGTGGAGGTGAGTCACACTCTCAAGGAAAACAATTTAAAAAAGAAAAAAATGTTTTGTAAGTCTTAGAGGGTCCACTAAAGCATTGTAAAATAAATCAAAAAAATATAAAATCACATTATATTAATTATAAAACATATATTGGCCAAATATTATGTTTATAGTATTATATTACATCACAATTGGGTCATTATGATGTCATAAAACACATTATATATTTAAATGGTATTTAATTTTTACCCAAAAATTCGACTGTCTTAGAAAATTATGAAAAATTAACCGTTGGATAATTTTGACATCCTGATTCGAAATATAATATTATTTTTATCTAAATAATGTTATAAATATGTGAATTATTACTTTTAAAATAAAAACCGACATTTACTGACAATTCATGGGTTTTGACAAAAATAGTTTTCAAACCTTAATAAAAAGTACAATTGCATTTATAAAATTATATGATAATTTATATTTAATAAAAATTAATTTAATAATAATATTTTATTAGAATATTATTTAATTAAAAAATACATTAATTCATCAAAATAGATTTCTTATTTGAATATTACGTAAAAATATTATTTGTGCTTTAAAAATCCATTTAAAAAGTAACAATAATAAAATGAATTCACATTATTTATACAAAATTAATGTATATATTCATAGTTATAGGGTCTTGTTACATAACCCCTTATAATGTCCACATAAGACAGAAGTGTAAGGTGTGCGATGGTGACATACTTTTGGGGTGGCTCGGATAACATCGCTCAGGTGGTAATCTCTATTAACTTCCACTTCTCCCATAGTTGGTTTAGCTCAAGGTTAATGTGTTCAAGCTTGGCTTGGGCTTGGTCAAGAGCAAAGCCCAATGATGCCACCTCATTTCCGAGCTCTAAAAAATGGTATTCGTATGGGTCAAGTCTACTGGATGAGGACATTTCTTCCTTTTTCTGAGTAAATTGGATTTTTTAAAGCAATATATTTATACTAATCATGCGATCACTATTCAACGACTATATTAGCAATGGTCACAATTTATAACGATATTTTAAAATCTAGAAACATAAAACCAATGAAGTTCACATTTTACATAACCAATATAATACATTTAATTAGATCAAGAAGAATTTTCATTAATGAAATTTCGGGTCATTACATTCTTTATTATGTATCATGGGTTAAATCATTCCCAAAAGTTAATTTTTGATACCCAGGCACCAGTTGTCAGCCTGTTTGGAATGAGAACACCCTTCGAACTATGTCTCGGGTCAGTTTGGGTGTTGGTTTAGATGGAAACCTATCTTATTTCATAAAAAATGGTATCAAATGAGGTTTTCAAACTTTCTTTCAATCATGTTATCAGGTAAGATTCTAGATAGACCAAATCTAGGATTTTTGGGCTTGAGGTTTGATTGTGAGTGGGGTTTTTGGGCAAAACACCATGGGATATTGGGAATTGGATTAACTACTCCACCAGGTGAGATATAATTGTAGAAGTCTATAGATGGACATAGGGTGGAGGTGGAGTAGTTTGGTTTAACTTGTTATTGTGATGATTTTGGATTCATTATGATTTTTGGAAGTGTTTAGAATTTTTTATTGTTGCTAAGAATTTTCATAATGGTCTACTTTTAATTTTACCTTGTTTTCATTACTTGATGTTTCAAGATTCCTCCCCATAGATCTCCTATGTAGCCATAAGAAGAGGACGAAAAGAGTTATCCATCATCAATTGATCATAGACTAGTGGAATTAGTGGTTCTATTTTCCATGATTTGGTACAAGAAGTGGGATCTGGTCCTACTCAAGTTGGGGAAGCTGAACCAGGCCCTAAAAAGTTAAAAATATTTGGAGTTCCTCAGTAACAAGCCTCTTTACTTCAGGGTTTCATAGATCCCAAGGAAGATGAGGATTGTCTTGAGAAGATCTAAAGGATGTCTGGGTTTCTTAAAAAAACAAGTGGTAGTTTGGTTGAAGTGTACTTTATTCATGTTGGAAGGTCCCAGTTAGAATTGGTGAGATTTAGTGGGTCAAGGTGGGAATCATGGGCAGATGGGGTGGAATAATTTCAAGCTCATCTTCAATGAGTAGTATTACCCTAAGACCTTAGCCTTCACAATGTCCCGTGATTTTGTGGATATTTTCAAGGGAGACTGGACCATGATTGATTATGTTAAACACTTTATAGATTTAGTTTGTTTTTCACCTAAGGTAGTTTCCAATGAGCATTTAAACTCTAAAAATTTGATATGGGGATGCGATCAGACATCTGATCCCAAGTCCTATTATTCAAGTTGAAACTTATGCAGAGGTGTTTTATCATGCTATGATTGTATATATTGATCATAGAGGAAACTCTAGTTTATCTATATCAATGTTAGTAGAGGGACAGAGCAATAGAATCTCATCTAATAAGAAGATGAAGTAGGATTATAAAGATAAGATGGGAGGTGTTAGTTTTGACCATCCATCCTAGTGGTCTTTATTTGTGGCTTCCAATGTTGGATCTATTATGTCCCATCAGTGTGGGAAGTTAGTACACATGTGATCTACATATTCAAAACCACCCATACCCCGCCATCAATGTGTAGATATGGGGCACTTATAATGTTTTTTCAAGGTGTAACTCCCATAACTAAGTGGTTCAGGACCTATAGGTTTCAAAATTATGTAATCTTGATCAAAATAATCCAGGACAATAGATTATTGGATCAAATTTCATAGTAATAGGTTGGGATCTTCCTCTAGGAAGAGTCAGCTCAAGGTAGAGTCTCATGTCAGAAATCATTCCTAAGGTTAGGCTAAGATGAGAATATTTATACAATTTATCAAGAGTCAATGGAATCAGGTGTGGGGCTTGTGATATTTTGAGGTACTGTTCTTGTTAAATAATCGTTAGTTGTTTTTCTATTTGATACTGGTGCATATATTTCTTTTATTTCTTCCCATTTCATGAATGTATTAAGTTTTTCAACAAATATTATGTCATACATGATGTAGTTAGTTATGTTGCTTTGTAATAAGCAAGATAAGGATTCCATGTGTCTATCTTGTTTGCTCACCATGTTTGGGGTCGAGATGGAATGGGATTTTCTAGTCTTATAGATGTACCTGTTTTATATAATCCATATTATAGGTTAGACGTTGTTTTTTCATATTCACATCGACTATTATCAACGGTGAATGATTTTCTTGGCACATGATGGAAGTACCCAGGTTGTTTAGGGAGAATGGGATCATCAGTTAAGACATAATGGACCTCTACTTATAGAATTGGGAAACCTATTTTATTATATATCATTGTTCATGTTGGAAGAATATGGTATTAATTTTAAGGGTGGATTTCCTTATATGGTGGATGAGTTTCCAGAGGTGTTTCTATGTTACTTTTTAGGTTTTCCTCCACATCAAGATGTGAAGTTCAACATTTATTTTTACTGGAAACATAGATGATATATCTTCCCTCATACTGTCTGTCCCCCATTGAGTTGAGGAAATTAAAGGTTCTGGTGGACGTTTTGGAATCCAAAGGATTTATTTACCCGAGCATCTCTCCTTAGTTTTCCCAAGTGTTGTTTGTGAAAAAGACCAAAGTATATCTCCGATTATGTATTGATTATTGAAATAAGAATAAGGTAAAAGTAAAGAATAAATATCATTTACCCTGTATTGGTGACCTTTTTTATTATCTTAAGGGGGTGAGGTGGTTTTCCAAGATCGATTCACATTATGGATATCACCAAGTCGGAATCGAGAAGGTGGATATTCTAAAAATGGATTTTTGAAATAGGAAAATACATTTTGATTACGTGGTCATGCCTTTCATATTAATGAATGATCCAAAAAAATTTACATCACTTATGAACTGAGTGTTCCACTAGTACTTTAACACTTTTGTTATGGTATTTTTGGATGATGTCATGGTCTATTCTAGGATAGAGGAGGATCATGAGTATCATTTTAGGATTTTGTTTGGCACTCTTCGGGATAATCACCTCTATGAAAATATTTCTAAGTGAACCTTCTAGATAAAGGAGGTAAAAATTAATTGGTCATGTGGTGTTGGAAGATGGAGTTTCCTTGGATCCAGAGAAGATTAGTGTAGTGATTTTATAGGATATGCTGAAGAATATTTTTTAGATCAGATGCTTTATGGTAATGGAAGGGTATTATATGTGGTTCATTAGAGATTTCTATCAAATTTCTTTTCCCATGAATCCACTTACCCAAAAATGGGTAATGTTTGAGTGGATCCTAAAATTTTAGGTGTCATGTCAAGATCATAAGTAACAGTTGACCAATACCCATGTTTTGACCTTTTGTGAATATAAAAAGGGTATGTGGTCTAATTTGATGCTTTAGGTAGGTATATTGTGTGCATCCTGATATAGGATGACCATGTGGTGGAGTATGCTTCTAGTCAACTCTGACTGCATGAAAAGAATTACCCAACCCATGACCTGGAATTGGTGGCAGTGATGCATTCCTTGAAGATGTGACGTCATTTTCAACTTGGGGAGAAGTTTGTAGTCTAATCAGACCACGAGAGTTTAGCCTATATTTTCTCTCATAAATATATAAATTTAATTAAATTTCATTGGTTTGAGTACCTTCAGGGTATTGATTTTGATATCATATAAACTCCATGTAAAGGTAATGTGGTGGCATATTCTTTGAGAAAAAAAGTTCAGGCCCAATTAGTGAATGAATCTAGCGATGAGTGTATTTTGATAGTTATTTTTTCCCAATTGAATATCAAGGCCAAAGATAACAGTGCGGTTGCATTCTTGGATAGATTTTAGCTAACGAATTCCCTTATATAGAAGATTTAGGAAGACCATATGAGTAATGGGTTGTGTCAGCATTCGATGCAATTCCCAAATGGTGGTGAAGTGATTTATGAATGGTTTTTGTCTCCCGAGGGAGTTTTTTCGATTTAGGGGTATCCATGTGGTTCTGTTTTCATTTTATAAGGTGGTGAGGTAGGATATCTACCATTATCAGTGGGTCATTCATCCGAGTACCACCAATATTTTTTGTGATGTGCATCAACATTTGTGGTGGCTAGGCATGAGACAAGGCATAATTGACTTTTTTATCCTAGTGTTATGTGTGTCATTAGGTCAATGAAGAGAACCAAATTCTCTCTGGTTTTCTTCATACATTAACCATTCTTAACTAGATATGGAATGAGATATCCATGGATTTTATTATCAGCTTACCTCATACACCTTGGGGGGGGCTAAATTCCATATGGGTATTGATTGGCCATATGACCATATCATCCCACATCATTAAGATTAGAGATTCATCCAAAGTAGAGGATTTTGGTCAATTTTAGGTTTGGGAAATAGTGATAATGCATGGTGTCCCATTAGAAATTTTTTCATAAATATACCTCCTTTTATCTAATGGTTTTGGTAAGGTTTTCAGAAGGTTATGGGATCATAAGTTAAGCTTAGCATGGTATACCACCATCAAGCAATAGATTAAATGGAGTAGGAGAATCAAATATTAGAATACATGATCTGGTAAAGTGTGATAGATTTTGGAGACTTGTGGGATATTCATTTTCGGTTAGTCAAGTTTTCATATAATTATACCAATCATTGATATGGATGTCTTCCTTTGAGGTTTTTTATGGTTGGTCATGTCAGACTTCTTTGTATTGGGATGAGATGGGTGAGACCTTGTTATTGGGACTAATCCTTTTATAGAAAACATCTAATAAAGTCAATTTGATCAAGAATTATTTTTTGTTATTGTAGAGTCTCCATAAGTCTTATCATTATTAAAGGCTTTGATCATTGGAATTTTGTAAGGGTGATGTGGTGTTTCTAAAAGTGACACCTCATTTGGGTCACTGTCGCTTTGGTAAGTAGGGGAAGCTAATTCCAAACTATGTTAAACCTTTTGAGGTCCCTAAGAGAGTTAGAAAAGTGGAATATTTATTATATTTATTGTCCTAGATTAAATCAATTCATGAAGTGTTCCATGTATTGTAGATGAAAAAAGTATATTCCAGATCTGTCTCATGTACTAAAATGGGAGGAGTTTGAGTTAGGAATTGATTTTCCTATGTTCGAGTAGCAACTGTGGATTCTGAATTATCAAGAGAAAATTTTTCAAGGGAATTCTATACTATTGGCCTGAGTTCTTTGGATTCATGGTAGTACTAAGAATGAGGTTATGGAGTAGAATACTTGGGTTAAGGAACAATATCCATTTTTTGTTTTCTGATCATACTCTAGAATGAATTTCCAAGGGTGAGAATTTTTCATGTTTGGGAGAATTGTCTCATTTGTGATTTTATTTTGAGTTATTATTTTATCTAATTTTGGTATTATATATATACCTTTGTTTCTATAAGATTTTTTGGATAAAATGGAAATTTTGGACCCTACAGAAGGTGGTTCACGGTTGGTGATGCGTTAGGGGAAACCCTGCATCAGCCCAGAGAAAACTATGCACCCTTGATATTGACACTATCTAAGCCACACGATCAGCCACATGGGCATTCTCCCTCACCCCAGAAGTTTTGGGGATAGTTTCTTCTTGAACAGAGGAGATTTCACGGTCATTGAATGGTTTGTAAAATCATGTTTCCTAACCGTGCGACTTGTCTAAGTCATTAAAAATTGAAAATTACTTATTTTACCTCATCATACATAACTCTAAATCACCTATAATTAGATACATAGGGGATTTTTCGCCCTAGGATCTTTTTTAACTCCTTCTTGGACCACTTGAACTCCAATTTTTGGGTGGTTTTGGCATGGTTTCTTCAATGAAACATCAAGTAAGTCTCTTTTCTCATGGTTTCTTCCTTTTCTCAAGTTTTTCATTGGAACAGCCCGAGATTTTATGAAAAATATTCTTTTTAATTTTATTAATGTCTTGTGTTGTACGCTACACCAAAAGGAGCTTTCACAACACACATCCTTGACTTGCCTTGCATTACACGCAATCGCGACCTTCCTCGATAGCGTGTGTAGTACGCAATACCGAGTTTCACTAAACAACAATATGCTATTAAAATATTATTATAACTAGCCATTATGAATAGTAATAACCACCTTTTAAAATTTTATAAATTTTAGCTCTCAAAATGGACTTCATTTTTGGATTCGGGGTATCGAATTTAGCCTAAGGTGAAGTTTTGGTACTTTTCGGATAACTTTCATATTCTGATTAATAGTGAAAATTACTAAATTATAATTAAAAACAACTTTTTTAATCAAAATAATTAATAGTGAAAAATTATTAATTTGAGTGGTTTTAAAGTATATTTAGAATATATTTTTACAATTTAATACAATTTTGGTCATTGGATGTAATTTCACATTTAAACCAGACATAAACAAGTGTCAATCTTTTGATAGATATTGTTTCTTAAAAACACACTATTTGTTTTAACAGTGGGATTTAATTATAAAATTAATTAATGCAAATTCTATGTTATGAATTTGGTAAAATAGACTTCATTTTTGAATTTGGAATATGAAATATAGCTTAGGATGAAATTTTGGAATTGTTCTGAAAAACATCAATTTTTGATGAATAGTGAAACTACTAAGTGGTAGTTAAAAAACTGAATTTTCATAAAACTTAATTTTACCGCTTCTGTGAATGGAATTTCAAAAATCCGAGAGACACGGTTGATGTCAGTAATTAAAATGTGGTTCAATGAGATGAAAATAATTTTTGGTGAATAGTAACTTTTTACTTTTATTTACCACGGTTAAAAGTAAATAGGGTAATTAAGGGTAAAAATGATATTAATATTACCCTAACACATGTCCTAATCCTATTGGACAAGTGTATCTCGACCAAAAACAACCTTAAGTGTAAAATATTATCATTTAGGCCCACTTGGATTAGATTAGGACATTTATTATTATTTAATTCAAAGAAGAGTTAAAAGAGTTAAAATCAAAGTTTATTTACTAAAACATTTTTAATATAGGGTTATACATAAGATAAATTCGATTTTAAATATTCATTAGAAATTTAAAAAGATTTCCTACATAATGGTATTTTATTTGTAATTTTTAGACATCAAATAAGTTAATTTATTTATAAAGATGATGCAGTAATTATCTTATTAATGAAATATTGACACAGTTGATATTATAAATACCAAAATAAATGTAATTTAAGACTTTTTAGGAATTACACTAATTTTATAGGTTACTATGATATATTATTGTTGATTTAATCAACTTGGTTCGAATATATAATTCTTTTATTACTTTCACAAAAATCATATATCAAATAGTGTCAAAATTGACACAAAATAGATTTTAAATCAAATATTATATTATTAATTGTTATTTTATTCCTAAAAATCTAAGGCTCGGTCAAATGACTTAGATAAGGATATATATTTTAATAATAAACAATTTGGGGTTCGTTTGGCATGTTATAGTAAGTGTATTAACCATATAGTGAAAGAAAACAAAAAGACACGGTAAAAGTTAAATTATTTAACTTAGAGTTAAATCTAATTGATAAGGTTAAAATAATACCCTAAACTTGTCTAAATCCTATTAGTTGATATTATTTCGACCCATCCCCACTTTATCTTCGAAATAAGACCCTTTGGAACCATTATAAACCGATTTTGACTTTAATATAAAATAATATTTTGAGATATTCCTAAGGTGCCCCTCTCCTCCCTTATAAAAGGGCACCTCCTTCCCCTCCTCCTCACACCAATTTGAGAACTCAAGCTCGGCCAACCCCTGAAAAAATCACTTCTCCACTTCCATAGTATCATCCTAGAGGTCCTGGTCTTCTTCAAAGACCATCCTTAGTTCTTTAAGTGGAGGCAAAGAAAATGCGCGTCAAAAAGAGGTAATATCCATTACCGATATTTTTTAATTTCTTTCTTCTTCAACTTCTTCTTCTTTATTTGTTTCATGATAAAGTAATAACATAAGTATTTCTTATATACTGATATGTTATTATAAATATTAAACAACTCTAATTAACCTTCTATCCCTCCTACGGAAAAAGGAAATCACCGCGCGTGCGTACGTACGGAATACCGTCTCCACGCCGTGGTGTAATCTATTTTCCGCCACCACCTTAATTGGATGGGTATAAAGGTTTAATGAGTGACTATATATGATTATTATAAAGTGATATTGATACTGAAATAGTATACATACACTTCAACACAATTCCACGACCATGGGAACGATATCATCGCTCGTGCGTACGTACGGACTACCGTCTCCACGACGCGATGAGATTCATTCTCAATGATTAACCATTCATGAATGATTATAAAGTATATATAATAAGTAATAATGAAATATATTACCTGATAATGATACTGGAATTATTTATATTTATATATATGTCATCTACTTAATTCCATTCAATTCAATAAGGAAACGAAAACAGCGTTCATGCGTACGTACGGACTACCGTCTCCATGAACGGTGTATTTATTTCCATTTAATGATTTATTATATATGTATATTCTGAATATATATATATATATAAATCATGTTTTATATTCTGTAATTAAGTAATCATGATCTAAGTAATCATATGAATAATTACAATTTAAAAACACGAACGACAAATGAGATGATTTTACCAAAAACGCTACTTTAACATGAATTTACAAAAGAACGGGTAATATAAAGTCATAAGTAGGACATATATGATATAATAACAATGAATGTCATTCTGGAATAAATCAATAACATTATTTAAACCATTATACAGGAGCTTCGGACACGTACAAAGCAAATCGGACCTAAGGTAAGGGAAAATATCACAATCTCATTTTTATCTGAGATTGTTTATACTTTGGTATTTACTGGGGTGTATTTTATCATCCACATACATGTTTCCTCAATATATAATATTATTTCCATCCACCTAAAATTGTTTAAATCCAATTTTACCCTTTGGTGAGTTTTTAGTAAAAGATATGAAAGGAATCTTTTGTCGTTTTTTTGTACGAGGTACTTTTTGACTTTTCCGACAAAAGTGCGAAGAGTGTTTTTTTTAACTTATACAGCATGAATGTATTTTTAAAACCTTATTTCCAAGAAGCTTCCTTTACAAGTTTTCATGTTTATTTTTAATCAACTTCTTTTAGTTTAAAATTGTATGACATGTTATGAAAGGATAAATGTTTTTGAAGAAGAAAGGATATTTTCCTCAAGAATGGAGTTCAAGTGTTTTATCACAATTATTTTCCATATAAGATAATAAAGGGTTCTGTTTTTATCCCTATTATTAATTTGATTTGATTATGTTGTGATGGAATTATTTTTATGAATTCCTTTATCTTATATGAATTTTATTATGTTGTCATGATGTTTAAGATTCCCATTTGTATTACATGGGTTATGTAATGATGTATGATTTATGATTTTGTGGCACACATAAGAATGGTATCATTATGAGATGGGTGGGACCTAAATCTCCCTCCAATTCATTGGGTAAAGATTTCATATCTCATGAGATAGACATGGATGGAATGGTAGGTTATACCGGTTCAGTGAAATAGGACTGAAACGAGGGAGACTCGATTCAGAAAGGGACTTTGTCCACTAAGATAGTCTTGGCAATGATTCATGACTAACAAGAAATGATTCTCTATGATTATGTGTGTATGCCACAAAGTTTCATGTTTTAAGTTATGCTTATTGGGATTTCATTTCACTACTATGATTTATCCCATGTTATGAAATTATGCTCTCTTTTGCAGGTTAAGATTTCCAAAAGTTATGTTCTTATGAATATGATGTGATTGATTTTTCTTTTGTTTACCCTTACTGAGCATTTGAGCTCACCCTTTTATGTTTTCTTTTCCCCAGGATATAAAGAAAGGTTTTAGGTAAAAAAGGGAAGTTCTTTATGGGAGATATTGAAGATCTTTCACCACGATTAGAAGATTACGTTCCGAGTTTCCAAAGACACTAAACTATTACGATCCTTGTGTGTGTGTTTTTGTTATGTACTAAGTATTCCGCAAAAGTAATGTAATTTCCATGTACGTTAAACTTCGGGTCTCTACAGTTGGTATCAGAGGAAAGGTTTAGTCAACCTTTGGAAACTAGGACGCGAAAACGTTAGTGAGATCCCTAGAGATATTTCTAAGGTATGTCTAGGGATGTCCCTAAGGTTAAGTATACATATAGGTTATAGTACTAGAATTACGCTAAAGATCATAGAATTAAACCTAAGATGTTAGATATTGAAGGTTCTCCCGCTTTATTATATTGTTTTCCCTAGCATGATTTTTGCCTCTCACACTATTATTTTTGGGTTTTAGAAAATGGCTGGAAACAAGATGATTCACGATAATGGAGGATATGATGGACAATGGAATGATATTATTCATGAGCAACCAAATGAAATGGGATTTGGAAGTCCAAACATCATTATTATGCCGAATCAGCAATCTCATAATATGATCAATAAAATAAAATTTGGTAAGTTTCTTGACTCGTCTAATAAGAGAAAGATGGAGTTTCATGATGATCATAGAGGAAAGAAAGTTCAATTTACCCTATGTAAATCATGTGGGAAGAGGCATCAAGGAGAATGTTTCAAAGGAACTGGAAGATGCTTTGGGTGTGGAAAAGAAGGACACAAAGCCAGTAAGTGCAAAGGAAAAGGTTCAGTTAACACCAGGGATGAAGATAATGGTATTGCTATGACATCAACAATGGTTAAATGTTTTAAATGTGGAATGTACGGGCATTATGCAAACCAATGCCCTAAGGGAAAGTCTCATGAAGAGAATAAGTATGGTCGTATGGGTAGTATTTATGTTGATGATGATGAAGAGACTACAAATGATATGTGAGATGAAAGAATTGTTGAAGCTCGGTCAATGGTTTAAGAATGTAGTGGAATGATGACATGTTTATCATGTGTAATTTTGTATAAGTAATCTCATGGTACTATGGAATAAAGAGACATCTAAGGATTGTTACACTGTTGTCCTTCCTTGAGTTTTGAAAGTGTATGATTAATGGTACCAGTATCCATGAAAGGTTATTCAGATATTTTTGGAATGTAGATGATATGTGCATAATGAAGGGATAAGGAGAAAATGAAATGTCTGACAGTATTCATGAACTCATGATTGATATAAGGACTAAGTGATATCATGGTTTGAGTATATAGAATTTTGAGGATTTTGGTATGTGGAAAGTGTTAACTTTTAACTGCATTCATGTTTTCACTAAGGTGTTCAAGAGAATACACGATTAAGGACTTTGAATGTTTGGAATGTGACCAACATAACATATCTTATGGGGATCGACGATGGTGTTAAATCTCTGGTAATCATTTTCACAATGTTATGAGAGTGGACTGCAGTATTATGGATAAGCCTAAAGATTGGAATGGATTATGTTGGACATAAGTTAGTATTGTTTAAGGATAGAAGTTTTTTTCGATATTATTGATGGGATGTTATAGTAATATAGTTTTAGAAAAAGGAAAACCTACAGAATGGGCGACAACCCATCGCGTCGGACAAGTCTGTGGGAATCGAACCCACAACAGAAGTGCGACTGGCCTTTATCACCTACCACTGGCCTACAGGAAGTCCCTGTTTAGTAGAAACTAGTTTTATTATATTAAGCAGTATGATATATGAAGTATAAGTCCATTTTAGGAACCATATATGATTAATCTCACTATAGATCGACTTATGTATATAATTTTTGCTAACCTTTTGTTTGAGACAGATGTAATGACTCGTCATTCTATCACATGATCTGCTAACACTTCACGAATAACAAATTCAACTTCATTTATTTAATAGATGAAGTGTAAATTGTTCAAGGCACGAACAACAGTGAGATTGTACCAAAATAATGTAAGTATTTATTCTAATTCAAATTTTCAACTTTAGGGAAATGATCTTGAAAACCAAAAATGTTGTCCTAGTGATCTTATACCTGATGAATCAGATGGTACCTTATATCATCACAAATCTATGGATTTGTGATTACTGGATTTTCCATAGCCATGTTCTCTACCACTCTCCATCAGAACATGATGGTTAGATTTTTCTTCCATATCCATATTTCCACCTATGTGGAAACCCAATGATAAGTTTATTTGGGTAACCATTACGTTTCATAATTTTGTTTTTAAATATTGGTTTTGGTATTCCTTTTTACGATGTGGGTTCCGATTAAAGAAACTTTCGAATAGTAAACCATTTATAACCCCAACAAATTTCGAGGGCGAAATTCATTTTAAGGGGGGTAGAATGTAACAGCCCGATATTTTATGAAAAATATTCTTTTTAATTTTATTAATGTCTTGTGTTGTACGCTACACCAAAAGGAGATTTCACAACACACATCCTTGACTTGCCTTGCATTACATGCAATCGCGACCTTCCTCGATAGCATGTGTAGTACGCAATACCGAGTTTCACTAAACAACGATATGCTATTAAAATATTATTATAACTAGCCATTATGAATAGTAATAACCACCTTTTAAAATTTTAGAAATTTTAGCTCTCAAAATGGACTTCATTTTTGGATTCGGAGTATCGAATTTAGCCTAAGGTGAAGTTTTTGTAATTTTCGGATAACTTTCATATTCTGATTAATAGTGAAAATTACTAAATTATAATTAAAAACAACCTTTTTAATCAAAATAATTAATAGTGATAAATTATTAATTTGAGTGGTTTTAAAGTATATTTAGAATATATTTTTAAAATTTAATAAAATGTTGGTCATTGGATGTAATTTCACATTTAAACCAGACATAAACAAGTGTCAATCTTTTGATAGATATTGTTTCTTAAAAACACGCTATTTGTTTTAACAGCGGGATTTAATTATAAAATTAATTAATGCAACCTCTATGTTATGAATTTGGTAAAATAGACTTCATTTTTGAATTCGGAATATGAAATATATCTTAGGATGAAATTTTGGCATTGTTCTGAGAAACATCAATTTTTGATGAATAGTGAAACTACTAAGTGGTAGTTAAAAAACTGAATTTTCATAAAACTTAATTTTACCGCTTCTGTGAATGGAATTTCAAAAATCCGAGAGACACGGTTGATGTCAGTAAGTAAAATGTGGTTCAATGAGATGAAAATAATTTTTGGTGAATAGTAACTTTTTACTTTTATTTACCACGGTTAAAAGTAAATAGGGTAATTAAGGGTAAAAATGATATTAATATTACCCTAACACATGTCCTAATCTTATTGGACAAGTGTATCTCGACCAAAAACAACCTTAAGTGTAAAATATTATCATTTAGGCCCACTTGGATTAGATTAGGACATTTATTATTATTTAATTCAAAGAAGAGTTAAAAGAGTTAAAATCAAAGTTTATTTACTAAAACATTTTTAACATAGGGTTATACATAAGATAAATTCGATTGTAAATATTAATTAGAAATATAAAAAGATTTCCTAATTAATGGTATTTTATTTGTAATTTTTAGACATCAAATAAGTTAATTTATTTATAAAGATGATGCAGTAATTATCTTATTAATGAAATATTGACATAGTTGATATTATAAATACCAAAATAAATGTAATTTAAGACTTTTTAGGAATTACGCTAATTTTATAGGTTACTATGATATATTAGTGTTGATTTAATCAACTTGGTTCGAACATATAATTCTGTTATAACTTTCACAAAAATCATATATCAAATAGTGTCAAAATTGACACAAAATAGTTTTTTAATCAAATATTATATTATTAATTGTTATTTTATTCCTAAAAATCTAAGGTTTGGCCAAATGACTTAGATAAGGATATATATTTTAATAATAAACAATTTGGGGTCCGTTTGGCATGTTATAGTAATAGTATTAACCATATTGTGAAAGAAAACAAAAAGACATGGTAAAAGTTAAATTATTTAACTTAGAGTTAAATCTAATTGATAAGTTTAAAATAATACCCTAAACTTGTCTAAATCCTATTGGTTGATAGGATTTCGAACCATCCCCACTTTATCTTCGAAATAAGACCCTTTGGAACCATTATAAACCGATTTTGACTTTAATATAAAATAATATTTTGAGATATTCCTAAGGTGCCCCTCTCCTCCCTTATAAAAGGGCACCTCCTTCCCCTCCTCCTCACACCAATTTTAGCACTCAAGCTCGGCCAACCCCTGACAAAATCCCTTCTCCACTTCCCTAGTATCATCCTAGAGGTCCTGGTCTTCTTTAGACACCATCCTTAGTTCTTTAAGTAGAGGCTAAGAACAGGCACGTCAAAAAGAGGTAATATCCATTACCGATCTTTTTCAATTTCTTTTTTCTTCAACTACTTCTTCTTTAGTTGTTTCATGATAAAGTAATAACATAAGTATTTCTTATATACTGATATGTTATTATAAATATGAAACAACTCTAATTAACCTTCTATCCATCCTACGGAAAAAGGAAATCACCGCGCGTGCGTACGTACGGAATACCGTCTCCACGCCGTGGTGTAATCTATTTTCCGCCACCACCTTAATTGGATGGGTATAAAGGTTTAATGAGTAAATATATATGATTATTATAAAGTGATATTGATACTGATATAGTATACATACACTTCAACACAATTCCACGACCATGGGAACGATATCATCGCTCGTGCGTACGTACGGACTACCGTCTCCACGACGCGATGAGATTCATTCTCAATGATTAACCATTCATGAATGATTATAAAGTATATATAATAAGTACTAATGAAATATATGACCTTATAATGATACTGGAATTATTTATATTTATATGTATGTCATCTACTTAATTCCATTCAATTCAATAAGGAAACGAAAACAGCGTTCATGCGTACGTACGAACTACCGTCTCCATGAACGGTGTATTTATTTCCATTTACTGATTTATTATATTTGTATATTCTGAATATATATATATAAATCATGTTTTATATTCTGGAATTAATTAATCATGATCTAAGTAATCATATGAATAATTACAAGTTAAAAACACGAACGACAAATGAGACAATTTTACCAAAAACGCTACTTTAACATGAATTTACAAAAGAACGGGTAATATAAAGTCATAAGTGGGACATATATGATATAATAACAATGAATATGATTCTAGAATAAGTCAATAACATTATTTAAACCATTATACAGGAGCTTCGGACACGTACAAAGCAAATCGGACCTAAGGTAAGGGAAAATATCACAATCTCATTTTTATCCGAGATTGTTTATACTTTGGTATTTACTGGGGTGTATTTTATCATCCACATCCATGTTTCCTCAATATGTAATATTATTTCCATCCACCTACAATTGTTTAAATCCAATTTTACCCTTTGGTGAGTTTTTAGTAAAAGATATGAAAGGAATCTTTTGTCGTTTTTTTGTACGATGTACTTTTTGACTTTTCCGACAAAAGTGCGAAGAATGTTTTTTTTAACTTATACGGAATGAATGGATTTTTAAAACCTTATTTCCAAGAATCTTCCTTTACAAGTTTTCAAGTTTATTTTTAATTAACTTCTTTTAGTTTAAAATTGTATGACATGTTATGAAAGGATAAATGTTTTTGAAGAAGAAAGGATATTTTCCTCAAGAATGGAGTTCAAGTGTTTTATCACAATTATTTTCCATATAAGATAATAAAGGGTTCTGTTTTTATCCCTATTATTAAATTGATTTGATTATGTTGTGATGGAATTATTTTTATGAATTCCTTTATCTTATATTAATTGTATTATTATGTCATGATGTTTAAGATTCCCATTTGTATTACATGGGTTATGTAATGATGTATGATTTATGATTTTGTGGCACACATAAGAATGGTATCATTATGAGATGGGTGGGACCTATATCTCCCTCCAATGCATTGGGTAAATATTTCATATATCATGAGATAGACATGGCTGGAATGGTAGGTTATACCGGTTCAGTGAAACAGGACTGAAACGAGGGTGACTCGATTCAGAGAGGGACTTTGTCCACTAAGATAGTCTTGGAAATGAGTCATGACTAACAAGAAATGATTCTCTATGATTATGTGTGTATTCCACAAAGTTTCATGTTTTAAGTTATGCTTATTGTGATTTCATTTCACTACTATGATTTATCCCATGTTATGAAATTATGCTCTCTTTTGCAGGTTAAGATTTCCAAAAGTTATGTTCTTATGAATATGATGTGATTGATTTTTCTTTTTTTTTACCCTTACTGAGCATTTGAGCTCACCCTTTTATGTTTTCTTTTCCCTAGGATATAAAGAAAGGTTTTAGGTAAAAAAAGGGAAGTTCTTTATGGGAGATATTGAAGATCTTTCACCACGATTAGAAGATTACGTTTCGAGTTTCCAAAGATACTATACTATTACGATCCTTGTCTGTGTGTTTTTGTTATGTACTAAGTATTCAGCAAAAGTAATGTAATGTCCATGTACGTTAAGCTTCGGGTCTCTACATTCATCCTCCATTATTGGGTTATTCTTTTCCATTTGGTTTATTGACTTAATAAGGGTTCAATATTGAGTTTTTGGGTAAAATAGTGATGTTTGTGGTTCAATTGTTCCTATATGGGATTCGTTTGAGGTGTGGTTGTGGTTTTCCACCAAATTCTAGAAGTTTCCAAGCTTAAGGTATGAGCTTCCATAATTTTAAATTACAATATGAGTTTGGTATGATTTCTTGGTTTAATAAATGTGTTCTATATATTATTTTTGGGGTGTGAAAGGTGTTTTCAAAGTGATTTGAAGTGAATATGGGTCGTAATATTGTTTTATAAAAGAATTTGATTTTGATTCATGTGTTACTATTTTTTTCTTTATAAATGTGTTCAATGGATTATGCGAAAGGTGAGAATAATGTTTTATAAGGGTTTTTAGGTACATGTGTGATGAAATTTGGTTTTCTAAAGCGAATGGTTTTTTTCGTGTGCTCTTCTTTGTAATGTTTCTTAAAAGTGTGTTGGAAATTGTGTAAGTGATGTGAATCACCATTTAAAGTGAATGTGGTGTGTGTATAGATTTTAAAGGGGTTTTGATTATGTAAAATGGTGGTTTATATGTGATCTTTGATTTTAGGAGGAACGTTCTTGTGAAATAAATGGTTTTTCAAGTGTGTTCATGATGCTTGGCATGTGTATGTGAAAGTGATGATTTATGTGACATGTAAAATGGAAACTGACCACAAATGGAACTTCGAGTACCTAGTTCGGAAAACTAGAAATAGTATACTAGTCGATTCGATGGGGCCAAGGCCCAGTTTCTTCTAGAAAATATTGAAGCTATAACACTAAAAAACCAGGTCATATGATCAGAGAACATAGACCTTGGGATTTGTTCCCCTCTAGTTCCTCATGAAGGAGGATGTTGTGGGTTTTAGAATATGTTTGGAGACCACTAAACCATGGTATCTGTTCCCCTCTAGTGGCTCATGAATGAGGATGTTGTAGGTTTTGGTTAGAGGAGATTATCACCAAGGTATGAGGTTCATATGGTTCCACCAGTGGAAGTTAACTATAAGGACTACATGTGGTGATCTCTTGTGATGTGATGATTTTGTGATGTGGTCCTAACCATCAATATATGGTGGACCTAGTGTACAATTTAATTTCAATGAAAGGTTATTTTGAGAAAATATATCTATAAATGTTTTCTGTAAAATGATTTATTTAAAAAAAATCTATTTTCACTCTTTAAAACATGCATGGTGAATTGTCTTATAATGTTATAGCATGGAATCATTATTCTGGGGTGGAATACTATGATGATTTGGTTCACATCCTACATACACCCTTGGGTGTATTTATACCTTGTTATGTATGACCCAGGTAAATAAAAGAAGTTTATTGGTGGTGATAGTAGGTATGATTTCCAGTGTTCCACTTCTTTCAGGGGTTGGTGGTGGTGGCTTTAGGGTGATGGCCCTCTTGTGACATAGGGGTTTTTGAGTTGGGCTTTAGTAGTTTCCCTTCAGAATATGGTATTTTTTTCATTGCTTAACATTTTATAATGTTGAATATGAAAATTATTGTATCTATTTCTTTTGGTCATGGTTATCAATTTTGTAATGTTTTTTATCAGTATTGTTCATGCTTGTGTATCATGGGTGAAATCACTCCAAAAAGTGTATTTTTGAAACCTATAAACTAGTTGTTATCCCATGAAGATTGGGAATTCCTTTTAGTCCATGTCTTGGTCCAGGTATGTTTTTAGTTTTGATGGAACCCTAGCTTGGTTCGAGATATTATGTGAAAATAGATTTGGTGTTTGAGAAGATTTATAGTACCATGACATGATATTCAGTTAGTTTTAAAAGGGATATTATACTGAATTGATTGGATCTAGTTATTTCCTTAGATCACACATTGATGAATGAATTCACACCCTAGAGTTCCTCATCTAGGTAATATTTTGGGATCAAGGTTTAGAATGATTTGAGTATCACATCATGATGTTTGTAATCACACTATAAAGAAGATGAGTCATAAGGTTTAAAAATTTAGAATATACTATATTTAAAAGGAAATCATAAGAATTAAATGAGTAAATTTGAATTGAATTTTAAGTTGTTTATAGAATATATTTTCATATAATTTATTGTAAATTATTGATCGTTGATGTGATGATGTAGATCATTGATCCACTTTATTTATTTAAGTTTTGATAATTACAATAATTCATTAATTAATACTTATAATTTATCATGGATTTTATTTCATTCATTAATTCCATCTAACAAGAGGTGAGAAAATTATTTCACACTTATAATATGTCAAATTTATTATTATCAGGATCTTTGTGTTTTTCATCTATTTTTTGAACTGGTTTTAGAGAAAAATAAAATACTATATTGGTTAATATAACATATACTATGATTATCTACAATAGTTTGTTTAGTAAAATTCTTATTATACTTGAATAAACAGATAAAAAAATCCATGTGTCCATAAATATTTAGTGACCATAATAATTAATTGACCAGAGGACTATAAAATGACTGTAAGAGTAGTAGTCAAAACATTTCAAACTATTTAACGAACAATATGAAGAATATTGATTGATCGTGATGTTTTATGTGGTTATATGAAGAAATTTTAATCAACTGCATGATCATTTTTGATCGACCATAAGGTGAATTTTTCTAAGTATTTAATCAACCACACAAAGATCTCAAATAGACTATGTTGATCCAATCGATTTAATTTTGAAAATCTGATTGATCGCATGATGAAATTAATGAATTACCAAAAAGGATAACATACCATGATTTTGGACCTAACATAAGTCTTGATATACCATAATATTAACCAAACATTCCTTAAGGGAATATTTTCTATGATTATTTTTTTCATAATTATATATTTTACACATTTTTATTTACAAAAATTTTTATTCAAGGATTTCCAATAATCTAATGATTTATTAAATACTTATTAATAATTTAAATGAAAATGAATTTTATTTTTAAAAATTATAGGCATTATTAAATGGACATGATGTGGGATAAATACTGAAACTATTTTCTTGAGAAATTCAAGTTTCAAAATCCAATTATTTAGAATTTGAATAAATTTCCTTACATAATTTTTGGGAATATTATAAGAGGCATTAATACTATTTAATAAGGTTTTTATTGCTATGTTAATTATTTTAACATCTTACATTGCACATATTATTTTAAATGTTATCTATTAATTAATTTAACCAATATAGAATATTTTTCCTATTCATTTAATGAATATATATACACATGTTTCTTCGAGAAGGATGATGTGAAATGGATTTCTTCTTTTGAATATATTGGGTAAAAAAACTCTATGTATAGAGTTCAAAAAAATTATGTTAAAATGATTAAGATATTCTATAACTATACAATGTGACACTCCATAGAAATATATTACTTCCATCAGTTTAATTTCAATCACTTGATCCATTATACTTGAAATAACTTTGCTGCATTGACACACCAATATATTTTTTCATCTAATTTCTATGGTCCTTACTTCTTTCAATTATTTTTGTTCTTAATCATTCCTGAGTTATACTACCCATAAAAGGTAGAATCCAGGTTATAATGCCCCATTCAAAAGGTATAATTGGTGTTGTGTCTCTAGTTATGCCAAAATTCAGGGTAATTGGTTTGTAACTCCATGTGAGAAAAATTTAGTAGGGGTTTGTGACTCTAGGTGATAAAAAATCAACTTTGGGGTTTTTCTATAGGGTTTAAAAAGGAATTTATAAAGGGTTCTGACACCCTTATAATGTTATAGATTCCATAGTTAGTGGGTTTCATCTCTCTTTGTTCTTTAGAGTGGTGAAGATTGGAATGGGATCATTTAGAATTGAACTACAATAAAAATAATTTTGTTTATTTCTCTTTAAATTCATTCTAAAATAATGATTTACTTTGATTATAAATAATTATATATTTTTAAATAGGTTAATCCACCCCCCCCCCCCCCTACTCTGAAACATTATACTTTTCTCACATTAAGAGCTAACAATTTTTATTAAGGTGAATCCCCAAGATTTGACATATTTATATTTTATTTGTGGTAATAAAATCCGGACATAAATATTCAGGTGAAAATAACAATTTTTAGAAAGTATGAGTAAATGTGAATGATGTATGTAAACCAAAAATACCATAATTATTTGATGAAACAAATTATAGTTATTAATAGGCTCTCATGGAATCTTTACATAAGATCTTTAGAATTGATAGTTGGAAGATCATGGTAAAAGCATAAAATCTTCCTAATGTTGATCCTGAATCATTGACTGATAATGATTTCATCATATATGTTTTTAATTAAAAGTTAATTAACCTTTTATATTGTATTATTAGTATTAATGATTACATCCGTGTATCTATATGTAAAATATCTCATGAAATCTGGTGTATTCTTCAACATACTCATTTAGGTTCTTCTTAGATTATAATAACTAAACTAGTCGTGTTAAGTGTTGCGTGTAGAGAGTTTAAAATGGGAGAATAAGAAATAATAAATCAAAATTTTCATGTATTTATATGTATTCTGAATAATATGAGTGAATTATGGGAAACTACTGATAATTCAATTCTGGTTGAAAGAGTTTTAAAATTTTATGAAATAAATAGCATACTGAAAATTTAATAGTTAATTAAAGTAAAAAAATCCAGGAATATAAAATATATGATCTTATCAAATCTATACTTCAATATGAATTAGAATTGAAAAATATTTCTTAATGGGAAATTTTTAAGAAGAAAGGTATTTTTTAATAAAAAATTTATGTTACCACTTACTTTTATGATTCCAAATTAAAACGAAATTGCAAAGACAATGTTTTATTGATTCCCCAAGGGAGACAACATAATGGATACTCATAGATAAACAAAAGGAATTGCCCATGGAATAAATAAAGAAATAAAGGTAATGATGATAATGAAGTTATCTATTATGAATGTAGAGAAAGAGGGAAAATCAAGCCTAACTATCCAGGACTAAATAATGATAAAAAAGGGAGAATAATACAAAAAGGAAAGGAATGAAATGTAATTTGGTTGGAGATATACTTTGGATTATGATTTAAGTGATGAATCTCGTGTAGGGAAAGAATTGGTAACCATGTGTTAAATGGAGTCGACAAAATAGGTAAGTGAATCTTATTTTTATTCCTCTTATAAATATAATTTTTTTCTCATAAATATTATTTGAATGAATAAATTAACAGAATAAATCATAAAATTAATCTTATTACTAGATTATTTCAAAATATTAAGATAAAATATAAATATATTCTTACTAATAATAAGAAATTTTAAAATAATTCTTTGAGCTGAAATGAAAAATTATGTGTTGATATAGAAAATGTTAAATTTGAAAATATTAAAATTAATGATTATCATTATAAATTTGAATAATAACATATAATTAAATTAAATTTTTTAAAAGAAAATTATAAAGTTATAAATAAAAATGGTTTGTAAAAGTCTGTTCTATCCACTTTCGTTCAAGGTAGAGAAATTTTTTATTAAATGTTTCGTTTAAATAAATTAAAAATAAAAATAAAAATGGCCTTTGTTATAAAAATGGTTTAACAAAGTTATATAAAACCATATTTGTTAAAAGTTCAGGTTGAAGGGAATTTACAGTTACATGTTTGATGGTTCAAATGAAAATCTATTATGAAAATGAGTGTTCTTTAAAATTTACTTAGTCTCTTGGTCACACCAAGGTTTTTATCTCAAAATATATTTTATTATATTTTTAATTTCAATATATGTTTTTAATTCTTATGGGATCACAAAAATTCATATACTAATCACACAGGACCAATGTTTTAATGGTTACAAAAATTATCTTGAATCTATTTTTATTGGATGTGTGTCTTAGAAGCATAAAAAATGATGCACGGTATATAAAAAATGGATTATCAAAATATATTATTGCTGATATCTCTATGTTTTTATCTTTAAATAAATGTGATAGTGGTAGTTTTATTTTCAAATGATAACTAAAAATGAAAAGTAAAAGGAATTGAAGATGTTGGAATTTCAGATTTGGATGTTATTTCAATGGTTTTATTTTTTGAATGACTAAAAAATAATTTATTAATTGTTTCAAAACATTTTGTTGATGATATGAAAGTGAAATTGGATAAATAAAAATGTATTTTTTTAGATAGGAAAATGCATTGTATTACTAAAAAGAGAAACTATATTATTTATTCTATTTATTTTGTTGATTTAATTAAACATAATGTAAAATGTTTATTTTTTTTATAATATAACAATTTTTTGTGGCATGGAAGATTAGGACATGAAAATATATTGTTATTACACAATAATTCCAAAAGGAAAACAGTGTTGGGTCTTCCCTAATTTAACTTGGATAGAACCTATTTATGTGATTCATGCTTAAAAGGTAAGTAACATAAGAATTCATTAAATTATATTTAAGAGGTAAAAACTTCCCGACTACTTCAACTTTTATATTTGGATTTATTTGGCCTCATCAAAACTGCTACTCATATAGAAAAAAGGTATGTGTTTGTTATTGTTAATGACTATAGTTGATATGCATGAAAATATTTACTTGAATATATATTTGAGACACTTTAAAAATTAATTACCTACTACAAATTGGATCAAAATAAATAATTTTATCTAGTTTTATCAAATATAAGTGATAGAGGTTGTAATGACCTATAATTTTATCAATGTAATTTCCCTTTTGAATAAATAATTGTTCTATACATAGTAATATAAGTAACAAGCACCATATGATAAAATGAAAAAAAAATTTAATAATTTGAACATCATATGTATAGAATAAAAAATTTCATAATAATTTAATTTATTAAAATGAAACAAAAAATAGAAAATAATACAATAGAAACAAAAAAAATTGGATCTTCTCAAACCTCTAGAATAATCACACTCACGAACAACATTATATCAATGAAGTATAATTTTAGTATTGAAATATGAATTTTGAAAATGAAAATGTTTATAACTTTGGGGGATAAAATAAGTGAGTGAATATTTAATGAGATATAAGGTATTTATGGAAATTAGATAACCCATATGACCATTACGAATATGACCTTTGGAATTGTAATCTTACCATTAGAATAGTAACCTGGCTATTTGAATAGTAATTTGACCATTGGGACATAAACCTAACCTTTAGAATAGTAACATCAACTATGGAAATGTAAAATAATGTTTAGGAATCTTATAAAATTAAAACATGATATATTTATATCATGGTAAAAGTAATTAAATGTTTTAAAAATGATAAATTATGTTTTTTTAATTTTTTTAATACAAAAACGTTTTAATTGGTCTTTTATAATAACTAAAATTATTTAAAATAATATTTATTTTAATATAATGGATTTATAAATTATTATTATGAATTATTATAGGGATGATATAATTTTATTATACCATAAGTAATTTTTCAAAGGATCAGAAAATTAATCATAATATTAAGATTGGAATTTTTCAAATAAATGAGGATTTCATTTAAAAATTAAATTTCTTATAGCTATAAAATTATTTTCAAAAAATGTATTTCCTTTTTAGAATCTACACATAAAAAAATTATTAGGTTGAATTTCATTTATTTTTCTAAAATTGTTTTTTTTTTGTGAATAGTGAAATATAATAAAATATGATATTTAATGGTATAAGTTTAATACATGATTTTTTGAGTCATGGATGATGTAATAACCCTTTAGTTAAAAATATCATTAACCATTTACTTTATATATTCATAATAATAAATACTACTAATTGTATTGAGGCAAAAAAATAAATTAATGAATATAATATTCAAAAACATCTCTCCCCTCCCCTTATAAATACCGTCTCTCACCACCTCTACTCCTCAAACCTTGTAAAACTTTTACTTTTAAAAATTTATAAATATATTCCCAATCCTATACCCCATGTTCTAGGTCTATTTATCACATCCAAATACCTTTTCAAAGAGCCTAATGGGTTTGCCTGAGATGATATAATTAAAAGAAGAACTAAGATTCTCGACTAATTTCTTTCATTTTTTATTGTTCTTAAACCACCCCATTATATTTTCCATAAACCAATAAATAGTAACATAAATATCCTAAATATATTTATATATTATTACTATGGTTTAATACCCTTCTTCTACTTGTCCTTATTTATATTCTAAAACTAAAATTTTGTATACAATATTGTTGGTTCAATATCTCCATGAACAACGTACTTTTTTTCTCCACTACCTTCAAGGATGGTTATAAAAACAATATTATGGTATGATATGACTAAAATAAGTATATTATAACTTATTTAATGTTTTTTAATGTTTTAATAATCATATAATTAAATAAAACGAATCTAGTTTGAGTCATTTTGTAAAACAACATAAATGAGCTAACTACATATCGTTGATTTTCTTACTAAGATAATCTTCCATATATAATGATAAAAAAATATTTAGAACCATTTATATTTTTGTAAGTACATGAACAAAATTTAATTTCAAATATGCATTTATATTCATGTTTAAAAATAAAATCAATAATTTTCTACAAGTGATCCAACCTTGGGACCATGAAACAAATTCTCTCATAATGGAGAAATAAAACTTTAAATATCATTTAAATGGTTATAAATGAGCATAATAAAATTACAATAAATAAAAATGTTGTTGTAAAATTTTAGAAATAAAATAATTTATGAATCTAATTTGAATTTTAATGATATTAACTGCAAGTGTATAATGGATCTGTATTTAATTATTCAAAACATTAATAGATCTGTATAAGCCATCATTGTTAGGTTCTAACCTTTCTCTCTATAAATCACTTTCTATATCTATTTGATTTCATTTAATGATTCTAAATTATGTGTATATGTATCTTACATATATACATTTCTTAAGATTTCTTACTTTGATGGTTAAATACAAGCCTTAATTTCATTTCTCAAATTCATTCTTTAAAATAAAATATGATTAAGGGGAGATTTTCAATCCCTTAATATTTTTCTATAACGCTCATTTGAAGTATTTATTCCCAAATTAACACCATATTTTGAGAAAGATGATTATGTACTTAGATATGAACTTTTATATTATTTAATTCCTTATTATCCTTGTAATCTTTATGAAATATCTTTTGATTATGATATGAGGCAATATTATGTAACCCATTTTTTCATGGGTAATTATTATGATTATGTCTTGTGATTTATTTACTTTTTTAGTACACATAATCCTGATATTGTTTTGATGGGTGGACATAGATAGTTATCCAATGAATTGGATAACAAAATTTCTCATTAGATGTTTTGTATGGGATTAGGGAGTGAACCTAATCCATGATGGGACTTTATCCACCATGTGATATTTCCTTGGAGGTAAGACATGACTTATTCTTATTCCATGTGTTATGTTGTTGCTACTTTACTATGTTTCCATGATCTTATGATAAATTTTTCTTTATGTAATGATAGCATGTGATTATTCATGAGCCTTATCTTCTATGATATCATGTTATGTCTTTTGAATCACATGGTGTGATTTATTTTCAATTTTATAAAATTACTAGTCTTTCTTGATCACCACATTATTTTATGTATTACCGAGATTATCCTATGTAATTTTAGCATCAAAAAGGTATTTATATGATCATTGTGGAGAATAAAACAATGATATAATTTTTTGGTTTCCTTTAAATATATTATGAACCCAGTCTTCTAAATACATTAGGCCTCACAGCCTCTGAGTTGTATTTATTGTATATTTATTTTAAAAACTATGGAATAATATGTTTTAAAGTATTGGGATTATATAGTCGGTATAAAAGAAACTTCGAGTTATTTTTTAGGATTAGTAATAGATTAACTTAGTGAAAAACTAGGTATAAATCTATTTATAGGATCATCTCCTTGAATATTTTTGAAGTCTAGAGTGAGTGGTTTCCAAACAATTACATACCTCTCTAGATACTATAAGTGGATGTGGCGCAGGTACTATTATACAGAGGTAATAACCTAGAAAATTTAACATTGGGTATTAAATTGATTATTACCAGGTACATGACAAATATTTCTTACTACAAAACAAGTTGGATACTCCCATTTGATATGATTTGTAAATTTATAAAATCTTCATGAACCATTATGAAGGACTTGAACAAATTTTTAGGCTAGAAAACCTAATATGGAAATTACCATGGATAACCTTGATTAAAAAACTATAGAAACCTAACCTAGGATTTATGTGTCATTTATAAGTTATTCCATTTAAGTCTATTGTTCCCTTTTTATATGTTTATTATTTAATGTATTTTCATCTCAATTATCCTTTATTTTAGTTAATGGATGGAAATTGGAGGAACCATTCTAACAATAAACATGATAGGAAATGTGATGGTTACCCTAATGATATTTCTAATCTTATAAGAGTGAGACATGGGAACTTCATGGTAGTATTGACTCAGCTAACTCGTGCAATAAACAATCACATGAATCATGTGGAACACCCTCCTTATCCTAAGAAAGATAAAGTTGTGTTCGAGTTCTCTAGGAAAAAAAAGGCCTCCAAACTTGATTATATCTTCTTATCCCCTCATCATGAAACAATGGATTAACTCCATTAAAATTTTATTATTTATACTCCAATTCTTATAATAATATAATGTCATGTAGTATATCTATTTCTTGAAGGGAAATTAAATTAGTAGTGGGCACTGATCAATAACATGAATTCTAAATAGTATATTGATTATAGGGAATGGTAAGGATTCAAGAAAATATTTTCAATAAATACTTCCTCTAAACTCTCCACCTTAAAATGGATAGGGAGTTCCTCAGACTGAAGCAAAAGAATGATATAACAATACTTCTCTTTATTTCACATTAATTATCGATTTATTATATAATATTACACTTAAAAAAACATGAATGATTGAGAAGCCTAATTTATTTGAGAATTATGTACATATCATTACATCTTGAACATGGGATATGAAAACATTATTCAAAACATCCTTAACATGCTTCTAAAATTCAATGTATTTTAAAACTATATGGGATAAGCTGAGGACTAACATAAGAAATGAGTGTGGTAAAAATACTTGTAAAGAAATAAATAAGTCATAACCTGAAGAAGATAATACATTTTATACAATAGGTATATCAATGGGGAATAAAAGTAATATGAATTATAAGACTTGATATAGCATGATAATCATGACATGGGAAATGTGGAAACAACTTGAAACACTACATCATAAACATTGGTCAAGGATAAACAACCCAGAAATCATGGTTTACAATGTCCAATAACGGAATCAACTTCACTCTATATCCCAAAATTATCTATCGTGATACTAAATATTACTCAATTCATTGTAGTGCTATATAATTCAGGGCCCACCTATCACATTCATTTCATTCTCATGCTTAAGTGAGACACATAGATCATACAACATGGATTCATTAATCAATATAATTTATTTTATGATCAAAGAATGTGTAATATGTACATATAATTCCCAAATAAAAAATTATATGTTAATAATGTTTAAAACCCTTTATAGGAAATGGGTAGGTCATTCACTACATAATTGGTTTGGTAAAGAAAATTGTGATGATATTTCGGTTTCATAATAGCATTACCTAAATATTAATAAAATGTGTTGATGAGAGATTAAGGGGTATATAATTATTTGGAAATCAAATTTTAATTAATATTGACATGTAAATGCATGTTCCAACATTAATAATTTGAAATATAAGGCATAAGATCATAAAGAATCTTTAATAAAGTGGAGAGCCCTCATCAAATTTTTGTATGGTAACGGGTGTATGAAAAATATCTTGGGAGGATTAATGAGAGTGAAAGGGGGATATCATAATTTATAAATAAAATATATAGAAATGGTAATATTTAATAACATATCCCAAAATGAAATAATTAAAACTAAGGAGAATATCATAAAATAAGTGCTTGAATGGAAATGAGAAGAGAGAAATCTATTACAGAAGTTCAGCACAGTAATGGATTATGTGAAGATACAAATGAGAGAAAAATAAATTATATCCCATTAAAATAATATCAATTGGGTTGTAGGGTATGTTTTTAAATAAATTAAATTATAAAAAATTGAAATGAAGAAGACAAATTCCAAAGGATGTTCTATAATTTAAAGGAGGAGATGAAGGTGAGGATCCCTTACTTGAGTGTGTGACTCCAAAAGATTAGAAAGAGATCAATGAGATATTAAAGAATCCTTGGTAGGACTTTATATAGTATATTATAGAGTATGGATTTGATAAAAGGGGTTTTATAGAAGATAATTGGGATTTTTGGTGGGTTTATATTGGAAATGAGGTGGATTTCGTTATTATTTAGGTTTTGGAATCTGCATAATAAAATATAAAAACCAAAAATCATCTCATTGTTTTTCCCATATTTTCTACCCAATGGGAGTGTTTTTTATTATTTTATATATACAAGGTCTTAAATTTTTAAAATAATTCTCTTGATTAGGTGGAGGTGTGTCACACTCTTAAATAAATGATTTTAAAACCTAAAAAACTATTATTGGTTTGGGAAGATTCATAATGAAATTAAAAAATAAATCAAATAAACTTAAAATAAAATTATTTTAAATTTAAACCATTTATTTGGACATTTATCCCATTTATATTAATTATTAAATCACATTTGGGTCATTATGATGTCATAAAACACAATGTGTATTTATATAATATTTAATTTTTACCTAAAAATTTGACTTTCTTAGAAAATTATGAAAAATTAACCATTGGATAATTTTTTTATTCTGAATCAAAATATAATATTCATTTTATCTAAATAAATTTCAAAATATTTTAATTTTTACTTTTTAAAATAAAATCGACATTTTTTAAGAAATTTTGGGTTTTTGACAATATCAGTTTCGAACACTTATAAAAAATACATTTAACATCATAAAAATTATATGATCATTTATATTTGATAAAAATAATATAATAATAATATTAAAATATTATTTATTTAAAAAATAATAATTCATAAATTAATTAATTGAATATGAATATTAACCAGAAATACAATTTCTACTTTATTGTATCAGAATAAAAAACATTTTCAAAGTAACAATAATAGGATGAGAATATTTTCATTATTCTATACAACATTTTGAACATATTCATATTTATAATGTATTGATAAATGTATCTTTAATACACTAAAAATCACCATAAGAGTAAGGTGTGTGATTGTGGGACTTTTAGGGGGTGGTTTGGTGAACATGGTTTGGTCTGTGATCTCGATGAGCCTAAACTTCTCCAACAAATAGTATCGCTCAATCTTAATTTGTTGGATCTCAGATTGGTCTTGATCAAGATAAAGTCCCAGAAATTCTATCTCCCTCAGAATCGCTGATAAATGGGCTTCATAGGGTATGATCTTATTGGTTGAGGCATTCACTTCCTTTTTCTATGACAAATGGATTTCTTAAAACCCTATATTTATATTAATCATGTGATCATTGTTCAATGGATATATTATCAACAGTAATGATACTTAACATTTTTTTAAATCCAACTGGAAAAAATAAAAGGAAATTAGTTCATGTGATTTCTATTACCATATTACTTAATAGGACATTTAATTAAATCAAAAAGGGAATTATAT
This sequence comes from Viscum album, assembly GCA_963277665.1. Classification (NCBI taxonomy): domain Eukaryota; kingdom Viridiplantae; phylum Streptophyta; class Magnoliopsida; order Santalales; family Viscaceae; genus Viscum; species Viscum album. Next base: position 1,026,979,637 of record OY728141.1, on the reverse strand, counting down.
TTATAATAGTTTGGTTCAATACAATATTCCCCCTTAAATAAATTTTACCATAAACATTTTCATTTCCTACACTAAAAAAGATGAGGGTAACTATGATTTGTCACCTCTTCTAGTTCCCATGTTTCTTTTTTAAACTTTTTGTTCCCCCACAACACTTTGACAAGGTGCATTGTCTTATTTCATATAACTTTTACTCCATGATATAATATCCTCACCATCTTATCCTCATAGGAAAGGTCATTCTCCAATGGTATTACCTCTAGAGTTAGTACATCTTAGGGGACTAGTATGTACTTTATTAAGATGGATAAATGAAATACATCATGTACTTGTGATAAGTTTGGTTGGAGTGCTAGTAGGTAGGCTACCACTCTGATGAGATCATGTATCTCAAAGGTCCGATGAATCTTTGACTAAGATCTCCCTTCTCCAAAAATCTAATTACATTATTCCGTGGAGATATGTGGAGGAATATCAAGTCTCTAACATCAGACACTATGTCTAATCAATGATTTTCAACATATCTCTTTTTTCAAATATAAGTAACCTTGATGTGTTTTTGAATGGTATTAACCTTATACACCATATCGTAGACCATTTTTGGACCTAGATGTTTTCATTCCCCAATTTCATCCCAACATGCGGGTGTTTTCCACCTCTTCCCAAAAAGTAATATATAGGGATACATTTGGATGCTCAAGTGGAATTTTTTTTTGTAAAACAACTCAACCAAATAAAGATGTTGGTCTCATCCTCCATTAAAGTCCATAGAACATGCTCGAAACATGTCTTCCAGTGCCTGAATAGTCCACTTAGATTGGCCCTCAATTTGAGGATGATATGTCATAATATTGTTTATCTTAGGTATTAGATCATGTTAGATACTTTTCCTGAACATAAAGGTGAATCTCAGATATTTATCAGATATAATAAGTAGTGGTAATCCAGAAAGCTTTACCACTTATATAATATATATCCCTGCAAATTGATCTAGTAATAAGTCCTATAAAATTAAGATAAAGTGAGTTTTCTCTACAAGATGATCCAAAAAACCCATATATCATTGTTTCCCCTGGATGACTTTGGAATTTAGATGAAAAAGTCCATGGTGATGTTATTCTATTTCCATATTTGTATGGGTAATGGTTTTATCATAACCTTATTTTTTTCCATTCATCCTTCACTTATTTTCATACCAGGAACATTGATGTATATTTAGATATATCCTTCTTCATATTGTCACACCAATAGTTCTCACGAAGATCTTGATACATCTTTGTACTTCTTGGGTGAATGGAGAAAGTCAAACTATGTGCATCATCCAAAATTTCCTTCTTTAACTCAATATTTTAAGGCACATATAGTCTTGACCCAAATCTAAAAATTCCTTCTTCATTAATTTTATACTCTGAGGATTTCCCCTTTCTCCTAGATTCCACCTTCTTCTAAATTTTCACATAGTTTCTTTTAGAATCCTTTATTTTATCCTTGGGGGATAGTTGAGAAATAATGTGAGTAAGTATTGATGATGTTCTTCAATTAATTCTTCCCATTTACATCCATTTTAGATCTAATAATATTGTTTTCTTATCAATTATCATCATTGATAAATATGACATAACTTTTCTACTTAGAGAATCTTCCACCTTATTTTATTTACTATTATGGTTGTGGATTGAGCAGTCATAATCATTGATGCGATCTAACCATATTCATTTGAACATATTAAGTTCTTTCTATTTTAATATATATTTGAGGCTCTTTTGATCAATATATATCTCACACTTCTCCCCATATAGATACTTTCAGCATATTTTCAATGAAAAGATCCCAACATCTAACTATATATCATGCGTGGGAAATTTTTTATCATAAATTTTCAACTGCCTAGAGTTTTAGTCTATCACCTTATCATTTTTCCTCAGTACATAGCCTAATAAATTCTTTAAATCATCACTATATACCATAAATATTTCCTAAATTTTCGGTAGTATGGAACTGGTGTAGTGATAGGCCTCTTTTGAGCTCCTTAAATCTTTCCACACATTCTTGCATCCAGAAAAAACTTCACACCCTTCTGAGTTATCTTGGTAAGTGTGTTTGATGATTGCGAGAAATTTCTCACAAATCGATGATAATACCCAACTAACCTAAAGAAACTATAGATATATATCATAGATTTTGGACTCAGTTGTCCTTCAATTGCTTCTATATTTCAAGGGTCCATATATATCCCATTTCTTGTGATGATATTCCCCAAGAAATATACTTCATTCAAATAGAAATTACATTTGTTGTATGTGGTATAAATATTTTCTTTATGTAGGGTCTTTAGCAGAGTGCTCAGATTCTCCTTACACTCCTTTATTCTGGAGTATATTAGAATATCATCTATAAATACTACCAAAAAAATTTCTAGGTAGTATATAAAGACACTATTCATCAATTTCATGAGCATTTTTTGAGAATTATTTATACTGAAATGCATCTCTATGACCTCATAGCGCTCATACCTTGTATGAAAAGAAATGTTGAGGATATCCTTCTTATTCACCCTAGCTTGGTAATATCTTGACTATAGACCCACCTTGGATAAGTTTGTTTCTCCACATAGTTGAGAGAAAAAGTCATCAATATGAGGCATATAGAAATTGTTCCTTATTATGATCTTTTTGAGATCGCAATAATCATCACAAAGGCACATTGACCCATCATTCTTCTTGATGAAGAGGACTGGTGAACCCCATGGTGAATCAATTGGGCGTATGGACAATTTATCAATATTCTCCTGTAGTTGTTTATTTATTTCATCAAGTTCTACAATATACATTTTATATAGAGTCTTGGATAAAGGTAATTCCCTGTGTATAATCTCGATTGAAAATTCAACCTCTCATCTAGGAGAAAGACTAGGAAATTCCTCAAGAAACACATTAATGTATTCCCTCACAATTGGAATCTTTCCAAGGATGATTCTTTCCTTAAACTCAATCATTTGATCTAGATACTCATGTTTGTGGGGAAATAATATCCATGATTTAATGTTGGTGCTAAATAATATTCATCCTCTCCCTTGAACTTGTATAGAATCAGAGGAAAATTCAAGATACGAAGACTGATTTCCTTCTCTAGAAAATTTATGTTGGATATATATTGGGAAATCCAAACCATGAAAAAATTGCATCAAATTCCACCAAAGGGAGTATCAAAAGGTTTTCTAGAAAGATCATCCCACAAATTTTGAGAGGGGGTGAGTTATATACTTGGGATTCAACATTTTTAGAATTTTCTTTTTTCACCGACATCTCAACTTCCATGATTTGTTGTGGTATTTTGATATTTTTACTAAACTTATGGGATATGATGGAATGAATAGAACCAGAATCCAAAAGTACATTATAAATTCTTGAATTAATAACTATATTACATTTCAAAACTTTATTTTTGGGATCCACCTTAGTGGTTTTGATGGAAAAATATCACCCTTGCTTCCTTTGAGGTTTTTAGTTGTCTCTGAAAACCCTTGTCCTAGGTCCCTAGTTTGAAAAGCTCTGTGTTTCCTTATAATTTAAGAAATTAATAATGAACTGAGGGTTGAATATAGCATTCCTTTCCTCTTTTTCATTAGTGGGTTTCTCCAAGTGGAAATTTCTATCTAGGTTTCCATCTTTCCCATACCTAAATCATTTCATCATTCTCCTTAGAAAATTTCAGGGTTGCTTCTTCCCACACCTTTGATAAGTGGGGTGTCGAAATTTCTTGGCATTATTATATTTCTCTATTATTCCACTATAATTAAAATCCACCTTATTCTTCCTAACCCAGTAATTCTATTGAGATTTATAGATCACCATTTTTACTTTGAGGGAACATTGTACAATTTCCTCATAGATATCAAAGTCTTGAATCATCAAAGTTTTTTATAGACTCATTTTTATCCCACCAAAGAAGTGTTCAACCATGAATTCTGGGGAAAAGATAAAGTTGAAGGTGTATCATGGAAATATTATCAAGTTTTTCTAATATGTCCTGATATATTCATTATCTTTTTTCTTGAGGGAAAGAAAATATCATTCCATTTTAAGTCGAAGATTGTGAATAAAATATGTATCAGAAAAAAAAAATCTGAAATTAATTCCACTCCTTTGTTTCGATCTATTTATTAGGATTCATATTCTTGATCAATGGCCACAACTTAAAATATTCTCCCTCCATATGATAAATTGTAAATATAACCTTCTCTTGTTCAAAAAATTAATGGATGGAGAGGATCTTCTCAACATAATTGATTCATTCTTCTGCGATTAATGGATCAGATGATCCATTAAAAGTTGGAAACATTTATTGTATAAAGATATAAATTATAGTTTTTTCTATATTATGGTTATTTGGAGGATCCCATTGTTCTAGGTTTCTAGTAATAACCTGATTTATCTAAGAGAGTATCATGACAATTTTTTGATTCCTACTCTCATCGGGTTGGGTATCTAGTTGGGGTAGTCATCACATTTCTCGATGCATTGATTTTTTAATCAATTCCTCCTATTTTAATCCATTAGATAGAATAAAATAAAAATTAGGGATGACTATTTAAAACTATTAAACACAAAAATGGAAATCCAATGAAATTAAAGGGATAAATTCTAAATTACATTTATTTCCTTAACTTATGAATTTCAAGCCTTTAATATATGTTATCCACGACCTATTTTTTAACATATATTATTATGGTAATTTTATTTGTTCCCGTAATAATGGATCATAATGATCTTATGAATTTACCAAATAATATCCTAGGGAGTGTAAAACCAGGTGCATAGTAAGGCATGTTTTCTTGTACCAAGTAACCCCAAGTCAGGCCTGAGACACCTTGTCGGAGTTTTTACCCCCAGGTACATCCATTCCAAAACCACATCCACTTGTATTATACAAACCAAGACGTATTTTCTTGATAAAACTCTTACTCTATACTGACCAAAATTTAGGGATGTTTTCTTATAATTAGTCTTATCCAAAAGTATTTAACTATATTTTTCCTAATCTGAAAATAACTAAAATTTCCCTTTGATACCAACTATTACAACATTGCTCTTTACTTCATATTAATTCCTAGTTTATTAAATTATATAACATTTAATATAACCTGAAAGATTCAGATTTATAGAGACTTTTGGAATTAAGTACATAGAATATCATCTTGAATATGGGATACAAAAACATTATTTTAAACTTCCTTAACATGATTCTAAAATTCCATTGATTTTAAAAATGTACAGGATAACCAGGGGAAAAACATATGAAAGGTTTGAGATATAAATCCTAGTAAGGGAATAAAAAAAATAATAAAATGAAGAAGATAATATATTTTAGACAATAGGCATATCAATGAGGCATAAAAGGAACATGAATAATAAGGTTTGATATAGCATGATAATCATAAAATGGGAAATGTGGAAACCACATAAAACATTTGATCATAAACATAGGTCAAGGATAAACGATGAAGATATCATGGTGGACGTAGTCCCATAGAGAAATATGGTTCCCACCATATCCTAACTAGATGTATCATGATACTAAACATTACCTAATTCATTGGAGTGCTATATAATTTTTGGTCAACCCATCACCTTTATTTCATTCTCTTGCTCTAGTGTGTCAGATAGATCATAAAACATGGATTCATTCATCATCATAATTTATTACAATATCAAGGAGTGTGGAACATATACATGTAAGTCCCCAATAAAAAATTATATGTCCATAAAGTTTAACACCCTTTATTGAAAATGGGTATGGTATTCACTATACAATGGGTTTGTCATAAAAATCACTCTGAAGCATAACGACGTTACATAAAAATTTAAAAAAATGGGATTATGAGAGAAAAGAGGGTCTATAATTATTTATATATAAAATGGGAAGTAATAAGGACATGTAAATACATGTTCCAACATTAATAATTGGAAATACAAGATATAATATTATAAATAAACATTAATAAAGAGAAGATCCCTTTCCAAATTTATACATGGTAAAAATTGTATATAAAGGATTGTGTGGGAATTAATGATAGTGAAATAGGGATATCATTTAGTGGGTGTTATATCTCTTAGTTTTTGAGAGGGTTCAAGGGTATAGTAGCATCATTTAGATCCAAACTAATATAAAAATCATTATATTCATTTATATTTATATTTTCATTTCATAATTATTAACTGTGATTATAAGTTATTAAATAGTTTTAAAGAGTTTATTTCACCCCCTATTTACCATTCATATATTCTCACATTAAAACCTAACATGATGAGGGAGACATGAATAATTTCTTAGGGAATGGAGAAAATGAAATTTTGGAAAAGACAGTAATGGAAATTTGTATATCTATATATAATGGTGATTTTTGTTTTGGAATCATAGGAGAGTAATATAGAAGAAACATAAAAATAACTAATAGTTAAGAAGAAGAAGAAGAAGAAGAACATAGTGAATATTTAAGGGATCATTGTAACTCCTTGAAGATATTTCCAAATAAAAATATTTGAGTTTCCATGATGACTCATGGGAGGTGATGCAACTATTTTTGTGATGTTCAGAGTTTATTTTGGAAGGAGATGTATGTGGAGATAAAATAGAACATATCAACACTTGGTGTATCAACAATAATGGTAATACTATTTTGCGTTAACCTAAATAAAAAAGTTTTGTTACTTTCATAAAGAAATGAAAAAGATAGAGGATTAAGTGATTGGCCCTTATAAGGGGGTGACACCAGGCTCATAATAACCTAGCCTAAACCCAAAACAAAATAGTGACTTTAGTGGATTATAATGTATAAAAAAAATTCATTGTATTCCCATTGGATTATCACAATGATGGTGAACCAAGAAAACTTTCCATGCCTTTTTTAATGATTTATTTGTATTCCAAAAGAGAAAAATCAATGAGTATGGTATAATAAATAAGTGAAAAAATATAGTTAAGGAAAATACAAGATAAATAACCATTTTATTATCATTTAAAGATGAACATGAGTGTAACCCTACTAATAATGAGTTCGTGATCATTTAGGATGATAATATTTTAGGGAATAGGTGATTAAGTTAGAATAATTTTAATACCCAGATCCCCATTTACATCACTCTTCAAGGTATCTATTAAAAAATACCCTTATGGTATTAACAAGTGGTATGAGAGAATAAGTATTCATTATAGGATCTATTTTGTTCTGAATTGATCTGATTGTTTTTCGGATTATCATTACCTTGAATTTAGACCAGTGTACTCTAAATGGAGAGCTTTTTCTTTATTCCAAGATTCTGTTTGATGCTAATTTTGATTAAAAACTCCCAAATATGATCAACTTTGTTTCCAATGATCATAATATTGAGGTAAAAGTTGAGTATGAATATATTCCTCACTTTTGTAACATTTTGATAATTATTGGACACTCCATTGAAAAACTTTTAGTGAGTGAAGACTCCCAATGATTATAATTCCTAGAAATATTCCAATAATAAAATGAAAATCCTTAGTCTTTGAAAAATTTGAAACATCGAGGAATAATGATCCTGGTAAATTGGTAAAAAAACTGACCAATAACTTTAACTATAATACTATAAAGTGTAAGTACTGGGCTACTCTTTTTGATAAATATAAAAGGGGGACTGAGTAGGAAGTTCCAACCAGTGTCCTAAACACTCTCTTCATAACCTCTATTGAGAATAATGAGTTACCAGGTATTGAGGATGACTCGATTTTCCTTGAACTTTCTCTTGAGATCACAAACCTTGTTGTATCTTTGTAAAATGATCCTACGGATGAATATTATTGTAGGAATAGGGGTTCTTTTTACCAAAAATGAATTATATATTTCATCAATCCACAATTTCAAAAGAAAATAGAGTTATATATGATTCTAATAGGCCTTTTTTGATTTCAAGTGTTGACATAATCATTGGTAACATAGAGATTTATAGGAAATATATCCAAGTTAGCAGTGTCCCTGATAAATTCCATGCTCAAGATGAATCTGAAAAACATGGTAGTTTTTTCCCTCAGCCTAATTCAATTGGAAGAATAATTAATTTATCCACTGAATCACATGTTTCCAATATATCTAGTCAAAATTAACATAATATGAATGAAAAATATGATTGTGGAACAAATAATATTCCCCGTGAAATAAAGCGTGCATCCTCATCCACTCTTAAAAGAAGTAATTCTAATCACTCTCTTCCTAATACCTTCATGTATTTTAGTGGGAGTATAAGTAGAAATACCACATAAAATCATGCTTCCATCTTTCCTAATCAATATCTTCACCAGGTAGTTACTTTTAGTGATGGAAAACACATTAAAATCTCTCCTCAAGCTTCCAGTCTAGAAAGAAACTCATCTACACATGAAGATAGGATTCCAAATGATACTTCACATGAAAATTATATGATTTTTAGTGATGATAATAATAAATATATAACTAAAAATAATGATTTGGAAGAAGCTAAAGTTTTTAGTAATGGAAAGAATGAGGGATGTATTATGGATGTTATAGTGGATACATAACATCTTACTTCTTGTGATTCTTATGATAAAAAGGAGATAGTGGTTTACTCTAGTCGAGAGAATTTATGCAAAAGGAAATATGACAGTCTACCCAATGAAGGAACAAAAGTAGTGCCATCAGAAAATAAACTAAAAACAAAAATTATGGTGGTAATAAGAAGGGGATATTATTTTCCAAATGAAAGTTCAAATGATAATTCTTTTTTACAATTTCTAGGGCCCGACCAACCCAAATACAATTATCTCTCTTAGGATGTTTATCAAGAAGTATAATCCAGATCTACATGGTATTTTTCAACCAAAGAGAATATTCTATAAGTGGATTACCTCTCTTGATAAGATGGGATATCAAATCATAAATACAAATCAGTCTAGTAATGAAATCAAAAGACTTTGGTTCCTATCCCATTATAGTATGGATAGAGTCTCTTCCATTAATGATTTAGAAAATACGGTAACACTCAACAATAAGTTTTTGGGTATGAATATATTTTTATCATTAAATATAATTTATGTAATTATCATTAATTTTATATTTAATACATATTTAAAACCCTTTCAATATTTTTCAATGTTTTAACTTTTCAAAAAAATCATGTTCTCTTATTCTGATAATAGGATTGATTTTAAATTAATTACTGCAACTTCTGTGTTTTGAATTTTTAAAAATAGACTCCATATTGGGAATTAGTAGGTCCAAATTATGTTAATAGGCTGCCATTATTTTTGGGCATTATGAATTGTAACTTTGGTAAATATTTTTATTACCATGGTTAAAGGTAAATCTGGTAATTAAAGGAAAATATAATATTATAAATTTACCTTAAAACCTGTAAAAAACTTATGGGATGACTAAATTTTTTAGAAAATATTAAAATAAATATCAAATGAACTAATTAATTATCTAAAAAAATTTATAGCTTCCTTTTACATGTTAATAGTGTATTTTATATTTTGGTTCGAAATTATATTCTGTGGGGGTTTTTTAAGTCAATTAAATGAATAGTGTCAAAATTGAAAGTATTGATATTATAAAAAAATTACATTTTGTTAAATTATTTAAAAATAATAAAAATATTTAAAAATTACAAATTGAAAATTATAAGATCTAAAATGTCATAGAATATCCATTTATGGTCAATTAACCCCATATAAGTAAATATTTATGACCATTAAATATTTAGAATGTTATTACCACAATTAATATTAAATATAATAAACAACAGTCAATTAAAAAGATATGGTTTATATTGGAAACATAACTTGTCCAAAATTTATTGGTTGATGATATTTCAACCCTATATCATCTCATAGACAAAATTTGGACATTTTGGAGGTTTTTTGGTAAAGGATTTTATTTTATTATAATTTATTATTTATAGAGTTTTCAAAAGTACCTCTCGCCTCAATTATAAAAGGGAAACTCCTCCATCACCTCTTCACATCATTTTGAGCCTTAAAACTCATCCATACCCTGCCCCTTTTACTTATCAACTTATTTATTTCAATTCTATAGGTTTTTTTCATCTTCAAAGACCAACTCTAATGCTCTAAGAACAGATTTAGAGGAAGCACATCAAGGAACAGATAATCTCTTTTACTGATTCCTTCAAACTTCTTTCTTCTTATACTTCCTCTTCATTATTTTTTTCATTATAAATTAATAACATAAGTATAAATAGTATAATTATATGTTATTATAAATATGAAACAACCATATTTCACCTTTAATCCATCCTACGAAAAATTAAATCATTTTTTGTGTGTACGTTTGACTTACCATCTCCACGCCATGGTGTAATATGGTTTTCACCACCACCTTACTTGGATGGGTATAATAATGAAAATAATAAATATATATGATTACTATAATGTGACACTAATTATGAGATATCATACACCATCCACTTCAATACCATTCAATAGTTTTGGGAATGATATCATTGCTCGTGTGTACATGAGGCCTACCATCTTCACAATGCGATGTGATTCATTCAAAATGATATTCATTAAACCATGATTATATAAACGAATAAAATGAATAAATATTATATATATATATATTATACTAAAATAATTATTTAAATTATTTAACTATAATATAATAATTTTAATATGAACTTATCTGAAAATCTTTCATAAGAACATAAAGAAATCAATATCTGAATAACGAATGACAATGAAATGTTACTAACAAACGGATGATAATATAATCATATATGATATCATAAAAATTATTATTATTCTGGAGTAACTAAATTACATTATTTAAATCATTATATAGTAGGTTCATATACATACGAAGGATATCAGACCTAAGGTAAGGGATAACTTTTCAAATATCTTTTTTATCCGAGATTTTTTATTTGTAAGTATTTACATAGGTATATTTATCATCCACATTAGTGTTTCCTAAATATATATTTAAAAATATTCTTTATATAATTCTATAATTATTTAAAGTCATTTTTTCCCAATGGTAAATTTTTACGAAACGGTATGAATAGAATCTTTTCTTGTTTCGATACGAGGTACATTTTGACTTTTCCATCCAAAGTATGAGAAGAATATTTTTTTTTGTGTATGGAATGAATGGATTTTTATGATTTCATAATTCCTTATTTAACTGAGGCTTCCCCTACAATCTTACAAGTTTATTTTCACATAAAATAATTTCATCTAAAATTGTGTGGTATTTTGAGAAGAAAATTGTTTTTGAAGAAGAAAGGATATTTTCCTCAGTTTTTAATTTCAAGTGTTTTCTCAAAATTATTTTCCATTTAAGATGATACTATTTAAATAGGGTAATATTTCTAACCCTATTATTACTATGATTTTATTTTTTGTTAATTATGAAATCCATTTGTTTTATATCAATTATGATGGAATGATGTTTAAGAAACCCATTTTATTTCATGGGTTATGTTATGGTGAATGTTTTTATGTTTTTGTAGTACACATAAGAATGGTTTCATTATGAGATGGGTCGTACCTATATCTATCTTAAATTCATTGTGTAAATATTTATATCACATGAGATAGACATGAATGGGACAACAAGTAAATCTGGTTCAGTAATATAGGGATGGAATGAGGAGTGAACTCGGTTTAGTAATGGACGTTTTCCGCTATGATGGTCTTGAAAATGATCCTTGACTAATATGAAACTATTTTATAATCTTATGTGTTTATTCTAAAAAAATTCATGACTTTTTTATGACTATTGGGATTAAATTTCATTTTTATGATTTATCCCATGACTTGAAATTATGATCTTTTATATGCAGGATAATAATTTCAATGGTTTGTTCTTATGATTATGATAGGATTTATATTTCCCTTGTTTACCATTAATTAGAATTTGAGCTCACCCTTTCATGTGTTTCTTTTCCCCAGGTTATGAAAAATGGTATTAAGTTGGATATGTTAAAAAGAAGTCTAGTTATTAATAAATAAGCAGGAGACAATGTGGATGTTTTATGAACCAGTTGTTTCTTTTTCCAAGTTTCTAGAGACTCTAATCCTATACGGTCTTGACTTGGTTTTTGTTATATTATGTAATAAATATTCTTCAATGTTTAATTAATATCTAAATGTAATTTATGGGTCATTATAGTTGGTATCAAAGTAAAAATATATTTAACCTTTGGAAACTAGGATGAGAGAGCCTTAGTAAGAACCTTACGGATATGTCTAAGTATAGGTTACAATACTATCCAAGTGTTTTAGAGATGTTAATGAATAACATAGGATAAAACCTAAATTGTCCTAAATTAAAGTTATATTATTAAATTATGTGGTTTTCCCATTATTATTAGTGTTTTTCACACTATGCTTATTGGTTTTAGTCAATGGATGGAACCTAAAGGAACCACGTTAATGTTTAATGTGATAGGAAATGCAATGGTTGTCCCCATAAGAAACCAAATGTTATGGGAGATGGAATGAAAAATATTCTATCCATTCACACAACATTCTCAAGTTATAAATCATGACGAACTTCCAGACGAGAAAAGTAGGGAGCAATATTCTATTGAATCCTTCATGAGGTAGCATCCACCTTCATTCAGCGAGTCTTCTGATCCATTAGTGGTTAAAAAATGGATAAGTACCACTAAAAAGATAATTTTAGTTTTAGAATGTTTTGAATGATAAATTCATCTTATCATTATATCGTTTGGAAGTTGAAGCTGATCAATGGTGGAATCTTATAAAGAATACAAGGAAAATATATGAAATTGAGTCCATGGAATGGGATGATTTCAAGAACTTATTTTTCAATAATTACTTTCCTCGTATTCTTCAAACAAATATGGATAAAGATTTCATTGAACTTAACAAAAATAATGATGATTCTTTTTGTACCTATGAATCAAATCTTACAATACTTACAAGGTATGCTTCTAGAATTATTATCCAACCTGAGAGTAAAATTGATCTATTTTTTATTGGCTTAAAACCAAGTATCTGAAGGGAATTAGTCATAAGGGACTTCAATAGCTATGAGGAAATTTTTCGATGTACTCTCAAGGTTGAGATGGATATTGTAGTAACCCATTAATCATATGGTTTTGATAAGAAGAGAACAATGGATTTCAAAGAAAAATATAAAGACCACACTTAAAAAATATGAGGCTTCCCTTATGTTCAATGTGTGGAAAGAAACATTGAGGGAATTGTCTTAAAGGGACTAGTAAATGTTTTAAGTGTGGAAAATAAGCTCATCAAGAAGTTGGATGCCTATGTGATGGGAAAAATATCTCTAACTATGTGAAAAAAGAAAATGCTACACATAATTCACCTCCAACACTTCAATGTTACAGGTTCAAGGAAATGGGAAATTATGCCAATAAATGCCCTAATTCAAGGGTTATTTATGAAGATCGACATCAAAAAACTTTTAAAGACAAAGAAAAAAAGGAAAGTCACATGAAATCACTATCAGGGGCATGGTGTATGATAATAAAGTGGTGAAAGGTACACTTACCATCCACTCTAAAGTAGAAAATGTTTTATTTTATTCTGTATCCACCCACTCTTTAATTTCTAAATAATTCTCTAAGGGTATCTCCTTATTACCTCAATAATTAGATATTAAGTTGGCTGTGACAACTTCTAATGGAACAGCGGTCGCATAAAAAGTATATAATTCTTCTCCGATTGAAGTTTGTGGGAAATTGCTTCCTAAAAATATTTTGATCCTTCCTATAGTGGAATTTTATGTGATTATTGGCATGGATTTTATTTCTCTATATAAATCTCATATAAATTTCCAAGGAACGGAAGTCACATTTCATATTCTGAATCAATCTATGATTATTTATCGATACAAGGATGAATATAACCTTTTAGTAGATATTTATTCAATACTATGTGTCTTAATTACTATAAATGAAGGTTATTTATCTCAAATGGTTGGGGAGAAACTCACGATTAAGAAAAAACCAATTGTACAGAATTTTGATGATGTCATTTCAAAAGAATTTATAGGTCTTCCACCAAATCGTGAGGTTGAGTTTTCTATAGAACTCATACTAGGTGTTATGCCTATTTCAAAGACACCTTATAGAATGGCCCCAATTGAGCTATAGTAATTGAGGAAGCAACTCCAAGAGAATATTGATAAGGGATTCATATTCCTTAGTGAATCACCTTGGGGAGAACTTGTTCTATCTGTTAATAAGAAATATGGATCAATGAGACTCAACAATGATTATCGAGAACTTAACAAGATTACTATCAAGAACAAATATCCTCTTCCTCACATTGATGACTTGTTTGACCAACTATGTGGAGCTCAATAATTTTCCAAATTTGATCTTCGTTTAGGATATCGTCAATTAATGTTCAAAAATGAGGATATACCAAATATGGAATTCCAAAAAATGTATGGAAATAGTGAATTTATAGTGATTCATTTTGGTCTTAATAGTTCCCCTGTTATCTTCATGGATCAAATTAATAGTGTCTTTTGAGACTATCTTGATCGGTTTGTTGTAGTCTTTATAGATGATATTCTTGTCTATTCAAAGAGAAAGGAAGAACATGAACATCAATTGATAATTACATTAAAGAACCTGAGAAAAGAGAAGTTATATTCCAAATATATCAAGTGTGAATTTTGGATTTATAATGTTTCAATTTTGGGTAACATAATCTCAAGAGAGGGGATATTTGTGGATCCAGTAAAAATAGAGGTTATTGAAAGATGGTCAAGACCAACAACGATAATTGTGATCTAAATTTTTCTTGGTTTGGTTGGACATTATCAACATTTTGTAAATTATTTTTCATGATTATCTAATGCACTCACCAAGTTGAATCAAAAAGGAGTTAATTTCGTTAGGACAGAGGAATGTGAAGAGAATTTCAAAGATCTAAAAAGAAGGTTAGCCAGTGTACCTGTCCTCACACTACATTGTAGTGGAGAAAGGTTTTTGATCTAAAATGTTTCATCCAATAAGGGGGCGGGATGTGTTCTCATGAAAATTATATGGTGATAGATTATGCCTCACAACAGTTGAAAATTCATGAGCAAAATTACCCAACTCATGATTTGAAGTTACCTGTGGTAATCTTTGCATTAAAGATATGCAGGAATTATCTTTATGCTGAAAGGCTTGATATTTATATTGATCATAAAATTTTAAAGTATATTTTCACACAAAAGGAGTTGAATATGTGCCAAAAAATATGGTTGGAGTTGTTTAAAGATTACGACTGCTAAATACATTACCATCCTAGGAAATAGAAGAAGGTGGTAGATGATTTGAGTCAAAAAGACCATGCTATATTATCCATGATGAGGATCATGAAAGATCCAATATTTATGGATTTGCAAAGGATGGATCTGGAAACTTTAATTAAAGGGGATAAATCTTATCTTTCTCAAATGAATGTTCAACCATCTATACAAGTGAAGATTAAGGAGGCACAAAAGGAAGATGTAGAGTTATAAAAGAAGCTGAGAAATGTTCCTGAATTCAACCTTGATTGTGATGAAATAAAAAGGTTCAGAAACCGGGTTTTTATTCATCCCTTACAAAAATTAAAGAAGGATCTATTGGATAAGGCTTGATGTGGCCTTAAAAACAAATTTTTTTCCACATCTTTGTAATTAATTTTTATCAATTTAATTATTTATTTTAAAACTTTTTAATAAATAATGGATCTTTTTTATTTT
Organism: Viscum album; assembly: GCA_963277665.1. Lineage (NCBI taxonomy): Eukaryota > Viridiplantae > Streptophyta > Magnoliopsida > Santalales > Viscaceae > Viscum > Viscum album. The sequence goes on along the minus strand of OY728141.1, from coordinate 1,026,963,889 downwards.
TTATTATTAACTTTAATAATTAATAAATTTTTATAATTAATTGATAACTATAAGCTTTAAAATAATTAATTTATTTCTTAATTTAATTTTATAGACTAATAACCTTTTATTTAGATTGTTGTTTTTGTTCTGCATAATTAATAATTTAACAGTAATAAGTTAATTAATTAATTATGCATTTGCACTTAGATAATGAAGTATTAATCTAACATTTCATGTATTTAATATTAATTAATTTTAAGTAACATAAAGTTTTAGTAATATCTTAGCAATTCATTAATTATAATATAAAATTATATACTTATTTTAGTTTTATTAAGCCTCTTTAAATTATATTTAATTAATTAACATAATGGTTTAATAATATAAAAGTTAATTGTCCTCCTTAACTTAATTTAATTTGAAACAGAAGTCTTTTATAAATAATTAAAATTTAGTTTATAATTATTTTAATACAATATTAACTTTTAATAATTTTATTGTTTCTGAATTAAATTTTTAGTATAGTAATAATTTAAGTTATGCGAATTGAAGTTATTAATAATTAAACTTCAGTTTAATTGGTTTTATAAATTTATTAAATTTTATGTTGTAATTAAATTTTAAATTGTTTTAATTAAGTTTTAGTTTTTATTAATTATTTTGTTATTATTTTATTTAAGTTTTAATTTAATTTATTTTTTTTTTGTTTATTTTGCAGGTCCACGATTTCACCTCTGTCACGGTGCCCCCATGCACTGGTCTCCTCACGGTCTCACTGTGACTCTCCTCACGTTCTCACTGTGTCTCTGCCACTCTAACTTCACGGTCTCACCGTTTTATTACCTATGCCACCATTCATTCAAGAGGCGAGTATACGTCCAGATTCATCTAACTAACTCACCAGGAGTTAGTTGCAAGGTAATTTCTAGAGTGGCGTGCCAGTCGTGGAAGAAGCACATGTGTGCGGTGCACAACTGAGGGACTTTTAAAGTCGGTGGAAGCATGTGGTGACTAGTAGAAGGTGACAGTTGATATTTAAAGTAGTACAGCAGCATATTTTAGTAGGACACTCATTATTCATTTGACGAACACACCCGACTCGAAGTAGAGGAGAGGACCTGGAGCTCTTCTCAGAGAGCCATTCTTCAGAGTTCCGAGGGCCAGGAGCAGCAACAATTGATGCTAGCAGAGGGAGTTTTCTTCCTCTATTTTCTTTCAATCCTCTCCCTCTATAATTGAACGATTTTAGTATACAAAATAGAGATGATTATAGGCTAAATACTTCCAGTTTAGGTTAAAAATCGAGTCTAATGGTTATCATCCTTATCTCTTCTCATTATCATTTTTAATATGATCTGAATTGATTGGAAAGATCAGTTCTGTTTGCATTGAATTTCAACATACCACCTTCACTTAATCTTTTAATTCTACATTAATATGGTTAATTTTAATGTGGATTAATTTTCTTGAACTTTTTAATTGAAATAAAAGACTATAGAACATACGGCTAGTTTGTTATGTAATATTTTTCAAACTGGAATTGTCAAGTTGATTAATCAAGGAACGACGAACTCCAAGTTTTTCAGCATGAGTGATTTATCTCCTGGAGAGGGAAATAAATCACTCCTTTTTAGTTGTATTAGTTTTAATAACTATCATGAGAAGGAATGTTTTCAAAACTAGTAGAGTTGATGTTTTCTCCAGACATATTTCTCTTGATTGTTCACTTATCGGCATTTTATCTCTCTGTTTCTCACTGTTTTTAGTCTGTTTATTTCTTCGATATAGTTCAGAAAAAAAAGCTTAAAAAGATTGTGATGTTTCATTTATGCCTTATAATAAACAAGATAAAAAAATAGATAAATAGAAACTCAATCCCACGCTGACAACAGTGGGGTCTTTAGTTTTTTTAGAAGATTAGAGGTCAAAAATAGCCTTCCCTGTGGGTTCAACCCTACTTTCCACATATATAGTAGATAGTAGGAATATAAATTTTAAACTTTGGAGAACTTCAACGATAGTCTAGGTCAACCTTTCGGCACCATTTCTGTGGAATGCATGAGCCATTACTCTAAAAAAACTTAAAAAAACATTTATAAAAATCTTTAAAAAATCTGAAAATTTTGAAAACTGTAAAAAAACGGTTACTTATCATTCTGAACTGAAATTGTTGAGTGTTTTTATTGTTGTATTCATGAGCACAAGAAATTATGGTGTTATATTAGGGCCTCTAAACCTTGAATTAGATAAACATATCACTGATCTAAGAAATAAGAACAAAATTGAAATGGAAAACTTAGATAATAGAGTTCTTGCACCTAACAATTATCAAAATCAACCAGAACTCTTAGATGAAAATGAAAGGCCTAGGATGAGGGAGTATAAACTTCTTCAAGTTTCAAGCAATCCATCATCCATCATACTTAGTCCTAGGGCCATAAATTATAAATTGAAATAATCACACATTTCTTTGTTGCCTACTTTTAATGGTCTCTCTAATGAGGACTCCCTTGACTTCATTAGAGACTTCTATAATACTGTGCAGTATTTACCTCTTCTAAGACTCATAGAAAATGAACTTAGAATGAGAGCCTATCCTTTTTTCCTTAAAGGGAATGTTAGAAATTGTTTTTTGAGTCCAGATGAGAACATTTTTGAAAACTAGGATCAAGTGTATAACTCATTCAATATGAAATTCTATCCTCAAAGATTAAAGGGTGAACTTAGAACAAAGATAACTAGTTTTTATCAAAAGGATATAGAAGCTTTTTATGGATCTTGGGATAGATTTAGGGATCTGATTTGGCAGTATCCCCATCATCAACTCCCATCACACCTTCTCATGGATACTTTCTATAAAGGGTTATCCTCATCTGGACAGAACCTAGTTGATCAAGTTACTGGGTTTAATTACAATGATAAAATAGATGAAGAACTTAGACAGATATTTAATAATCTTTCACTGAATTCACAACATAAAAATTCAAGAACAAAAAGAGTCGATCGAAATGTTAATTCAAACACTGGTTCAATGAATGAAACTCAAGCTCAACTGGCTGAAATCACTAACCAACTTCAATCATTAATGAACCAGAATTATAAACAAACTGTTAACCAACTTGGATACCAAAATACTGACCAATCTTTAAGGGAACAGTGTGTCTAGTGTGGTATGTTTGGGCACATTGAGAACTTTTTTCCTAATTTTGATATGCCAGCCCAACAATAAAGGAATTCAAACTTTGTTAACTATGGTCTTAGAATTCATCGTAAAGAAGATCCATTTTCAAATAATTATAATCAGGGCTATATGAACCATCATAATATGTCCTGGAAAGATCAAGGATTAATTAAACAATCCACTTCCCATAATTACTCTAATCAACCAAGACCAAAATTTCAAAATCAACAAAGGGGCGAGTCTTCAAATGTACAGGGAATCAATGATAATCACATGTATTCTAGGCTTGATCTAATTTTGAATAAAATAAAATCTCAAGAAGAAAGATACATGACTCAACTAACCAAACATCAAAATCAATATGAGTCTGATAAAATGTAAACTGATGTTAAAATGCGAAACATGGAAACAAAACTTGGTCAACTTGCTAGAGATTTTTCATCTAGGAAAAAAGGTAGACTTCCAAGTACCACTGAACTTAATCCTAGAGATAATTACATGGTTATTGTAAGTATAAGTGGGCTTAATACTCAATTTTTTTCTGAAAATGAAACTGAAAATTCCCAAAATGAAAATATTCTTCAATCTGGTAATAAAAATCTTCTTTGCACACATGCTGGAAATTCACAAAAAAAGTCTTGAAAATGATCTAAATTTGAATTTTTCATCTGAAACTCAAGCTGAAAATTAATATAAAAATCAAATAAAATAAATGAAAAGAAAAATTTGAGGAATTGGTGAGGGATATACCCACTATCCTTAAAAAAATTTCCCTACCCATCCCTTTCCCTAAGAAGTTGAAACCTCAAAGTAACACCAGGGCTGAACTTCTTCTGTTCCTTGGTCTCCTCTCTAAACTTCAAGTGAACATTCCTTTCATTCAATATTTAATTCAAATCCCATCTTACTTTAAATCTCTTAAGAAAATTGTTTCAAATAAAAATAACATGGATGAATTTTCTACTTACATCCTCACTAAAGAGTGTATTGTTGTACTTCAAAAGAAAATCCCACCTAAACAGAAAGACCTAGGTAGTTTTTTCATACCTTTCACATTAGGAAACTATGATCATCTGAACTATTTGTGTGATTTAGGTGTTATCATTAATCTACTCCCATACTCACTATTTCAATAGTTTAGGTTGGGTGACCTTCAACCCACTACGGTTATACTACAGCTATCTGATAGATCATTCACTAATCTTGTGGGTAGGGTTGATGATTTGCTAGTTGGGGTTTGGAAGATGTTTTTTCTTCTTACATTCTTATCTTAGATATGGAATGTGATCAAGAGGTGCCCATAATCTTGGGTAGGCCCTTCTAGGCCACAGGTGGTGTTGTTATTGATGTCTCTAAAGGTCAACTAATTTTTAAAATTGGAGAACAAGAAGAAGAGTTCAATGTGTTTAAAAATGTTAAAGGACCAAATTTTTCTGAAAACTTTTCAATGCTGGAGTCCTTAGAGAAAGAGAACTCAATTGGAAACTCAAATGAATCTGAAAATCAATCCCTTATTGAAGAAGATAATTTTGAAGCTGTAAATCCTATTGAATCTGTTTTAGAAATTGAAAATTCTACTCAAACTCTAAATCTAGAAAAAATTTCAGAACTGGACAACTATCCAGTTTCTGCTGTTGAAGAGTCCTCTATTTCTGAACTTAGGGTCTTTTTGAGTGAATTTGTGGGTGTTTCTGTTAACACTAACCTTTTTGAATACTTTGATGATATTGAGGGAGAAATTATAAGTCAATTAGTTGATTCTACTCTGATTAACATTTTGAATACTGATATGGAAAATATGGACAGTGTACTGCCCACTCTAGAAAGTAGCACTGTTTCTTCTGAATCTGAGCATGAAATTGAAAATCTTTCATCTTTCAATACTTATTACAAGAAATATGTTGAATATATTGGACCTCACAGGACTAAGATTCTTCCTTCGAGTGTAGAATCACTCACTCTTGAACTAAATCCAATCCCTGGTCATCTTAAATATTCATTTTTGGGTGGGAACTCAACATTTCCTGTAATAATTTCTGCTGAACTTAATGAAAACCAAGAACAAAGACTTTTGAATGTGTTTAAGAATTTTAAATCTTCCATAGGCTGGAAAATAGATGATATCAAGGGTATTATTCCCTCGTTCTATATGCATAAAATTCCTATGGAGCCTGACCATAATCCTAGGGTGGAATGTCAAAGAAGATGGAATCCTAACATTAAAGAAGTAGTGAGAGAAGAAGTGATCTAACTACTAGACACTGGAATAATATATCCCATTTCTAATAGTGCTTGGGTCAGACCTGTTCAGATTTTCCCCAAGAAGGGAGGTTTCACTGTTGTAAAAAAATGAAAATAATGAAGAAGTCCAAGTTGGAAAGGACACAAAATGGAGAGTTTTAATAGATTATAGGATGCTTAATGAATCCACTGGGAAGGACCATTTTTCAATGCCCTTATTGAACCAAATGCTTTAGAGGCTTGCTAGAAATGAATTTTTTTGTTTTCTGGATGGTTATTCTGGTTACAACCAGATTCTTGTTGATCCAGAGGATCAAGAAAATACCACTTTCACATGCCCCTTTGGAACATTTTCCTACAGTTGGATTCCCTTTGGGTTGTCAGGAGCTCCAGTCACCTTTCAAAGGTGTATAATAGCTATCATTTCAGATATGATTGAGAGAATAATTGAAGTTTTCATGGATGACTTTTCCATTGTGGGTGGTACTTTTGATACTTGTCTTGGAAATCTTGAGTTGTTTTTGGAGAGATTCATTGAAACCAACCTTGTTTGTAATTGGGAGAAATTTCAATTCATGGTCACAGAAGGTATAGTGCTTAGACATAAGGTTTCAAATAGATTTCTAGAATTTGATACTGCTAAGATTGATGTTATTCAAAAACTTCCTCCTCCTGTTAATGTCAAGGGTGTTAGAAGTTTCCTAGGGCATGCCGGTTTCTATCGAAGATTCATTAAAGATTTTTCCAAAATAACTAATCCCTTGTGTTCTTTGCTGGTCAAGGATGCACCTTTAAATTTTTATGAAAACTGTTTGAAATCATTTAATCTACTTAAATAGAAACTAACTACATCACCTATCATTATTTCACCTGATTGGAAACTACCTTTTGAACTTATGTGTGATGCTAGTGACGTGGATATAGGTGTTGTCCTTGGATAGAGGAAGGATTGAAAATTGCATGTGGTGTATTATGCTACTAGACTTCTAGATGATGCCCAAAATAATTATACCACCACTGAGAAAGAATTGTTAGCTGTTGTGTTTGATCTAGGGAAGTTTAGACAGTACTTGTAAGGTTCCAAAGTCATCATTTTCATTGATCATTGGGCATTAATGTATTTTCTGTCTAAGAAGGAAACTAAACCCAGGCTAATTAGATGGATTCTTTTGTTACAAGAATTTGATTTAGAAATTAGGGATAAGTTGGGAGATGAAAATTTAGTTGTTGACAATTTATCTAGGCTTCCTCTTACTCAATCTGAATCTGAAGATCCTAGGAATATAATCTCTTCCATTCATGATGAGAAGCTACTTACTTTTTCAATCATACAGTCTTCTTGGTTTGCTGAATTTTCCACCTACCTTGCAGCAGGTTTTTTTCCCAAAAATTTGTCCAATAACTAAAGAAAAAAACTCATTTCTGAACTTAAATACTAACTCTGGAATGATCCTTTGTTGTTTAGGAGGTGTGTTGATGGTATCCTTAGGAGGTGTGTGCATGAGGAAGAGATGTTTCCTGTCTTAGAAACTTGTCACTCCTTACTTTCAGGAGGTCACCATGGTGGTGAAAGAACTTATTAGAAAGTCCTTCAATCTGGTTTCTATTGGACTACCCTTTTCAAGGATTCTAGGAGCTTTGTGGTTGGTTGTGATAGGTTCCAGAGACTGGGAAACGTTGGTAGGAAGCAGGAGTTACCCCAAAAAGGAATTCTAAAAGTTGAAATTTTTTATGTTTTGGGGTTTAGATTTCATGTTTCCATTTCCGTCATCTCATGGGAATGAATATATTCTTGTTGTTGTAGAATATGTTTCAAAATGGGTTGAATTAGTGGCACTACCCAACAATCAGGACAATTCTATAATAAAATTTGTGAAAAAGAACATCTTTACAAGATTTGGATTCCCAAGAGTTTTTATAACTGATAATGGAACACACTTTAAGAACTATAAATTTAAATCTTTGATGGAGAAATATGGTTGTGTTCATAAAACTGGAACTCCTTATAATCCACAGTCCAGTGGGAAGGTGGAAATTTAAAACAGGGAACTGAAACAAATACTAGAGAAAACTGTTTCAAACTCTAGGAAATGATGGTCTCTTGAATTGGATAAAGCTTTATGGGCTTATAGAACTACTTTCAAAACCCCAATAGGTACGTCTCCTTACAGGCTATTGTTTGGGAAATGTTTTCATTTACCTGTGGAGTTGCAACATAAGTCTTATTGGGCAGTTAAGGCTCAAAACTTTGATTTTAAGATTACTAGTGATTGGATATTACTTGAGCTAAGTGAACATGATGAGATTATAAGAGAGATTTATGATAATTCAAGAATTTATAAAGAGAGGACTAAAAATTTTAATGATTATATCATTCAAAACAATGAATTAAAACCTAGACAGAAGGTCCTCCTCTTTAACTCTAGACTTAAACTCTTTCCTGGAAAGCTAAAGTACAAGTGGTATGGACCTTTTACCATAGTGAGAGTGCTGAAAAATGGATCTGTTGAAATTATAGGTAAAGAGAGTAAACCCATTTTAGTCAATGGGCATAGATTGAAACTTTATTTTGAGGGATAGCCGAAGGGCTTGGCTTCCTTCATTGTTCTAGAAAACTATTCTTGAATGATGTATAGCTGGGGACTTTAAACCTAGAACTTCATGGGAGGCAACCCATGTTCTTTCTTGTGTTAATAAATAAAAACATTTTTTAATTAAATAAATTCTAACTAAAGACTTTAAATTCATTGCTTCATGGGATTCAAACCATGATCTTTCTTTGTTTTCATTTTTATACTATTTTGTACTGAATAAATTTCCACTTTGTTGTCTCCTAGATTCTATGTCTCTACTGGATTTTTATTTCTGGTTTTCATGCTTTTTGTTTTTAGGATACTTCTATTGTGTAATAAAGGAGTGGAATTCCCATGATCATTTTTGGACAATAACTTAGTCATGGAAGTACTTCAACTTTTTGCATCTATTTCAGCTCCTGTTTTTGATAATAAAATTTTGCTGCATGTTTAGCTACTGAACTAAAAATTCTTCTTACATTAGAAATTCTACTACATATTTTCTGAAAATATGATGCATATATTATATACTAAGAAAAAATTTGCTGCATGTCACTAATATGGATTATAAATCTATATGTTCTTGTTGTTTTGAACTGAAATTTGCTGTTTAAAACCCATTCACTGCATGAAATTAAGTGTGGGGGGTATATGTTTGCTGGTAGTTGTGTTTTTCATTGGAATCAATTAGTCTATAGGGTGTTTAGCATGCATATTTCTGTTATATTGAACATCCATTTGAATCATACTTAGTTAAAATGCTTACACCCAATTAATTGTGCACCCACACCTTATATGCTACTTTTGAAATTTAATGTAAATTCTTTGTCACTGAAATTATATGTTAATGTGTGTTTTTTTAATGAACCTGCTATTAATTTATTCCTTGTGGTGAAAAATATCTTTGAACTTCATTGAGACCTTTATACATGTCATATATCTACTTAATTGAAAATCTGTTTTGAACCTTAATTGTTTAATTGTTCTTCTCCACTTTAAAAGTCAATTTTGGGGACAAAGTTGGGTTTTTTGTGTCCGGGAGGGGGACAATTCTTGACTGTGCTAAAATGTTCTTAATTGAAAGCCCATAAATTCCCACTTCACTTCAAACTTTATGTAAAAAATTGTTAAAAATTTTCAAAAATTTTGTTCAAAATTTAGGCTTTTCACTGTACTCAATTGGGTCTTGCCCTAGAAAAGTGCCTTGATTGGTAGTTAAGATATGTTTTGATTCTGAAATTAATGTGGTTGGATGATTGCTGAGTGGTATTGATTAGTGATTTAGTAGAAATATGGTTTAGATTCTAATTTTTGGGAGTGACATGGGTACCCTTTTAATGGAATTATGACCATAACTCTTGGAATTGGAAATTTTATTTTGATCATAGCTCACTCATTTTTCATTAATTTATTTAAATTAATTACCTTAATGAAGAAATGTAAATTATTTTTCATATAATTTTTTTTGAAAATGGAGTGGTTTGGGCATCTGGGATCCCACAGTGAGTCCCTGAGACCCTAAATGTTGGGTGCGTTTCCGTTTACTATAATCCTCTGTACACTCTGAATAAGTTCATTGCAAAATGATTAACACATGATACATTACTTGGTAAAAATAAAATAAAGTGTTTAGGGTCGAAAATGAGTTAATTAAGGTGAGGGTAATGATGAACGCCGAATGAAGAAGGGGTCAATTGGTTTATATGGGAGTTATTTAAGTTTTATTGTTGAGGTGATTCACAAAAGAATTATTTATTTTTGTAACCTAGGTGAAAAGGTCAAATTATAAAGTTCCTATTGTTAAGTTCTTAATTCCACATAAATTTTACATTTTGTTATTCTTGGACTTTGTACTTGAGCCTGGATTGAAGTTAGTCGCTAAGTAATACCACATATGAGGCATGACACTTTCATTTCTTGTTCATTCATTACTCTCTTGACTACCTTTGAGTATTTGTTCAAAGTAATATTCATTTGAGAAATTAATTTTCTAAGCCTAATGACATGTTATTGTCCTTTGTTTCAATTTTCTAGACATGTTACATTTTGTGAAAAATCGTGAATTTGATACTTTTGTTTTCAAAGATAATAAAATATGGAATTGTTTGAGGACAAACCATGTTTATTTATGGGGGAATTTGATGTGGCCTTAAAAACAGATGTTTTTCCACATCTTTTTAATTATTTTTTATCAATTTAATTATTTATTTTAATACATTTAAATAAATAATGTCTCTTTTGTATTTTTTATAATTAACTTTAATAATTAATCATTTTTTACAATTAATCAAGTACTATAGGATTTGAAATAATTAATTTATTTCTTACTTTAATTTAATAGACTAATAAACTTTTATTTAGATTGTTGTTTTTGTTCTACATAATTAACAATTTAAAAGTAATAAGCTAATTATTTAATTCTACATGTGCACTTAGATAATGAAGTCTTAATCTAACATTGCATGTATTAAATATTAATTAATTTTTAGAAACATAATGTTTTAGTCATCTCTTAAGAATTAATTAATTATAATATAAGATTATAAACTTATTTTAGTTTTATTAAGTCTCTTTAATTATACTTCATTAATTAACATAATGGTTTAATAAAATAAAAATTAATTTTCTACCTTAAATTAATTTAATTTGAAACAGTATTCTTTTATAAATAATTATACTTTGTTTTGTAATTGCTTTAAAACAATATTAACTTTTAAAAAATTTATTATTTCTGAATTCAACTTTTATTATAGTAATAATTTAAGTTATGCTAATTGAAGTTATTAATAATTAAACTTAAGTTTAATTGGTTTTATAAATTTATTAAAGTTAATGTTGTAATTAAATTTTCAATTGTTTTAACTAAGTTTTTATTTTTATTAATTATTTTCTTCTTATTTTATTTAAGTTTTAATTTAATTTATTTTCATTTTTTATTTTGTAGGTTCACGGTTTCACCTTTGTCACGGTGCCTCCATGCATCGGTCTCCTCACGGTCTCACCGTGATTCTCCTCACAGTCTCATCGTGTCTCTGCCACTCTAAAATCACGGTCTCACCATTTCATTACATGTTCCATTGTTCATTCAAGAGTCGAGTATACGTCTAGATTCGTCTAACTAACTCCTCGGGAGTTAGTTAAGTGGGAATTTCTAGCGTGACATGCCAGTCGCGGAAGAAGCACATGTGTGCGGTGCACAACTGAGGGAATTTTAAAGTTGGTGGAATCATGTGGTGACTAGGAGTTGGTGAAAGTTGATATTTAAAGAGAGAAGCAGCAGATTTTAGTTGTACGCTCATTATTAATTTGACGAACACACCAGACTCGGAGTAGAGGAGAGGACCTGGAGCTCTTCTCGGAGAGCCATTCTTCAGAGTTCTGAGGGCCAAGAACTGCAACGATTGGTGCTAGAAGAGAGAGTTTTATTCCCTTGTTTTCTTTCAAACCTCTACCAATGTAATTGAATTATTTTATTATACGAAATAAATATGATGATAGGCTAAATACTTCCAGTTCGGGGGAAAAATCAAGTCTACTAGTTATCATCCTTATCTCTTCTCATTATCATTTTTAATGTGATCTGAATTGATTGGCGAGATCAGTTCTGTTTGCGTTCAATTACAACGTACCACCTGCACTTAATCCTGTAATTCTATATTCATATGGTGAGTTTGAATGTGGATTAATTTTCTTAAACTTTTTAATTGAAATAAAAGACTACAGAACATACGGTGAGTTTGTTCTGTAATCTTTTTGAAACTGGAATTCTCAAGTTGATTAATCTAGGAGAGGCGAACTCCGTGTTTTGTCGGTTTGATTTATTTTCCTCCTAGAGAAGGAAATAAATCTCTCTTTTTCAGTGGTATTGGTTGTAATCACTATCGTGAGAAAGAATGTTTTCAAAACCAGTAGAGTTGATTTTTTCCCCGGACATATTTCTCTTGATTTTCCACTTATCGGAATTCTATCTCTCTATTTCTCACTTTTTTATTCTGTTTTTTGCTTCGATATAGTTCAGAACAAAAACTTAATAAGATTGTGATGTTTCATTTGTGCCTTATAATAAACAAGATAAAAAAATAGATAAATAGAAACTTAATCCCACTACTGACTACAGTGGGATCTTTAGTTAGTTTTTAGAAGATTAGTGGTCAAAAATAGCCTTCCCTATGGGATCGACCCTACCTGCCACATATACAGTAGTTAGTAGGAATATAAATTTGAAACTTTGACCGAATTCAATGATGGTCCAGGTCAAGGCTCATAGTTCTTAATTCTCTATTCACCTCGAAATCACAAAGATGTATAGGGATGTAAAAGATTAATTTTGGTGGGATTACATGAAAGGAGATGTCGCTGAATATGTCTCTTGATTCTTGGTTTGTCAGAAAGGTATGGCTGAAAGATAGAAGTCTAAGGGGGTGTAATAACCATTACCCATACTATAATAGAAATGGTAAAAAATAACTATAGAATTTTTCATCAAACATCTCAAAAAATCCATAGGAAATAATGTTATTTGGGTTACAGTTGATCGCCTAATGAATTCGGAACACTTTATTGCAATTAGAGTGGATTTCTACCTTGATCATCTTGTCAATATATATTTAAAGGTAGTGGTAAGATTTTATGAAGTACCACTTGACATTATATCCAATTGGGATATGAGGTTTACCTTGAAGTTCTGGAGAAGTCTTCATCATGCTCTGGATATTGAGTTATGTTTCATCACTGCTTATCATCCTTAGATAGACAGACCGTCTGAGTGGAAAATTCAAACTCTAGAAGAAATGTTAAGATATTTCTATATGGATTGCAAATATGGTTGGGATCAACACATACCATTGGTGGAATTTTTTTACAATAATATATTTCACTCTAATATTCATATGGGTCCTTATGAATCCCTCTATGGAAAGAAGTGCAGAACTCCAACTTAATAGGATGAAGTTGGGGAAAGAAAGCTATTAAGACCATATCTTGTTGATGAAATGGAATAAAATACAATATCCATTCAACAACACATAAGAGAATCTTAGAGTCAAAAAACATTATACTTATAACCAAAAAATAGACCTAGAGTTTCAAGTGGGTGATAAGGTGTTTCTATGAATATCTCCATGGAAGAGAGTAATGATATTCAGAAATAAGGGAAAGTTGAGCTCTAGGTATATCAGTCCTTTTGAAATTATGGATAGTGTTGGGAAGGTAGCTTACTGATTGGTGGTTTCATCGAATCTCTCTCAAGTTCATGAATCATTCCATGTATCTCTCTTGATAAAGTACATACCCAGTCCTTCACATGTACTAATATCTGAAGTCATATCGTTGATGCAAGATCTTTCTTATGAAAAAAAATCGATAGAGATTTTGGATTGTAGCAAAAAGGTTCCCCAAAAAAAGACCACTCACTTGGTTAAAGTTTTATAGATGAACCACCAATCTTAATAATCTACATAGTAACTTGAGGATAGGATGAGGGAGAGGTTGCCTCATTTTTTTCTTTCCAAGTGATGAATTTATAAGGATAAATTCAGTTTAAGGTGGGTATAATATAACACCCAGATGTTTTTTATGAAAAAAATTATTTAAATAAGTTTTATTCTTGTGTAGCTTTCATTGCAGGAAATCATGAGTTTAAATGAACTGTTATATTCCCTTATTATAAAATTATTGTTATAGTCTAATCGTTAGGTTAGTGGGAATAAATATAACTAACTTTTGAAAATGCATTGTGAATTCTTTAGATATCAATTATTTATGAAAAATATAAATTAGATATTTTTATTTTTTTAGTGAATTAATATTGGTAATTAATGAGATATATATGTTATAGACTTAAAAAAATATTTTTTATTCATATAAAGGATATCATAGGGTGGTAATAAACCCTATTTATAGTATAAAAAACTGTTTTTTTCAAAAAAGGGTAATCTTACATCTTTAAATGGCGAACCCCTTTCAAATTAATATTCTGATACATTAATAATTTTTATATGAAAAAATAAACATGTTATTTTAATTTGGGGTATAAAAAGTTACTTTGGCTGAATTTATGATATTTTCTGATAATATTTAAGTTATGATGAAAAGTAAAAACACACTAAATTTTAAGTGAAAACAAGTATTTTCATTAAGATAATTTATACAGAAAAATTACAATATTGAATGTTTTAAAAGTATAAATAAAATATATTTTTATCATTCAATATAATGTATGTAATTATCATTAATTTTACACTAAATTCATATGTAAAAACATTTCAATCTTATGAAATGTTTTAACTTATAAAAAACATGTTCCCTTATTCCGATATTGGGATTGATTTTAAATTAATTACTATAAATTCTATGTTTTGAATTTTTAAAACTGGACTCTATATTTGTAATAAGTAGTTCTAAATTATGTTAATAGGATACATTTATTTTTTGGCCTTATGAATAGTAAATTTGGTAATTATTTTATTACCACGGTTAAAGGTAAATCTGGTAATTAAAGGTAAAAATAATATTATAACTTACTTTATCATCTGTAAAAAAACCTATTGAATGAATAAATTAGACCCTTATCATCTCTTGTTTGAAATTTAATCACTTTATTGACACTTACATATGAATATGACATTAATGTAATAAAAACTAATGAATGTGACAAAATGTCACCATCTCATTTTATAAAAGTATATTAATTTTAATATAGGGACAACTAAGAGATGATATCTACTTTAGATAGTTTATAGAAATATAAAATAATTACCTACATCATAGAAATTTATTTATAATTTTTATAGATTATATATTTACCATTAATGATGACACAATAGTTATGTAAAAATTATTTTATTTATAGAAATGTCAAATAAATGGTTTTAAAAATATTAAAATAAATATTATATGAACTAATTAATGTTCTACAAAACTTTTCTAGGTGACTATGACATGTTATGAGTATATGGAATATTTTGGTTCGAATTTATCTTCTGTGTGTATTTTTTTTAAAGCCAAATAAAGAAATAGTGTCAAAAGTGACACTATTGATATTTTATAAAAAAACATTTTATTAAATTATTTAAAAAGAAGAAAAATATTTACAAATTACAAATTGATAATTTTAATATCTAAAATTTTATAAAAGATCCATTTAGGGTTAATTAACACCACATAAGTAAATATTTATAACCATTAAATATTTAGAATGTTATTACCACAATTAAAATTAAATAGAATAACTAAGTGTCAATTAAAAATATATGGTTTAAATTGAAACAATAACTTGTCCAAAATTTATTTTTGATGATATTACAACACCATATCATATAATCTTATAAATTGGGACGTTTTTTATGCTTATTTTGGTAGGGTTTTATTTTATTATAATTTATTATTTATGGAGCTTCCAAAAGTGTCCCTCACCTCAATTATAAAAGGGCACATCCTCCCTCAACTATTAACTTTATTTTTATCCTTTAAGCTTGTAACTCACCTGAACTTTTCCCTTATCAACTTACTTATTATAATTTTAGAGGTTCTGGTCATCTTCGAAGGCCAACTCTAGTGATCTAAGAAGAGATTTTGAGGAAGCACATCAAGGAAGAGATAATCTCTTCTACGAGTTCCTTAAAACTTATTTCTTCTTCTACTTCATATTCATTAGTTGTTTAATTATAAAGTAATTATATAAGTATCACTAATATACTGATATGTTATTATAAATATTAAACAACCCTATTTTACCTTCTATCCATCCTACGAAAAATGAAATCACTGCACGTGTGTACGTACGGCTTACCATCTCCACGTCGTGGTGTAATCTGTTTTTCACCACTAACTTACATGGATGGGTATAATGATGGAAATAATAACTATATATTATTATTATTATAATAAACTAATTCTAAAATATCATAAATCATTCACTTCAATTCTATTCAATAATTTTGGGAATGATATCATCGCTCGTGCCTACGAACAGTCTATCATCTCCACGATGTGATGCGATTCATTCTACATGATATTCATTCAAACATGAATATATATATATATTGAATGAATAAATATGATATTTATTATACTAAAATAATTCTTTAAATTATTTAACTATAATCTAATAAGTAGAACATGAACTTATCTGACAAATCTTGCGTTAGAACATAAAGCAGTCGATATCCAAATAATGAGTGACAATGAAATGTTACTAACAAAGGGATGATAATATAATTATATATGATATCATAAAAATTATTATTATTATCTAGTAATTAAATATCATTATTTAAATCATTATAAAGGAGTTTTAGATACATACGAAGGATATCAGACCTAAGGTAAGGGATAACTTTGCAAATCTCATTTTTATCCGAGATTGGTT
Organism: Viscum album; assembly: GCA_963277665.1. Classification (NCBI taxonomy): domain Eukaryota; kingdom Viridiplantae; phylum Streptophyta; class Magnoliopsida; order Santalales; family Viscaceae; genus Viscum; species Viscum album. The sequence goes on along the minus strand of OY728141.1, from coordinate 1,026,947,544 downwards.
ATTCGTAAGTATTTACTGAGGTATATTTATCATCCACATCTGTGTTACCTAATTATGTATTTAAAAATATTATATAAATCCTTATATAACTGTTTAAACTAAATTTTACCCATTGGTAAATATTTACTAACTGGTATGAATGGAATCATTTATTGTTTTCGGTACGATGTACTTTTTGACTTTTCTGTCAAAAGTATGAGAAAAATGTTTTTTTTGTGTACAACATGAACAGATTGTTATTATTTCATAATGCCTTATATCCTTTAATTTTCCCCTAAAATATTACTTGTATATTTTCACATAAAATTATTTCTTCTAAAATTTTGTCGCATTTTGAGTAAGGAAAACATTTTCGAAGAAGAAATGATATTTTCCATAGTAATTAATTTTAAGTGTTTTCTCGTAATTATTTTCCATATAAGACGAAACTATTTAAATAGGGTCATATTTATAACATTATTATTAATATTATATAATTTTTATTATTTAGGAAATCCATTTTCTTAATATCAATTATGATTAAATGATGTTTAAGAAACCCATTTTATTTCATGGGTTATGCTACGATGTATGTTTTTTTGATTTTGTGGCACACATAAGAATAGTTTCATTATGAGATGGGTGGGACCTATATCTCCCTAAAATTAATTGGTTAAATATTAATATATCATGAGACATACATGAATGGAATGGAATGTAAATCTGGTTCAGAAATACAGACCTGGAATGAAGAGTGAACTCATTTCAGTAATGGACTTTGCCAGCTATATTGTTCTCGACAATGAGCCTTGACCAATATGAAATGATTTTCTATGGTTATGTGTGAATGGAAAAAAATTCATTTCTTCTATTATAACTATTGGTATTACATTTCACTTTTATGATTTATCCCATGACATGATATTATGAACTTTTATATGCAAGGTAAAATTTTCAAATGTTATGTTCTTATGATTATGATATGATTGATATTTCCCTTATTTACCCTTACTGAGCATTTGATCTCACCCATTCATATGTTTCTTTTCCACAGGTCATGAAGAAGGTTATTAAGTAAGATATGTCAAAAAGGAGTCTAGTTATGATGAAATAAGTGGGAGATAATGTGTATGTTTTATGAACCAGTTGTTTATGTTTCTTATTTTATAGAGACACTAAACCTATACGATTCTAGAGTGGTTTTTGTTATGTTATTTAATAAATATTCTACAATTTTGAATTAATATATATATGTAAAGTATGGTACGTTATACCAAATTCATACCATCACCCTATTTTGATAAATATTTTCACTGTAGAGGTGAAACCTACCCTCCTATTTAGATTCAACAATGCATGATCCATTCATCCTAATTGTATGAAATTTTTATATGATACTTGGAATTATTTTTATTTAAAGGATGATTATTTTTCTTATGTTATAATGTTCAAATCTTTCATAGAAATTATAATGGTTTAGAGTTCATAATGCATCAGCCAAATTGATAAAAACATTTTTCATCTTGAATCCTTGCATCGCATCATTCAAGATAAGGACATTGTTTGTGATTTCTCTATGGGTATTAAGAAAGAAAATGTGATATCTCATGATCTCAATAAAATTTTAAATATGAAATAATGTATGAAAAGGGAAGCCTTAAAATTTAAATGGGTTAAGGAATGTGATCAAAATACAAAAAAATCAATTCTATATAAAGATTCAGGAAACTTAATAGACCTTTTGTCATTCTCAGTGATAATGGGGAACTTATTGAAAAAACTGAGGACTTGGATGCTCATGTTTTCTCATACTACAAGAATCTATTTAATAGTCCAAACTCTTGTGTAGATATAATGGAAGATATTATTTCCAGGCTTGTCAATAGTGAGTATAACTCTTTTCTTTATTTTATTCCACTTAAATTTAAGATCAAATATGTCATCTTTAACCTCATCCATGGAAGATAACCTGGTTTGGATGGTTTCAAAAACTATATCTTCCAAACATATTGGGATATTATTCATGTTGATGTTTTCAGGATTATAAATCATTTTACCAAATTGGTTAGCTGACATAGGGAATTAATCTTCAATTTCTTTCAATCATTCCTAAAGTATATAATGAAATTGGGATATATATTTTCAGACATGTTTCCCTTATCGACACTATTTATAAAGTTATTGGGATGATTCTTACTAATAGTCTTTACCTTATTGAAAATAAGGAATTTTATTCAAATGAGATTGGATTCATTAAAGGTATAACTATCCAATATTTCCTTATCAATTATTTGGAATGTGTTAATATTATTAGTAAATATTCCAAAGGGGAAAATATTTCCATTAATATTGATATTAAAAAATACTTTTATTCTTTGAACCAAGGCTACGTCTACAAGTTTTTATCCAAATTTGGATATGATGAGACATTTATTAAATTGTTTAGGATCCTTTTGATCTCAAACCATATCTTAGTTCTTTTCAATGGCTCTCCTGAGGGATTCATTACATATTCTAGAGGTGTGAGATATATTTATTCACTCTCTGCCAATATTTTCTCTATTACGGAATATTACTTGTGTAGATTCATTTTGAGCGTGTTTTATGAAAACAAAATCAATACTATCTAAGATAGAAATTGTGTTTCTACCCTCACTAATTTATTTTAAGTTAATGACATTATTCTCTTCACTAAAGGTGAAAAAAGTGTTGGGTAAACATCCCTCAAGGTAACATTGTAGAATTTTTGGGTTGATTGTGTTTGTTGAAAAAGAAGTTTTCTATGGTTAATTTTCAAGTTTAAAATATTCTTTTTACAATCCATTTTGACAAAGAACCATGACAAAGGAATGGATGATATGGAGGTGGTATAAAAGAATAGATACAAGGTGGCACCGTTTTCCAGTGTTTGCCAAATTTTGGGGTCCAAAATTTGGATTTTGGTGATCATTGAGAAAAGTGGATTTCCTTGAAGATCTCATCAAAATATATAAAAGTCATTAATTTAGAAAAGATAGGCTTCATGGATTGTATTTCACAAAGAACAGAAGAATGTTGACGGTGTTGCTTCGCAATTATGTCAAGCTTCACAAACGGCAAAGTCGAAGAGTATTGCGGTGGCGAAGGGCATTGCGAGTGGAGCTTCGCGGAGAAGGTGTGAAGGAATTTATGGGATGATCCACGATTATGATGAGCTCTGCGGTCAGAAAATTTTTGTGGTGCTTCTCGATTTTTGAGATAATTTCGACGGGAACTTCGGATCTTTGCGATTTGAGCTGACGTAGCGTTGAATTTGCACGAAAAGTTCGAGGGTTGGTGAAATTTCCTATAAATAGACCTTGACCCCCTTGAGCGATGTAGAAAAAGGCAAAGAGAGTTTTCAAAGAAAATATTTTTCTCTCAGATCATGAAAGAGGTTCGTGAAGACAGTGTGCTTCGCAAAGAAGGATCTTCGCGGCGGCTAATCTAACTCTGTTAATGTTGTGTGCATTGTGTTGGCTCAGTGAGCTTTGTAAGGGAAGTCGCTCTACGATGGCCAGAGCTTCGCGATGACCTGAGCTCTGCGAAGGTGTGTGCTTTACAAAAAGGCAGGAGCTTCTCGAAGGATTGTTTGAGCTTCATGAAATTGGAAGCCTCGCGAAGTAGGGTTCTTTGTGAAGGTATTTCCAAAGGAATGGATCATTGGTCTGGGGAAAAGAGGTATTAATCAGTGGATGAAATTTGGAATTCAATAGATCATATATAAATAGTTTTGGATGGATGTATTCATGCAAGTGAAGAGACCTATAGGTCTATAAACTGTGAGTGGATCTCTTCCAAGTGCAGTGAGCAAAGGAAGAGGAAGAAGATTATCCTTTCTACCGGCAGTGATCTAGAGAGAGGGGAAAATGGAGTGACCCTTGGGAAGTTGTGATCTAACCGTAAACATTGTAAAGGAAGTGAGACTGGGATTTAAAGTGATCTAGCCCAGACATTATTGGCAGTGAGCTTTAGTGGATTTGGTATAGTGGCACATCGTCGTTGTATGCTCCTTGGATGTATCCCAGTGAGGGTGAACCAAGTAAAAATCTATGTGTCTTCCTAGTTTTTTCCCTGCATTTCATCTAAATCATCACCATCAGATAAAGATAAATATAAGTGATCAACATAGACATAGAAGAGAAAACAAAGTGACCCTTATAACATAGAGGTCAAGATCCAGTGGGGAAATAATAATTTTAAAATAGAATATTAATACCCTAATTCACCCCCCCCCCTCAGAGTATATAGGCACCTATTTTTAATAACAAAAAGAAACATAAAAACACCTATAATTACCTCATCTATTATGAAATAATATCAGGTAAAGAGATCTGTTAGGCAATGTTTACTTATATTTTGGAAAGAGAATTTCTATATCTATAAATGTTGAAATCATTATTACATTGGGAATCAAAGAGGCAATTTTTCATTTCACATATAATGGTGTAACCATGTTTTTTCGAAACCACATGATGGTCATTTTTCTCACATTTTCATCCAAATTAAAAATCATTTGGCATCATGAAAAGGCAATACATGATCGATGGCATGTACGATCAATATTTTGAAAGTTATGATTGTGTTAATTTTTTTATTAATTTAGTGTTTATAAATGATAAGTTACTATCATTAAAAGTATCAACACTTCTGTAAATATTGTTTTATGGATTTGAAGTATTCTTCATATAAGACTTATGAAAATTGTGGGGAAACAATGTTGTCAACTGGTTTGATTTAGAGAGCTTGGAATTAAAAATTTCTATAAATTTAATAAATCATTACATGATTACATCATGTGGAGTCTTATTAATTATAAATTTAAGGATCTTTGTTTTATGAGATAGATATTTTTAATTAGGAATAAAATTGAGATTTTAAACTACATGTATTCATCCATTTGTCAACCTCTTAAGGCTTCTTTCTCTATTATTATAGTGAACTCTTATTGGATGTCTAAATTAAAATATTCCCTCAAAAAATATTTAGACAACTCAATAGGTACACCTATAATCAATATTTTAAATTATCCTAACACATAACTTAACACAAATATATTGATAAATGAGAAATTGATATTATTTGGAAAATATATCCACTAAGATCAAGGATATTGTCATGAATTTCAATTTTATCAATGGAGATAAAACAATTATTTGGGAACATTATTACAATTAGAGACTATACTAATATATTTTCTATTAACCATCTATTCATGGGAATGATAAAAAATGGGATAAATTCATAAGAAAATGCAAGATACTTCCCTCCAGGTAAACCCTTATATGAAGGATCATGAACTCCAAGCTTCATATTGACGCTTTTCTTCATCTTTATAGCATTAAAATTAGCTCAATATATATTATTTTTAATCCTAATTTGGATGACATATACCAACTCTTCTTCATATGTGTTGTTATTGATGCATTATGGATAATATTCTTTGAATTATTTGAAGTCACACCCCCTATACATCCTGCATTTGGTATTATATTATTTCCCATGATAAGCTGATAAATTATTATAAGATTATGAATATTTTTAGTTATTTGTGAATGGAACTCATCCAGGAAATATGGACTATCTAAAAAAACTAGTCCATAAATACATACCCTTATATCTAAAATTGTTGCTGATTCAAATTATTATTGATATGAAATATGAAAATGTGATTTAGAATAGTTTTTGGGATAACTCTATTCATGATTTTTCCATAATTAAGTGATTGGAGTTATAGTTAATTATTATCCACCTATTGGAACCTTGGATTTTAAGTGGATTCATACATTTCCAGGCTAGATCTAGTTTAACACATATGGAGCTTCAAAAGAAAATATATTTCCTTCTGGATATGGTAACATTTTCACAAATCAGTTTGGTGATATAGTGGGATGCCTCTATAATCATTGTTGAATAAAAAGATATCTTGATGATAAAATTATATGAATAATTAATATGGTTCATATTAAAAATAAATTTGGTTGTATCAACTTAGATATTGAATTTCATTCAACCACTATTGTGAAGGCTATCAGAACTGGAACAATTCATTTCTCTTAGAGGCTGGCTACCAGGGGGACCAACTTCCTAGAATATCTCTCTCATCCATGAATTATATCATTATACATCCATATCGTGAAGAAAACATTTTGGATGATGGGTTTTTTAAAATAGGGATAACTTCTATTGTGTTTACCTTGCTTAATAGAATGTTTTATGAGCCCTCTTCCTTTTTGAAAAGGGATTATTGTAAAAACCCTTACATTCATTTATTTTAACTATTATTTATTTCATTAAAGGAGGTTTTTCCTTATTATTAAAGTTCTCATTCTCTCAAAAAAATAAATTACTCTATATTGAAGGAGATACGTGAAAGAATTATTATGGAACAAAAACCATGTTCCATGGGAAAATCATTCCTTGGACATGATGTAATAGGTAAAAGCTGTGATATAATCAAAACTATGGTAGTTCTATAGAAAATTGAAAACATTGGATGTAATGGAAACATACTCTATAGTTATATATAAGTATCAAGGGTAGAACAATGTGTTCTAGAAGAAGGTATGAAAAAATATTCCTTTATAATAGAGTTCATAGATTTATTTTTTATTTTTTCTATGAATCATTGAAATATATTTCTTATTGTTAATTTGATGAAATTTTTCAAAATTAAGTTACCAACTATAATAATGATGGTATGGATTTTATTCCAATAATTCATATCATATTAATCAGGACTCTAGTTAAGATCTTAAGATAAATTTAGTTGGACTAAATCATAAAGATCATTGCGCATTAAATGAATAATCTATTATTATTTTAAATATATTTCTGTGTCAGGTTTTATAATATCACAATTCTAAAAGTTGTTTGAAGAGGATATAAAAATATTTTATTGAAGAATAAGTGTCTTGGAAAGATAGTTTGATGATTTTGAAAAGATAATAAGGTTCACATACTAATGATACTGATAAATATCATGTGAAATAATTATCCTAGAGAGAGGTATGTGTTAATAAATTTAAGGAACCTTATAGGAATAAACAAGGGCATAAGAAGTTTTGGAAAATAAAATTCTAACTAGTGAGGAGCCAAGAGATCCATGTTGGTAAGATTACTCGAGGAAGAAGAGCATGTGATTTGATCCATGAATAAAAGAGAGACCCTATATAAAATAAAGAGAGACTAGATTTTATCAAAAATATTTTAGATATTAAGATGAATTCCAAATTGAAGGATAAAGGAAAATAATTGATCCATTGTGACACACCATCTTCCTCAACTTAATGGAATTAGAAGTTCTCTCTACCTATATGTTTAAATTATATAATGTTTATTGAAGTTTTGAGGTTTTTTTGGAGATACGATCCATGGGGAGGTTGCATTGAAAAATGAAAGTAGTAATGTGAAATGTTCTAATGTTTTTATTGAGGTTGGAGTAGTACAAGATCTATCTTATTTAATATATAATTTTAAGTATATAAGTTCAATAAGATTCATTAGAGCAATCAAAAATTATTATCAAGGTATAATTGAGTTGTTTTTGTCAAGATCACATATTTTACCTTAGAATTATAACTTCATTATTGAAGAAGACATGTTGATGGAGAAGCAATGAAAAAATTAATTTTCTTGATTTATTTATCTTTATCTAACATTCAATATAATTTTATTGTTCTTAGGATATCAAAATTTTTATAGGGGGATGAATCTCATGCTAAATATTAATTCTATAGTTGTTAATGAAGGTATTAAAATCAATGGATTTTTTATATTAATATTAAAAAGGTGGTGTCCCCATCAACCAAGGAAATTCACCCAGTATAGAATTGAAAAAAAATCCATTCAAGATATGATTTATAAAGAATAAATCCAGTATTACTAACACACTTTGTGGTTAAGATTTATTCACTAATGGTTTTGTGAAACTATGTTTAATATCGTAGGGGGGATTTAATTAGTAGAAACATAATTTTGTGACTTCTTATAATTTTTTTAAGTATATGAATGAAATAGATAATTGTAATGTTATTAAATTAATCTCTTTTTTCCTACATAGAGTTCCAACACAGTTGGCTTAAAGGTTTTATTTGAAGCTCACTACTAAGTGATAAGCTCACTCACTAAAAATCATTAATAATTAAACCACAATTAAAGTAATTTATTGATATTGAATTTAAAATATGGAATTTTGGTTAACAAGTGTGTAACATGTGAATATTGAGCTAGAAATTAAAGGAGACTTTAATTGTATTTAAAAATAGCAAACCTATAATCTACAAATTTGATGTAGGGACAATATTTCTAAAAGTGATAGAATATTTATTGTTTATTTCCTGATTATAATCATAAATATTACATTTTTTATTATAAAAAATGGTATCTAACATTATTTTAAACTCTTGGAATAATATAAAAGTGGTATCAAAGGTTTAGATCATGTGTTTTTTGAAATCAAGAAGACAAGGGGGGTGATATGGAATGTTATCAAAGGTTCGGAAAATGTTTTTTTTTGAAGAGTTGACACTAAGGAGGCGAAGAGAGAATCATAAATTTTAGGTGGTATATTATTAGTGTCATAATGTTAATATGTTGTTGGATTCAAGATAAAGTTTCAAAAAAATTAAAAGTTTGTGACTGTTGGTATTTAATTAGGGATTAAAGTTGGTTTTGGTTTTTTTTTCAACAAATGTTGATTGTTAGTGTCAGTATTTTTGTATAAACATTTTTTTTGTTGGTGTTTTATTTATTATCAACCAATGAATTATTTTAAAGATATGTACATAGAGAAATATTATTAAATGGGCTTTAGGAGATCCAAAATCCACTATAGCATTGTAGTCTATAGTACTAAAATCACATCATGACATCCTAGGTCACGCCGTGAGAAAGCTAAATTTGTATAACATTTTAGGTGGATTGTATCATGAGGAGTAGTTCATTCCATGAAAAGGACTTCATAAAAGTTATGAATTTGTCTAATTAATTATAAATAATTGGTTACACCATGGAATTGTGTGTCATGTTTTGAGTAAATTTCATAGAATAATGAGAAAATCAAGAAGATACTTATATACATAATATTGTTAAGATCTATATGAAAGATGTTATATGAAGAGGAAAATTTGGGAAATTCATGGAGATCATACTATGATAAATAATATCATCCAAATTGAATGAGTAGGGAATTGTAAAAAACTCTCACTACATGATATGAAAAATATTTGGATGATATGTAATATATTACAAGATTTCGAAATACTAAAAAGTCAAAAACACCCATTTGATATGTAAGGTTTTATCCATATGATTTGTAATAATAAAGAACATCTCATACATAAGGATCATGTTATAAAGGTATATGTAGGAATAGTCCATGGTGAAAGAAAAAGTATCACACTATGACCAGATATCAACATTTTATGAAAATTTACATAGAGGAGTACACATAAGAGACTTTACATTATTGTAGAAGTTGAAGCAATACATAAGTAGAATTCACACCATGGGAATGATGTGAACATCATAAATATTATTATAAATATTTTATTTATTCTTCCTATTAATATATTTATAATCCATGAATCATTAAATAACACCGCAAAAGTTTTTAAGAATCATGCCAAGATCTTCAGAGAGTTGTAAATGGGATATTCTACTAGATTGGGTGAATCTGGTTGTTGACATAGATCACACCATGATGAAGGAAGTCACACCATGAAGGTTTTTCTAAGGCATGAGTATCAGTGTAACACCCCAATATTTAAAAAATGAATCTATGCTCGATGGCATACAGGACATTCAATACTAACCTTAAACAAATCATGAAATAATATTATTTTAAATATGATCGTTACAACCTTGCCATTAAATTGTTGGTTATGAATAGTATTAACTATTTTATGAAATTTATATATAAATTTTCTACTCGATATAAATATATTTATAAATTCTTAGCAAATAAACAATTGATTCTTCATATAGTTAGTTTATTCCTTAATAATATATTTTCTTCAAAGATATTTTTTATTGATTTTTGTGAGAAAATGTTATCATTATTTTTTTGAATATTATATAATTTATATGATAAAATGAGATTAATTTTTTAAATAATCATAGAAAAATTATTTCTGTGTGAATTTTTCATATTTTTTAAAAAATATTCATTTTTCAGTGAATAGTGAAAATGCTTATTTTTGTAAAATTGTCATTTATTTCCAATAAATTAAGTAATTTTAAATCCCTATTAAGGTTTTAATTTTTGAAAAGTAAAATAGGTATTTTTTTTATTTATATTTAATCTAATTAATTACATTTTAATCATATTTATATTAAATTTTAGTATATGTTTAATTTTGGGTTTAAAAATGGGTTTTTTCAAAAAACAGTATTAATGTGTGTAAAGTTTCCCCATTTTATTAAATTAAAAGACTCTAATGAGTAATGATTTACATGAAATATATAGATTTTATATAAAAAAATATTAATTTAAAATCATACCATGATTATTACTGGTCATAGAGTTAATATACAATCATATAATGATTGAAAAATACATTTCTTGAAAACCCTCTTTTCCATCGTGTTTGTTGGTATTATTTTTAAATTAAATTATTCTAATTATGTGAATTATATTTGGTAGAATATATTGTGTATTTGGAATTATAATAATTTATATTATATAATAAGGTCAATATAATTTTTTATCATAATGAATAGTGAAAAAAGTATAAATATTTTACTACAGTTTAGGTGAAAACAGATTTACCGGGGGTTAAACTAAAAATATAATAGTTAAAATGACCTAAAAATTGTCTAAATTAAATTTTATGTATAAATTTAGACATTATATGTTATAATTATCTTTAGTGGTCTATTTTTTATCCTTTTGGAATGTGAAAAATGTGGGTACACCTTTTTATTTTCAAAAATTACAAGAGTATCACTCACCTCACTTATAAAAGGCCACCACCTCTCCTCAAATATTAATACCTTAAAAACCATTTCTATTATTAAATACCTACAAAAAAACCTTTATTAATTCCATAACCATGACCTATATCCATTTTTTTATTATAAATATATCCTAATAATTCTTTTTGTGTTGACCTAAAGAGGTTGTAAAAATAAAAGGTATCATGCTTAACTGAACATTTTTATTAGATTTATTCTTATACATCCTTAAAATATTATTAAATTATGATGATATAATAACACAAGTATATCCCATATACTTATATATTATTATATTAATTTAATAACCTAAATCAGACTCTTCTTCCATCAAATGGGAAACGAAACCACCATTTGTGTGTACGACAGACTACCGCCACATGAACTGATTTAATTTGTTTTTCATCACATCCTATTATAGATGGTTATAATTATGGATATAAATTTTATATATTTTATTTTAAAATTTTAATTATTATTGAATTTTTATATCACATATACCTTCTTACTTTACATTTTGTGGGGGATACGATAATGTTTCTCATGTGTAAGGCGGACGGTTGCCTCACAAAGAAATGTGATTCATTTTGGATTGATGGCTTATATGGTAGGCAATAAGGATAATATTAATGAATATATGTGATATATATGAAATAATTAGTATGTTAATTACATATTTTTCATCATAAAAATTAATATATCATTTTCTTTCTAACCTTTCCACTAATTAAAAATGATAATGTCGTTCATGTAAACGTGTGCACCTCCATAAAGCGAAGTGATTCTTTTTTCATAACCAAATCACATGGATGATATATATAAGTATATTTAAAATAAATAATATGTTATTAATGATATGATAATTCTTATTTAAATAAAAATAATAAATGAATTCTTTCCATAATGATCATTAAAAAATGGAAATGTTACTCATGCGTACGTACGACCTACGGTCTCCCTGATTGTAACGTAGTTTGTTTTTCATAACCATATATCATGGTTGGTTATAAAATTATAATTTATGAATAAATAATATAAATATTTAATTATTATTATGGTTAATATGTTTTAATAATGACCCCTTTAACCAGAGTCAATATATTTAAGTCATTTTAAAAATATGGACCAAACGCTCTCAAACCACCTGATGTGGAATTAACTGATTAAATATTTAAATATGACAATAAAATAAATAAATTATAAAATTTAAGTATAATATATTAAACCTTGAAATTTTTTATTAATAAATCAAAAAAAAATTAATCTTAATTTATGGGTGTTAAGGGACATAACTGGAAACTCTAGACTCTACGTAAGGGTTTATCACTTTTATTTATCTAAGACATACTCCATATTCACCACCTATTAATATTGTTTAGTTTATATAATTACCATTATACATGTTATAGAATTAATTCTTTATATTTAATGGTATTTTGATTTTAAATTTTAATTATTTCATCCAAGTATATTTTAGTTTAAAGTTACCATGTGGTAAAAGGTTTCTTAACTCAATTTCCTTTCATTAGGTGATAACTCTTTTTCATTGAATTTTTTATAACATAATTATGTGTGAATTGATCTATAAATTTTTTTATTATGTATTTAACCTTTTTTATTTACATTTTTTACACATAATATCCCCATTGATTAACTTTCAATTCAATGATATGATCTGTGTAAGGTTTATTCATCTCAAATTCCCTTTCTTTGGGACTTACATATATTATATGCACCTATCTTATTTTATAAAGAGTATATATTTACTCTCTAAAATTTATATCATGGATATAATTATTTAAATGATATTTAAATTTTCATTTGATTTTATTATTTCCTGAGTCTTTCAATTAAAAAGATACAAAAGTAAAAAAAGCATTATGTTACAATCTCATTTCTTTTCAGCATTTTTTATGTTCAAGGTTCCTTTAGAAAAAAAATCATTTACTCTTATTTTATTGAACCAAATATATTTTATCTAAGTATAGTTATGAATTTGGTTTAAAATTTTAATTTCCATTTCCTCCATTATTGGTTAAAGAAACATCTAGAAATTTATTTATAATTGATATTAATCTTGTAACTTCTTTTAGATTGGGAATCTTTTTCTCCCATATCCATGTTTTCTAAAACTTTTTAAAAAAAATATTTTATAAACAAAAATTAATTCCTAATATTAACTTACATTAGCTTTGAACTTATTTTAAAAGGTTTTATAAATTAAATTTCTTAATGTTTTTTAAATGATTCACTTTTGACCCCTTTTACAAAATGTTTGAAAACAATGTTTATTTTTAACATTTATGACATGAGAGGATTTTCCCGCCATCATGATCATTACTTGATTTGAAACTTGAATTATAATTTTTCAAGGATATTTTCAAAAAATATTTTCACAAAATTTTATGATTTTTTATTTTTTAAAATTTATTTTTAATGTAAATAATGCTATTTTCTTTAAGAATATTTTTACAAATCTTTTAATTGTTTTTAAATTCATAAAATTCAAAAACCCTTGAAGTTAATTATGATCCACTATGAATATTTTTTAATGATACTAACCTCTTTATTTATCTGTATGGTTTATTATTTTTTCAAATATATTTTCTTGGAAATTTTTGCTTTTCCATAGGTTATTCATGTTTCAAAGATATTGTCAAGGAACCCATTCCTTTTACATGGTTTAATCATGTTCAAATAGAATTTCATGTAACCCGTTTATTTTCCATTGATTAATCAATTTATGGATGGAATTATGGATTTTTTTATGAGTTTAAATATGAGATAAATGTTCTATGAACTTTTTCCATTTTATGGTTTGTGGAAAATGTTTATGAAGGGTTAAGTCCCATTACAGCTCATGAGTGAGACCAATATAACTTATACAATGGGTGTTCCTAGATAACACTCCAATTCATTTTGTATGGAATTCAACCATATGATTATTCCATTTTTAAGGGTTCTTGTAAGGGTTTTATGATTATAATTTTCCAATATACTAACACATTTTCTTTATGAATTATGTGGGTTATAAATGTTACCTTTTATCCAGTTTGACACCACATATCTTATGATTATTTATTCTCATGACTCTTAACTTTATTGAATCTTTTTGAAATGACAAATTTTTATTGATCTAGGTTTTATGGGTATGATTTCCCTTATGTTATGATCATGCACTTTGATTATGTCATCATAACTTTATGCTCGTATTATTATCACTGATGAAATTTGGTTGTTAATGTTTATGTTTACCGATCATTTGAACTAAACCTACTTATGTTTCAATTTTTACAAGTTATCGAGAATAATATTAAATGATTTATTTATAGAAGGGTTTCATATGGATGATGATGATGACTTAATGAGAAGTAGGAAATGTTGGGTGTAGTGGGAGGAAAAATCACTTGAAGACATGGGTATTATCTATGTAATAGTATATCCTAATTATATAAAACTATAAACCTAAAAGTTCTTTGTGTATATAATGGATCCAATATTTCCTTTTGATATTGTAAGGTTTGGATGGAAAAAATTTAGTCCCATTTATCAGTATCAAAGACAAAAATATATAGATCATGTTTTTATCATTGGATCTAGGAGTAAATGTTTGGGGCTATTATAATTGGTATAAGAGTAGGGTTTAGATAACTTTTTATATTAGAATATTTTCATATGTGGTTATATTAAGATTAATAGAAACCATCATAGGTTTTTGAGTTTAAGGATGATCATAAATTTAATCGTATTGAGAACCATTAGGGTTTATATGATCTTTGATGATTAAGATTATTTTTAAGTGAGTTCATCATATTTATGGGAACTTTATATAGATATCATTTAAGAAAAAAAGGAAAATTTGGAGGTCGGGCAATAACCCGTCGCATCTGGAAAGGCCGCGAGGCTTGAACCCACAATCAAAGGGAAAAAAAGGTGAAACACCTACCCCTGGTCTATGTGATGTCATATATAGTAAGAATTTTTTTACAGAAATGATTTGAATGATATTGAATAAGTTTATTTTTAGAACATATTTTTATCGTATAGATAACCATGGAATTGAAAAGTGATTTTGTGATTAGGTGATCAATTTTATTTCAAAAGAAGATCACTAGAATTTTGGTCTTGTAAGCTAAAAGGTATGATATAACCTTTGAAATAAAAACTCTCATTAATGTTAAGGTTATTGAGGTTATTTGGGATATATGGTTATTCTTTTATGGAATGATTTAGTTTGAACATTGGTTATTACTATTAAATTTTTTAGGTTTATTAATTTTTGGAAACATCTTACCAAATTATAACCATTTTGGTTTTTGTTAATGTCTAAAGATAGGTGGAATATCTTGATTATCCATTTTATGGATATTTGGTCCTTTAAAATTTGATTTTAGTGGTTCATGAATGAAAATTCCCCTTAAATACTCATGGTTTAGAGAAAAAGTGAATATAGTTGTGTAAATTAATTAAAGGATAAAATTCAACTTATAAAGTAAGTATATTTCATTATTTTCTTAGTCTATATAGTAAGTAATTCATAAAAACTATTAAAAGTATCTTGAAAGTGAAAATATTTCCTTATTATGTTCATTTTATATGATATTATAGTCTTTTCACACCTATTTGAGTTATAGTTTTGTGGATGTTAACTTTCTTATGATCATTCATTTTCTTGGGACCAACAAAACTCTATCACTCTCCATTATTTAAAAATTACACTTTTATAACATGTCCAAATATTAACTTTACACATAAAAATATATTATTTTTAAACATATTATGATTCATTCGAATTGACCTTCATACTTCCCTTTCTCTCTTATCAAGAGGAAGTTTTATAAACCATTTTCAAGATTTGAGATTTAAACAAAAATATTTTTAATTTTCAAACCATTAATTTCTGAGAAAAAGTTAAAATTGAAAGGAAAAAATTTATTATAATTGGCAGAATTATCACCCTGATATTTTAAAAATTAATCTATGCTCTATAATGTACAAGACATGAAACACCAAGCTTAAATAAACCATGAAATAATATTATTCTAAATACGACCGTTATATCCTAGCTATTAAATTAGTGGTTATGAATAGTATTAACTAATTATTTTAAATATATATATATAAATTTCCTACATAATATAAATTTATTAATAAATTATTAGTATATAATCAATCAATTTTTAATAAATGCATTTTATTCATTAAAAATATGTTTTCTTCAAAAATGATTTTTCTTGTTTTCATGAGAAAATATTATAATTCATTTTTATAAATTTTATAAAATTTGTTTTATAAAATGAAATAAAGTTTTTAAATAATTGTATAAAAATTAAATTAGGATATTTTTTTTATTATTCTGAAAATATTTATTTTTCAATAAATAGTGAAAAATAGACATTTTTGTACAAGTGTTATTTATTTCCAATAAATTAAGAAATTGAAAAGTTCCATTATGATTTGAATTTAATAAAAATAACATAATTATTATTTAATTGTATTTAATTAAATTAATTAAATTTTAATCATCTTTATACCGTATTTAGTGTAGGTTTATTTTTTGGTTTAAAAACGGGTTTTTCTGAAAACTATTTTAAAGTGCCTAATGTTTGTGAATTATAATTAACTAAAAAACTAATTGGGAATTATTTAATTTAAATTTATATATTATATATCAATTAATATTAATTTAAATTCATATAATTATTATTACTAATCATATAGTTAATATGAAATCATAGTTTGCTTGAAAAATAAATTTCTTGAAAAAAATGATTTTTTATCACATCTACGTGTTTTATTTTTAAATTATATTAGACCTATTAAATGAATTTTATTTTTTAAAATATATTAAATACTTTTAATAATAATACTTTATATTATCTAATAATTTCAACTTAATTTTTTTTCATAATGAATAGTGAAAGTAGAAAAAATCTCTAATCATGGTTAAGGTGAAAATGGGTTTACAAGAGGTTAAACTGAAAATATAATAATTAAAATGACCCAAAAAAACTTGTATAAAATATATTTTATGGCCATATTTAGATCTTATCATTTCTAATTCTCGATAATTATCCTTTTTTATCATTTTTTATGTGAAAAAACATGGTTACACATTTTTCTTTTCAAAAAATACAATTATGCTGATCACCTCACTTATAAAATGTCACCCACTATCCTCGCCTATTTACACTATCAAGGACCTATTTATTGAAAAATAACTTCCCAAATACGTTCCTTACTTCCAATAACATTACTTATATCCCAATTGTTTCATAAAGTCATCCTAAGGATTCTTTTTTGGTAACCTTTGAAGGTTTTCCAAGGAAGAGGTATCATACTTAACTGAGAATTTTTATTTTATTTCTTCTTCCACCTCCTTAAAATATTATTCAGTTATAATGAGTTAATATAACCATTATATTACATATATAAATACTTTATTTTTTAAATTTCATAACATAAATTCATATACTCATCTATCAAATGGGAAATGAAACTATCATTCATGTGTACAGTGAACTACTACCTCACAAACTGATGTTATTCATTTTCCATCACCTCATATTATGGATGTTTATAATGATGTATTTAAGTCTATATTCTATATTTATAACATAATTATACTTATTTAATTTTTCAATCACATATATCTTCTTACTTTACATTCCGAGGAGGATATGATAACGCCGCTCATGTGTATGGTGGACTACAACTTTACGAAGCGATGTGATTTGTTTTTTACCAATGATTTACATAGAAGGTAATAAGGATAATTTTAATGAATATATTTGATATATATATATATATGAAATAATTATGATATTATTAAATATTTATCATTATAAAAATACCATATATCATTTTCTTTCTTACCTTTCAACTCACCGAAAATTTATATGTGATTATTTTTTCATCACCACATCACATGGATAAAATATATAAGTATATTTAAAGAAATAATATTTTATTCATGATATTATTATAATTGTATAAAGATAAACTAATACTTAACTTCTTTCCATAACTATCATTAAAGAATAGAAATGTTGCTCATGCGTACATACGGTCTACCATCTCCGTGATTGAAATGTAGTTTATTTTGAATAACCATCATTAATGATTGGTTTTAAAATTATAATTGATGTAAAAATATGATATATATTTCATGATTATTATTGTGTATATTTTGTAACAATTACCCTTTTGACCATGGTCAACATTCCTAAGTTGTTTTGAAAATATGGACCGAACAAACTCAAAACACATAATGTGGACTTAAATGATTAAATATATAAATATTTAAATAAAATAAAATAAATAAACTATATAATTATAATTTATTAAACCTAGTAAAGTTTTATTAATATATAAATAATTAATATAATCTTATTATACATGAGGACATATATGGAAGGTCTAGGTTCGAGGTAAGGTCTTAGTGTCTCACTTTTATTTATGTGATACATATACCATATTCACCACTTATTTATATTTTTTAGTGTATATACTGCCAATTTTAAATATTATATCATGAATTATTTATAATTCATGTTATTTTATTCTTCAATTTTAATTATTTCATCTAATTGGATTTGACATGAAAGTTACCAAATGGTAAAAGGTTTCTTAACTCGATTTCTTTTTATTGGGTTATAACACTTTTTCATTGACATTATTCGGACATGATTATGTATTAATTTATCCTTATATTTTTTAATATGTATTTACAATTGTTTTTTTACATTTTTTACACATAATCTCTCAATTTATTAACACTAAATTCAATGATATGATCTTTGTAAGGGTTATTTGTCTCAAATTCCCTATCTTTGGGACATACAACTATGATATGAAACTATCTTATTTTATGATGTGTATATATTACCCATTTTATATCTATATCATGAATATAATTATGTTAATTGTATTTTAATTTTAATTTGAAGTTATTATTTTATGGTTCTTATTATTGAAAAGTTACCAATGTTGAAAAGGATTTAGGTTAGAATCTGATTTATTTTCATGGTTTTTTCTGTTTAGTGTTCCTTTAGAGGAAATAATACACTTTAATTTTATTGAACCATGTATATTTTATTATATTCTTTTTATGAATTTGCTTTACATGTTTAATTTTTATTTTATCCGTTATTTATTAAAGAAACATTAAGGAAGTCATTTTTAAGTGATATCAATCTTGTATCTCCTTTTAGATCGGGGATCTTTCTCATCCATGTCCATTTTTTCTAAAAAAAATTAAAAATGTTATTTTTTAGACGTAAATGATTTTCCAAAACTATTTAACAAGACACTTTACCTTATTTTAGAAGGATAGAAAAATAAAACTCTTAATATTTTCAAAATGAGTCACTTTTTACTCATTTTACAAAAAAAATTAAAACAATGTTTATTTTTAACATTTATGACATGAATGGATTTTCTTGTGACCATGACCATTATTTTATTTTAACCTTCATTTATATGCTTCCAAGGTTATTTTCAAGGAAAATTATTCTCATAATATTTTTTTGAATTTTTATTTTTCAAATTTATTTTCAAAGTAAATAATCGTATTTTCCTCAAGAATATTTTTAATGATATTTTAATCGTATTTAAATTCATCAACATCAATAAAACATAATTTTACTTATGCTCCACTAGTCATGTTTTGTAATGATATCATCCTCATTCTTTCTCTAAATGGATTATGGTAGTTTCAAAGAGATTTTCAAGGAACCCATTTCTTTTCCGTGGGTTAATAATTATTCAAAGAGATTATCAAGGAACCCATTTATTTTCTATGGTTTAACCATGTTTCAAAGAGATTTTAATTAAACCCATCTATTTTTCATGGGTTAATCATGTTATGAAAGTAATAATTAATTTTTTTGTGTGTTTTATGATGATATGAAATTTCTATGTACTTTATTCATTTTATGGTTCTTGGAAATTGTTTATAAAGGGTTTATCCCCATTAGATTTTAAGAGTGAGCATGATATATATTGTAATATGGGTGTTCCCAAATTGTGTAGAGTGATCCCCATATAGCTTATATGATGGGTGTTCTTAGATAGTGCTCTAATTAATTGGGTATGGAAGTTAACCATATGGTTATTCTATTTTTAAAGGTTCTTGTAATGTTTCTATTAAGATTTTGTTCCAAGATACTATTATATTTTCTATATACCTTTAATGGGTTTTAAATATTTCCTTTCATCAATATTGAAATTACATGGCTAATGATTATTGATTCCCATGGCTCTTGATTTTTTTAAGATTTATTCCATGTCATATGTTTATTAATATAGGTTTGATGGGTATAAGTTTTCTTATATTATGATCATTCACTTTGATTATGTCATCATTGCCTTATTCTCATATTATTCTAACTGATGACATTCAGTTATTAATGCTTATTTTTACCCTTACTAAGAAATTGAGTTAAACCTTCTTATGATTCCTTTTCTCCAGGTTATTAATAATGATATTAAATGAACTATTTCTAGACGTGTTTCATTTGGATGATGATTTTGACTTACTGTGAAGTAAGAAAATACAGTTTTAGTGGGAGAAACTCCCACTTGAATACATAGATATTATTTAAGTAAGAGTTTTTCCAAATTATATAAAACTCTAAACCTAAAATGTCTTGGGATGTGTAAGTGTTTAAATATCTCCTTTTGATTTTTTTAATGTATGGATGAAAAAAATTGGCTAACATTTATTGGTATCAAATCAAGAAATTTATATCTAATGTTTTTAGTACCAGATCTAGGAGTGAGGTTTTGGGGATATTTTATCAGTTTTAAGGTATTAGAAGGATCTAAACATTATTTCATGATCTTATAAATCATGAAATGAATGAGATGAGTTAGTAGGTATCTATATTTCTAATATCCTATCTTTCATAAGGGAAATGTAAAATTAATTATTTTAATTTGAGTTAAATTTGATCAAATTTGTTAGATGTATTTTCCCTTCATACTCTTGGTAAATTTTAGATCATTTATGAGGAAAACATATAGAATTTATTTGGGAATATAGAATATGAAATTTTAAAAATAAATTTATGTAGATGTTGATTTATATAAATAATATTGATTATTATTGTATAAAATATGAAGAGGAATATATAAAATTTTGACATATCTAGTACAGAAGAATGATAAGAAGGAGAAGTGATATAATATTAAAGAATAATTGAAAGTTATTAAATATATTGACAAATAAGAAGGTTGGAGTTTCCATTATGACTCAGGGAAGGTGATATTGATGTTGTGGTGATGTTTAAAAATGGCCTTTGAAGGAGTAAAATGTGTAGAACAAAGAGAAAAAATCTATACTTGGTGAATTAATAAAAATATTGATATTGTTTTGTATTGGATTTTATTCCAAAAAATATTCCGTTTATTGAAGTAGTGATAAAGAGAGAGGAGTAATAGAGTGACCATTTTATAGAGAGTGGCCCTAGACATGGTGTTCCCTAGCCTAAGCTCACCACCAAACTATGTGTTCAATGAATTTTAGTATATCAGAACATTTTTTCTTTATACTCCTTGGATTAGCCCAGTGCAATTGAACCAAGTAAAATAATTTTTTCCTATGTGTATGATTTATATTTATTCTACAATTCATAAATAATTCATTATGGGATAATAAATCATTAATAAAATCAAGTTAATGAAACGATAATAGAAATAAAAATAGAATCACCATTGAAATAATAAGATAGGTGTGAACCTACTAATAATATGGAAAATATAATTTAGGGCAATGAAATTTTAAGTAATAAGTGATTAAGTGAGAATGATTTTTAAACCATGATACCCCTACCCTTAGGGTATCTCTCACTTGATGTCCTTTTGGTCCTAATAAATAGATATTAGTTACTAATAGAATATTACAGAGAATTGGTGGACTCTTATATATCTCATATAAACCTTTCATAAAATTATTTCAATTTATATAAAAGGGATAATAAATTGGAATAAATTTGTAATGAAAATAAAAATGATATTTTCATCCATTAAAAATAATGAATTTTTTTTCATCCATTTGGTATGAAAATGATTTAGGACGATATGTACTCCATAAATATAACATATCCTATGGTATAAATAAAAAATCGTACATAATAATTCCACTCTCAATGAAAAATTATATTGTATCATTATTTAATAATTAGTTATAACATCACTCCATAATAATTTTAACTCATTAATCAATGGTTTCAAATAAATATGAATATACTTTTTTGGTAGGCCTAGAATTGGTAGTTTCTAATATATATATATATATGGTTATTTTAACAACATCCAAGGAGTAAATTTTTATCATATTATAAAATATATGTTAAAAAAATATTGACTACTATAAGAACCAAAGGATAAAAAAACATTTGTTGAACGACCCAAAAAAAATTATAAGGCTGTAAAGAAAAAGATAGATAAAACTGGTCAAACTATTTCTATGAGTCGCCATACCATGTATGACTTGATATACTATTTATAAAAACATAAAAATAGGTTTATTTAATATATTAAGTTGTTCTAATAGATATAAATAAATGTTTAAAAATACATATTATCAAAAAAATGGATTGATTTTTTAATAATAAAAGGTTTATTTTTCAATTTTTCTTTGATTTATAAATTGATTTCATTGTGTTGAAAAATTAATTAAAGATTCATAATCACTATAATGTAATAATTTTTTTATTTAAACATTAATTAATCCAATGATAATTGGGACCCAAATTATACACAAGTTTATAAATTTCAAAAAAAATTCTAGAAACATATTTTTATCTTGAGATGAAGTTTTAACAAATACATACACTTAATTAAGTAACCATAATAAATTAAAAAATATAATTTAATAGCCATGAATTTAAAATTTTCTTCTAATTTACTTGTAACACACCACCCCATATTCCACTTAAACGGTGCCCTAATATTTTTGGTTATTAGGCCTCAATCGCACCTCCACGTATGCCAGAGGATGCCGACTATAAATGAGGGCCTAAGGTGTGATAGTGGGGAGACTATGCCCTCATAACAGAGTAATAAAAAGTGAAAATAACTATGTATTATATAAATAAGTAAACAAATAGTGTGAGGAAGCAGTAAATAAACTGAAATAAAATTTTCTGTAATAATAAATGAATATGATATAAAATCCCAAACTACTATGTTATATATACAACACTGGTCACCCATTGGGACAACCATACAAATATAAATATATAAAATAAACTAAAATAAAAGTATAGGGTTCTACTGCTAACTCTGAAAAAATCCATGTACCTAGTCTCAAGACACTGACGAACTGCACCAGCCCAATCATAAGAACCCTCATGAGTAACTCCTCTTGATCATGTAACTCAAGGCCTCAGCCCTATCCACTATGAAAACCATGCTCAACCTAAAAATCTGACATAAGGTCTACACATACACCAAGGTGCATGTACATGGGTGAGCTATAATCTCAGTAGGCCCCCCCAATGAAGAACCCATAATACGTTGTTATAAGTGTATGAAAAATAAAAATTTATCAACCTAGCATAGACACAACTAAAAAGATAATTAAAATGAATAAACATGAAACCATTCTTGAACCTTAGGTCCATAATCCCAAAAAAACAGAGAAAGTTACACCACTGATGTCTATATCTATATACGTATAAATTTATATTTCCATACCTACACAAATATACATAAATATGAATATTCCTAAGTAGGTAAAAAATAAAATAAAACCAATCCACAGTCGATCCTTGGGTCTGTAATCCCAATTGCATAAACATCATGTGCAAGGGAATTGAGCCGCATGTCGTAACACTAAAGACATATATCATTAAGCTGGTATTTGGTTCTATAATCCCAATAGATGTATACCTGCTTTGGATAATGTCAGAAATGTCTCTCGGCAAGCTATGCCACAACTTGGGTTCACCCATACTCTCCTCTAATCTATGTAATAAAGGAATCTCAGGAAGTACATGCAGACATCCTATAAATGGTCACTAAGCTAGATTCTATGATGACCAAGACATGTAAATCTAGTCTAAGGTCTGATCTCTAGGCCTTGGTTTGTAGGCATTCATGACATTCGAAACTCGAATAATCCCTAAGTATCTGAACCTTAGGTGATCTATAAAGAGAACTCACATGTGATACTTCATTCAACACACCTCAATCCTTTAATAATGGGGACCATAATCATCCCTATCATTCATAAGAGTAATAATTCCATATATCCAATGGTTTGAGACATTATATATAACACTGCATTCAAATAACCAATCAGGGAGAGTGTAATCATACCTATCCCTCGGGAGTGCGTAATCATCCAAGAGTATAATCAGATCAAGGAGAGAGTAATCATCCTCATCACATATCAACAGAAGAGAGTAGAATCATCCTCATCACTTTGGATAGCATATTCATCCCTATCCTTTGGTTGAGAATAATCATCCATGAGTATATTTAGGTAAATGATAGAGTAATTATCCACATCACATATCAACATTGGAGAGATGAATCATCCTCATCAATCGGGGTAGCATAATCATCCATCAGTATCATTTTTAGGGACGTTATTCCCATATATCATAGTAGTACGATCAATATATGGATTTCAGAAAACAAATCTGGACATACAAATAATATAATAATCAAATATATGGCTCAACAGCCAAATCTCGAGTAGTACCTCTAGGTATACTAATAAATATCATAAATAACATGGATCATAAGATGGATCCCAGGAAATCATGTCTGGGCATCTCAACAAGCAAGATAGATCCCAAGAAGGACGTTTGGGAATCCTAAAGAGAAATAAAGATGCCACACGTCAGGATCAACAACCACCAACTAGGAATCAACTCTGGTAAACATCGACGCATCAACAATAAACATGTGAAAAGTGTAAAAAAAAGTGAGGGTGGATAAACACCTAAACCCAATACTACAGCCACACCCCCATGGGATTACAAGTTTGGCATGGGTTTTAAGGTTACACCTGCTACGATATCTACCCAAACATGAAGTATTACTCAAGTTCGGTCAAAAAATATAGAATACACTAGGACCCTCATGTAAAAAGACCAAATAGGCATCCTACAAGGGATTCTTCAGGGCCAAACACAATTAAAGGCATCCTACTTGGGATCATTGGTTGTAACAGTAAAAGGATAAATCCTACATGGATCCTCAAATGTAAAGAATATGGAAGAATCCTCTAAGGGGTCCTTAGAATGGTACTTGGGAAACATTAACCGACAAGAGACCCTCAAAAAAGCATAATAAGAAGATGATTACTACAAGGGATACTTGAAATTTTACACAGGTAAATATTTCCTACAATGGACTTTCTATATCAGCACGTAAGCAATGGCATACCTCTGGGGATCTTTGGTAAAAAGATAGAGTATAGAGGCATCCTACATGGAATCGTCAAGGTTGAAACCTAAACAGAGCAATTCTACAAGGGATCCTTGATAACAACTAGTCTTGCAACTTCTTAGGATAGAAGGGAACATCTCACATGGGAGATTTCCTCAAAAAAAGATACACAAGCATAGGTCAACAGAGATAGGTCATGGATCATATCAGGATACTTCTCACTCTTATGAGACACTGAATACAAAAACTGTTGTAAGAATCTATTCATTCCTAAAAGGCCTGGAACACCACTTAGGATTTATAAAAACACATCACAGGTCCTACCATTGTGATCTATGAAAAAAGATACTCATAAAGGACTACTCATGGGTCCAATTCTAACTTCTGGGAAACAAGATATGGAAACCCCTCAAAGGGTCACAAGGTGAAATACATGGTGTGTACTCACAAAGAACCACATGAACGTGTACTCCCATTGTCCTGGGTGTGTGAACACCCTAGGTACGCAACATATTATATTGTTACACAACATATAAACAACACGGTGTACCTTTCTGTTTCCTTCAACCTACCTGGTTGTTTACCTAATCTGGTCATATACTTCTATAGAGTGTGTGGCCCACATGGGGTCTGGCCATGTACTATACATGATCGTGGGCCCCTACACAAGAATTATTGGCCAGGTACTCAGCTACATAGTCGAGATACAATACATAACATGTTCCCCCTTGTACACTATGTTTACTTTGAAAACATAAACTTCATCGAATGGGAAGAACAAAAAGGGTGTCACCCTGAACCAAACACCATGTAGCCTAGTTTTCCCAAATAAAAAACCTTTGAATCACCCAAAACCCTTTTTTCATCCCCAAATCAATGGATCAGACCTCAAAGGTTCATAATAAAGAAATATCAGACTTTAAATTTATAAAATGTAAAATCTATGGAGATCTATAGTGAAAATTTAAAGAGTCTTTCCTTTTGGTGTAAACCATCAAAACTTCACTCAAATATATAGTCCATGGTTTCCACGCATCGATCTAGCGCGTTGAGAGATCCACAAAGGTACCTATTTTTCTTCCTCTCTATTTATCTTTCTCCCTATCTCTATTTTATCTCTCATTTGAATGTTGTAGGAGGATCCCACAGAGGGGAATACGTGAGAAGCGGGAGGAAAAAATAAGATTATAAAAAGAAAATAAAGAAAAAGAAAAGGGATAGAAAAATGTGTTCATCCCAGACTTGATGCCCAACTCGAGTTCATGCCCCACATAGAAAAACCACAATCTTATAGAATCAATGGAGAAGAAGGAATCTCAATCCAATGATCCGTTTAAAATATATCACAGAATAAACATACGTAAATAAATTAATATTTCTTAATTAAATATTTGTTATTAATTATTCCACTAAATTTTGAACAGATCCGAGTTCTACCAAACTCTTGTGTTATTGAGAACACCCTATTTAGGGACCAACTTAGTGGTCATAAAAAATTTCTAAGATCATATTCTAGGGTGGAATACCATTTTATCCCTAACAAGCATTTAAAATAAAATTTTAAAATTTCTTCTCAAAACTTCAGTCTGTAAAAACATGGGTCCTTACAATATCACCACCATAAACCTTATTCTCCCAGAGAAACCTTAGTAAAACGACCAGAAAGAATTCTATCAACCCAATCATCTCCACAACCAATCTATATAGACTTCATAACAAACCAGTCCCATAGCATCAGTAACTATCTCCTATAAGGAAATCATTTAACTATGACTGATATGGAACTCCCCACCATATGAATACCCTTATCATCATATCAAAACCAAAATATGATCCTAATGTCCCATGGAAAAACCAATGATCAACTGAAAATGAGGGTTACCACCATCAAATGGACAAAGGTGCACTCCCCCACCATATTTATTACCTTACACTGCTCCTCGAGCGCAACCTCAACAAGTCTCCTCTTTCTAACCCAGAAAAGAATTTAAAATAAAGAAGATTTTTGTATGACCAATGCACTCTCAGAATGCTCAAGAATAATTTATGATATAGTAGGATCATATCTAACAAGAGTACACTAAGATCCCATATAAAATTGTGTACAACTCTCTCTGAGCCATGATCACATCCTGTCAAAACCAAACCAGGATTCAGCCATGGGTCAACCATCTTATGGTACCCCATTCATTCTCGATGTAACCTCTACCACAGAGGTACATTCTCTATTTAAACCAAAGTTCATGTGCAACCCTTCCATGGAAAGTCGTGAAATCTTTGGTCCTTGGCTCACACCCATCCACTCACCGATTTATTATTCAAATGATACCAAGAAAACTATTGTGTACCATTATCACCTGACTCGTACTCTAGAGAGTTGTCCATTTAAAGTTTATGATAACTTTGTTACACAGAACGTCTCTATCATTTACTTAGAATATCCCTTGGAAATCCTCTTCAAAATTGAGCACCTCACATATGATATTATTTATCCCATGAATACCCATCACCAGGCATTATTCCAGTCACAAGCTTCTAGCCACACTCTTCCTACATTAGCAATAGTGAAAAAACCGGTCGACTAGGCCAAACACATGAATACTCCTTCCCATCAAAACCAATCTTGAAAAAAAAGCACCGAAAGTACTTATCAAAACTTTAAGTCATAAACATGCATATCAATCAAAATGTGAGAACCTACAATGCCTCTATCTTGAATGAGCATACAATGAATCTCACTTCCTAAATAGGCATCTAGAAACATGATACAACCTATCATGTAGGTTTCCCTTGAACAATTGGACGTTGACTTACAAGTTTCCAAGTCAAAACTAAGTGTATATATGTCTCCCACCAATCCCTACTACACAGGTCTTGCAACTGGGTCATAAGGTAAAACCAAATTGCCTTGAAGATCAATCCTTTCTAAAGAAGGTAAAGATCACAATGACCTACAAGGGTCAAAACTGAAAACACAGCCTACAGGGGAATGATTCTCACTAAGCATCCTTATAAAGGACTTATCCCTAGAGATCACAATACCAATGTAGAAGAGGGACTGAACTAACACTCATCAGGCATCTGTGTATGGTATTACCCCCTTGAGGTCCAGATCATAAGAGAAGTCCTAGTATCCATAAGCAACATACTCTATGATCTGACTATACATCAATGACCTAATAAAAAACTCTCTACATGGGGTATAATATAAGGGAATCATATTCCATTTTGACCTACTAAGGACATTTCACTCCCGTTCATGAGGATAGATTCATTAGCCTCACAAAAAATGAATCAATGTAGATCCACATAACCATCCATCATAATGAAATATATATATATGTAAGAAGGACCAATATAATAGGCCTCATTAATCAGTAAAAATCACAAACTATAAGGGTTATATGATGAAAATCCTACCTGTCAAATATTATGTATGAGACGCCTCTTATATTTGACAACCAATAGTCAAAACCCATCACTGGCCCCTTGCCAATTGCCATGATCCAGAGATCCATAGTAAATCATAACATCCACACAACATGTGCATCATTCAAGGGGGAAATCATATACAACTGTAACATCACAGATCAGAACAACAATCTCATATCCCTGGAAACCATGACCTCTTAATAGAACAAGTGTTCTCAATGCACCAGTCTGATATCCATCATAGGTTCTGAAACGTTCCTAATACTCCTCTCTACCATATCCCAAATAGTAAAGACAAGGAAGATAATAGCCCTAATACCACTTTGTAATGTCCCATATGGGATTCCACATAAAAAAGTTCCCCGATATTGTTGGTTATTAGGCCTCAAGCATGCCTACCCATATGCCAGACGCTTCCAAATAGCAGTGAGGGCCTAGGGTGTGATAGTAGGGAGACTATTCCCTAATATCAGAGTCAGAAAAAGATGGAAATAGCTAATTATCATACACAATAGTAAAAAATGGAGTGTATAAGTAATAAATATAATGAAATATAAAAAATTGTAATAATAAATTATAATTATATGAAATCCCAAACATTTAGGTCATACATACAACACCGGTCACCCAATGGGTTGACCATACAGATACAAGTACACAAAATAAACTGAAATAAAAGTAAAGGGTTATACTACTAACTATGATCCACAAAACATAACCAATCTCCAGACACTGTTAAACTGCACCATCCTAGTTAGAAGAACTCACAAGAGCTGCTTCGCTCGATCATGAAACTTTGGACCTAATCCCTATCCACTGTGAACTCTGTGGTCAACCTGAAAATCATACATAAGATATACACATTCCCCAAGGTGAATGTAAAGGGGTGAGAAATAATCTCAATAGGACACCCCAATAAGGAACCTATAATACTCTATTATAAGTTTATGAAAAATAAAAAAGTGCCCATCCTAGCTGAGTCACAACTAAAATGATAAGTAAAATGAATAAATTTGAAACCACAGTTGAACTCGGGGTATATAATCCAATCCAAATAGAAAAATTCCACAATTTATTTTCATTCCTATATAAGTATACACATATAGTTTCATACCTACACATATATACATAAATATGAATATTCATGAGTAAGTGAAAGAAATAACATAAAACCAATCAGCAGTCGATCTGTGGGTCCATAATCCCAATCACCTGGACATTCGATGAAAGGGAATTAAGATGGATGTCATACCACTCAAGCTTTGTATCTATAATTAAATATGTCGGTCTATAATCCCAATCGATATATACCTGATTTGGCCAATTCTAGAAAATTATTTGAGCAAGCCACGTCACCATGGGGGGATACTCATCCAATAATTGTGTTCACTCATACTCGCCTCCAATCACTAAAATAAATGATTACAAGAAAGTACATCCCAACATCTTATAAATGTTCACTGTGATAAATTTCATGCTTCCTAGGCCATGTAAATCATGTACAATATCTGAGCCCTACATCTCAGTCCATAGGTGGTCATGACATTCAGAACTCGGATAATCCCTAAGGGTCTGACCCTTTGGAGATTTATAATGAGAACTCACCAGCGAAATGTCATGAACCACCCCTCTAGTCTCTAATAAATGAGATTATAATCATCTTTATCATACAATAATAGAATAATCATTTTTGGTATCCAACAGTGTGAGATTACATGTTCAACACCATGGTCATGTAACTAGTTAGGGACAGCATAATAATCTCTATCCCTCGGGATAGCGTAATCATCCATGATTATAAGCATTTTGAGGAGTGTGTAATCATTCTCGTCACATATCAACAGAGTAGAGTGGAATCATACTCATTAATTGAGAGAGTGTAATCATCCCTATCCCTTGGGAGAGCATAATCATCCATGAGTATAATCAGATTGAGGAGAGTTTATTCATCCTCATCACATATCAATAGAGGATAGCAGACTCATAATCATCTATTGATAGATTGAAATCATCCACGAGTATCATTACTTGGTAATCCATGCCCGTATATCATAGAATTAGGCTCAATAGATTAATTCTAGGAAACACCTATGGACATCCCAATAATATAATAATCAAATATACGTCTCAATAGCCAAATACTAGGTAAAACCTCTAGGTATACTATTAAATATCAAAGATAACATATCTCAGATGTTTGATCCTAGGAAATAATGTTTGGGCATCCTAGGAAGTGAGACAGATCCTAGGAATAATGCATGGGCATCCCAAAGAGAAAGAAATATGCCTCTATTTAGGCTCAATAGCCACCAACTAGGAATCAGCTCTGGTAAACATAGATGCATCAACAATAAACATTTGAAAAGTATAAACAAAGTGTGAGGGTGGTTGAACACCTAAACCCACCACTACATCCACTGACCCATGGGATTACAAGTTTATCATGGGTTCTAATGTGACACCCACTACCATCTCTACCCAAACTCGATATACTAATCATGGTCGGTCAAACAAAAGGGCACCCGTTGGTTCACTCATTTCAAAAGACTGAAGAGGAATCCCACTTGGGATCCTCAAGGTCTAAAAACAAGAAAAGGAATCCCACATTGGATTCTTAGTTATAACAGTAAAAGGAGGAATATTCCACAGGATCCTTGAATAGAAAGAATACGGTGGAATCATATAAGGGATCCTTATAACAGTACTTAGGAAAAAATTTCCTACACAAGATGCTCAAAATAGCATAATAAGTAGAGGCATCCTACAAGGGATCTTAGAAATGGTAAACATGTAAATGGATACTATAATGGACTCCCTAGATCAGCTCATAAGAGAACGCATCCCTCAGGGGATCCTTGGAAAATAGATAAATATAGATGAATCCTAAATGGGATTCCCTAGGTCAAAACGTAAATAGAGGGATCCTACAAGGGATACTCGATAACTACTAGAATCACAGCTTATTAGGCCATAAGGTAACATCTCTAAAGGGAGGTTTCCTCAAAAGAAAAGATACACCGGTATAGGTAAAGAGAAATATCGCATGGCTCATCACAGAATTGTTATCACTCTCAGGAGACACTGAATACAACAACTAGAGGAAGAACCTCCACATTCATAAAAGGCCTGAAATTCCACTCATGAATTCTCAAAACACCTCATGGGTATTACCTTTTAAATATACATGAAAAGACACATAGAATAGAAAACTCATGGGTCTAATTATGTCTCCTAGGTGAAAATATATAGAAAACCCTCAGTGGGGTCACAAGGGGTAGTACACAACATGTCCCCATGGGTACACAGTGTGTACTCCCAAATCCTCACATGGGTGTGTACTCCCACTAGCCTGGGTGTGTAAACACTCTAGGTACATGGTGTGTTAAATGGGACAGAACGTGTACCCAACATGGGGTAATTTCTTGTGCCTATCAACTGAACTGACTCTTTACCTGGCCTAACTGTGTACTTCTACATGACGTGCGGCCCACACGGGGTCTAGCCATGTACTCTACATAACTGTGTTCCCCTACATGGGAAGCCTTGGTCGGGTAATCGGTTACATATCTGAGACTCAGTTCATGGTGTGTGGACCCTGGTACATGATGTGTACTTAAAAAACTCCATCTTCACAAAAAAAAGTAATAAAACATGGAGTGTCACCCTAAACCACATGCCATGTAGCCTGGTTTTCCCAAATAGAAAACCTTTATATCACCTAACCCCCCCCCCCCCATTTCCATCCCCAAATCAACAGATCGAGCCTCTCTATGGTCCATAATCAAGAAATAAAGAGATTTAAATTTAGAAAAAGGGAAATATTAGGGGATCTACAGTGAAAAATTAAAGAGGCCTACCTTTGGGTGGAAACTAGTGAAACTTCGCTCAAATCTGCAGTCCACAGTTGTCGTGCGTCGATCCATTATGTCGAGAGCTTTGTGATGGTACCTATTTCTCTCCATCTCTATTTATATTTCTCCCCCTTCCTATTTTCTCTCTTGGTAGTGCAGTGTATGAGTATCCCACAGAGGTTCATATGAAAGAAGCAAGAGGAAGAAATAATAAAAGAAAATGAAAATAAAGAAAATTGTGAAAACAGAAAAAGAATAAAAGAAAAAGGGGCCCAGCCCGGCCCCAGTGCCCAACTCAATTTTATGCCCTACCTAGGAAAAACTCCTCATTATAAACTCAACGATTGAGATAGAATCTTAATATGATCCTCTTTTTATAATATATCATTGAGAAAACATGCATGAATAAATTAACATTTTTTAACTAAATATTAAATATTAATTATTCTGCTAAAATTCAAACTCAAAGTTATACTAATGTCCTATCCTGGGGTAAAAACCTTATTCTAGGACCAATAGAGAGGTTAGAAAAATTATAAGAGATAATATTCTAGGGGAAAAGAATAGTTTATTCTTAATAAGCATCTAAAATAAAAAATTCAAATTTCTACTCAAAACTTGAATCCTGAAAATCACGGGTCCTTACATTACCGATTGAGTCCAGGATACATGGACTCTTTATAATATTTAAAAAATCCATAAAATTTATATCATTTAAAATTTGAGCATTCATCATCATTTTTATTTTTATTTTTTTGAAAAGAAATCCATGCATCCTCGTATACTAAATTCTGAAATTGTGATGGATCATCAACAAGAAATTATAAACATCTCTAAAAATGATTCTCTCCATATTGATGTCAGAAAATATAATCCAATTAAAAATTTAAATATATTTATTGGTCTTAAATGATACCAAATGATTTATATTTCGCAAGATTATAGTTCATAGAAAGACACTTAATCAACCCTTATAAAATAAATAATGTATTTAATGACACAAATGTAAGAAAAAATTTAAAACCCTCTATATAGAAAATACTTTTACTTGAACTATGTGGGATTTTTTATTACATATTTCACTATGATAACATAATCTACATTACTAACTATTTTCTATGTCGACAATTTTTAAACATAAGATGAAAAAATTAATCTTTTTAAATAAAATTCACTACATAAACTAAACTAATGTTATAAATATTTATAAATACCTAAAATAATAAATTAGTTTTTCTAAATAATTTATTTTTTGTAAAATTTACTAATTTTTATAAATACTTGACTAGTTTTATGATTTTTTATAAATACTTAATTAATTTTAATATATTTTTTGTGTTTTACTGTTTTTATAATTATTTATTTAATTTTAATAATTTTTTAAATACTTAATAAAGTTTTAAAATTTAAAATACAAAACTAATTTTACTAAATTTTTAGTTTTTTTATTTTTTTTATTTTTAGTATATATATAATTAATTTTCCTAAATTTTTATAAATACATAATTAATTTTAAGAAAAAATAATTGCTTAATTGATTTTTTATTATTTTAATAATTAATTAATTTAAATAATTTTTATACTTATTATTAATATTTATAAATTTTACCTAATTTTATATTTTTATAAATAATTAGTTTTTCCTTAATTTTAATATATGCTTAATTAATTTTACTAATTTTCTTAATATTTACTAATTAATATAATTACTTTATTAATTTTATCTTTTTATAAAAAATTATTATTTTTATTATTTTATTTAAATACTTAAATATTTTTTTAATTATTAATTTTCATAAATATTCAGATAATTTATTATTTTTAAAAACACTTAATTAATTTTACTAATTTTTTTAAAATATTTAATTTTTTTAATTATATTTTGAAATATTTATTAAATTTTACTAAATTCTATGATTTTTAGGAACTTTTATACAAACTTAAATAATTTTTTTAATAATTAATTATTTTTACTAATACTTATTTAATTTTAAGAGGTACTAAATTAATTTTATTGATTTTTATAGATACTAAATCAATTTTACTAATATTTATAAAAAAAGAAATTAATTATACTTTAATTTTTAAATAACTAATTTATTCTATTTTATTTTATAAATATTTATTTGATTTTACCAATTTTATAAATACATAATTAATTTTACTAATGACTAATTCGTTTTATAATTTTTATAAATAATTAAATAAAATTTCTAATTTTATGAATAATTAATTAAATATACTTATTTTTATAAATTCCTAATAAATATTTATAATATTTATAAATAATTAAATTTGTAAATTATAATATTAATAATTTATAATCTCATAAACTATGATATTTACACATAACTAAAACTTATGAAATTTCATAAATATATCAATATTACTATTATGATTTATTTCAAAACAAAAAAAAATATTAACAAAGAACAATTATACACAAATTATTCTAATTCCCTCGATGGTGAAGCCCGTTGGTATATATAAGGTGGAACTAATGTTCTCCGGGGGGAAGTGGTAAGAGGTTCAAGTCCCACTAGATCGAAATTTTCTATGGAAGGCTATTTTATTTCGAGTTTAATGGGACCACCATGGGAATGTTTCTTCTAATCAATGCTTCATCCCCTTGTTTCCCTAATCAGTTATGGTAGATTCGGAATCCCCACCCCCCACCCCTCAGTTAGGGATGTGGCCTACGCATCATGCTCATGGTGACAATTATTCTGATTTTAGGGATTTTGGAAGGAGTTTCATGTCATATAATCCTACCAAGAAGATGTCAAACTTTCCAAGAATCGACATCACATTGAAGGTACCATGCTTATTTTAGGTAAACTGGTGGTCGTTTTCCTCTTGGAGTTCCGTGAAGTATCCTTACTGATTTTTGTAGCCATGGGGGTTAGGTTTTTGGAACAATATTACCCAAAAGACACCAGTATGGTTCCTTCGACTAGTACACCACATTATGTCAAGCATGCCTCCCCATATACTAGAGGTTGGTGAAAAGTAGTGAGAGTCCACAGTTGGTATGATAGGGAGACTATGATTTCTGATCAAAGTTTGACACACTATAAATAAAGGAAACATAATATACATCACATCTAGATAAAATAAACTGGTGTTAAACTACCAAGTTACAACCCATGCAATAACATGCTGATTCCACATACAAAACAGACATGCAAACATATATTCCAGGTCAAGTACAACAACCCTAAAAAGTAAACAAAAGTGAAAAATCCAAAATACGGAAATAACCAGAAGTCTCAAGATTTATCCTAGATCCTAACTCCCAACTCGAATCTAAACTATAATATCAAGAATCAACTACATGTCACTTTCCCTTGTCCGAACATGAATCCATAAGATCGTTCGAGGTACTAAATAGCAACCTGAAGAGGGTGTGAGTACAACCCAAAAGGCCACCACCAATAGTGTCTAAGGAAAATCTAGTCTATACAAGTAAATAATAATGGTGTTCAATATATTATAAAATCAGTAAGAATATTAATAATCTTTATAAATAAAAGGAACCAATTTGGGATTCAGGTCTTAAGAAGATAACCTTGGACAATACCACTTACTTCAGTCTATGGTGGTCTTTGATCATGGAGGAGGTATCATGGACCAATCTTATTCTAAGGCGCATCACTGAGGAAACCGTGATCAAGTAACCAAATGAATCCACATAGCTCAACCAAACATTCCCTTCCATAAATTCTAAATAAAATCCATTTTTAAATTCTAAACTCAAGGGACCACACTTCACGTTAAAAGGCCTAGATCAATTTGAATCCAAGGATCGCACCTTAGGAATTCCATACCAATATGATTAAGTAGAATCTATGGAGTTCATCCTACAGCACTCTTTTAGGATATCCCTCAATAATCCATGGCATTAATCTATGTAATTCAATAATTATATACATTGCCTATATCCAAATGGTGTCCACTATATGGAATTTCTGGTAATGAATCTAAATATAATCCACTACCTCGTTTTTGGCATTCTATAGCATTATAAAACATTAAATCATATAGTGTCCTCACACCCCAACATTTACATGTCTCCCCTAATGGAATCATAGGCTCATCCATTTTATTCCACAGTAATACCTACTATAAGGAATCCAAGGTGGTCCTTCAAGACATTCCATACTCATAACCATTTCCAATATATTCAAACATGTCATTATTCTATAATTTATAAAATAAACAATTCTATAAATCAATATAAGGTAATCTATTGGGTTAAATTCACATTTCCATTTAATAATTCCAAGTCCATAAGCACTAAGGATTCGTAAGGGTCATCCTAAGAATCCCACTATGTATATCGAGGTATAATGTCACTAAGGGAAGCCCTAATTATCCCATTAGTTTATACAAAATTAAGAAACAATGAAAAAATCACCTGAACTAATTTCAACATTGGTTTACCCAAACCAACCCATTTTTTAAACCCAAGGAATCATATAAGAAATCAAAATGGAAATAAAATAACAGATATAAATTATAGTTCAAGTTTCTAATGATTCTGAATAACCGCACAAGCTGGAGACATAACAAAAAAGTGACACATTGAGGGAATAAAACAATACCACTAACCTTAGGTTAGAATAATCCCACTCATCAAATATTGTCTACTGATTCAACAAAAAATGTAAGATATTGGTAAACTATAAAGATCCATGAAAATATTTCATTTACATTAAATATGATGGGAAATATTTAGGTAGTAAGTAAAAAACAAGATTGGAATTTAAAAGAGTCTTAATTATACTGAGAGCCTTCCAATGCATTATAAATAAGAAAAATCATAAGTGGATTGATAGAGGAACATCCAAAATTCAAGATTTGGAGAGGAGGCTTACCACGCTTTTGTTGATTCCCAAAAAGTGGTCAAATTTGATTTAAGAAGGAAAGGGGGTAAAAGGGTAAAAATACTTTTCCCCCTTTTTAAAAAGACCAATCGATAACCCATTTGTGGGATGGTTGGTCTCATTAGTGTACTTCTGGGCTTCCAATAGCTATTCCCATGTATAGGATGTCCATTTTCTTATTTTTGGTCTGCAACCAGCTAGCCGGTGGCACTACAACCCTTAGGCTACAAGCCCCATCCTCCTCTCATGCCTCATTAACACCTCGGTGACCCCACGATCCCCCTTGAACGCTTCTTAAAATACAACAATAATGGGTTTTGGAAAATTTAAAGTGTATGTACCTCAATAAAAGATTCTAATCTTAATACCTCCCCACTTCAAGACATATCACCCTCGAGCTATAACCACAATCTTTAATCTGCCTCATCAATGAAAAGTGTTACTCACTGGGAACACATGTCTAATTCTCATTCCCGCATTTCCTGTTGCTAATTAACATTTTTCTATAACACAAGCACCATAAGAATATATTTATCTTTGATTGTATTCTCATTACAGTCTATAATATGAATTATATTCTCCTCAAAGGATGATTCATCATTAAGATTCACATAAATAGCATCGACCGTGTGATAGAGATTGGGAAAGTACTATCAATGCAAAGATATATAAAATACATCAGGAAAATAATTAAACCTATGTGTAAGTGTGAGTCAGTATTCCATTAGTTCGACACTCTCTACAATATCAAATGGCCCCATGAACTTGGGAATCAATTTCCCTTACCTTCATATACAATGGTGTCCCAATCTAGGAGACACATTAAAAATACCTAGTCACCTAACTCAAACTCAAGAGGCCTATGATGCTGATCTGCATATGATTTTTTTCCTACTCAATGCACTATCCATTCTATTTTAAATTAACTAGACATGCTCTAACGTCTCTAGGATGAGGCTCATCCCAACCATCACCACCTCTCCTACCTCCATCCAATACAAGGGTAAACAACATGGCCTCCCATTTGAATCCTCATAAAGAACCATTTGAATCATTTCATGATAAATATTTTTATAGTAAAATCCCAGATGCACTAGTTTCTTCTTCCAATAACCTCTAAAATCTTAGATAAAAGCCCTCAAAATATCCTCAAACACTTTAATAGTCTGCTCTAACTATCTAATGGTTTGTGGTTGGTATGTTTTACTCCAAAACACCTCATTTCCTAATGATTTCTAAAACCCCTACTAGAATTGTGATTTCAATTGAGTGTATCTATCAAAAACAATCCTCTAAGGTATCCCATATAACTGAACCATCTCTCATATATATAACCTACCCATCTCATTCACTATAAAGGTCTCTCAGGTCAGTAAAAATTGGGAAACCTTCAACAGCTGATCCATGATGAACCATGATATATATTTCACCCATTACAAATTTGGTAAGACCATAATGATGTCCATGGTGACATTATCTCATTTCCAATATGGAATGGGCAGAGACTGTATGAGACCATTGGGCTGATGGTGCTCAGCCTTCACCTTCA
The DNA here is from genome assembly GCA_963277665.1 of Viscum album. Taxonomy (NCBI): domain Eukaryota; kingdom Viridiplantae; phylum Streptophyta; class Magnoliopsida; order Santalales; family Viscaceae; genus Viscum; species Viscum album. Next base: position 1,026,908,467 of record OY728141.1, on the reverse strand, counting down.
TATAGGTGGAGCTCCTTGTAACAAACCCTGTAATCCCCTCTTTATGCTTAGACACTAATATTGATGAAATAGATTATGATACAATTTTTTTGACCCATGGGTTACCACCCATCTATAATTATGAGGCTCCCTCATCAACTACTTTTGCATGACAGTAGGCACCAAACCATTCCCATGAACATGGATAATCTTATCCTCTTTAATATTCTAGGGTGGGGGTAGTTTTCCACCATCAAATATGTCCCTAAGGGATAGTAATCATAGATATGAAATTTTTATCATATTAATATGATATATAAGTAAATAAACCAGAGATAAATATGTAAGGACTTCTAGACCCTGGTACTCTTGGATATCAGGATGATATTCAGTAAAAAACACTATTATTTTCCACTTGCTATTTAGTTCCTAGAAAACCTATGGTTATTTCTTTTATCTCAGATCATTTTCCACTATAATTTCCTTCCCCGGTGTATATGAAATCTTGAATTCAAAATACTATAGCTATTCAACCCACCTTTTCTACCAAAGGTTGAGGTCCTACTGAGTAAAAATGTACCTCAAAATCTTATGGTCCGTAAAGACCACAAACCTCTCACCCAATAGATAGTTTCACTAAAACATCATGTTATTCACTATAGATACTTACTTTAAAACATGTATAGGGTAATTACATTCATGAGTAATCAACTATCGGGACCCATACACCATGACTAGATCTTATACATTACAATTTTATCCAAACCAATATATGAATCATTTTAATATACAATATACTCCCAAGATATCTCTATAAATATTACAATCATTTTTGAGGTTAATCTCCCATTTAAATATTTGAATGAATTCTGTAAAGCTTAAAACCAAATAAACATTACCCCCTTTTAGTTATCCCATTTAGTGGAATTTCCAATTTGGAAAATTCTTGTATAAATCATTGGAAATAACCTACCAAGCCTGTGAAGGTATTAATATAAAAAATATCCTTAGGATTCTCCTAGTAAAACATAGCTCTCACTTTATCAGGGTCAATGGACATGCCCACTTTGGATATGATGTTCCCCAAAATTGTACATGGTCGAAACAAAAATGACACCTCAAGATCTCAGAATACAACATATGCTCCCATAGTGTTCCCTAACTGGTATCCAAGAGTTACACATGCTCCTACCTCATATTAAAATATAAGGATATCATCTATAAAATCCGTCGTGAAAGCATCTAGGTATGGATGGAAAACCTTATTCATCAAGGACAAATGCACTACTCTTTTTTTTGTCAGACTGAATGGTATCACCAAGTACTTGTAAAGTTCGCACCTACTCTGGATGGTTGTATGTGGTATATCAAAGGTTCTCACCCTAACCTGGTGATATCTTAATCTAAAGTTTTTCTTTTATAAGATCTAAGTACCCCTAATCAAATAAAAAAGGTCAATGATATATGGTATTTTATATAAGTTCTTAACAGTCACCTGATTCGACCATTAGTAATCCTAAAAAAGACATAATGCACCATCAAATTTATTAGAAAATCTGACTACAGAGCCCTAATGGGATGTACTATGGAAGATAAACTCCCTTCTACTTTAAGTCCTCTAACTGGTTCTTTAAATAATGAAGCTCTGTCATAGCCATCTGAAATAGGGGAATAGAAATTAGCTTAGTACCCAACATAAGCTTAATGATGAAATGCATCAACCTATTTGGTAGAAATATCAATAACTCATTAGAGAAAACACCTAAAAACTGGTCCATTATAGAAGGGTAAACTGCCTATTTCTCCCCGCTATCATTTAATGAGTGGTTGAAAAATTGGGCTGAAACCCCATTGAGCTTCTTTTGACTAGGACGTTCTCTTTGATCCTACATGTACCTATCTCCCTAGTGAATATAGCTAAGACATTTGGGTAATGAGAAGGTAATCTAAAAGTGATATAAATTTATATGTTCTCAAAAGGAATCCAACTTTTCCTTTCCTAGAATTTGGTCAAACTTGATCATGTTTAATATGAAAAGGTCCCATAGAAATTGGTAAACATGAATCTCAAGAGAACATGCCATATAGGAATTTAATCGTCCATATCATACTCCCAAGGAGGAGTTAATATACATCACCCTATATATATACTAGACTGCCAAACCCAGACCATCCATGAACTGAGTAGATATGAAAGAGTGTGAATCCATTATGTCGAAAAATGAAGAAGTTAAAGTCAAAGTCACTTAAAATTATACCTATCATGGTATAAATCCAAATGTACTGATTTATAATATAATTATATACTACTTGTATTTACTCTAATCCTCAACCCTATAGCCTATACTTATTCCCCTATATTGTATTACCCTGTTGGCATAACTGAATTTGACTCTGCACACCCCTACCATTTCTTCAACCTATGTGACATATTGGACTATAACTACCCACCTACCATGAACTAGTATATCCAATATCAAATCTCTGAGTTGGACCATAATCTTAATCACTAGGTTCCTATTACATTACCTTGAAAACCCTTTAAAGATAATTCATCCTCCCACACAGTCGGCATTCAACTAGTAGTCTATTATAGTGCCAATGTTAGTGACCTTTTCTAACATATGATCATACTCTCTCCCTGTATAGTTTTTTCCTCACTAATTTATCAATACCCATCAAAGTATCACTTCCTTCCACCAAACGATCCACTACCAACCAGTACTTCCTTCCCTAGACTATGGGCATCTCTTGTATTCCTATCATAAATCAAATCCTGATTCACCATCTCTGATACTTTTGTCAAATGGAATACATTCACCTATACCTTTATCACTTTCCTAATTCCATCCTTGAAGTGTCTCTCCCTAGATATCTCATCACCATACATAGATATATCAAACCACAATAACTCACTAAATCTAGTAGTACGCTTTTATAATTGATAAAATCTCCTACTTAAAGTGCATGAACTATATGGACATATCATACCATAGTTACTTATAGAAAAAATGGTTGAAGAAACTAGTTTTTAAATCCTTCCAAATCATATCTACATGCTAATCATCCCAAATCATATCATCCCACCATCACCTAGCCTAGACTTAAGGAATATTTGTGGAAAGATTCACGCTCTTCTTAGGTGGTGTATCTAGATGCTTAAGTATAGTATTCATATCCTCAATATAAGACTTTGGTACCTAGGGGACACCCTCCCTAGAGAAATTAGGTGAATGTTGCATCTAGAAATCTCAGGTCAACTCATACATCGACTTCTCAAATCTAGGTGAATCTCTATCCATAGACTATATCACATGAATAAATCTCTACCTATGTTTAGCATCCATACCTAGTACCTATTATGTAGGTGTCTCAGACCTCTACACATAGGGTTCATGCTTTCTAATGTCCTCTTGGAGATCAGCTGGTGGTCTATGAGGGGGAATTTATCTAAAATACCAAAATAAAATCTCAGAACACATTACCATCATAGTTATTAATATAAAAATTTAAAGAAAGTAGTAATATACATATTCTCCAAAACACACAAATTGGGCACTCTCACTAGCCCTGTTTAACCAATCTAGATTCAAGTCACACATACAAGGAATCCTCTTATCAATAAACTTGGTTAAATAAGATTTCATTCAAAATTTATATTATAAATACCGAGATAAGTTTCTTACTATCATTTTATTTAACCCAAAATATCATTCACATTAATCTAGAACTCATGTATCATTATTTTTTAGATTCATATCATTTTATAATTCCATTAAATTTTTTAATCCAATCACCCTAGTGAGTTTATATGAATTATAAAACACAAGTTATAGAGAAAAAGGGATTTTATGTTTTTCTTGGCACCGCATTTAATTTATACCAATTAAAATTCCATATAATAGGTCACAATTCCATATCTTTAGTCATATAGATATTGGTTAGATATATTTCCACCATTATTCTATGTAGGAAAACATTGTTATATTGATTTTGACACTTAAAAAACCCAATCAATTTCACAACAAAGTAACCAAGTCAACCAATCAAGGAAATAAAGGGAATGGCATGTAAATACATATGTGCCTCAAAAAAAATATACACACACCCTCTTTCTACACTAGAATAATATTTAAAACCTCATAAACTAAACCCTCATAAAACAATACCTCAGTCAATATAAAATTAGATAAATTGTTATAGTGAATTCCAAGAAAAAAATTCCCTCCCTTGAAAATTTGGATTTTCGCATCATACATTGGTTATCTGCTACCAAGAACAATATCATTACCAAGTATTGACACATCCTACCTTCTATCTACTATTACCAATTAGTAAAAAAATAAAAATATTATAATACCATTTTTTAATGAACTAATGTGAACGTTGTTAATATGGTACCTTAGGATGGTACAACACGTGGCCTCGAGCATTCCTACCTATATACCAAAGGCTATTGAAAATAAATGAGGGTCTACAGGAGGTATAATAGTGAGACTATAACTTCTTATCAAAGTTTAAAAAAATATGAAATAAAGGAAACATTATATATATATATATATATATATATATATCTGTGTGTGTATATATATTACATTCAGATAAAATAAACATATATTAAACTACTAAATCACAACCTATTGAATAACTTAATGATTTCACATATTGAAAAGGAAATCATACACATTATTTAAGTTAAGTAAAATAAACCAAAAAAGTAAAAAAAAAAGGGGAAGCCCAAAAATAAGTGAAACCTAGAAGTCCTTAGCTATGGCCCAACTCCTAACTCCTAACTCCAATCATAGCCTTAATATTAAGCATTCACTATAAGGTTATATCACTTATCCCAAACTTCATCTTTGATATCTATCTAGGTACTAAATGGAATCTCAAACATGTTGTCACTATAACTTATTAAGACACCACCAATGGTGTTTACTGAAAATCCAGTCTATATGAAAAAATAATAATGGTGTTCACTATATGAGTTTAGTAGTAGTAATAATAATAATAAACTACATAAATAAAAGCAACCAAGTAGATCATTGGGTCTCACGAAGAAAACTTAGTATAATACCTCCTACATCACCCAACACTAGAATCTAATCAAAAAGAGGTATTATGGTCTAATCTATTTCCAAGTAAAATCAATTTCGTAACCATGATCAAGTAACTGAATGAATACTTGTGGCTATAATGGTAAAAATAGATTTGGATATTTATTAATAAGAAGTTTAAGTAATAAGGTTTGGTCAATGTTTTGTCTTTTTTTATAACATAAATCACCTTAAATTTTTGTTATTTACTTCGAATAATATCAGAACCATTTTATAGGATCATCTGAATTGGAAAAATTCCACCGGGTCAAGTTCATTAGAGGGATACTACTGGTCTAATGTGCTCACCCTGAGTTCTAGTGCTAAATGTTTATCCAAGTGATCTAATGTGTTTCATTAGATATAATGTTTAGTGGAAACCCCCATATAACTATTTTTTATTCCTAAATTTCTTAACATCATGATTATTGAATGACCTCATGAACCAATATTGATTCAAAAGGGAAGAATAGTATTCTTGTATAAAAAGTTTGTGATATAAATATCTATAGATATCATCGAATACGCATTTCAAGACAAAGGTTTAGTTGAGTAATGTTAAAAGTTCAAAGGCTATAAAGTTATGAGTTTGTGGTGGTATAAATCTTTATCTAAATGAAAATTTACATAGATTCATAGAAAAAAATTATTTAATTAAACAGATCAAGTGAACAATATGAATCTTTTTCAATTTCATCAAGCATAAGATTGTTAAATTTTTTTACAAATTCAATTGGATGCACTTGTATAAAGTTTAATATTTTAATTTAATAATTATAAGAATGTTGATAAGAAGTCTTTGATTCATCAGATAAAAATATGTATTTTATGTGATTGGATATAAATAACTTTATAAGGTTTATCAGTAATAGGTTTCTAAGAAAAGGAAACAATCAGGTATTTCTGACACAATTCATCAGTTGGATGAAGTTTCCATAAAAATACTTCAAAGTAGTTACCATAAAGTTATTTAGAAACACCTATCGAAGTTTCATAGGTTTCTAGAATATTTTGGAGATGTACTAGATTGAATTATTGAAGGGATTTACTAAATCTTCATAAAGATATTAAATTTTATGATGTTAATATATTCATTCAACATTACAATAAGTATTGATAAATATCATGATTATCTCTGAGTCATAAGTATGTTTAATAAATAATACTGAAATTGGATCTTAAGGAAAGATCCTACTTTTTAGGATTTGTGAATACAGTCAATAAAAAGAAGATTTATAGTGGGACACAAAATTTTGTGGTAGGTATATTTTAATTTTATTTATGAACCGCATACTTAATTCTTGAAAAAATTACTCATATTTAAAGTATTGAAGTTAGAGTGTGTTTGTGTATGAATTTTTTAAATTTGAGTAAAGCACTATTGAAGTGAATATTCAATCAAACAAAAATTGTGAAGAAACATCGGTCTCATGATTATCATATGGAGTTTTCCCATCAGTTGGTATTAAATGGAATGTGAGTAGAAGTGATCAGAAAAATAATCTAAAGAGGAATTTGAAAAATAATAATAATAGGTGGTGGGTCAGATAGAGGCAATCATCTAAATAGAAGTTACAATACAAATAGGTAATCAGACAGACATTCATCAAATTTATTGTACCAAATAGAGAAGTGGTCAGATGGAGTGATCAGATTAACTTTTCTTACATAAGTCCAAGTGGAGGTTCTTTCTTACTACTATGGAAGAAATTTAAGAAGAAATTTCATCAAGATAAATTGTTTAGAAAGTTTAACCAAAATGATGACAACATATTGAAGCTTGTTAGAAAAGATTCATATAGATGTTACAAAATATTTTTATATAATTTATTTTTTTGAGGATAACATGAACTGTCGATTCACTATAGTGATACACAAGTGAAATAATATTACCTATTTCATGTGACCACTAAATGGTTTATTTTCTAGTGGTTTATGTGGTATTGGATTAATTACAAATCATTTCAAGGACTAACTTCTCATATTGTGTAGTGAACAATTTATATTCATGTATTCTTGTGGTTGTGCTTGTTTTCTTTTTCTTCCATCAGATTTATTTCTCACTAGTATGAGATAAAGGAATATTTTCTTTGAAATAAAACATTAAAATAGAAGATCATTGAGTCACCCATTCACCTTCTCATTGATCACATAGATCCCAAATAGACCTTTTAATTTTTATTAGAATAAAGTTATCCTTAATTAAATCTATGCTAAATTTGGAAGAAAAGAAATTTTTCCATGGGTTTTTTTTAACATTGTTAATATTGATGGAATTACTATTTTATATAGAAAGAAATATCATGTCTAGAAATATTTAATTTTAACTTATCTTATGTGCATTGGTTATTAATTTATTAAGGTTGTTACTAATGTTTTCATTCCTTGTGAGGAGGGTCTTCCCCTAATAGCTAATGATAAAAATAATTTTTATAATAATGGGTGATCCAGAAATTAAATGTTATCCTCATTATCTAAAATTTATTTTATTAGAGTTAAAGTAATTGTAATGGATAATGAGATCTAGAACAAGTTGAAGAACTTCTATGAAACAAATAAAATAAGAAAGAAATATAAATTATAAATATGATTATTGAAGTATGAATATCTTAATATTGGAGATGATGAATCTATTAGTGACTTATTTAAAATATTTAATGACATTTTAAGCACCATAATATGTCTTGGTGAGAAGTTGGAAGATTAAACTATTTTTGAAATGATCTTACATATTCATTATAGTAAATTTGATTCCAATGTATTACCCTTAGATAATAGGGACCATAATACCCTTTCTCTAGATGATCTTCATATAATTCTTATCATATATAAAATGATAATATAAAAATATTTCATAAAGAATGAAAAAATAAGATTGTAAAATCTCTTTCAAGGCCTACAAGAAAATAAAATCTAAGGAAGTTTTGATTGAAGAATAATTTATACACTCCAAAATAAGATATGATTTTACTAAAAAAACTGATTAATTTATATCATTTCTTTCTAAAAGGGTGAAAATGTTCATAGAGAAGTATAGAGGTAAATTATCAGTGAATTTATTTGGTTATAGAGCCATAATAACTTTGCTGAAAATTTTCCAAGACTTAGGAATATGAAGATAATGATGAGGAGGATAGTTCATCAAGAAGGTCTTTAAAAAATAATGTATAAAAATCCAGGTTTCATGTAATATGAATGGATAACAAGTTCTCTAAATAAAAAAGTAATTTTTTTATCTACATGTGAGTAAGATGGTGACAATGAAGAAAAAGTTGAAAAAATTAGTGATTATGCGATGGAAAAACTTCTTATTGAAAGTGAATAATGAAAATTTCCCTATTGATGAAATTATAATTTTTAAATAATATTAATAATAAGAGACTTAGATGGTGTTTATTCTTAAGATATAATTAAAATTATATTTTGAAAATATTTTTACTCTTAAAAGAGAGAATAAAAATTTAAATAAATGAGATATTTTATAAAATAATAAATAATATTTTCTTAAAGAAAAGAAAAGGTTTATAAAATTGATTGACAATAGAAATTATTTACTTGATGAAGGGAAAAATATCAACATCATGCTTGAGGAAAATATAAAGGTGAAGCAGAACTAATTTTGTCTTGTTCAACTAAAACTTGCTAATTATGAGTTAGGGATAGAAAACTGACAAATAAATATCATATAATTTTGTGAATGTTTTAATAAATTTAAACCTCAAATTTATCAAAAAAATTATCCTCATAAGTTAATAATAAGTTTGAAGATGTTCAGAATAAGAACAAAGTTATAAAAACCATGTCTGTTGCCAAAGCTAATGGAGTTGAAAATATTTAAATTGATAAAGTTAAAAGTATGAATAGAAATTTTCTACTTATATAGATATTTGTAAGGTAGATATTGAATCTAGGAAGAAGAATAGGGTTATACAAATCTCACTAAACCTTGGTTCATAAAAAAGTGTCAAGGTGTAATTTATGAAAATCATTAAATATAGGTTTATAATTTTATAAAGTATGTTCATTAGAGAGGAAAATATGATTTATATGGATACTAATGATATTTTAGAGGTTTTGATCATATATAAATGATATATTGGTTAAATTATCAACACTACAAATAATCTAAGAGAAACTAGAGGCAGAGTTTAAGTGGGAGTTAACATACTCAAAGAAGACAACCAATTAAAGTAATTTTGAAGGTTTAAATTGGATTAAAACCCTTGAAAACTATTTTTTAAATATTTGATCATCCTATAAATCCTATTATAAGTTGTATTTTCTTGTTACTATCCAATCCAGTTTTATACAACAAATATAAAAGGCCCCATGAGAAGGAAAAAAGGGAAAGAAAGAGGCCTTAGTTGTTGAAACTACTCTCAAAGCTACAAAAGGAGAACAAAATTGGATATTGGATAGTGGGTGTTATTTACACATGACCAGATATTTAAAGTTTTAAAAGAATTACAAATATTATAAATAATTTATAGTGAAATTTGGAAATGATGAGCCTCTTATAATCAAAGGTGTTGGATCTGCTATCATTGGGGAAGAAAAGTTAAAATCCAAAATAGACTTGTTTGTTGATGGTATGAAACAAAATTTGATGAGTGTTTCACAAATTTTTTATGAAGGTAATAAAGTTAATTTTATAATAGATTATTTTTTTGTTAAAAATATTTAATATTGAAAATTTATTATAAGAGGGAAAAAAATAGGGGAAACTTATTTCATGTTACTGATGCATGAAGTTCATTCCATATGAGCATAATCGAAGAAAATTAGTTATAGAATAAGAGGTTGTGGTATATATTTCAGATTAAAATGAGTAAGAAACCAAAGAGAGAAAGTATTCATGATATTAATGACATTATAAGAATAAGATATTAGTGTTGTTCCATATTTTAGAAGGGGAATATTATAAACATAGTACATAAGAAAGTTGAGATACATTCAACTCACCCATTGGAGCTTATACATTTTGAAATATGTGGTCCCCTGAGAAAACAATCAAAAAATGAAGATAAGTACTTTATTTAATTTATTTATTATTTTACTCATTTTCTATGTATTATCTTCTTGAAAAAAAATAGGAGTATCTCATAATGTTTAAGAGTTTTTGGTAAAGTGCTGAGAAATAATGTGGATATTATATGAAGAAAAATCAAACTAATAATGGGGTCAAATATACAAATGGGAAGTTTAGAGATTATCTTGAAAATCATGGAATACATCATGAGTTTGGTGAAGCATACTCAACAAAACAAAAGAGTGTTTCTAAAATAATAAATATAAGTCTGGTGGGTATGTTATAAAACTACGTTGATTGAACATAATACTTCTTGATAATTTTGAAGGAAAGTTATTGGTGCTATAGTTCATATTCAGAATCAATGTTTCTAGAAGACAAACTCTGATATGACTCCTTGTGAGATTTCATTAATATAAATCATATCTTTAATATTTTTTCTCTTTCTCAGTGCTATATAAAAATCACTAATAAAGGGTACCTTTTATCAGCCATTTTTTTAGCACTGATAAACAGTACACTTTATAAGCACTTTATTTTTAGCACTGATAAAGGTTACCCTTTATTAGTGATTTTTTATTAGCACTGATAAAGATATCCTTTATCAGGTATTTTTTAGCGATAAAAAGGTACGAATATAATGAAACAATTATATAAAAAAATAAAAATAAGTTTATTAAAAAATTTATTAATTTAAAATTTATTGATAAAAATGAATAAATTGATTATACTATAAAAAAAATTTCAATACTAATAAATTTTATATATTAATTATATATATATATATATATATTTAAAATAAAAATTAAACAATTAAAAATTTAAAATATGTAAATTGAGAAAAGTATTAAATATTTTATTCATAAAATAATTATTAATAATGTTAATAAATTGTATATATTAAATATATAGATATATAATAATGTATATAAATATGATTAATATAAAACAAAATATATATTCTTTATATTAAATAGTCATATATTTAGTGAATAGTGGTTTATAATTAAAAATTAATATGAATTAAAAATACTAACTAATCGCATCGAGTAATGGACATAATTGAATGTAGTTTGATTTTTTAATTTAACATAGATCCAATGTGTGTTATATTCATTTCATATATATATATAATTAATGTGTTTTTATATACAATGCACACACACATATATTTATGTAATTAATGAAATATTATATAAAAAGAAAAACACCTAATATTTATGTAACTTATTAAAATTTTAGTATTCATTTTATAATTTCATTATTACATGAAACATTTAATATATCTCGTATTTAATCATAGAAAATTTTATTTATTTATTTATAATTTTATTACAGTTAGGTATTAGTTCATTTTTATTATGTTTTTTTTTGTTTTTTTTTTTTTTTTTTTTTTGTTTATTATTTTTTTTGGGAATTTAATCAATTTATATTATTTATTTTATATATACTTATTTACTATGTTTTAATATTTTAAATATATATTCTTATTTATTTCAATATATATCCATATTTTTTAATAATTTATATTTAATTAAGAAAACTTATCCATTTTTTCAATATCATTAAAGTGTACTCATTTTTAATTATTCGATTTCACTCATTTTTAACATCCATGCATTTAAGAATAAATATTCATTAATAATTTTAAAAAAAATTCAAAAAATTATTTATAAATGTATATTAACCATATTTATACATTTATATATTTATAATTATAAATAAATAATATTAATTTTTTAAAAACAAATTGATATAAAATTATAATTAATTAATTATATATATTTAGATAATTATAATATTTATAATAAATATATTTAAATAATTAATATATTTACTATATTTATATTTACATGTATTTATTAAATATATATATTTATATATAATTATATAATTATATGTAATAATATAAATATTATTTTTTAAAATATTTTTATATAATTATAAATAAATTTTCATATATTTAAATAATTATAAAATTATATTCAATATATTTAAAAAATAATATATTTACTATATTTAAATTTATATATATATATTATATATTATTATATAAATATATATATATATTTACAAAATATTTATTTATAATTATAATTATAAATTATTTATCAACACTAATTAATTTAATGCTGATAAAAGCGATCTTTATCATCACTTTTTTGGAAGTGCTGATAAAAGTGTCTAGATCTATTTAAAAAATCCTAACCATTTGGGAACTCCTCGTGATATCCAAAGCTATCTATGGAAGCCACCCTCTCTCAGTGCTCCTCCTTGCTAAATTGAAGCTCGAATCAAGGCTTGAACAATTATCTGGCTTAAAATCAAGGCTCGAATGATTCAAGGGTTGAACGAATCCAAACTCAAACAAATTATAGGTTTTTGATATCTCTTCTTTCTCTCAGACTTATTCGTGTTTGAAATGATTTTTTAGACCTGATCCGTGGGATGTATTGATTTAATTTTATACTACCCTAAATTCAATTGTTACCATTGATGATTGTCTTATGTATATCTGAAGGGAGATGAAGATGTCCACACTGGTGAATAGGGATTAGTGCTTGGTAATACACGACATAACCATTGGTAACTGGGTGAGATTATGTACCATTTTTCTAACTTGATCATGGATAATGGGAAAATAATGAGATATTTTTATCCCATATTTTAATGGTTTCAAGATGTTTTTATTTACGGCCTACCTATTTTTACACCTAAGAGAGATATTGTGTTTTCTATCGAGCTTATTTCTAGAGCTCATCTAATTTCTAATCCACCTTATTATATGGTTCTGATGGAGCAGTGTGATCTTATGTCTCAGTTATAGTAACTAAAGGCTAATGGACTTATTCATCCAAGCATGTCCTATTAAGGATCCCCATTTTCATTTTCCATGATGAAGGATTTCTCATTGATGTAATATGTTAACTAACGGAAGACCCCTAGTCGCATCAAATGTATATGCCCACCTAATATAGAATATCAAAGATAAAGTCTCACTAGGGGTAGCACAAGGTTTGTTTCATTTAAATCTATGATTTTTTAATTATTAATAACCTCCCAATTATAATTAATAAAAAATATCTATCAATTATATCTTTTCATCATAAAAACATCTCAACACGCCCTTTTTAATTTCTTATTAAAATGTCTCGTTATCTAATATGACCAATTTTTCACTACCAAAAATAAATTTCCCCTTTCAAACACAATTACCATAAATTTTTACCGACCCTAAATTAGAATATGGTTTGGCTAGTTTTTTATAAATTTTTTAAAATATATCCATCTTTGAAATTCATACCCACTCATTAATACTTGTTAAAATTCAATTCATTTCCTTCATCACACATACAATAAACACTCTATATGTTTTACTTTAATCCATATAAATATATATCATTCTTTAACATTTCCTTTTATTTACAACATCTTTTAAATTCAAACAATTTATCTTAAAAGATCCACCCTTTCTAAAATTATAAGTACCCTATGAACTTGTCCAAAATATTTAATTACATCAATTAACCTATCATGTGAAATGAACAACCAATATCTAATATGAAAATAAGTTTCTTTTTTAAATCCTTTTATGTGACATAAATTATAAATTCCTCATACATTATATTCTTTTCCATATAATACATTTCTAATTATTTATTCACATTTATCTATGTTTTTTAGAAAATTTTGACAACCCTTTATACAAAGGTTTAATATTTCACATGTTTAATAGTTTTCTTTCAATGGTTGAAATTCATCACCCAATTTTACTATTGAAGATTCATATCACTTTTAAACTATTTTTTTATGAGTTGGTTATCTCCCATTTAACTTAATACCTCTATATCTTCCATAATTACTTTTATTTGTCTCATTATGGATAAAATTGTATACTATGTTCCCAAAATAACTGTATAACCCTTAATAGACATGAAAATGAGATTTTATTTTAAAGTTTAATCTTCATTTTCTTGAAGATAATTCTTGTTTTCAATTTTTCTAGACCTAATTCCTGAATCAATTTATCAACTTAGAATTTCTATATGTTTAAAAAATTTATCCTTATATTTTCTATTTTTTCCTAAAATTATTTCTTCCATTACTTATTTATTTTTAATTCAAATTATAATTTTGATATGTTTTCAAATATTTGATATACCATTAATATTAAAAGTAATAATTCCATATGTTGTTACATCACTTGTTCCAAAAGATATAATTAAGGTCATTAAATTCTATATATTTTTGAGTAATTATTTGAAATTATTTTAAGGTATTCATTATTTTTTGTCAATATGTATTGTTTCCACCATTAAGAATATATAATTACCATAAATGTATATAAAATTACCCTTTATTTATTAAAATTTATTATCAATACATTTTTATATCTTCTAGTTCATTAAATAAGATCTTATTATTCTTTTTTATTATATTTGTGTTTCTTATTACTTCTTAATTTCCTATATTATATTTTTATTTGTTTAGGGGATTTAATAAATAATTTATAGATCATTTTAATAGAGGTGGGACTAGTCTTAGTTAGAGGATTGAAAGTATTAAAAGTTGGATTTCTACTATAAATATAGAATTCATATAGGCCATAATGATTCATATATCATAACATATCCTCACTAAGACCACCTAAATCATAGAAAAGAATGTTTATTACCCTAAATCTCACCTTTAATAGTCCATGAGTTAATAAATAGGGACAATGGGATAATTATCAAAAATGGAAGGCATTTCCACCTTTTGAGAACACAGTGTAATACAACTGTCATCCTATTCAGCTTCATCTCTCGAACAGTTGTTATTGAAATTTGTTTATTGAGACTCATCCCTCGTATATTTATGTTTTCTACACTACTTTGAGTATTAGTAATCCCATGTATGACTACTTCTAAGATTATTTCAATCAAAATAGTTTCATGTCCACAATATATGGAGGGTATGTTTCAAAAAATAAAATTCAATGATGAATATTATAGAGATAAGCTGATGAGGATGATAGTCATCTATAAATTTCACCTTTGAATGAATTCGGAGGATAACACCTACCATAGTGAAGTAATTATTTTCTTAAATTCAATTACCCATTTTCTTCAAAGAATACTGAAATTATTTAAAACAATCAAATATTGGAGATCCCTTATTATAATTATCTATAACTTTCACATTTGATAATAAATATCTTATATGAATTTATTTATTTATAATAAAAAAATTATAATTTTATGAACCCAATAGGATGGATATGAATTGAAAATGGGTCTATGATAATCATTTAACAAAATAGTATTAAGATACAGTTAAATAGTTCATCATGTTTGAAATAGAGCATGCATACGACCCTTCTCAAATCCTTTTTTGTGTTTATGTTGTTTTGATTCATGAAAACATAGTCCTGAATAGTTTTAAGAACATTTGATTTGTAAAATAAAAGATTAGATCTATAAATGTTGGACTAAACATGGATAAAAATGAATGTTAACACCTACTAGGATGATACTGTGGTTTATCAATCATTTTATATGAATACTAGTGTAAATGATGATGGAGATCACATAGAATAAATGACAATGGAAATTAAATATGACCTTCATGATTTTCTAAATTTGTTTTAGAAGTTAAATAATTGTTTTAAGAGAGAATTGTATAGTAATTTTACTAAATACACAACATTTTTAGTTGTACTTATGTTATATAATTGGAAACATGGCCATTGATGGAGTGACACCAGCATTACAAAACTACTTGGTCTCATAGATTGTATGCAAGAATAAGAAAATGAACTACCATGTCAAACATATGACGCTAAAGGAATTTTCTACCCAATGGTAATGATATGTAAATATATATATATATATACTTTTCTAAAATATTTAATATTGTTTCACAAGGACCATGAATCACTCATAAAATTCACTAAGTGTGGTACAGATCAATATAAGATAAATGGATCAAGTCCTTCAAAATATTTATAGTACTTTATTATCAATACATAGTTTATAAGACTATATGGATGTTAAGAAACCATGAGACAATTTACATGGCATGAAAACACAAGAATTAAAGATGGGAACCTTTATTATTCGGTAGATTCTCCGTAGTGGAAAAAAATTGATTACAAGTATCTTGAATTTGGAAATGAGCTGAGAAACATTCATCTTATGTTATCTATAGAATGAATAAATACTTTTGGTTTATATAGTAGCACTCATAGTACATGGACCATCATGTTGGTAAAATATAACTTTCCTCCATGGTTATACATGAATCACAAATACATTATATTTTCTCTACTTATATATGGACCAAAGTATCCTGGTAATGATATTGATGTCTATTTGGATCCATTCATCAAATATCTAAAATTGATGCGGGATATAGGTGTTATAATGTATGATTATCATAGAAGTGAATAATTCACATTGAGGGCCATTTTGTATGGGATGATAAATGACTTCCCTGCTTATGGAAATTTATCAGGATATAGCATTAAAGGAATATTGGGGTGCCCCATTTGGGAAAAATGAACACACTTATTTCCACTGAAACATTCCTCAAAGACATTATTTTTAGGAAATCATAAATTTTTACCTTGAAGGCATAAATACCGATCATAAAATACATCATTTGACTGGAATATAGAACATGGTACAACATCATCTCCAGTAATGGGAGATCAATTATTTGATAATTTAAAATATATTGACATTTTTTTCATTTTAAAAACCATGTAAAATTAGGTTGGAAGAAGAGATCAATTTTCATTGAATTACAGTATTTAAATTGTTTGTATGTCAAACATTTTCTTGATGTCATTCATGTATAAAAAAATTATTTGGAAGTTTTATTGGCATATAACTAAATGTTATCGTAAAAATGAAATATGGCATAAAGGCTAGGTTAGACATGATTTACTAGGGGATAAGGGATGATTTGGGATTGGTGAAGGGTAAAGGGAAATATTTTCTTCCTCCAAAAGATTTCACTCTATCTAGATAGAGAAAACTATAATTATGTCTTTTCATTAATAGTGAAAATTTTCTAGAGGGGTGTTATTAAAATATCAATAATATTGTATCAAGGGCTAATTTGAAGTTACAGGGACTAAAATCACACGACTATAATGTTTTGATGCAAGATTTGGAGAATGTTGTATTCTATTGAATTATTACTAAAAATGAATGAAATGCACTAACAGGACTCTGATTCTTTTTCAAATCCATGTGTAGTAAAGTTATAGAGCTTAAAAAGTTTACAATTATGTATAAGGAGGTTGCAGTCATATTATGTGAGTTAGATATTTTCTACCCACCATCATTCTTTGATATAATGGTCCACCTGATGGATCACTTGGTTAGAGAGGTTCAACTATGTGTTCCTAACCATTACATGGGGATATACCCCATTGAATGGTATATGAATATTTAGAAGTGTTATGTCAATAATTGAAGTTGTCCAAAAGGTTATATTACATAAAAACATATTTATGAGGAAGATGTTGGATTATATACCGATTACCTAATTCTACCATATGTTAACAGCTTCAGTCTCCCAAAGTCTCTTCATAGAGGATGACTTTTGGGGAATGGATTTTCATAAGTGATGTTGTTACAATTACCTTGATAGAGCGGGAGAAATCACACTTTTAGATTTTGCATAATACTGAAGATGTTGATCCATAAATTGAATCCCACAAATAAATTCTTAGAGATTGGAATCCATCAAGGGTTGAATGATGCATATCAAATATACATAATCAAGAGTTTATAGGATGCTTCTGAGATCAAATTTATAAGGAGTCATTTAAAAATCCAAATTCAATTATTGAATGACTTAAATGACTATCTAGGGGACCAAATTAAAATTTCATATCGTACACTAGTTTTTTAATCAATGGTTATATGTTCTATAAAAAATAACATGATAAATGCAGTATGATGAAAAATAGTGTTGTTATGCTTGTGGCAGAAGTAATGCACATTTCTGGTTCCAAGGATAGAAAATAAATTTAAGAAAACATGTCATATATTGTAATTATAGAATAGATATACGAGTAGAACTATAAAACATTTCAAGTGCCTATTTTCCATTACAATAGTTTTGACAATATGAGTACAGTTGAAAGTTGATGAAATGGGATTTGTAAAGGTGAATTTTAGTGTGGAAGGGGAAAATACAATTCATTCATAATAGAATCACAAGAAGTTCAATTATTTTATGTCTCAAATACAGAAAACAATAATTGATTTATTTTTTTTACTAGTGACTAAAACAAATGTTAGGTCAGATGAAAATTCAATCAGGGATGGAACTTTCATTGAGAGATCATAATAATTTCATGTCAGTCCCAATATAGATAAGGTATTTTATGTTTAAGGCTGCCACAAATATGGGATTTCGATTCATGATAGAGGAACCAAATCCCTAAAACCTTTAAAAAAGAAATATATTTTAATGAAAAGTTAAAGGTGATTTTTATTATACTATGTTTTTCTCCTAATATTGAATATTCTCAAATGAATTAAAATAATTTAAATTTAATGTTTGAATACTCATGAATACAATTTCTTCTACACATGTGGTATTACCAATCTCAAGTAAGAACAACCTATAATGAAGGAAACACTTTGAGAAGATGTAAAGGTGATGTTATTATATACTTTCTCTATTTTGGAGAAAAATTATATAATTAAACATTGATTTAATTTTATTATTCCTCAATATTGTCTATTTATTTTAGAATATTTATGTCCATATTTAATGACTTTATGCACCAAAACTTATAAAGACTTTTTCTCCCTCAAAAAATTTTCGCCCTTATAGTGTGCTCATTTTTAACTTTCCTTCATGTTCCCCAACTGCCTTTTTTGGAAGAGAAATGATGATGCATCTTATCAATCACATAGGTAATATTGTTTCTTTCAAATTAAAATCATTATCCATTGAATTAATGTATTTTTTTAATATTTATGTTTAATTAATTTTTTTAGTATTAATCACATAAGAAGTTTTTTTATACAAGTGTATTCTTTTGTTTGAGTTGGGATGGCATGTCCATCTTCCATGCCTTTTTTTACAAAACCTACATATACATATTCTCTCTCCACTAAAAAATGACCACTGTAGAAGGGGTTATTTTTTAAATTATAAGGGGTTATAACCCCTTCTAAAGACATTAGCAGCGGTTATGAGGAACCGCCGCAAATGTGCCCACCTACTGTTAGTAGAGGTGGTTTTGAGTAAGTGATGGTAAATGTGGGATGAATTTAGCAGTAGTTACATTAGAGGGGGTTTAAACCCCCTCTATTGTTGTCAAAAGTTTACCAGAAAAGGATTTCATTAGAGGCAGTTATAACCCCAACCACTGCTAATACAGGCATTAGGGGCGATTCAAAAATCCCCTAATTGTATATTGCATTAGGGGCGGTTTAACACATCCTCCCCGAATGTTTTTTTTATTTTTAAAGTTGTGATGTGCATGTACCAGTGTCTATCTGGTCTAGTGTCTCATGTCTCGGTGTCCCCCTGTCGGGTGTCTCGTTTCCCCCTTGTCTGTCTCCCAGGTGTTTGTTTGGTGTCCCCCCATGTATGTGTCTGTCAGTTGTCTGGTTTGTCTCGGTATCCCACCGTGTCTGTCCCCCTGGTGTCTCTCTGGTGTCTTGGTGTCCCCCCGTGTTTGTGTCTGTCTGGTGTCTGGTGTGTCAGTATCCATCTATCTGGTGTCTCAGTGTACCCCCGTGTTTATGTCTGTCAGGTGTCTCGTCTCTTGTGTCTCAGTCTTTCCCATGTATGGTGTCTCGTTGTCCCCAGAGTGTCTGTCTGGTTCCTCCCCCGATGTCCTCCCCATGTCTTCTCCCCTCCTCCCCCGATCTTTCTGGTGTCTGGTGTCTGTTGTGTCTCAGTCTCGGTCTCCCCTGGTGTCTGGTTTCTGGTGTCCGGATGTCCCCTGGTCCCCCAGTCTTCGTGTGTGTGTCCCGATCTAGACCCATTTCTGATCTCCTCTATGAGTGCCCCGGTCCATCCCCCAGTCTACTCTTGGTATGCAAATTTTTAAGGATTCCAAAATGATAGTGCAAGAGGGATTTGAACCGATGTTCTCCACGATATGTCGTCTGCGCTCAAACCACTACCCCAAGTATTTTTTTTATTTATGTATTGCATATATTATTCTATTTATATATATTGATAAGTTTATTAAAATATAAATTATTTTCATAGTATATTTAAATGCATATAATAAGTTTATTAAAATATGCATATATATTAATAAACAGATATATATATATATATTAACAAATTTACACAAAATTTATATATTATTGTATTTATATATATTAATAAGTTTATTAAAATAAACATTATTAAAAAAATATATTTAAATACATATAATAAGTTTATTAAAATATGCATATATATTAATAAACATATATATATTAACAAATTTACACATAATTTATATATTATTGTATTTATATATATTTATAAGTTTATTAAAATAAAAATTATTAAAACAATATATTTAAATACATATAATAATTTTATTAAAATAAGCATATATATTAATAAACATATATATATTAACAAATTTATACATAATTTATATATTATTGTATTTATATATATTAATAAGTTTATTAAGATAAACATTATTTTCATAATATATTTAAATAAATTAAATAAATAACATGTATCTATATTTATATAAATATAAATATATATGTATATATATATATATATTTTGTACACCTCTATAAATTATATATTTACATATATTTAAATAAAGTTATGCATGTATGTATTTATAAATATATTTATATCTAATACACACAAATGAAAATGTGTATTTATTTGTTTATTTATAATTTTTTATATTTATTTTAATACACGTATATTATATATATATATATATATTACCCAAATATATTATGAAAATATATATATACATATTATATTTATACATACAAAATTAAAAAATATATATATATATATTACATATTTATATGAATATAATATATTATACGTTTTATAAATACATTCATATATTTATAAAATATATACTATATATATATATTATGAATTTGTTTTAGAATAGTAGGGGTTCACAACCCCTCTGATCTTAATTTAGAGGGGGTGTGAACCCCCTCTAATGTAAAATAATATTGGGGGTTCAAGAGGGGGTTTTGAACCCCCACTAATGTCTTATATTACAGGGGGTTGTGAACCCCCACTATTTTCTTTAAAAAACAAAGTTCTTATAACACACACAGACACACATAACACCTCTAAAATCAAACTGAATATATATGTGTGTGTGTAGCGCCTCTAACCGAATATATATAGTTCATGAAATTAAATATATAGAGCTACTAATTATTAAAGTGGTGATAGTTTTAACATAACTATTACTAAAATCCAACTACATATTAAAAAAATGTTAAAATTTTTAGAGGGGGTTGTGAACCCCCTCTAAATTTGATGATTAGTGGGAGTTGTGAAGAACCCCCAATAATTTTACCGAAAATGAATTTAGAGGGGGTTGTGCATAACCCCATCTAAATAACCCCCTCTAATGTAATTTTTTTTAGTGCTCAAAACATCTTCACCCCTATAGTGTTGGTATTTATCACTTTCCTTCATGTTCCCTTCACTACCTATGCATGAAGAGAAATGAAGATACATCTTCTCAATCATAGAGGTAATCCTGATGTTTGTAAAGTAAAATCATTCTCCATTTAATTAATTTGTTATTTCATATTTAGGTTTAATTTATTTATTTTTATTATTACTCACATTAGAATTGTTTTTTTATATAGGTGTATTCTTTTGTTAGGGTTAGGGTGTTCTATACATCTTGCATTCCTTTCTATACTAAAACTTCCATAGAATTCTCTCTCAAAACCTTTTCACCCATTCATTTTTTTTATTTATCTTATTCCCTCAAGTTCCTTCCATTGTCTTTTTAGGAAGAGAAATGATGCTACCTCTTCTCAATCATAAATGTGATCTTGATGTTTTCATAGTAAAATCATATTCCATAGAATTAATGAATTATTTCATATTTATGTTTAATTTATTTATTTTTAGTATTACTCATATAATAATTGTTTTCCTATATAGGTGGATTATTTTTTTCGAGTTGGGGTGGTTTGTTCGAAGCTTCTCATGCTCATGAGAGATTGTATTTCGAGCTTTCAATAGAGATAATGACAACAGGGAAATGCATCAAGAATACCTACAACCATCTTAAATAGATGATTCCTACTACTTATTTAATTAATTTTGTTATCATTTCATCTATTATTTATAATTTAATTTCCTTATAATTTTTATCTAATACTTATTTAGTTTTTTTCACTAATCTTTTGGGAAGTCATATTTTTCTTTCAACTATTTGAAACATTCCACCAAAGAGATAAAATTTTATTTTCTACTAATTTTACCATGATTTCTATGGTCTTTCATTTTTGAACTTCCAAAAATGAATATTGATTCTATTTTCTTATCCTAAAAATGTTTTCAGCTAAGAACATCAAGTTTATATGCATTACTAGGAGTTCGAAAAAGAAATCCTATAGAAATATAACAACCCTTCTCTTTATTTCACATTAATACTTGATTTATTACAAAAAAATTACACTTAATACAACCCAAAAGATCTATAAGTCTTATATATTTTGTAATTAGGTAAATAACATAACATCTTGAACATGGGATACAACAAAGTTTTTAAAAACTCCCTTAACATACTTTATTTAAAATTTCTTTCACATGCTTAGAATACTCCTTAGAACTTAAAACTACATGGGATAACCTAGGGACATACATAAGAAAGGGGTGAGATATAAAGCCTAGTGAGGGAATAAACATGGAATAAGTGATACATGTTATACAATAGGCATATTAATGAGGAAAAAAATATGAATAATAAGGCATGATATAGCATGATAATCATAACATGGGAAATGTAGAAACAACTTAAAACACTGAATCATGAACATAGGTCAAGCTAAAACCACCAAGAATTCATGGTGGAAAACGTACCATAAATAAATCATGTAAACCCTTGTCCCAACATTATGTATCATGATACTAAACATTACCCAATGCATTGGAGTGCTATCTGGGTGCACCCATCATAATCATTTCATACTCATTCTTAAGTGTGCCACATATATCATACGATATGGATTCATTAGTCATCATAATTTATTCCATGATTAAACAATTTTTATTACATACATGTAAGTCCCCAATAAATAAGTATATATTCATAAATTTGAATACCCTTAATAGAATAATGGGTATTTTATTCACTACCCTATTTTTTCGTATGTAAAATCACAATGAAATTTCGAGAGCATAACGACATTACATAAAAATTCATAAAAATGGTTGATGAGAAATAAAGGGGTATATTACCATTTAAAATTAAAATGGTAAGTAATGTAGATATTGAATAATATTTTTCAACATTAGTAAATGTAAATAGAATGCATAATTTCATAAATAAACTTTAATAAAGAAGAAAAGGTGAGGATCCTGTACCAAATTTCAGCATAATAACAACTTAGGTAAGGGTTAAAATAGAGGATTATAAATGATACCACATTCAAATAACATAAAATGGAAAATAAGTTAATTATTTAAATGAATTTAAATATATCCATTTTAAATTACAAGAACTAATTTCAAATAAGTTGCATGAATTTGAAAGGAGGAGAGGAAGGTGAGAATCCCTTACTTGAGTGTGTGACTCCAAAGTCAAGGGAGGGTCTACTTAGAAGCTTCGTGGAACCTTTGAAGGAATATAGGGAGGGGAGGGAAGAATACGGATGTGCTCCAAAGAGTTTCAGTGAAGAGAAATGGGATCTTGGGTGGGTTAATATAGGAAAACATGGAGATTTATTTATTATTTTGTTTTTGGATTATACATAATAAAATATCCAAAACAGCAAACCATACCATGGTTTTTACCCATGGTTTCTACCAAAGGGGGGTATTTTTATTATTTTATAAGTCCAATGGCCTAAATTAATAAAATTTTACCCTTGGTGATGTGGAGGTGAGTCACACTCTTAAAGAAATAATTTCAAAATATTAAAATATATTATAAGTATTGGAGGATTCATAATGGCGTTAAAAAATTAATAAAATAAACTTAAAATCATATTATTTTAAAGGGAAAAAAATATTTGTTCTTGTATCATATTTTTATTATTTATTACATCACTTATGGGTCATTTTGATGTCATAAACACATAGTATATTTGTACGGTATTTAATTTTTACCCGAAAATTCGACTGTCTACGAAAATTATAAAAAATAAAATGTTGGATAATTTGGAAATACTGATTCAAAAAAATAATTATTTTATCTAAATAATTTTCTAAATATGTGAATTTTTACTTTTAAAATAATAATGACATTTATTAAAAATGAATGATTTTTTACAATAACAATTTCTGAACCCTTATAAAAATTAAATTTTATTTCATAAAAATTATATGATCATTTATATTTAATAAAAAATTATTTAAAAATATTATCTGATAAAATATTTTTGTTTTAAAAAATCCATTAATTCATAAATTCATTAATAGAATCTAAATATTAACCAAAAAATTGAAGTTGTGTTTTATAAAAATTATTTAAAATATAACAATAATATGATGGAAATATATTCATCAGTATATACAAAATAATTTACATACTCATATTTCTAGGTTATTTTTACATATCCCTTTAATACTCCTAAAAACACCCTAAGGTTAAGATGTGCGATGGTTGGACTTTCAGGGGCAGTTCGGCGAACATGGTTTCGTTTATGATCTTGATAAGCTTGAACTTCTCCCATAAACTATTTCACTCATGCTAAAGTTATTGAATCTATCTTGGGATTGGTCAAGGGAAAATCCTATAAATTATATCTCCCTTGGAAGATCTGATAAATGGGCTTTGTACGGTAAGATCCTACTCATTTAGGTCATCACTTCCTTTGTATGTGACAATTGGATTTGTTAAAACCCTATATTTATACTAATCATGTGATCACTTTCAAATGGATATATTATCAATGATAATGATACATAATGGTCTTTTAATTTCAATGGGAATAATATTACAAAATAATTTAACGTGTTTTCTAAAACCATATTATATAATAATACATTAAATAAAAATGAAAGGGGAATTTTATTTGTAAAATTTAAAGTTTTTACAATCTTCCCCACTTAAGAAATTTTTCCCTTGTAATTTTATTCTCCAATGCTAAAAAATATGAGGGTAACTCTTCTTTATCACTTCTTATGGTTCCCATGTTACTTATTCAAACTTTTACTTTCACAAAAACACTCTGACTAGAAGCACTGTCGTATTTTTTAGACCTTTTTCTCTATGATCTAAGATATTCATCGGTTAATCCTCATTGGAAAGGTCATTATACAATGGTACCACCTATGTATTGAGTTCATGGAAGGGGTAATGTATCTACTTTATCAAGAGGGATACATGGAATACATCATGTACTTGAGATAGTTTTGGTGGGAGTGCTAGTCGATGGGCCACCACTATAATGTGATCAGGGATCTCAAAAGGGTCGATGTACCTTGGACTAAGATTTCCCTTCTTCACAAATATCATCACCTTATTCCATGGAGATATGAGGAAGAATAACTTGTCTCCAACATCAAACTCTAGGTCTCACCAATTATTGTCATCATATATCTTCTATCAACTCTAAGAATCTTTGATATGTTACTTAATGGTTTTAACCTTATCAACCATTTTCTATACCAATTAAGGACCTAATAGTTTGTGTTCCCAAAATTCATCCCAATATACAGGTGTTCTACACCTCTTACCATAAATGGATTCATAGGGAGACATTGGGATGCTCGATTAGAAATTGTTTTGGTAAGAGAACTTGATCAGAGGAAGATGTTGGTCCCATCCTCCTTTGAATTAAATTGATAATTATCTCAATATTACCTCAACTGTTTGGATGGTACTATTAGATTGGACATCAATTTTAGGGTGATGATCCGTACTGAAGTTCATCTTAGTGTTTAGAGCATACTATAAATTTTTCCAAAACATAGAGGTGAATCTTGGATCTCGATCAGACACAATTGATAGTGGAACTCCATACAGACTCACCACTTCTCTAATTTATATCCATTCAAGTTGATCTAGGGAGAAATTCTCCCAAATCTCAATGAGGTGTGCAGTATTTGTAAGATGATCCCCAAAAACCCATATATCATTGTTTCCTTTGGATGTATTCTAAATCCCAGTAACATATTCCATGGTGATTTTTCACATTTCCATGTTGGTATGGGTAATGGTTGCAGAATCCCATTATGCTTCTGCCATTCATCATTAACTTACTAGCATACCAGAAAAGTTGATGTATATTCAGTGATATCCTTCTTCATGTTTTCCCACCAATAGAGTTTTATGAGATCTTGATACATCTTTGTATTTCCTAGGTGAATGGGGAATGTCAAGCTATGTGTATCATTAAATAGCTACATATTTAACTTATGATTTTATAGAACACATATTATTGACCCAAATCTCATAATTCCTTCTTTATTAACATTTAAATATGATTATTTATCAATTCTTATATTTTCCACCTTCTTCTAAAATTCACACATTAAATTTTTTAGCATCCTTTAACCTTTCAAGAAGAGACGATTGAGAAATAATTTGGGAAAGGATTAATGATTTTCCTTCCTTTATGATCCCCATGTATATCTTCTTAAATTCTAATAAGATTTTATCTTTATTAATTCCCATCAGTGATAAAATTACTGGATCCTTTCAACTAAGATAATCATACACTTTATTCAGTTTACCAAGAGGGTAGTGAATTGAGTAGTCATGGTCCTTGATCATCTCTAACCATCTTCATTTGTGAATATAAATCTCTTTCTATGTGAATATATATTTAAGGATATTATGATCAGTATATATCTCACACTTCTCCCCATAGAGGTAATGTTTCCAGATTTTCAATCCAAAGATCATAGCTACCAACTCCAGATCATTTGTGAGATATTTTTTATCATTAACTTTCAACTGCCTTGAGGCGTAGGCAATGATTTTGTCATTCTACATTAACACACAACCCAATACCTTATTTTAACAATCCTTAAATACTAAAAAAAATCTCCACTTGTGGGTAGTGTGAGCACAGGGGCAGTGATAAGATTCATTTTTATCTCCTTGAAGCATTCTTCACATTCATCATTCTAAGAAAACCTGACTCCCTTCTGAGTCAGCTTGGTAAGAGGGTTCTAAAATTGTGATAAATTTATCAGAAATTGGCGATAATACCTAGATTACCCAAGGAAACTATGGATATCAATCATATATATTGGGACTGACAATCCTTCAATGTATTTTGTCTTTGAAGGATCCACATATATCACATTGCCTCTGATTATATTCCCCAAGAATGAGACTTCCTTTAACCGAAACTTACATGTGTTGTACTTAGCATAAATTTTATCCTTTTGTAAGGTCTTTATCATAATTTCCAAATACTCCTCATGCTCCTCCTTACTTTTGGATTATATCAGGATATCATCTATAAAGACAACCACAAATTTGTCGAGTTAATCTCTAAAGACTTTATTCATCAAATCCATGAAGATTTCTTGAGAATTATTGATTCTAAATGGAATCACTATGGACTCATAGTGTCCATAAATTTTATAAAATGTAGTCTTGGGGATATATTCCTTATTTACCCTTACATGATAATATCCCAACCAAAGATCCACCGTGTAGAAGTATTGTGCTCTATGTAGCTGATTGAACAATTCATCGATCCATGGAATATGATACTTTTTCTTTATTGTGATCGTATTGGCCTCACGATAATCAATGAGAAGGCACATCAACCCATACTTCTTCTTTATGAAGAGGGATAGTACACCCCATTGTGAATCATTTGGTCATATAATCCCTTTATCCATATTCTTATGTAGATGTTTATTTATCTCCTCAAGTTCCACAATATCCATACTATATGGAGTCTTGGATATGTGAAATGCCCCAGCTATAAGCTTGATTTAAAATTCAACATCCCTACTAGGATGAAGACCGGAAATTAATTAGGAAACACATCAATGTATTCCATAACTTTAGGCATGTCATCAAGGATGATCTTTTCCTTAGACTCAATCATTAGATCTAGATACACTTTCTCGTAGGGCAATAATATCCATTCTTGAGATAATGGTGTTAAAGAATATTTGTCCTCCTCCGTGCACTCGTACAGAATTGGGGGTAGATTCTCTATATGGAGAGTGATTTCATTCTCATGATAATTTATATTGGCTCTATACAAGTAAATCCAATCCATGCCCAGAATTGTATCCAATTCCACAAAAGAAAGTATGACAAGGTTTGCTAGAAAGTTCATCCAAAAAAAATTGACAGAGCATGAGTTATATTCTTGGGATGGAATAATTTTTCCATTTATTTTTTTCATCTAAATCTCTACTTACATGATTTCTAGTGGTGTTTGAATAGTTCTACTAAAAATTCATGATATGAAGGAATTTATAGAACTAGAATCAAAAAGTATGTTCAATATTCCTGAAAAAATAACTAGTGTAATTATCACAACTTCATTGTTGGGATTCACTTTAGTGGTAGTGATGGAAAAATATCACCCTTTCTACTGTGGAGTTTTTTTGTTTCCTCTAAAAACCCCTGGCTCTGGGAATTAGTTTGAAAAGTTCTCTAGTTCATAAAAGTTGTAGAAATGAACAATGCACTGAGGGTTGACTAGATCATTCCCTTCCTATGTCGCATTAGAAAATTTCTCCTATTAGTAATTATTAGCTATTTATCCTTCCTTCCCACACCTAAATCATTTCTTCATCCCCCTTAGGAAATTTTTACAGTTCTTTTTTCCATACTTTTGACAAGTGGGGTGATGATATTTCTTAGCAATATTATATTTATTCATCAAACCACCATAATAAAACTCCAATTTATGATTCTTATCCCCATGATACCCTTTAGATTCTATAATATTCATCTAGACTTTAAGGGGACATCAGAAACTTTCCTCATAGCTATCAAAGTCACGGATTGCCAAGTATTTTTATATACTAGGTTTTAGCCCTCCAAAGAAGCGGTAAACCTTATATTCAAGGGTAATGACAAAACTAAAGGTGCTTCATGAAAGTATTATGAATTTTTCCTCATACACATTTATAAATTCATCATCTCTTTTCTTGAGGGAGTGTGAATACCTGTCTATTTTAATTCAAAGGGTTCCAGTAAAATATTTATCAAAAAACATTTTCTAGAATTCCTTCCACTCCATTTCTTCAATCTCTTCCGTAGGATTCATATTCTTGATCAATGTCTAACACTGATAAACTTTTCCCACCATATGATAAACATAAAAAATAACCTTCTATTGTTTTTAACATTGAAGGATGGATAAGATATTCTCAATGGAGTTGATTCATTGTTTTGTGATTAAGAAACCAGATGATCTATTGAAAGTATGAGGCCTTTGTCACATGAAACTATCAATTGAGGATTTTTCTCTATTGGGGGGGGGGGACGCTTCAACTGATCTAGGATTATATTT
The DNA here is from genome assembly GCA_963277665.1 of Viscum album. Taxonomy (NCBI): domain Eukaryota; kingdom Viridiplantae; phylum Streptophyta; class Magnoliopsida; order Santalales; family Viscaceae; genus Viscum; species Viscum album. The sequence goes on along the minus strand of OY728141.1, from coordinate 1,026,878,726 downwards.
ATAACCTGAGTCAACTAAGATACTATTATGATAAATTTTTCAATTCATCCTCCCATTGGATTGGTTATCTCATTAAGGAAGACATCCTATTTTCCATCACATTGATTGTTTACCCAATTTCTCCTATTTATGGACATTTGATAGAATAAAAGGAAAATTATGTGTGATTATTTTTAACAATTAGACACCTAAATGGGAACCCAATGACATTAAATGGATAACGTATAAATTACATTTTTCAATTTAACTTATGAGTTTCTAGGTTTCAATCTATATTATCCATGATCTATTTCTAAACATATATTCTTATGGTATTTATTTTGTTGCCTTAATAATGGTTTGTAATTATATTATGAATTTATCAAATCATATACCTTTATGTTTCAAACCAAGTTCACATTAAGGCATGTAATCATATATCAAGTTGCCCCGAGTTAGGCCCAAAAAACCTTACCGGAGTTATTACTCATGGGTACATTTATGAAAAAACCATGTCCACTTGTAGTATGTAGATGGGGATATTTTTTCTTAATAAACCAATTACTATGTACTTACCAAATTTTAGGGATATTTTATTATACTTAGTCTTATCCCTATGGTCTTTTCTATAGTTCTCTAATCCTAATCCCAAAAATAAATGAAAATTTCCTCAGATAACAATTATAGAAACCCTTCTATTTATTTCACAATAAAACATGATTTATTACATAAATTACACATAATAAAACCAAAAATATTGATAAGTATAGTGTATTTGGGAATTAGGTAAATAAAATAACATCTTGAAAAAAGGATACCACAACATTATTAAAAAATTCCTTAACATGCTTTATTGAAAACTTCTTTAACATGCTCAAAATAATCCTTCAAACTTAAAACTACATGGGATAACCTGGGGACATACATAAGAATGTGGTGAGATATAAATCCTGGTAAGGGAATAAACATTTATTAAGTCATAAATGTTAGATAATAGGTATATCTATGAGATACAAAAGGAACATGAATAATAAGTCATGATATATCATGATAATCATTACATTGGAAATGTGGAAACTATTTAAAACACTAAATCATGAAGATATGTCAAGGACTAACCACCAAAACATTATAGTGGAGAATTTACATAAAGGAAAAACATAAAATAATGTTTCAAATTGACTTATCATGATATTAAACATTTCCCAATGCATTGGAGCACTATCTAGGCGCACTCATCATAATCATTTCATTCACATGCTTAAGTGTGTCACATAGATCATTTGACTTGGATTCATTCATCATCATAATCTATTGTATGATCAAGGAATGAGGATTACTTAAATTTAAGTCCCAAATCAGTAAGTATATGTTCATAAAGGTAAATACCCATGATAAAATAATGGGTATAGTATTCACTACATGATTGTTTTGGCATCGAAAATCATTGTAAAATTTCAGTAGCATAATGGCATTACCTAAAAATTCATAAAAATGTTTGATGAGATATAAATGGGTCTCTCACCATTTAAAAATAAATTGGTAAGTAATAAGTACATGTAAGTACATTTCCCAATATTATGAAATGGAAATAGAATGCATAAGTTCATAAAGAAACTTGAATAAAGAAGATAATGTGAGGATCCCTTACTGAATTTCTATATAGTAATGGATTAGGTAAGGGTCCAAATGGGGGAGGTTAAATGATCCATTATTCAAATAAAATCAAATTTATAGTAAGGTAATTATTTGAAATTAATGAAGATATAACCATTTGAAATTACAAGAACTAATTTCAAAGTAGTTTCATGAATTTTAGAGGACGAGAGGAAAGTGAGGATCTATTACTTGAGTGTGTGGATCCAAAGGATTTTGGAGGGGCTTCATGAAAGATTTGGATCACCTAGGGAGGACTCTAGGGAGTGGAGGCTAGATTTTGGATGGGCTCTAAGGAGTTAGCGTGAAGATAAATGAGATCGTTGGTGGTATTATATAGGAATAGATAAGTATCTCTTATTGTTTTGGTTTTTCATTCTACATAATAAAATATACAAAAACACAAAAAATACCATAAATTTTGAGCACATTTTATACCAAAGGGGGTTGTTTTTATTATTTTATAATGATAAGGTCCTAACTTACTAAAATATTACCCTTGGTGATGTGGAGGTGAGTCACACTCTTAAATAAATGATTTTAAAATCCTAAAATATATTATAATTTTTGGAGGATTTATAATGTCTTTGAAAAATAAATAAAATAAACTTAAAATCACATTATTTTAAAGGGAAAACATATATCTATTTTTGGATCCTATTTTTATTATTTATTACATCATTTTTGGGTTATTGTGATGTCATAAAACATAACATATATTTATATGGAATTTAATTCTTACCCAAAAATTCAATGGTCCTAGAAAATTATAAACAATTAACCATTGGATAATTTTGAAATCTTGATTCTAAAAATAATATTCATTTTATATAAATAATTTTATAACCATGTGAATTTTCACTTTAAAAATAATAACCGATATTTATTGAAAATGATGGTTTTTTGACAATAACAGTTTTCCAACCCTTATAAAAATTACATTTAAATTCATAAAAATTATATGATAATTTATATTTAATTTAAATATTTTATAATAATATTTTATTAAAATATTATTTATTTTCAAAAATCCATTAATATATAAATTCATTAATTAAATTTCAATATTAACTAAAAAATACAAGTTGTGTTTTATTAAATTAATTTACAATGTAACAATAATAGTATGGAAATATATTCATCATTATATACAAAATAATTTACATAATAATATTTCTAGGGTATTGATACATATCCCTTTAATACACTAGCAAATTCACTAAGAATATGGTGCGCGATGGTGGGACTTTCATTGGGTGGTTGGACAAACATGGTATGGGTCTTGATCTCGATGAGCTTAAACTTCTCTCGTAAATGGTTTTGATTGTGCTTAAGTTGTTGGATATAAGATTGTGATTAGTCAAGATAAAATCCCAAAAATGATATCTCCCTCATAAACTCTAATAAATGGTCTTTATAAGGTACGATCATATAGGTTAAGTCCATCAACTTCATTTGTCTATGATAATTTGATTTGTTAAAACCCCATATTTATACTAATAAAGTGATCACTATTAAAATGTTATATTATCAATGGTAATGATACATAAAAAAAATTAAATCCTATAGAAATAATAATATAAAAGAAGTTCATGTGTTTTTTATAACGATATTATATAATAAGACATTTAATAAAAATGAAAGGGGAAATATATTTTTAAAAGTTTGGGTCATTACAGGAAATCATGGAAACATTGGTAGTTAGGATTTTTTTGAGACTTTTCGAAATATGGGAATTAGTAGTACCTCAATATGATACACAGTGTGACCAGTATTACTTCAAGTGATTCAATTTATTTAAAATTGACATTAATATTAGTAAAAAATACAACTGAAATACTCAAAACTAAGAAAAAATATTCAGATTGTTTTGATACTTTAAGACAATTATCCATAAGTAATTTTTCACATGTAGTAATTATCCACACCTCAATCTAATACACAATGTTTCTGGTATGACTCAAAAGTGTTTGTTATCAATTTAAAAATGACATTTTAGTTCAAAAAGTTCCATTCACTGAAAACTGAGAAAACATGCTCAGAATGTATTGATAATTTAGAGAAATGATTTATAAATCATTTTTGAAATGTAAATATTTTTCTCGCATCAAACCAATACATGATGTGTTTGGTATGATTCAAAGTGCATGTTTCTATTTTAAAATGAAATTTTAGTAAAAAAAGACAAGCGACGTACTCAAAAAAAGTAAACTCGTTCGTATTGTTTTGATATTTTTTTTAAAAAGACCCATAAGTAAATTGAGATCTATAGGAATTAGCTGCACTTCAATATGATGCATGGTGTGATTGGTATGACTCAATGTGTGTATTTTTTTTATAAAATTGACATTAATTTTAGTAAAAAAGACAACTAACCTACTCAAAATGGACAAAACTCATTTGTATTATTTTTTATACTTTAGTAAAATGATCCATAAGTCGTTTTTTATGTGTAGGAGTCATACTCACCTCAATATGATACATGATGGGTTGTGTATTACTCAAAGTTTCTGTTATCAGTTTAAAATCGAAATTTTTTCAAAAAGTGTCACTCATTGAAAACCAATAAAATTCACTTGTATTGTTCTGATAATTTAGTAAAATTATTCATAATTCATTTTTGACATGTAGTGATTATTCTCATTTCAAACTGATAAATGATGTGACCGGTATGAGTCAAAGTGCATGTTTCCAGTTTAAAATGATATTTTAATAAAAAAAGAGAAGTGATGTACTCAAATATGAGAAATTGCTTTCAAATTATTTTTATATTTTAGAAAAATTATCCATATTTTAATTGAGACATGTAGTAATTATCCTGACCACAATTTGATTCACAATGTTACCGGTATGACTCCATGTGTGTCTTTTTATGTAAAATTGGTATCTATTTTAGTAAAAAAGACAACTAAACTTATCAAAACTAAAAAGAGGATTCAAAATATTTTTATAATTTAGTAAAATGATCAATAAGTTATTTTTGATGTATAGGAATAAGAATCACCTCAATATGATGCACGGTGTTTCTAATATAACTCAAAATGTCTGTTATTAGTATAAAATTGAAATTTTAGTTCAAAAGGTTTCACTCTCTAAAAACTAAGAAGACATGGTAATATTGTGTTAATAATTTAGTAAAATGATTCATAAATTATTTGTGACATATATTAATTAGTCTCACATCAAACTGATTCACGATGTGACTGGTATGAGTCAAAGTGCATGTTTTGTAGGTTAAAATGACATTTTAGTAAAAAAGACAAGTGACATACTCAAATCCAAGAAAATATATTCATGTTGTTTTAATACTTTAGTAAAATTGACCATAAAACATTTTGTACCTGTAGGAATCATCCACACCTCAAACTTATACACAGTGTGACTGATATGACTCCCAATGTATATTTTTATTTTAAAATTGACATCAATTTTTGTAAAAAGAACAACTAACCTACTCAAAACTGTGAAAATCCATTCAAATTATTTTAATAATTTAGTAAAATGATTCATAAGTTAGTTTTAAAGTTTTTTAATCATAAAAACCTCAATCTAATATACGATGTTCCCAGTATGACCCCAAGTATCCATTATTAGTTTAAAATGGAAATTTTATTTCAAAATATTTCACTCACTTAAAACCAAGAAAATGATCTCAGGATGTCTTGATAATTTATTAAAATGGTTCATAAATTAATAATAATTTTTAGGAATAATTATCATATAAAAATAATATATTATGTAAGTGGTACAAGTCAGAGTGTGCGTTTCTAGTTTAAAATGACATTTTAGTAAAAAATACAAGTGACGTACTCAAAACCAAGAAAACACATTTTTATTGTTTTGATAATTTAGTAAAATTTTCCATAAGTCATTTTATATGTGTATGAATTAGCCTCACCTCAATAAAATTCACAGTGTGACTGGTATGACTCCAAGTGCACCTTTTTATTTAAAATTAACATCAATTTTAGTACAAAGTTCAACTGAACTAATCAAAATGGATCAAACACATTCATATTGTTTTTATACTTGAGTAAAATTATTCATAAGTCAATTTTGACATATAGGAATAATATTCAACTCAATACAATACATAATGTTTATGGTATGTCTCAAAGTGTCTGTTATCAGTTTAAAATTAATATTTTACCTCAAAATGTGGCCCTCACTAAAAACGAAGAAAACACACTTGGATTGTATTTATAATTTAGTATAATGATTCATAAGTCATTTTTGACATGTATAAATTAGCCTCACATAAAATTGACACACTATGTGACCAGTATGAGTCAAAGTGTGTGTTTTCAGTTTAAAATGACATTTCAGTAAAAAAGACAAGTGACATAATCAAAACCAAGAAAATTATTTCATATTATTTTGATACTTTAGGAAAATGATACATAATTAATTTGAGGCATGTAGGAATTATCTGAACCTAAATCCAATTCACAGTGTGACCATTATGACTCCAAGTGTGTCTTTTCAATATATAAGTGTCATTTTGGTTTAAAACGCACATCACATTGCCAAAATTGAGAAAACAGGACTAAAATGTTTTATCGTCATTTTATATGATATTAATTTATTTATTTCCTTATAATTTTTATCTTTTACTTATTTAATTAATTTTCACAAAGATAATTCTTTAATATGAACAAGAAATGGTGTAATGCGTAAGAATCAACCACAACTCAATTTGACACATAGTGTTCCTGGTATGAATCAAAGTTCAGTTTAAAATTAACAGTTTATGTTAATTTATTTCTTTATATTATTACTAAAATAATAATTTTTTTCTTATGTAGGTGCATATTTCTCTTGAGTTGGGGTGGTCTATTCGGAAATAGCTTGAGTCAGGGTCAGTGGCAAAAGAAAACGGAACATTGATGTTTTTGAATGTAAGAAATAATTTGTAATTACTCAAGTATTATATAAATCAATATTTTAAATTTCTATAATATAGTGTTTTTCTTGTATTTTATTGTAGGATTTATTTCATTTAAATTCTATATTGGTACTTGATTTTGGTGATATCTGGTGGTGTTTTCGGTGATGTAGTGTGCTATTACAGCACACTACAGTATGCCCCTTTATCAGCGCTTTTATAAGCAGTGATAAAGTCCATTTTTAGCTATGTTAAATTCCTATTTTGTAATATTGGTTCTTATAAAAAAAACCCATGTTAAAAATACCTAAGGGTTTTTGTAATTTCTTGCATTACCAAAATCAAGGGTTAGAATCTTGTTAAGTTTAATCAAAGAGTTGTTGATAGAATATTTATTGGTTATAATACCAATTGTAGAGGGTATATGTGTTATAATTAGGAAACAAAAAATATTTTTTCCTATATAGATATGAAGGTTCTTAAATAATCTAATAATAAATTTTCATAGACAATTGAAAATATAGAGGAATGGTAAGATGAAATGGTTGCAACTAAATAGTGTTACAAAGTTCTTAATGAAAGTAATAGTATTTAAGATATGTGAGATGAATATTATGACTCAAACATCTCAAGTGATGTGGAAAAATTATGTTTATCTTCTCATCCTTGGGGATTAAAGTGGATTTCCAAGACATCATTGGATATCAAGAACAATGGGCTCAAAAAAGGAGAATATTGGGGTTAGTTTTCATACTTCCTTATATTCATAGGTTGATCTAAGAGATGTTAAAAAATATTTGGAGAATCAAGAGTGGAATGATACCTTGAATGAAGAGTTGGATTAGATAGATACAAATGACACATGGTAACATATACCTGAACCAACTAATAATAATATGATTGGTACAAAAATGGGATTTTTGAAACAAGTTGAATGAAAAAGGTGAAGTTATCAAAACAAGACATGAATGGTTTATATAGGTTACTCACAAATTTAAGGTATTGATTTTTATGCTACATTTTCCCTATTATTAAGGCCCAAAACTATCAAAATCTTTATTGTTATCACCACACAATAAATATACAATATATTCCAGATGGATGTCAAGCCATATTTTCTTAACATAGAGCTCGATGAAAAAGTTTATATTGAACAATCATGTGGATTCATGATTTCAAAAGATGAAAGTTATGTGTGTAAGTGAAGGAAAGTTTTTTATGTTTTTAAAAAGCTATGATATCTTGGTATTCTAAACTAGATACTTTCTTATGGAATTTGAATTTTATGAAAGGGGGAGTTGATAGTAACAACTACATAAAAAAAATATAGAGGTTTCCCTCATTTTGATTGTTTATTTTGATGATATAATATTTTTAGGGAATAAAGAAGAAATTTTTAAAAATAATTCTGAGGATATGAATAATATATTTTTATTTTCCATGATTTGAGAAATGATATACTTTCTTATCTTAAAAATATCACAAAATAATAAGTACATTTTTCTATATCAAGTTAAGTATGTTAAGGAACTTTTAAATAAAATCATCAAAAATAATTAAAAAACTATTTCCAAACATATTATATTTCAAAAAAAAAGTTTTCAAAATAAGGAAAAATAAAATAGGTTGATCCTAAAGAGTTTATGAATTTTGTTGGAAGCTTTGTATATCTATTAGATTTATGGATAGATAAAGTATATGTTATTACCTTGTGTTCCCAGTATAAAAGTTATCCCAAGGTATATCATCCTATGGAAGGGAAAAATTATTATATATATATAATTAATGAATAATTTTGGAATAAAATATGATGGATTAATAAATATTGATCTATTTTGTTATATAGAAACATATTGGGTAGGTTGTGTTGATAATATAAGATCCAAATCTACTGGAGTTTTCTTCTCTGGAGAAAGATGTGTGAGGTATCATATCATGAAGTAGAATTCAATAACACTAATAATGGTTAAAGTTGAGTATGTTTCTTTCACTCAACCTAAAACATAGTTCATATGGATGAAAATATATTTGTATTATTTTTGGGTTGATTTGAATTCACCTATTCTCTTTGGTTGTGATAATAAAAGTGTTATAAATCTCACTAATAATCCAATGTTAAATTCTTGTTTCAATAACATTGATAAAAATATATATAACTCCATCAAATAGCATGTGAAGATGAAATAACTAGTGTTGGAGTCACTTCTTATAATAGAGAAAGTGGATTATATCTTCACAAAACCATTGTTAAAAAAATCAAAAACTAAGGTTGATCATGGGTGTAGAACCTCTCTCTCTTCAAGGCTAAGGTAAAGAGTGGCCTATGATTTCAGTTTTTTTGTACTATATTAATAGTTTTTTTATGTGGATGTATAAAAAATTATTCTTAAAGGTTAAATTTGTTTTTGATGATGAAAATTAAAAGTAAAATAAATTTTTTTGAGAAGTTTTTAATAAAAGTTTCTTAAAATGTGTACAAAATTTTTCTAAATTCACTAATTATAGAAATCACTGTATTTTTGTTCAATTATTCTTATTCTCTATAATAATTTTTCTCAAATAGGATTAGAATTTTTGGATAAGAAATTCATTTCTTGAGTTTTAGAGTTTTGTTGACTTATGTTGTGTGGTTAAAAACAAAATCAAATGGTGGATATTGTTGGGACAAAGAGGTTTAGAGTTGTTCTAAGAAGAATATAAAGAAAAAAAGGTTTCTAAAATTGTTTTATTTTTTTTATAACCTAAATCACCTTGAAGTATTGTTAATTCATTCAAAGGTAATCACATTAAGTTTATCATATCAACTGAATCAGATGAATTCCAACAGCTCGAGTTCATCAGATGGACGCTATTGTCCTGATGTGATTGACCAGAGTTCTAATATTGAATATTTCTCCAAGTGAGATCAAAATATTTATTGGATAAAATTTTTCAGTGAATAAAATCATATTATACTTTTATCATCCTAAATTTCTTAACATCATGGGTATTTAAAGATCTCATGATCTAATCCTGAGTTGAATGGGGGACAATAACATTCATGTGTAGAAATTTCATTATATTAAGACCTATGGAGATCACCATATATATATTATAATCCAAAGTTTTGGTTGAGAAAAAATAAAATCCAAAATTATATGAAGATATGATGTTATGGTTTTATAAATCTTTATTGGAGAGAATATTTTCTAGAGGTTCATCTGACTGTAAATGTTAAAGTCATCAAATTGAGTACATGAGAAAAATATTTTACAATGTCATTGAGTATAAGATTGTTTTCTGTTTTATGAATTATATTAGATGGACTTGCATAAATTTTAGGATGTGAGGTGAATAAGTATAATAATTATCAAGAATAAGTCTTGGATTAATCAGATAGAAAGCTATATTTGATGTATTTGGACATATGTATTTGTATGAGGTTCATCAGTCAGAGGTTACCAATAGAAAGAAACATTAAACGTTTCCTAATGCAAGTCATTAGTTTGATAAGGGGTCTGTAAAAATGATTTTCATAGGTTCCTATGAAGTTATTCAAAAACTGATCATGGGGATTTCATGGTCCACAGTCAAACAAATATTTTTTATAACCTCCTTATACAACCTAGTGGATGGAAAGAGTCATCTCTCAAGGAGTAAGGCATGGGTGTTTAAGTTATCCTAACACTTATGTATTTTTTAGTTATTTTTTTCTTAATTTTAAACACAAAACAGATATGGATTTTTGAATTTTTTATTTTATGAATTGAAAACAAAATAAATAGAAAACATATAAATTCATGGTAAAGGGGGTTAGATCTAGGTTTAATTAAATATTTTATTCATCATCCTCCATTTTTCTTATTTTATAATCTAATAAATATCATTATGTTGGTCATAGGTTGTAACTCAAGAGGGGGTGAATTGACTACCTAATAAAATTTCTATTGAAAACAAGTTTAAATAAAATCCATCAATTTAAAAAAACTCCAAGTTAATAAAAAGACTTTTTTGATAGAATCTTTATTTTTTAAAATATTTATCAATGATTGATTTGGTATCTGTTAAATAAAAATTGGAAATTACTTTAACTTTTGAGATCAATTTACCCAAAAAAATCCTTATATAAACACTAGTAAAGATTAACTATCAAAGTACCAATTTTGTTTCATAGTTTAAAAACAATTTTATTTTAAATATTTAATTAAAAGGAAAAAAAACATAAACCCATAATGGAATAAAATAAGGGGTTCAGTCTCAATCGGAGAACTAATCCCCTCTACTTGGAAATCATCTTCTACCACGAATATTAAATAACTATAATATGATCCACAACCTGGATCATGTATATAGAAATCATCTTACAATCTATCTAGGTTAAAAGTTCTCTTTTATAGTTATAAGTGGGAAGAAAATATCTTGGGATGCACAAGGACCAATTCCACAAACACTATGGGTAAATAGATGAAAATATATAGAAATGGATATCTAGTATTCTCCAGTTTTAACGTAGGAGTTAGGGTGTGTCGATAAATAGAGAAAACAAAACACTTCTCATAAGAAAAATAAAAAAATAGTAAGAAATAATATTTATAAAAGGTAATTATTCTCATTCTATAGTGCTTCAGATGCTCGAGTGTCCTTAGATGTAACTTGGTGAGAAGCTCAAACTATTTCTCTAAAGGTTATAGTAAAAAAAAGTGCCGCAATAGTTCTCCTTTCTATCAGTAGGAAATGATCTTGATATTTAATGAGTTCCACTATTTCAGAGATGAGATTCATTCTAAATATAGTGTGTAAGATCTCATATGATTATCCTTTTTTATTCAGCAAGTTACACACTTCTTATTCATGTGTTCAAACTTTCATCACACACGCACGAGGGAGTCTTCTAAAGGTATTATTAATTGCATTAACCTATTGAAGAATAATCAGCTAAATCTACTAGATCCTCATACTGAGCTATAAAATTTTCTTTAATTCATACCTATAATGGTTAAGATAATAATCATTAAATCAATCTCTACATTAATTTCATTAATTTAGTCATTGAATTATATAATTCAAAATAATAAAAATAGTGTTGATGGATCTTCTTGCAGAAAGAAATCTCTGGCGGTAAGAAATCATGGTGGAAATACATATTGATTTAAATACATCTCTATTAGGGAAGTGAGAAATTCTTATGGTGACTCATTTGAACTAATGGTGAGTCAGGTCTTATGGAAAAACATTCTGGCAGTGACCCATTTGAACTGACGGTGAGTCATCCCAAAATTTAGAAAAAATTTCATCAGATTATCTTATATTATAAAATAATATCATAAAAAACATTCTCATTAGAAAAATAATAAATATGATTTGTGAGCATTTAAATTAGGAGGTTCCAATAATCTCTCCCATTTTATGATCAATCATGACATTTTTATGAACCATGTACAAGATAAACTGAGATATATAAAAATGAATATAAATGATAACAGTCTTATAAAAATTTAAAATATAAAATCTAAGATATAAATAAATATTGTATTAATGATAAAGAGATGTGATATCAAGTATAGGTCAAAGATAATGGTAATTAAGGTTGCCATAGGTAACATAAATCACGTCTAAATAATGCTAGTATCAAAGGAAAAATAATGATGGTATTAAAGAATTAGTCCAAATAAGATAGTATCAAAGGAAACTAGTAGGATAAGGATATCCAATTGGGTAAGTGATGAAAGATAAAATGATATATAAAAGAGTTATAAAAGGAAATCACATCCAAATGTGGTACAAAAGGAATGTTAATAAAGTAAAATCCCATAACTGATCTCCAAATATAAGTTACATCCAACTCATTTTCTCTCTTTTAGGAATATTAAAATGTTAAAACAAGAAACATTAAGTAAAAAGATATAAATAATAATAGAGAGACAATTCATTAAGAAAAAAAGGTCGTGATATTATTGCCCAAAATGATATATAGGGGAAATTATAACAAAAATACCTATCAATGACTAATGTCCAATTAGTGTCACTCACATATTGGTAATTACGGTCACTGGGTCATTTTTCTTTGTCTGAGGTAGGAGTTGAGGATAGAGAGTCTAAGGGTGTTGTGGTAGTGGTAGAAGGTAATGAATTAGAAGTTGGTAGTTCTCTCATTATAATTGGCATGAGATTCCATAATGATTCCACAGGAGACATATTGAAGGGTCGGTATAGTGGATGTAAAGACTCTGATGATGAATCATATATGAATTCTATCATAGGAATGGATTTAGGATAAACCATAGTAGTTCCATAGACATATAGGAATGGTTTCATGAGATTGAAAAAAATTATAATAATATTTCCTCCTCACTTCATGGAACTAAATAAATCTTTCTTTTCATCCATAAACAACATGAGAAGGGGTTTCATCAATTTAAACTGATCTAAATTCTCTATGAATTCCCCAGTGATATGTGGAATCCTTATATTCTCATCCAAAAACATTAAATGAGAATTTAGTTCATGTATGATATATATCCTAGAAATTTAATATTTGATGGCCTTAGTGATGGCTTCAATGTCCCTTCAGGCTTCATTTAAACATTGCCTTACTAGTTTAAATATATTCCCACCATCCTAATGAATCTGACTTAGATCCTCCTAATGAGTTATATGAATATATCCCAAAACAACATAAATCTCCTCTCAAAATGTAGACCATATCAACTCTTCATCCATTGAAATTGAGGGAGGTGGAGCACTAGATATAGAATCCACTAAATGTGAACTCTCTAACTTCTCCATCAAATTACCCTGGTAGGTAGAAAAGGATGTCCTCATCTCCTTCATAATATACCTCATGGTCTCTATGTCACTTTCCAACCTATGGTTCTCAATTTTCACTTCTTGAATGTGATGATTTTTTTTGGAGGGATATGGAAGAAAACAAGATCAAAAAACTATCTATCATTAGCCTCACTCATCTAAGTGACCAAAGGTTCTTGAGACCTCAAAAATATACCAAAATTAGAAATAATTATCTTTATAAAAGACTAAATATCTTATCTATAAACTTAATATAAAGTCATAGGTGTAGAAGGTGTCTCAATAATTGTAAAAGCAGCCTCTACAAGCTCTAGTCTGGTGGTAGGAGAATCTGAACCAAAATCATGAATCTTACCACTATGGTCAACCTGCTTATACAATGATCCCTTGGGATATTTCCCATCTCCAACCAAGATAGATGGTCCACTATCCTTTGGTGGACTATTATATTTACCATCTGAATCAACATATGTAATACCAACAATAATAGAACTTGGGGAAGGATCCCCATTAGAGGATACCTAGCCCTCTCCATGAGCATCACCATGATCTTCAACAAGTTCCTCAATATACTTGGACTCTGAATAGTCCAAATCAATCTGTATATAACCTGGTAATTTCTCTCATTCATTGTGAGTAGTAGAAACTCTTATATAACTAGGGCAATGCTCTCTCTTATAAGAAACATTGTTCTCTAATCTAGAAGATGAAGCATCATCAAATTGGTGCTTTGGAACAGATCTCTCCAAGTATACTGATCTGTATTAACCAAGTTGCTCAACACTTATAGTACTATGTAAGCTTTCTCTCTCCATAGACCTAACTGAGGTAGAAAAACCAGTAGGGTATGGATGAGGTGATTGTTCCCTAACATCATCATTATCATGATTAGGACCATCACCATCATTTTCCTTGTCATCATCTTCACCACCTTCATCAACTTTTCCATTTTCACTATTTCCATTCTCATCATCAAAAACATCTACAACCTATTTAAAAGTTTTAAAAGAATAAATTTTGATCTTCTCGTCTCCTAAAATGTATATCTCATCATCTTCTTATTCTCTCTCACATAGGAGACTTTCTCTAGAAGGTAGAGAACCTGGAGGACTTTCAAGAACATAGACATAACAAGATTATTTTGGATGTCAGGGGCATTACCCTCATTAATTGAGGTATCTAACTCATCAATAGAAACAGACTCCACTTCTTCTTCCTCATCAAAATAATCTACTATCTCATCTAGATCCAAGATAGGATCCACTAAACTCTTAGATCTAGTAGGATGATCTATAGGATTAAAATTCTTATTGATATTTTCATTATCTCTAACCCATTGTTTTTATCCAAGGGTTCCATCTCACCCTCATTCTTCTAAAAATAACTTTAGTTAGATAGAAACCTTCACATTTAACCTTATCTTCTTCCTCTTCATTTATCTCAAATTTGTTTTCCAACAAGGCAGAAATAAACATATGATAAATTAAATAATTTGATCTAGAATATGACTCACACATCTCCATCATGTTTACCATGAGGTATCTACATAGATTGATAATATCCCCTCCTTTTATAATGAATACCAAGTACACATCTTGATATCTAAAATTATAAAAGTCCCCTTTCTTGGGACACAAAAATAGAGAACAAGCATAAAAAGAAGCTTTCATTCTCTATCCAACTTAGTAGCAGTAGGCCACCTCAGTGTCTAATCATAGGTCAGATCAAGCAAATAATACTCATAACTGAATGATTTGTTTTCACTTGGTATCATACCCTGATAATATATAAACACTCCTCAATGAGATACATTAAGACACTTTTCCAATTCCTTTTAAGAAAAGGTAAACTATTTACCATCAATAACACTCCGAATTAAATCATTCTTCTTCCAAAAACTAGACTTGGAATACTGATAGAATTGACAAACTAACCTAGGATATAAAGGTCATTCATTTATTGAAAACCATTTTACCCATCCATGGTCCAAGATCACCCTTAGTACTAAAAATTTACTAGAAAGAAACCACGTTCCATCCACCACTTTTTTGAAAACTGTCATACGATTCCCAAGATGTGGGTTCCTCAGTTCAATAGAATTTCATCTGGATTGTCCTTTCAATATATTAACAGTTCATGATTCCTCGGGAGATGACAGAGAAGGACACATGATCCTCACCATTGTAGTAGAATTAAGGAGAGGTAAGGATGCATGAATACTGAAGGTTGGGTGAGAAATAGGTAAGGTGAAAAGAATCAAAGGAAGCAGGTGCAAGTGAGAGTGACTTATATTCAATATTAAAGCATGATATTTCATTTAGGGATTAAAAAATATAATAAAAATAAATTAATAAAATTGAATAAGAATTAAATCCATAAAATTACAAATGGTGGTAACATTTGAAACAGAGATCATTGACTCATCCAATGGTGGCACACCAATTGAAACTCATCAAACAGTGACTTTTCAAATAGTTATAGACAATAAAAAAATTTATAATACCTAATTCATGTTTAATTTAGTTCAATTACTCAAAATTCAATGTGTTTAATAAAATATCATAAATATGATGTTAAATTCCTATGAATTTAATTGTAAAATCGTACTTTTGAGAATGATCCCTTAAAAAGTGATATATTACCACAATATGGTATTTCATAGAATGAGACATAGTATTTTCATAATTTTTAAAAGAACTTTTGTTACCATAGTTTATAGGGACTTGTATGAATTGATATCCATAGTCTAGAATGTTTTTATTCTTCTACATAATCTAAGCATAGCAGCTCCCTGTAGCTATGTATTCAGCTTCAATAGTAGATAGTACAAAATAATTTTTATTCTTACTACACCAATATACACGAGAATTTACCAAAATATGAAATGTTCTAGGGGTGATTTTTCTATCTAACTTACAACCAAAAAAATAAACATCTGAATAACTCACTAATTCAAATACTTATCCTCTTGGATAGAACAGTCCTAAATTGGTTGTATATATGAGATATTTAAAAATAATTTTAACAAGTAAATGTGACTCTTTAGGGTTTTATTAAAAATGTGCACACATACACAAACTAAACATAATATCAGGTCATAAAGTAGTTAAATATATAAAACTTCCAAGCATACCTTTGTAACTGGTTTGATCCACTAACATCCATACTTCATCATGATTCAACTTACATGTAGTACTCATGGGAGTGTCTCTATTTTAACTGCTATCCAAAAAAATGGTTTATAAGGTCTTTTGTTTACTTAATTTTTTTTAAAATAATTCTATATTTATTTTGAGAAATTTTAAAACCAATAAATAATTTTATTTCACCCATTAATCTCATTTCAAATTAATTTTTCAACATATTTAAAAAATAAGTATACAAATAATTTTTAGAATATCCAAAAATAATATCATCAATATATATTTGAACAACTAAAAAATATTTTAAAATTATTTTTATAAAAAGTGTAGT
The DNA here is from genome assembly GCA_963277665.1 of Viscum album. Lineage (NCBI taxonomy): Eukaryota > Viridiplantae > Streptophyta > Magnoliopsida > Santalales > Viscaceae > Viscum > Viscum album. The sequence goes on along the minus strand of OY728141.1, from coordinate 1,026,861,946 downwards.
ATCATTTATAACTTTTTAAAAAACTTTAGAAATTAGAAAAGAGATGGGCTTGTCATACCAAGATCTAGGATATTTTTTTAAACCATATAAATCTTTAATTAATTTGAAAACATGTTTTAGAAAATTATCATTTATAAATCCATGGGTTATTCAAAAAAAACATCCTCAACTATATATCCATTTAATAATGCACTTTCGAAATCCATTTGATATAGTTTAAAACCCAAATTTTCTACATAAGCAAGCATTATTCTGATGGATTCAAGTCTAGTCACTATAGAAGAGGTTTCATCATAGTCAATACCCTCTTTTTTCTATACCCTTGTGCTACCAATTTATCTTTATTTCTTAATATGGTTCTATATTCATCAACCTTGTTTCCAAACACCCATTTAGTGCCTATAGTGAGAGTGTATTTAGGAATAAATACAAGTTCCCATACTTTATTTCTTTTAAACTGATTAATTTCCTATTTCATATCCATTACCCAGAATTCATCATTAATTTCATCATTAATGTTCTTAGGTTTAAGATCTGATAATAATGCTTGATGTTCAACCTGATTTCTATGATAATCTATTGTCTGTGTACCTCTATCTAGGTATCAAACTACACTATCTATAGGATGGTATCTATGAGTCCTAACATCTCTTTGAAAATAAGGGTTGTTCATATCATGGTCTTAAATAGATTCAGGTTTGGTTTATACCTCATAATTAGATGATTTTTCTTCTTTATTTACAGAATTTTTAGAAGGTATTTCATTAATATTTAGAGTTGAAAAATAATCCACAAGGTTTTTTGAATGGTTATGAGGTTCATGTGAATCTTTCTTACCAAACATTACATGATGAAACTATTCCACGGTCTTGGTTTTTTATGAAACACTCTATATGATTTACTAGATTTTGAATATCCAAGGAATATTCCTTTATCACTCTTGGAAGAAAATTTGTTAAGATTTTCCTTAGTTTTAAGAATAAATACTTTGAAACCAAAAACTCAAAAGTAGTCAAACTTCAGATTTATAATATTCCATTTCTCATAAGGAGTTATATTTAAGAGATGTTTAATTAAATATCTATTAATTATATAATATTTTTCATTCACAATATCTACCCAAAAAAGAAATAGGAAGGTCATAGTCATTAAGAAAAGTCTAGGAATTTTCTTGAGGGGTCCTATTTCTACTTTCTACAGCACCATTCTATTGTGCGGTCCAAGGAGTAGAAAAGTTATGATTATATCCATTTACTGAGAAAAAAGATTCAAAGTCTTGATTTGAAAAATCATTTCCAAGTAAAGTATTAGGGTTTTAATACTAAGTCCACAAAGGTAGTCCGTAGATTTATAATACTTGGTAAAGTAAGAGAAGGATTATTTTTTGTGAGTAAGAAATAATACCCATGTATATCAAGAAAATTTATCTATAAGGAAATAAACATAGTATTTACCATTTAAACTATAAACTTTATATGGTCCAAACAAATCAATTTAAAGTAACTCTATGGGTTGATAAGTTGAAACTTTTTTTGATTTGAAATAGATATTTTTCCCTTTTTGACACGGGTTATAGATTTTATCATTTGGGAATTCAAGTTTAGGTAGATATTTCACTAACCCTTTCCTAGTAATCTTTCTAACTAGGTGTATATTGAAATTTCCTCATCTCATATGAAAATGCCAAGATTTTTTGTGAAAGGCACTTAGAGAGGAAATGTTTTGAGAAAATAAAATGACTAACTTAATAAAATAAACATTTTCATTTCTCAAGGAAGTAAAAACAAAAATATTTTTTGAATCAAAAACATTAGATGATTTATTTTCAAATTTTATATGAAAACCATCATCACATAATATCGGTATACTAAGAATATTATACTTTAAACCATCTATAAATAATACTTTAGAAATCAAAACTGAGTTAGAATTACTTATTTAGCCAAGGCCAACAATTTTAGCATTGGAATTGTCACCAAAAGTGACATATCCACCATCCAAATTTACAAAAAAAATTAAGATTGAGAAATATCTATTAATTTTTCTAAAATATCCATTTTATAGGTACTATATAATCTTAATGGTTATTTTCAAGTAGATTCCATACAAAAATATTACCCAGAAAATGATATTGGTACCCAAATATTATTGGTTCTAGAAATGTTAGTGATTAAAGATTTAGGAACCCATATTTTATTAATAGGTTTCCTATAAGAATATTGTAAAGATTTGGAAAAAAATACTTTCTTAGGTCCAAAAAAGTAGAAACTAGTATTAGATTTTTCAGAACTCATGCTAGGAATAAAATTGTTCTTAACAATTCTCCTCTATCCAGGTTGATACCCTAAACCAGTAATGTATTTAGGAGAAACCTGTTTTCCTAGTATCTAAGTAAGTTTATTTTTTCCATTTTATAATCTTTCTAAATCCTTTTTTATATTCTCATTATAAAATTTCAATTCATTGTTTCCCATCAACATTTTAGAATTTTTCTCATCATCAATAGTAAGTTCATATTTAAAGTTAATAGTTAAGGCATGTTGTTTCTTTATAATTTTGTACTTATCCTTAATCTCATTGAATGTGTCTTCAATAATGTTAAAATATTAAAAAAATATACTCATTATAAATGTTTTCATCATTATTCACATCTTTAGAATGATTTGAAATTTGTTTAGGAGAACCTAGAAAGAAACTCGATACCTCGGATGTATTTTCTATGAAACACATGATATCAATGTCATGATTTTCTTCTTGGGTAGTGTATGAATCACTTGAACTATCTTTAGAGGCACTAAAAGATTATTTCATTACTTCATTATGATGAGCATGTGTTTTTTTTCAACGATACATAATATTTTTATTAAAAAGGGGGAGATTGTTGAGAACAATACTCTATCTCTATGATGATTTTGATGCTCACAAATACCCTTAATTTTTTTCTAATGATTTTATTTTTTAAGTATATTTTAGGAATTTATTATTTATTTTTTTTATTTCTGGAATAAATATTTATGTTCTTGAACAATGATATTTAATTGCTAAATTATTCGCATTACTGTGTTCTGGAAACAATGTTCATGCTCTACATATTCAGGAATTTATTAAGCGTGTTCTGGAAACACTGTTCATACCCTATGTAGAGAAACTTATCATAAGGATGAAATGTGATGTATAATTTATGATATTTCAGAAAAGTATAGTTAATCAACCATACGTTATCGGAAAAGTATAGAAGAGGAACCCTATGTTAGGAAGGAACCTTACGTTTGGGTTGTTGAAAAAGTATGGAAGAAGAACCGTACGTAAGTTTTAAATGTTACGTTTGTTTCTAAAAAGTGTGGTTCATCAACCTTACTTTTGTAAACAATCATACATTTCATCAAAAGTATGGATCATGTACCTTATGTTTGGAAGCTTATAAAAGTATGGATCATTTATCATATGTTTGATTATTGAAAAGAAAAGTATGGTTCATCAACCCTATGTTTGTAATCAACCTTACATTTGAAGGATGTGACATCAACCCTACGTTTGCGTTCAACCTTACGTTTGAAAGATGCATGCTATACAGTTCAACCTTGCATTTGGCGTCAAAGAATTAAAGATGATATTATAATGAAATGGTCTGTAAGAGGATTATTAGGCTAATTTCAAGCTGGATTTAAAGCTGATTTTAAAGCGCGTCTTTGACTGATTCAAAGTCATTTTATCAATGATTTAAAAGCTCAATTTAAAATGAGATTTTAATGTCGAATCTTCAGGGAAGTTACAAATAATCTGTTATTTTGAATTTTTAATTATCGTGAGTTAGAAGGCGACTTTTGTGGATCTAAATTTGGAGGAGAAGTGATCATTGTTATTATATGGATGTGATATTTACACAGAGAATATATACGAGTTTTTCTGAATAGAAATGTCGATAATTCATAAAAAGAAGGAAAATAGAGACTATCGAGAACACAGATCTGATGATTCAAAAGAGAGACAAAGCTCTATTTATTGAAGAAGAAGAATCACGATAGAAGATTCACTCATTCTACATTGAAGATCTATTGTGAATCTGCTACTGCTGAACTTGTGAATTATATTTTTATATCTTCTGCAACAAGATCGACTCAGAACGACTCTTATTTGAAGATCATTATTTATGAAGGCTATGATACATCTACTGTCAATTGAATTCTATTGAAATTTTTAATAACAACTGGAAAGTATTTTCAAAGTACAAATACCTTTCTTTTCTATTCTTGAGTGATCGGCTTCTTGTACTAAGTTGTATAGGTTCTGTGAGTGAACTAGAAGGCTTTATTTTTCCTTAGATTGTAAAGGTGTCAACTGCCTATACTCAGTTGTGGAAAGGTCTTTCGACAAGAGGACCAGATAGTGAAAATCATTAAGCTCATGGAGTAGAGCGTTGGGGGAGTGGACTAGGGGTCTTATGTTCCCCGAACCACTATACATCGTGTGTCTCTACTATTTAAATTTCCGCAACATTAATTCATCTGATTAAAGTAAAAGGGAATAACACAGTCTTGAAAAGAATTTATAAAAGACACAATTCACCTCCCCCCCCCCCCTCTTGTGTATATTTGGTATAATCCGATCCAACAATTGGTATCAGAGGTTGATCTTTCTAATAAATCCTTAAAAAGATGAAAGTGATTATACATAGAGAAAGATGACTGATAAAAGAGAGGGAATGTCTATGGTCAGAGCACCGTACTTCAATGGAGAAAATTATGGATGTTGTAAATAAATAATAATAATATATCTGAAAAACTTTGGATAAATTTATATTCAAATATTCGGAATCCTTATGAAATACCAGAAAAACTTGAGACATGGAGTACAACTACTGAAGTAGAATATGATATGAACTCGAAGGCAATGAATTATATTATATGTGGTCTAGTACCTGATGAATTCAAAAGATTATCTCAATGCCCAACATTATATGAGATGTGGAAAACTATTATTGTTGCTTATGAAGGAACTGACAATGTTAGGAAAATGAGATATGCAACTACTAAGCTTAAATTTGAAACATTCAGAATGTTTGAAGGTAAAATAATTACTCAAATGAATGGACGATTGACAATGATTGTCAATAATATAACATCTTTGGTAGACCCAATCAAACAAGCTGATCAAACTTTAAAAGTACTGAGAGTACTGCCTACTAAATGGAATCGAATCTCTACTGCAATCAGATAGTCAACACTTGTCAAATACTTAACCATGAGAGAGTTGATTGGAACACTTATGATATATGAAGTTGAGATGCAAGATGAATCAAATGAGCATAAGGTTATGATCAAGAGATAAGACACTACCTTAAAAGTGTCATCTCAAGGGAAAATAAAAAAACTAAAGAAAAAAGAAGCAAAGGTGAAATCAGAAGGTTTTGATTCATCAAATTCTGATATAGAACTAGCTCAGCTAGCCAGAAAGTTTAGTAAATTATATAGAAAGAAGAATGGTTTCAGATAAACTTTCAAAAAGGATGAAAAGGAAGTCATATGTCATGAGTGCAAGAAGATGGGTCATATCAGACCTGACTGTCCACCGTTAAAAGAAGACGAGAAGAAGAAGTTCTTCAAAAATAATGATTATGAACAAAAAGATAGGAAATAAATGAAAGCTACATGGAGTGTGTCTGAAGACTCAAGAAGCTCTTCAGAATCATACTTAGAGAAATAAGAAGTAAATATGAAAGCCAACATGTGCTTTAAGGGAGTAACAGATGAGGTACAAACATAATACTCTTCTGACTCTAACTCTAATTCTGAAATAATCTATTCTAATGAAAAACTTTCAGCCTACTACAACATGCTTGAAGAAAAATATGACTCTCTTTTTAAGAAATATAAGTCATTAAATAACATTCACAAGGTTGTTTCAGTTGAAAGAGATATAATAATAAAGCAATTTAAGGAGTTAACTAATAAGAATAATTCAATTAACATTGACTATATGGATCATGAAGATAAAATAAAAACACTGCAAACAGAAGTAGAAACATATAAAAGTGCAACCCTTATTTTTACCAAAAGAGAAAACTGATTGAATGAAATTCTTGGAAAAAACTATTATTAAGAAAGAAAGATTTGAAATTGGTAGTAAAGGTGAAAACCCTAATCTGTACAAGAATTATTTTGTTCCATGCTCAAAAATATTAAATTTTAATTAATGTGGAACAAGGGAAAATATTTCTAAAAACTGTTTCTTAAGACAACCTAAAATAAGTGGTATTAAGAAAGCTTTTGTTTCAAATAATTTATTTGATTTTGTTGATTTTAGAAAAACAAAGCAAGTTTGGATTCCCAGATCTTTGTTGGCTAACACAACTGGACCCAATAAAATATGGGTACCAAAGAAACTTGTTTAAATACCTTTGCAGGAAGCAGGTCATAGAAGAAAAAAATACTCTATAGTCTATGGAATGTGGCTTCTCAAGGTATATGAGTGGAAGCTCATTGAATTTTTTTACACTCACTCAAAAATATGGTGGACTTTTCATTTTTTGTGACAATGCCAAAGGGAAGATCAATAGCATTAGAACATTTGGAGATCCAGAAGTTGTCTCAATCAAAAAAGTACTTTATGTACAAGTATTGAAACACAATCTGATAAGTATCTCTCAACTATGTAATGATGGTTATGCTGTGGATTTTTATAATAATTGTTGTTCTGTTTTCAAAAAAAACTTTTTAAATTTAGAGTACCTAGAACTGACAATTTCTATACAATGGATTTAAATTCCTTGTGTAAACAACAAGTAAACTGCTTAACTCCTAAGATAAATGAATCTTGGATCTGGAATAGAAGACTTAAACATTGCAATATATATGCTTTACATGAATTATCCAATAAACAATTAGTTTTTGATTTTCCTAGTCTCAAGTTTGAAAGTGATAGATTTTTTGATGCATATCAACTTGGAAAGTAGCACAAATCATCCTTCAAATCTGTTAACAAAATTGCTACATCTAAACCTCTAGAACTTATCTATATGGATTTGTTTGGACCTTCAAGAGTAGAAAGTTTGGATGGTAAATTATATGTATATGTTTTGGTTGATGACTATTCTAGATTTACATGGATTTTCTTTTTAAAATTTAAAAATTAATCTTTTACATTATTTGAATGTTTTTGAAAATCTATTCAAAATGAAAAAGGTTTTAAAATAATTTCATTAAGAAGTGATCATGGTGGAGAATTTGAGAATCTAGAATTTAATTCCTTCTGCTCAAATATGGGTATTAAACACACCTTCTCTACACCAAGAACGCCGTAACAAAATGGTATTATTGAAAGAAGAAATAGGACTTCTCATAAAATGGCTAGGACTATGCTAAATGAATACAGTCTTCCTACCTATTTTTGGAAAGAAGCTGTAAGCACAACCTACTATATAATGAATAGAGTTTTAATTAGACCAATTTTAAAAAAGACAACCTATGAACTCTAGAATAACATAAAACCTAAAGTAAATTACTTTAATGTTTTTGTATGCAAGGTTTACACCTTAAACACCAAAGACAATCTTGGTAAGTTTGATCCAAAATCTGATGAAGGCATTTTCTTAGGATATTGTGCTACTTCCAAAGCTTATATAATTTTTAATAAAAATTCAAGGATTTTTGAAGAATCAGTTCATGTGAAATTTTATGAATATTATCCCTTTGAGAAAAGGACAAATAAAATGGATGAGCTTGATTCTAATGATAACATGAGACTTGAGAACCTAAAATATGATTTTGAAAAAGATATAAATGAAATTTAGTCTAGTCCAGAAGAACTTGACATTGAAGAACCTATAAGTGTACTACCTAGACAGTCAAGGACCCTAAAGAATCATCCTTTAGAAACTATAATATGATACTTAGAAACAGGAATAAAAACTTGAAGGGATATAGGAAATCTTGTTGAATTTTCTTCCTTTCTATCCCAATTGGAACCAAAGTCTATAGAATAAGCTTTAGATGATGAAAGTTGGATGATAGCAATGCAAGAATAATTAAACCAGTTCAAGAGAAATGATGTTTGAAAATTTGTTGAAAGACCACAAAATTATCCAGTTATTGGAACTAAATGGATTTTTAAAAATAAAAAAGATGATCAAGGAATAATAACTAGAAATAAAGTGATACTAGTAGATAAATGATATAATCAAGAAGAAGGTATAGATTATGATGAGACCTTTGCACCTATACCTAGAATAGAATCCATTAGAATCCTCTTATCATATGCATCTCATATGAATTTTAAATTATTTCAAATAGATGTTAAGTCTGCCTTTTTAAATGGCTATTTGATGGAGGAAGTTTATGTTGAGCAACCTCTTGGTTTTGAAAATTCTCAAAAACCAGATTCTATTTTTAAACTTACTAAATCTCTTTACGGCCTTAAACAAGCACCTAGAGCCTAGTATGAAAGATTAATCTCTTTTCTTTTAAAAAATTATTTTACTATTGGAATGGAAGATCCAACACTATTTAAGAAAACTGTAAATTCAAATATTTTATTGGTTCAAATTTATATTGATGATGTAATTTTTGGATCAACTAATAAATCCCTTTGTCATGAGTTTTCAAATCTAATGCAAAAAAGAATTTTAATGAGTATGATGGGAGAATTAAATTTCTTTTTAGGACTTAAAATTTATCAAAAAGATTTTAGAAATGTTTTAAATCAAAGAAAATACATTATTTATTTACTAAAGAAATTTGGACTTGAAAAGAGCAAGACATATAAAACTCCTATGTGTACTAATATAAAACTTGATTTGGATGAAACTGAAAAATTAGTTGACAACAAGTTATATAGTGTTATGATTATTAGTTTATTATATCTTACTACTAGCAGGCCAAATATAATGTATTCAGTATGTCTTTGTGCAATATTTCAATCAAATCCTAAAGAATCCCATTTAACTGCTATTAAAAGAATTTTTAGATATTTAAAAAGAACTCTTTTTCAATCTCTTATTTATCCTAAAATGTCTGATTTTAATTTATTATAATATTTAGATGAAGACTTTAGAAGTTGTAGATTATATAGGAAAATAAATTTGGGTACTTTTCACTTTTTAGTAAAATCCTTAGTGTCACTGTCAAGTAAGAAACAACACTCAGTTGCCATGTCAACAGCCGAGGCAGAGTATGTATCTGCTGGTAGTTGTTGTGCATAAGTTTTGTGGATAAAAACACTCTTATGGATTTTGGACTAAATTTTAATAGTACACCTATTTTATGTGATAATACTAGTGCTATAAATATTTCAAAAAATCATATTAATCATTCTAGGACTAATCATATTAATATCAGACATCATTTTCTAAGAGATCATGTTCATAAAAAGGATATATCTTTGGAATTTGTAAGTACTCAAATTCAATTAGCAGATATTTTTACTAAACCACTTCCCTCTACAAGGTTTGATTTTATTAAGGGGGGGCTAGTTTTATTTAATTTTAAATAAAGTTTTATTTTATTATGTTGTTTCTTTATTTTAATACTTTTTAAAATAAATTTGTTATTTGTTTTTCAAACAGAATAAGTTTTTTTTCATGTGATCAATTTTATTTGTTTTTAAAATCTATATAACAATTATTGATGACATGGTAATCAAGGTTGTCAGAAGCCTTTCGAATTCTGAATCATTTCATTTTCTACCAAAAACCCCTTTGAATCCACGACGCTTTATCGCTCTTTGTCTATTCAAACCTAAACATTCGAAACCCTAATCCTCTTTTGAACCTTCAGAGATTTTTTTGACAAAAATGGCCAGGACCAAGAGAATCGATGAGGCTGAGACTATCACAGCAAAGAAACAGCGATCTCAAGGAAGAAAAATTCTGTAAAGAAAGTTCATAGACCTAGAATGGCTATTTCAGATGAATCTTCTGCTGAAACAATCTCTCACTTTTCAAAATCTAGAGTAGACCTTCAATGGTGAGAAGTCTGAGTTTTTGTATGAGATAGAACTGCGATATTTTCTTAAGTCTATAAAATTTAGTCTGGGAGAATATGAGGATACTATGGTAGTGAATATTGAAGATAAAGATGTTTTGATATCCTCTGTAGAGATTGGTCAGATTTTGAACTACCCTTATTAGGGAGTTTTTCATTTGGATTTGAAAAATATAGGAGATTTAGTGTATAAGTCTGAAGATATCATGTCTTTTCTTTTTGGTTCTACTCATATAAGGAAGATATTGATAACGAACCTAGAGCCAGATCAGAAAATCCTAGTAAAATTTGTGCAAATAGGGATTGCACCGAGGATGTCTGAGTTGGAGAAAATGTTGTATCCAAACATGTATATAATGTTTCTGATAATGAGTGATATAAGGCTTAATTTTCCTCGATACATTGTAGGGTATCTTCATTATTGTTGTCAATCTGAAGCCCACGTGAATTTTTATCCGTTTGGTATATTCATTTCAAAAATTTTGTTCTAAAATGATATGGTGAGGCTAGTGGAAGCCAGAGTTAGATGTCATCATAGTAACACTTTTGGTACTGGGACCCTAAGAAAGATTGGTTACTTCTGGAGCACATTGAAAGGAAAACTTTTGTCGGTAAGGGCTGAGGAAGAAGAAGAGAGTTCTCAAGCTCAGTCTGCAAAGTCCAAGGAGGGACAGGATGAATCGAGAGTGAGTACTGCTATAAGAAGAATAAGATTTGAAACTAAAGAAACTCAAGAAGAAGGAAGTCGGGAGGGAATTTAGGTTAAAAGAAAAAGAACTGCTAATGGGGAACCTTTTTCACCTGTTTTAACAACAAGAGATTTACTCTCTTATAGTTTTTTGAGAGAAGAAGTTGTTGAGAAACCATAATAAGAGTATACTACTCAAATTACAGTGACTCCTCAAGTACAAACTGAAATTGAACCTCAAATTATAACTGAAGTTGACGCTACAATTGAAAAGGAAAAGAAGGAAGATCCTGGTGAGGAAGTGGTCAGTCCTTAGGAAAATCAAGATGATATTATTTTATAAAATCCAATGGATGAACTGATTACTGATTTTCATGATGAGAATATTTCTGAATTTCAAACAGAGGTAATTGATGAGGATTTTTCTATGAAAGATTCCGGAAAAGACTCTGAGGAAAAGTCAGTGGACCAGCCAGCTCAAGAGGAAGAAAAATAAAAATCTGATGCTGACACTTTTCTATTAGTACTGTTGCATCACATTGAAGTTGAAAATGATAATCACGCACAGGGTGCCTCTGATTCAGTGAATAACGAAGTAGAAGCATCGTACAGAAATTTTTCTAATTTGGAATCTGAAAATGTTGCTCTAGGGAGATCCTTAGAGAAATAATAGTTGAAATTTCAAAGACTTAAAGGAAGTATAGTTTCACGACAGGAAGTTGAAAATTTTAAGCAGGATATGTTGAAAGAGGTACACAAGCTGAAATAAAAAATGGTGATGAAGTCATATCTGTCAGAATTCAAAACCTATATGGAGACACAGTTCGCATCTATCAGAACTGGTGAAGCTAGAGGATCAGGTACTTCACCTAATTTAATCATAATATTTTAGGTTATCACAGCAGTAATGAGTAATATGAATGATAGATTGTAGGATCTTTAATGCAATAGTTCTCCTTTTTCAGTTTTGTTAGATAATCAGAAGTTTTTGGTTGACCAGTTGACCTCAAGTGAACCAAGTATTAGAACTGTGCTGACTCAGTTGACAGAGAAGTTAACTCTATTTATGGAGAAGGAAAAGAGACTTCATGAGTTATTCATAGTAAAATTGATAGAAGATATTCATATGACTCAGGATAATCGAGATCTTATTATCAAACTAGGTGATGGAATGATGAAAAGGCTAAGAGAGTAGTTGATAGAAATCAAGATAGTAGTTCAGAGGAGATAGACCCTATCTCATACTCTTACCATACCTTGATTCATGTGATTATCATGATTGTACATATTCCATGTTTTCAGTGAAATTTTTATTCACTTTATCGTTTTTGTTTTTATTATTTTTACTGTCTTTGTTTAGATATGCCAGTAATCCATGTTCAATTATTGAAAAACGGTTAATAATAGCATTTACTTAAGTTTAGTTCTACATTAAATGTGTTCTATTCTATATTCTATAATTCTTTTTTATATCACTAGAGGGGGAAAATTTTGGATAAACACAACATTTTATTTTAACCTTTTCAAATATTAAGTGTTATCTTAATCCTTTAAAGGGGGAGAAATTGAGTTTTTCAAAATTCAAAACTAGTTGTAATTAATTTTGTAAGTTAATTTCATTAGTTATTTTATGGGTTTTGTGATCATCAAAAAGGGGGATATTATTGATCAAGTGTTGTTTTCAATGATAAGTAATATTTTTATTAAAAAGGGGGAGATTGTTGAGAACAATACTCTATCTCTATGATGATTTTGATGCTCACAAATAACCTTAATTATTTTATAATGATTTTATTTTTTAAGTATATTTCAGGAATTTGTTATTTATTTTTCTATTTCTGGAAGAAATATTTAAGTTCTTGAACAATGAGATTTAATTGCTAAATTATTCACATTAGCATGTTCTAGAAACATTGTTCATGCTCTACATATTCTGGAATTGCTTAAGTGTGTTCGGGAAACAATGTTCATACCCTGCGTGGAGAAACGTAGCATAAGGATGAAATGAAATGTATACTTTATGAGATATTAGAAAAGTATAGTTAATCAACCATACATTATCATAAAAGTATGGAAGAGGGACCCTACGTTAGGAAGGAATCCTACGTTTGGGTTATTGAAAAAGTATGGAAGAAGAATTGTACATAAGTTTTAAATGATACGTTTGTTTCTCAAAAGTATGGTTCATTAACCCTACTTTTGTAAACAATCTTACGTTTCATCAAAAGTATGGATCATGTGCCTTACGTTTGGAAGCTTATAAAAGTATGGATAATTAATCATACATTTAATTATTGAAAAGAAAAGTATAGTTCATCAACCCTATGTTTTTAATCAACCTTATGTTTGAAGGATGTGACATCAACCCTACGTTTGTGTTCAACCTTACGTTTGAAAGATGTATGCTATACAGTTCAACCTTGCGTTTGGCATCGTAGAATTAAAGATGATATTATTATGCAATGGTCTACAATCATATTATTAGGGTAATTTCAAGCTATATTTAAAGCTAATTTTAAAGCGCTTCTTTGACTGATCAAAATTCATTTTATCAATGATTTATAGGATCAATTTAAAAGGATATTTTTATGCTGAATCTTCAGGGAAGTTACAACTACTCTGTTATTTTGAATTTTTGATTATCACGAGTGAGAAGGTGACTTTTGTGGATCTAAATTTGTAGGATAAGTGCTCATTGTTATTATATGGATGTGATTTTTACACAGAGAATATATACGAGTTTTTTCGAACAGCAACATCTAACATTCATAAAAATAAGTAAAACAGAGACTATCGAGAACATAGATCTGTTAATTCAAAAGAGTGACAAAGCTCTATTTATTGAAGAAGAAGAATCACGATAGAAGATTCACTCATTCGACATCAAATATATACTATGAATCTTCTACTACTGAAGTTGTGAATTATATTTTTATATCTACTGCAACAGGATCGAATCAGAATGACTCTTATTTGAAGATCATTATTTCTGAAGGCTACGATCCATCTACTGTCAATTGCATTCTATTTCAATTGTGTAGAACAACTGGAAAGTATTTTCAAAGTATAAATACATTTATTTTCTATTCTTTAGTGATAGGATTCTCTTACTAAGCTGTATAGGTTCTTTGAGTGAACCAGATGGCTTTATTTTTTCTTATATTGTAATGGTGTCAACTACCTGTACTCAGTTTTGGAATGGTTTGTTGACAAGAGGACCAGATAGTGAAAATCACCAAGCTCATGGAGTAGAGCATTGGTAAAGTGGACTTGGGTCCTTCTATTCCCCGAACCACTATACATCATGTGTCTCTACAATTTAAATTTCCTCTGTATTAATTCATCTGATTAAAGTTAAAGGGCAAAACAAGGTCTTTCAAATAATTCTTAAAATACACAACTCACCCCCCTCTTGTGTATATTTGGTATAATCCGATCCAACATATTATACTTCTTATATTTTTTATCACACATATTTTTATATTTTATCTTAGGAAAATTATCTTTGACACACTCTTTCATTTTGCATTCATAGCCCACTATTTCATTTGAAGTGTCATATCTATTTCAATACTTCTTCCAATATCCTCTATTTTTATATTTTACATTATATATTGGTTTCTTAAATAACTTTTTCTTATTGTAAAACATTTTAAATCTTATGGTAAGATGGTCCATTTTCACATTGCTATCAGCTAGTGAATCTTCATTGCTTGAACTTTTACCTTGAACTTTCTCTTTCTGTTTTTATGAAGTGGTATTAAAGGATATAGAATTCCTTTTAGGTTCATCTTCCTCTTCTCTATTGACCTTAATTTCTTCCTCGTATATCATAAATTTTCCAATAAACTTCTTGATAGGTTACTTTATAATATCACACAATTCTGTTATTGACATTGAGGTTCCTCTCAATGTTTTTAGAAGATGCCTAAATAGGCCCCTCGCTTGATCCTTATTAGAATAATGATTACTTAATGACTAAATTGTATTAACGATATCATTAAAACTAAGATACAAGTATGAAAAAGTATCATTAGGTTTTATCTTAAAAGTATCAATTTTAATTATATATATGTTTAAATTCATTTCTTTAACATTAGTTGTTCCTTCATGAGAAATAGAAAAAGTGTCCCAAATTTCAAAATCAATTTTATCAGAAGAAATTATAATGAATTATCCATCACCAAAAGTATAGTTTAAAGCATTCATATCTTGAAAATTATTATTATATGAAACTTTGTTACAATCATCCCATGTATTTTTATTAGTCTTATGTATTTTGTATTTTTTTTAATTAATAGTCCAAATCTAAAAACCCATGCACTCAATATGAATTTTCATTTAAATTTTCCTCTAAAAATAGTTTTCTCCATTAAAGAAAGGTGATCTGTTAAAAGAAGAACCTTCTTGTCTATTATCCATAAAAACTAAATTTAGAACTAATATAAATTTGATATCTTTAAAACACAACTAAAATCATAGTAAAAAAAGATATTTCAAAGTCTTATTCTACCAAATGTTGGTCAGAGTGAGTAAACCAATAAAATTTATGTTAAAAACAAGTCTAAATAAAATCCCCCAATTTAAAATATATTTTACAAGTTAATAAAAAAAGTATTTTGGTATAAGTTTAATCTTTTAAAATATATCTCAAATATTAATTAAGTCTCATTTAAAAAAATATATAAATTACTGTAACTGTTGAAATCAATTTATGAAAGAAAATCCTTATATAAAAACTAGTTAACATTAATTATCAAATTTCCAGTTTTCTTTTACAATTTAAAAAAATTACATCCAAAATCATTAAAGAAAATGAAACAAAACATAAACACAAAATAGAATAAAACAAGGGGTTTAGTCTCAATCAGATACCTAATCCTCTCCAATTGGAAATCATCATATTCTAAGCTGATTATATAACTATAATATGATCCATAACCTAGATTGGGTATACAAACAACATCTTAAAAGATTTCTAGACTCAAAATAATCTTCCAAAATTATAAGTGGGATGAAAACAACTCAGTACACAAAATGACCTCTTACACAAACACTATGGGTAAGAAAATAAAAATAGATAGAATATAATATTAAATATTCTCCATTTCTATTATAGGTGTAAGTGTGTGTTGATAAATAGATAAAATAACATAGAACTCAAAAAGTAAAATAAAATAAAAAAATGAGTAGGAAATGAGATTTAGAAAAGGTAATTCTTCCTAGTCAGTAGTGATTCATATGCTTGAGTGTCATCGGATGTGACTTGGTGAGGATCCTCAATTATTTCTCTGAAAGTTTTAGTAAAATAAAGTGTCGTAAAGGTTTTCTTTTCTGTCTATTGTAAAGGATAATGATCTTTAATGAGTATTATTATTTTATAGATGAAATTGATTCATAATGTAGTGTGTAATATCTTGTATGATTATCCTTTTTTATTCAAAAAAATGTTCACTTCTTGATCATGTGTTTACAATTTTATCTCACATGCATGAGGGATAATTCTAACAATATAAAGCATTGCATGCACCCATTGAATAATAGTCATTAAGATCTACGGGATCCTCATACTGATCTCTGGAATTATATTTAATGAATCCCTACAATGGTTAATAGAATAATCATTAAATAACTGTTTTTATTAATTGAATTTATAAACTTTTTGGAGAATTTAATTCAAAATAGGTAGGGATCTTGGAAACATGACATCACTAGTGGAAAGACATCTGGTGGGGTGTAATGTCATTATAATGGTGACTCATTTGAACTAATGTTGAGTCATGTCTGATGGAAATACATTCTGGTGGTGAATCATTTGAAATAATGGTTATTTATCCCAACACATAGCCAAATTTTCATCAGACTCTCTTATATTATAAAATGAAATCATAAAATAATAATCTCATTAGAAACATAATAAACATGAATTTTGAGCATTAAAATAAGTAGGTACCAACACATTCATTGATTACTTTTTTGTATCCAATTTTTGAATCATAACTCATATAGGAAGATCTCTCAATGCATATCCAATCCCACCACCACCATAGTGAAGAAGCAATGAACACCCTCAATCGATGCATTCACTATCTCCATAACTATATCAATCGTATATTGTTCATCCCCCATTCTATATTGCTTCAATAGTATTCACTATAAACTGAGATAATGGAGGGAGATTCTATTTGATAGGCTGAAGAATACATCACCTCTTTGAAAAGAATAAATTAATATCATCTATCTACTATCATCTGTTTTAATGTTGTATCAAGGAAAAAAATTAGAAATTAATTAATTAAAGAATATGATTTTGGATTTTGGTGCAATCTCCTTTAAGGAACTATCCCTTGGATTATTTCTCCATATTTATGGAATTAAATAGATCGCAAAATAGTGTAAATTTTGAGAATCACTAGAGAAATTCATGAATAAGTGAAACACAATACAATAAAAAAAATTGAACTAACTGTCAAAATGAAAAAGAAAATTACAAAAGTTATAGCTATGATCTGTAGTAAAAAAATATTTATACTAGAAGAGGGAAAATAATATTTATAGTCCTCACATAATCTTCTTTATTCCCCTCATATTTAGTGCATTGATCCCCAACTTTAGATGGATGGGTTCTATATGTACATCTTTGATGGATTCATTTTGTAATCTTTAATACTTTTCCTAGCTTGGATATCAATCCCATAATTACGCTTTATAAATATTTGAGAAAATTCCCATGATGAAATGATATGTTTCTTCATGGATTGGTGGAATACTCTTTTGTTTCTCATGTAAGGAGATGCACATGTTGTAGTCGGTTTATTCTTACTACACTCAAACAGGAGTGTAGTGCTTCATCATCATTGCATTTGGGTTGTGAGTGGAAATGAGTGGGCTTTTGAAGTTGGGATTCATTGGAGGAGTATTTTATGTCATTTAATTATTTATAATAGGAATTTTTTACCATTTTAGGACCAGGGGCAGCTAGGGGTTTGCTAAGAAGGTTCTAGAAAGCTAGTTATACATTTAAACTCATTGAAGACTTTCATAGAATGGTTGGTATGTGCCTCTCGTCAAAATGGTAGTCAATGGATGGGTAAATAATGAAGCCCCTCTATTTTTCCCTTCACCTACATAGGGAAAAAATTCACATGAGAAAAATAATTTCTCATATTGATTTAAACTCAATAGGGTGAGATTTGGTTTTCAAAGGCGGTGTGGACTGGTGGATTTTTCAAATCATGGTTCGATGGTATCTTCAATATTGGATTTTGGTATTAATTTTCATACAATCAATCTTGTGATTTGTTCTAGCATGGTTCTAATATTTTCATTAATGGGGTCTAGGATTTTTCTTGTTCTCTGGGCTTAACTTTCTTTAGGAAGATTCTTCATCTATGGATCGATGGTGATTTGTTTTCCAATGGCAATGTCAAGCTTCATGGGATTTCCATGTTTAATCTCAGACGACTTGATATTCTATGAATATACAAGCTCAGATTGATCATCATGGGTGGATCTCAGGTTATTCCCTTCATAGCATCGTTAACATCCTTCTACATAAAAGGGTGTTTCTTCATCAATGATTCATATTGAGTTCTTTGAAGATTTGAGCTTTGGGGTTTCGTTTTCTTCTATAGTTTAGAATGTATATTCTCTAGTCATATCTTCATAAGCATTGTTCGAATGTAGTGACACATCATCATCCTTTAAAATTTTGGTATTCTTCAACAGATCTTGATAGCGGAGCTTCATCTAGCTTCGGGTTTTCTTCCATGGGTGTTACCTTGTTTCTTCAAAGGCTATCTTGGATTTCTCATTTGTAGTATCTTGTAAGTGGATGGTCCAGTGGTAACTTCATTTGTGGTAGCTTAATATACAATGAATAAAGTAAAGTTTGGTTTGTTAAAACTTTCCCTAGAGTCACTATACTGACCACGGTGACTTCAAATGGTCACCACCCACACAGTCACTTGCCTTTTAAAAAATTCAAGTTACATCATACACATTAAAAAATAACATTTTATGCATCAAATTCAAATTAAATTTTTATGTTGCACTTAATTAAATTCAAAAAAAAATTTAATCAAAAAAATAAAATTTAACCAAATTAGTTTATTTTTCCATTTAAAGGTTTAATTGAAATTAAATACTCAGATTCATTTAATCATTTCATCTTGAAAATTTTGACCACAATTAAAATTTATTAGTTTTTAATGCATATTTATTTTATAATCACAAATCAAATTTATATTTTTAAAATTATACATGGTCTCCAATTCATCTCTTAGAAACACATTCCAAACTTCTCAAATAAATTTTTATTATTTAAAATTCCCAAATTAAAATTTTTTCTTGGTTACATATGGTTATTGAATAATGAATTATCAAATCACTAATCCATTAACAAAAGAAATTCTAAAATACCAAAATGACTGTATGGCTTCTCAGTTAACTAAAAAATGAATATAACATGTAAAAAATGATTTGATCCAATTTATAATTAAATTGATAAATATAAAAAATCATAACAATGAATTATTTATCATGATTTTAATTAACTTAGGGGTAATTTTTAATGAAAATAGATAAAAATTTTCAAAATTTGGGATCACATTAGTCCCCCCACACTTGAAATATTTCACTCTTGGACAATTTTATCATTGAATTTCATTATTCAAAAATAAACACAAAAATATGCATCTTATATAGATCTAAATATAAAATCCTGAAAAGTATAAAATCAAAGGTTTATCCATTTCTTGATTTATCATGATCTCTTTTTTAATTAAACCATGACCTAATTTTAATTCAAGTGATATTTCTAAGTCTGCAAGTGGATAAAACTAGATTTAAGTAAAAAAAAATTGTAATGATAATAACTTCCATTCAAACCTCTCTCCTATGTTTCTTAAAATATAGTTTTATTTTTCAATTCATTTATATAACTCAAATGAATTCTTTATAAGTTAGTTTCCTCCTTCTTCATTTGGTTTTAATGTTAAACTCACCTGAATGAATTTATTTTTGACTATTATGTACTTTCATAATTTTTGTGGATTTCTTTTTGTTTTTTTATTTTAAATAGATATATATGTGTGAATCACTTTGAAAAAGAACTTATTATATATATATATGTAAGGCTTAAAATCACAAAATCAGTTTAGAATTTCTCAAAGATTAACTGTGGGATCCTAATTTCCCATTTTACTCCAAGTTCAAAGGACTTATATCAATCTCTTTTGAGTTTTCTCTCTATGTTGTTATTTTAAAAAGAGTCCAAGTTATATCAAATTAAGGTTAAAAATTATTGTGACTACATGTTATTATTCTAATTCCATAGAAATATTTTCACTCACAATCCTTATGTTAGTTCTAAAATAAATCTATCAATGAAATCAGTGATAAATTTCACTCAGTAATCATTTAAGTTTCAAAATTTGAAAACCAGTAAAATCCACTTCACCCAAGCATGGTAAATAAACTAGTATGTGTATAATTTGGATAAATTAAAATTTTAAAATTCACAAAAAAAACTATATAGGAGTGTTATTTACAAAATTTACTTGTAAAAAATCTATGTTTTTTGAAATAGACTTACTAAAATGGTTCCTAAAAAGTATGAAAACTGAACTAAATAGTATTGAATATCTTACTATATGTTTATAAATAACACTACACTATAATATTTTCATCAGGAAATTTATCAATTAAAGGGAGATTTTTAATTGTAGTGTCAAAAACAAATGGTCAGGAGAGTCACAACTGGATGTTATTTGGAGAATGTTTGAGTGAGTCTCTTCCCTAGTTTACTTTGTAAAAAACCTAAGATATTATCATATAATGTTTTCCATTAATATAATACCTATATAAAAATAGAATTATAAATTATAAATTTTATTAAAAAAAATGGAAAAAGAAAAAAGAAAGATAGGGGTAAAGAATATTGGATTTTTCCTACCCAAGAGGGGATGTAGTTTTGAATATCCACAGTTGGAGAGTCTTTTGGTTATCCCCAATATTCTAGAAGATGGAGTTTATGTGATGTGAACCACCACATATTCTTTTATCCAAATCTAATAAAATTTTCTTCTTATTTTAGGCCCCCTTTGATAGATTTCGTTAGGTGTACCCCCTCAGCATCATGGTGTATTTCATAAGGTGGGAGTGGAAGGATGATGTATGGGGTATCCTTGAGTTATACCATAGCTATTGTGACTTCTTAATCTTCTATTGGAAGCTTTGTTTTTTATTCTTAGATAGGTTCAAATAAGGGTTTCATTAGATAATTCAAACTGTAAAGAACCATAGCAATATGAGTTTACATAAAAATTTTCCCCTTAAATGTAAATAAATTATTCTTTTATTTCCCCATGAAGAGACACTTAAAATTATTATTCTCTTGTGACTCCATCCTATTGATTTTTTGGGGTATTTTTTAGGGATTAGTTGATTCACTACAGGTCCTATGATATATTCATATTGTTCTTACACTACTTAGGTGGTCTTGTACTTACTTTCTTAGGATGAAAGTATGGATTTTTCTTGAAATTAGTAAATATTCAGGTATTTTATATGATTTCAATCTACAAGTGTATCTTCTTTAACTTTTTTTAGAAACTTTATAAGTAAATTACCAAATAAATATTCATATAAATTTGTTTTTTCACTATGGGTGTCTATTTCTTTAATTTCCAACAATAGTCTCTCCCCAAAGATAACTTCCTCGTGTTCTTTTTCATCTCCATAAAAGATGGGAATCAATTGATCTGAGTCTATAAAATTATAAATAGGTAGATCATAAGATAATTTAATTTGAATAAAATTAGAATCAAGTAAATATAGTTTTTTAGTACTCCCCTCTTTAATTTCAACATGTAGGTCATTGTGCGAGTCCAATTCCACTTTTATTTCCTCATGGTGGATGGGGTGATAGTGGATATTCTATATTCTCTTCAAATATGAGTGCATCAACTTCTTCATCTTCATTTTCCAATTCCTTGATCCATAATTATGATTTTTAAAATAAAAATTAAGGAAAATAATTAGATAATAGAGTTTCAAAAAATCTAGAGAAATAAAAGTTTTAAAAAGTGTCTCCCTCAATAGTTTCATTTTTTATTTTTATTTTTTGCATGGTACACAATATATAGGAAGATGTGTTCAATTTTATATAGTGTAAGATATTATGATTATAAAAACTCTACCTCCTCCTCTTAAATATCTTCATAGGAAAAGTCTATGGGCTCAAATTCTCCATATTCTTGTTGTTTCCTTTTCTCGATGAGTTATTAGAGGGTGGTGACTATTTTCGATGATATGTTATTTAATTACACCAGTATTTATTTATGTTTCTTCAATTTTTAATCCCTTTTAAATGAGATATTTTTCTAACTTTTCATCTCCTATGGTGTAGGATCATCTTCATTTTGATATTGTGGGGGCATGTATTATTATTGGTAGTTAGATTTATTTATGCTCTAGCTTCCATCTTCCCACCCATTAGTGTATACTAAAGGTTATTGATCATGCTTTAATTGAGAATTAATCTCTTGGGGTTCCTATGAGACTATGAACTATGAACATAATTGGTGATCCATTATTGAAAAATTTCCACCATATTTATGATATTCCTATATTAGAGTAAATATATAAATAAAAAATAAATAAAAAAATATAATTATAGTGGTGTATTCAATAGTGATAACTCAACATAACTCCCCAAAAAAGGTACTAAGTTGAATACAATGTTCTTATGGTCTGTGGTAAAACAATTTTTTTTCATAACCACCTAATATAGCATAGTATCTGAATATGATCATCTCTTAATGAGAAGGGTATGGGAGTTTCTGTTATCCCAACACATAGGTGTGTTTTTGGTGTTTTTTTTAATTTTAAAATAAATATAAAGATGGATTTTGTAATTTTAAATTTTATAGATAGAAAAAAAATTAAATAGAATGCATGAACAATCTGAGAAAGGGGTTAGATTTAGGTTTTCTTACATTGTTTCTTCATTATCCACTATTTTTTAATCCAAAAATGAAATCAATATCATTCAATGGTTACTTTATTCTATTTAATTTGTGGTTCTTAATAGACATAGAAAGATATCTTAGTGTATATATGGTTCCACCTTCTCCATAATGATGAGGTAATGAACACACTCAATTGAGGCATTCACTATCTCCACTCCCAACTCCATCATATATTGTTTATCCATCAGTCCAAAGTTCTACAATCAGATGAACTATAGACGAAGAGAAGGGAGGTAGAATCAATTTGATAAATTGAATAATATATCATCTCATTGGAAGGAACAAATTATTATCATCTGCGTACTTCTTTTTGTTACACTACTACATCGAGGAAAATAATTAAAAATTTAATAATCGAATAGTAGGACCACAAATTCTTATGAAATCTATCTTGGGGACCTAGACATCAGATTATTTATCTATAGTTATGTATTTAAAGATATCATAAAATTTAAAAAACACTGAGAATCATAAGAGAAATTTAGGAACCATAGAAACATTTAAATATGAACAAAATAAATTTTATTTAACATTCAAAATGTAGAAGAAAATTAAAATAGTGCTAGATATGATCTGTAGAAGATGAATCTTTCTACTAGGAAAGGGGAAACAATATTTGTAGTCTATCTAGTATATTATTCATTAACCTCTTATTTAGTACATTGATCTCTAACTTCATCTAGATGGATTCCATGTTTACATATTATATGGATTTATTTGGGAATTTTCATTACTTTTCCCAACTCATATATTCATCCAAAATTAAGCTTCATATGTTGTTGATAAAATTTTCCTATTGAAATGATATGTTAATTTTTTTATCAGTTAAATAATCTATTTGGTTCTCGCATGAGAATATACACGTGTTGAAGTTATCTTTCTATCACTACACTAAAGCTAGAGTGAGGGGATATTTTTCATTGCATTTGGGTTGTGAGAGGATAGGAGTGGTCTATTGAAGTTTGGATTCATTAGAGCAGACCTGTAAATCATGGAATTTCTAAAAACATTCATTTTTTATGGTTGTAGGACCAGGGGTGTGGTTGTGGGTTTTTCAAGGAGGTTCTAGAAAGCTGGTTGTACATTTGCGCTCATTGAATACTTTCATCAAGTAACTGTTGTGAAACTCTCATATAAATGGAAATTATTGAATGGGGAAATAATAAATCCCCTCCAATTTGGTCTTCTTATACACAGGAAACAAATACACAGTAGAAAATTAATTTTTCAAATCATTATGGACTCAATAGGGAATGATTTGGTTTCCATAGGTGGTGCATCTTGACTTTATCATCGGTGACTTCTTCAAATCATTTCCCAATTTCATATTAAAGATTAAACTTTGACCATCCTTTTTAAACATTCAAGATCAGGATTCAATAGGTCATAGTTCCAATTATTTCATCAATATCGTTTTGGGTTTATCTTCTTCTCATGGCTCAACTTGATTTTGGTAGATTATTCATCTATGGATTGATGGAGCTTCAGTTTCCATAATCAGCCCCAAAATTCATGGGATCTCCATATTTTTACTTGAATGAATAATCCTATTATGAATATAAAATCTTAGAATCACCATAATTGGTGGATCTTGGTTTCTTCTCTCCATGGTTTCATCAACAACCTTTGATATCAAAGGGTGGTTCCTCATCAGTGATTTAGTTTGGTATCTTCATAAATCCATGGTGTAGGGTTTTAGTTTATTCCAAATTATTGCATGGTTCTTATCCAGTCACCTCCTTATAAATGGTTTTTTGAATGTGCTGGTGATTTATCCTACTTCAAAATATCGATTACCTTTAATGGATCTCTAGAGTGTAACTTCGTCCATATTCATGTCTTATTACAAGGTAATCAATTTGGTTCTTCATCAATGATATTGGATTTCTCATTTTGGTAGCTTTTATGTGGATGGTCTCATGGTATCTTAATTTGTGGTAGCTTAAGATACTATGAATAGAGAAAATTTTGGTCAGTTAAAACTCATCTTGTAGTCACTATACTGATAGTAGAGAATTCACATGGTCACATCCCACTCTATCACTTTGCAAAAAAATCAACTCTCATCCTTCACATTATAAAAATCACATTTTATACATCAAATTCAAATTAAATTTGTATACGATAGTCAATTAAATTCCACAACAATTTTAATCACAAAAATAAAATTTAAAAAAAATCATTTCTTTTCCCCCTTAAATTTATTAATTTAAATTAGTTTCCCAACTACATTTAATCATCTCATCTCATTAAATTCAACCACAATTTAAATTCATCAATTTTTTAATGCATCCTTATTTTATAATAACAATTTAGATTCATATTTTGAAAATTATACATGATTTCCAATTTTTCTCTTAGAAACACATTCCAAACATCTCAAATAAATTTTTTATATTTAAAATTTACAAATTAAAATGTTGATTTTATTACATATGGTTAATAAACAATGAATTTTAAGTTCATCAATCCATTAATAAATGAAATTTCAAAAAAAACAAAAATATGTGTATGGATTCTAAAATAATTATAAAAAATGAATAAAATATGTAAAATAAATTATTTAAGATAATTTATAATTAGATTTATAAATTCAAGACAATAAAACCAATGAATTATTACCCATAATTTTAATTAAACAAGGGGTACTTTTTATTGAAAAACCAACAAAAAATCCACTAAATTTGGTCTCATGCCAGGAACACTGGTTAGAGTTTCATCATTTGGAAGAATTTTGTGAAGATGTACAAGATAGAATGAATGAAGGTCTCAAAAAAATCTTTACAAATATATTAAATGTGATTATATTAAACTTAACTTCAAAGTTTCAAAAATCATAGAGAATGATAATAATTATTGCTGAGTTATAAGGAGGTTTGATTAATAATATTGATGCATGGTCTTAAGGGAATCTCCTATTTTTACAAGGTGTGAATATGGTAAATTGGAGTATGTTTTTGAATGGGATGCAAAAAGTTTTTAGTGGTATATTTAAATTTTATTTAAATTCATCATCCTTAATTCTTAGTAGAATTCCCACTATATTAAGGTGATACGTTTTTGTGAGTTTGTGAGTTGATTTTTGAAATTTGGGACAAGAACTGCCAAAGAGAAGAGTTGATTAAAAAAATAAGTAAACATTGGTCTATTAAATACGATATAGAGTCTTCCTATTAGTTGGTATCAAACATATTAAGTGTATAAGTGATCACACAAATAGTTTTAAGAGGTGTTGGATGAATAGTAAGAAGTTGCAGTCAGTCAGATAGAGGTGATCAACTAGAAGAAAGTGATCGAATGATCATTGAATTGGGATGAGTTTCATCATAATGAGTGTAATTAATAGAGAATTGATTGAAAGGAGTGATCAGATTGTATTTTCTTACATAATTCTAGGAGGATTTTTTTTCTCACTACTGGGAAATAAATTGAAGAATAACATGCAAGAAGAGTAAGTTTAAATAAATTTCAAGTAGCACAGTGGAAACATACTAAAGGATATTGGTGAAGGTTCTTATAGTTGTTAAAAAACATCCTCATATCATTTATATTTGAAAAGAGAACATGAACTATCAATTGGATATAGTGATACACAATTGAAAACATATTCCCTACTTACTGTAACTACCAAAAGTCTTATTTTCAAGTGGTTTTTGTGGTCTTATATTTCTTATGAACCATGACAAGTGCTAACTTATCTTATTGAGTAGTGAACCTTGTAAATACCTATGTCCCTATGGTTTTGATTATTTTATTATTTTCTAGTAGATTTATTTCTCACTAATAGGAGTTAAAGTTTGATTTCGTATGTGATAAGACATAAAACGATAAGATATTTGATTCACCCCATCCCCCTCTCAGTGATCACACATATAATGATTGGTCCTTTTAGTATTAACTAGGTATTCAGATGAAAATAATAATTATGAGGAATCTAAATAGGTCCCCTAAGGAATTCCATACTCAAAACCATTTCCAATAAATTCAAACATGTTGTTATTCCACAACTAATATAATAAAAAAATTATAAATCAAGTAAAGGTCGGCAATTGGGTTCAATTCACATTTCCATTTAAGCATTCCATGATCATAATCACTAAGGGGTCCTAAGGGTTATTTCAAGCATCCCACTTTTCAAATTAAGGAATAATTTTACTAAGGACTTCCATAACTACCCAATTAGTTCACCCAATAGAATTTCCCAAGGAAAAACTCACCCCTTAGCTAATTTCAACAAGGGTATACCCAAACCAAAAAACTTTTCTAAACCTAAGGGGGAATATAAGACATCAAAAATGTATTTAAATAACTTATATTAATTTTAGGTACATCATTTTATGATTTCACATGATGAAAAAAGACAAATATGTAATATTATTGTGAGAATTTTAGGAAATATCATGATACCACTTAACTTAAGTTAGAAGAGTCCCACTCATTGAATATCGCCTTTTATTTGAGATAAAATTAAAGATATTGAGAAACCAAAATGAGACAAGAAAATAGAGTATTTACATTAAAAAATGAGAGAGATATTTAGATTTCATTTAAAATCTATATTGAAGGCTAAAGGAGTATTAGACTTACAAAGAGCCTTCTAACACGACAAATGAAAGAGAAATAAAAGGTGGGTTGATGGAGAAACACCCAAAATCCAAGAAGATGAGAGGAGGATTCCCACACCACTACTAATTCCCAAAAAATATAATATTTTAGTAAATAAGGAATTGTGTTAAAGGGGTAAAAATATCTTTTTCCCCTTTTTAAAAAAATAGTCCAAAACCCACCGACTGGTCAATGGGCTTCTAGTAGCTATCCCTACCTATATGAATTCTATCATCTATTTTTTGGTATGTAGAAAGAGATTTTATGGAACTACATCCCTTAAGATACATTCCCTAGACTCCTACTATGCCTCCCAAACACTTTTGTGATCCCTATAACCCCCTTGAACACTTCTTAAAAGAAAAAAAAGGTGTTTTGGAATTAATTTAAGGGATGATACATCAAAAGAAGAGTGGGGTATTACAATTATTTAATCATAATTTGTCTATAGATATCTTCAAAAAACTCATAAATTAATAATAGGTATTAAATAAGAGAAATATTATTGGGATCTTTGATCTGTGGCATATCTTCATTCTTTTTACCAATGATGAAGATTTGGAACTTGCACTATCTAGGTCCACTTGATCTATTTTTGGTTTTAATTTGCTTATAATTCACTAGATTTTTGATCTATATATGAATTAGGATTTATATACAATAATAATATGGGTTCAAATTCTTTTTTACCCCCTAGCATTCCGAAATCCGGATCTGTTTTGGTCCATATGTAACTCTTTTGGTCATTTCCTATGCACTGATCAAAAAATTTATACCTCAAAGAATCTTATTTTGGTGTTCATTTGAATCAAAATAAAACACTCTATCCCCCTCCAAAATTCATGTGTCTTATGTTACAAGTAGTATATATTTATTTCTAACCTTTTTTCTGACTTTTGGACCATTCACTATTCTTATTACTATAGGTAAGTTCATCTTATCTCATAATACTGTAGGAAGTTATTGAGTTCTCAATTGAATGAGGGAGCATGGATGTATGAAATTATTTTGGTTAAATCTACTCTAAGATGTAACATGATACCTCCCATATACATCCAATCTAGTTTTTAATTTTCCCCTTTGGTTGATTGGGTTCAAGGTTTACATCCTGGGGAATTTATTCCCCTACCAACCTAATCTATTTAGATAAAATAGAGGCCATGAAAGAGGTATACATCAATAGACTAATCACTGTCAATATTATTTTTGGTTCTATCAGATACCTATGGGTACTTTTATAATCATCTAGAATGATATTGTTTACAAGGGACTCATATATATGGAATTACTCCCTTGATTTTTATATTTTTTAGTTAATGAAGGATCCAATGAAAATATCATTTGTATTTTATTTTTCTTGGGAGGTTAATAATAACCTTCCCAATGATAGGACCCTATCCTCTCCTCAAAATATTTTCTAGGACCTTCCTATTATTAGTAAGTTGGGGAACCAATTCATCTCTTTAGAGGATACTTAAAAGGCTAATATAGAGGGGGTGTAAAATAGCAGTGTATAAAAATAACAAATAACTAACCTGAGGTGATAGAATACGTTCCTTATACTCTCAGGTAAAAGGAGATATCTTCTATAGTTACATGGTCGGAAACAACTACAAGGGATTCAATTGTTGATGCTATAGATAGGTATTCTGATAAATATTAACAGAATTAGGAATAATACCAATCATTTTTTTAGAATGAAAAATATTTCAAATCATTGAAATATTTTCATTTTGGTAAGGGAAAATGAAAAAAATCCTTAATTGATTTCGGAGGGTTCCCTCTAACTCTAAGGAAAAGGATATATGTTTCGAGGATTACTCCATCTTTCCCAGTAAAATGATGACTAGGTTGAAAAATAAATCTAGTGTCAATATATTCTACTAAAGAGGACAACTAGGAGATCATAATCCATTAAGATGACTCTGAGGACCTCGTAGAATGAGAACCTTGAAACTTTACATGACCCACCCAATTATCTATTACAATAGAGATAAACTATGAAAATTTTGATAAATATATAGTTAAAGATCTTATTAATTCATAGCACCATTTTATTTTTCATAGCCCCTAAGTATCAATTTAAGGTGAAGATATATTACCCTGCGGGATCAATTAATAACATAGTAATTGGATTTCAGGGAAAATTGATTTCACCTTTGAGGAATTTTAATCCAATTTATTTTCTTATAATGGATACCTATCATTTATATACTTCATAATAACTACCATTTATGATAAATTATAGGTTAATTTCGAGTTTAATATCACGTATATATAATGGAAATACCCAAAAGTTCCTTCTAATTTAAGGCCTAAGGTAATTTAATATTCCTTCAGGTTTATTTTTATTTATTTTTTGATATGTTTCTTCCTTGGATGAGAATGTACCTAGTTCACACTAAATTTAACCTAAAAGTGACTTTTGAAAATTCAAAATATATATTGGTGGTTAGTAAGGTGGACCTAACATGCTCATGGGTAACTAGACTAAGTTCATTACCACACAAGGCTCAAAAGTGGATGGGGAATGGAAATTTCCTTTGAGGATAGTGGGACCATCATGGAAATTTCCTTTGAGGATAGTGGGACCATCGTGGGTGGGGAGGATAGTGTTTTTATTCAAGACATGGGTTTTGGTACTTGCTTCATCAGGGATGGTATACAGATAAGAGTATGACTTTTATATGTTGGGAGAGGTTTTGTGAAAAAAAAATTAATCTAATTCTAAAAAAAATAAAATAAAAACAATTAATAATTAATAATTTTTAAAAAAAAATTACCTTTAAGTGATTTTAAAATATTTTACCCTTACAAAACATTGTGAATTTTATTCTCAAAAATGAAAAAAAATTATATAATAAAGAGTATTTAAAATAATGGAATGATATAAATCTCAGTGTGTGTTAGGTATATATAATGGTGTTATTTGTGATAGATGGTAATTCATTGCAATTAGTCCAACTATAATTATTTTTCCTATTTCCTTATGTTTTTTGAGGAAATACATTTTTTGGTGTTTATTTCCTAAAATAAGTCGAGTATTATAATCTTAGGGACTTTTTATATCATGTAATGTATATTAATAGAAATAAAATATAATCCATTTATGTTTATTGTGTATAACATGGGAGGTGATATAATAACAACCACATGGAATATATGTATTACCAAGTTATCCCTGATTGATGATCATCATATTGGATTGTAATGATATATTAATATTATTATGAGTAGGATTACTTGTATAGAGATAAAATTTATCACTCATATGATATATGTTGGTAAACTTGTATTTGGATTGACCTATTTAAAGTGAATTATATGGAGAGTCATATATGGGTCATTCGTGTTACTTAAGTAAACATTGACTATAGATACTTTGAATTTATGTTGTTAAATAGGTTTAATACTTTGATACCTATCTTAATAAATTTTATAATTTAGCTTAATAAAATAAAACAATGTAAATACTAATCAAGTGGAGGCATTTGATAAACCAAAATAGGATGTGTTCACCTATATAACCAGTTATGACATTATATACCTCAATTGAGTTTTGAATAATTATATAACCATGAGAATATTATTACATGGGATGTAATTATATAATATTATTTGAATTTGGAATTGAGAAAAAGGGATAAGTTATATGGGATTATAATTATCCATGTCTCAAGCTTAATCTCAATGGTAAGGATAAAGGAACTTAACTAACAGTCATATGGTGGATTACATTACACCAAACCTATTTTAAATTTTATTATCTATGATGTGTTACCAGATACCAATATTATTTTATGATGTGAATTATATTCATAATTATTTTCAATTTTATAATGATCCCTTAGGGTCACACATCATATAATGCTGATTGGGATTTTTGGACTAATGTGACTAGTTCATGTGTAGAAATGTTTATGTATATTATAAACACAAATAATATTTTTTTTTAAATTTTAAATTTTAATTAAATAAATATTATTCAGTTAAATTATTAATTTCACATAATAATATAAATAATGAAAAATTTATAGTAAGTAATACATAAAAATGGAGAAATATTAAACCCCAAACGGAATTTGGGCTTGGGCTTGATATAATGGGTTTACATAGCCCATAATATTAAGTAAATTCATAGACCCACTTTTACAAGTCGTTTATGAACCTCATTTAAAAACATTAACTAATTTTTAGGGTTATTAATGCACCTACCATAGTGGTTCGGGACTTGATCCAATTTTAGTGGCTATTTTGTTTTTTAAATGATCGTTGGCCTATTTATTGGACCTCTTTTGTATTTTTATGAATTTACTTTCCTTGGAGAATATTGAATGTCCTTATACTTATAAATATAAAATAGGATTAGGGTGGTATTCATATGATTAATATAAAGAAAAATCAATTCTTAGTATTCTCTATTGTTCCTCGACTGAGAGTGTTTCCCATTTTTCCTCTACTAAGAGGTTCTATAGTGTCTGAATCAGTTTTTATTTCATCCTTTTTCTTTAAAAGAGTGACTGGAACACTTGGATAGGAATAAATTACCACTAATGTGTTGTTTATTAGTGTTATCAGTGGATATCAAAGGAGACTTGAATTCAGTAATTCAAGTTTGATCTAAATATTCCAAAACTTTTTAAAACATGAATTTTTAAGTTGTTTTTTATTATAATATTTTTCATTTAATTTTAATATTCATAGTTGTGTTTTATAATTTTGTAAATTGT
Source organism: Viscum album (assembly GCA_963277665.1). Lineage (NCBI taxonomy): Eukaryota > Viridiplantae > Streptophyta > Magnoliopsida > Santalales > Viscaceae > Viscum > Viscum album. Next base: position 1,026,829,914 of record OY728141.1, on the reverse strand, counting down.
GTACCAAGGATTGGTCACATTATTAAAATTTATCAGTAGTATCAGAGCCACATACAGTTAATAGAAAATGAAAAAACTAAATGTTGGAATATTTTATAATCTTATGATATATTCAAACTAGTTAAAATTAATTTATGATACACATGAAAGATTTGTGGAAATTTTTCTGATATAATCAATCTATATAAAAGAATTTTTAGGTAGTGGGTTTCATTTTAACCCATATATAAGATATCATGTGCCTAGTTATATACTCCATCTAACCCCTTAAGCATTCTAGATTTTACATCTCACTAAAACTTTTGTGAGGATATAGAATTACTATATGTAATGTGATTAAAGACATAAACATTTTTATTTGATGAAAATGTAAATGAATTATTTCATTAATATGCATGATATGCATTGAGTTTGTATGAGATAGATACTATTTCATTATTATTAATATATTCATAAATAGTAAGTATAGGATAAATATAATGTTAATGGTGACAGAACATATAGAATCCTTAAAAAATATCAAAGGATAAGATTACTTATAATTATAATCACACTCATCAAGACCTTGATCAATCTAATAGATAGTTCATGCTTATTTGAGCAACAATATTATATCTTGTGTTTTACAAAAAGTGTAATAGTTATCCTAATGTGAATGTTGGGTAACACTTGACAAGGTAAACCATTTGTATTGGAACCTAGAGGTATGATATTGAGTATAGTCATGAGATGAATTGGGTATTATTTTTCACTAAAAATACAAGAGTATTATTGAATAAAATTAACAATATTTTTTACCTAAATATAAAATCATTAATAGATGATCTTAGAGGCTTTAAGACATATATAAATATGGATATTTGATATTATATTCATAAAAAGACCGTACTAAATAATAATATACATTATACTAAAAATGAAAAGTATTTTGTTGTATATTTTCATGTAATGAAATAAAAACTCAAATTTTCCTGGGATCTTCCCTTGAGAAGTGAAAATTAAATAGTAATAGCGTTATTGACTAATTTCATCATTTGATAATTTTTCTCAAACATGAAGAAAATTTATATGTTCTAGAGTAATTTTTCCCAGCTAAACCTATTTCAAAAACTCCTTGTGCTAATATGGATTCTTATAATAAGCATAGGAATTATTATTTGGGTGTTTCTTTTTTAATATTAGTAAATATGATTTTGAATCTTTAGAAGAAATGAAAATCAATGTAGGTTCTCAATATGATAAAATTACTTAAATATCTCTAGTAATAGAAAGAGATAATTAAATAGTTTGTGACAAAAAATTCATTTTTATAGTGCAATATATTTGAAGGAACCCCAATTTATACTCATGTTATTATGAATTTTGGTCCATAAAAAACATAGAATGGATTGGGTTCCCTCCTAAGAAATAGATAGTCATTAATGTGGTCACTAAATTCTTGATGGAATATTTTAATCAGTTCACTATTAATTTTAATATGAAAAAGATTGATTGTACCCTTCTTGGGTTTCTCAATATTTTGAGAACAATGGAGAAAAACCAAAAAAGGCCACACCTTATCGTGATGATGAATAAAGGAAAGGGTATGGTCAAGGCCAACCAGAAGAAAAATATTTTAAAGTTGAATTATTTAATTTATGTAGTAAAATCGCATAAAGTTAACATCGAAAAAAATATTTTTTTTCTTTGAAATGAAAAAAATAATTGGAAGAGGCCTTTTTCTCAATACCTAAAGATTCTTAAGAATAAACATGGTGATAGTTCCACCACATCGGGTATTTATGTTATAAAAAATATTTCTATAACTATGAATCATTTGTATTTGATATCGTAATGTGTATCTATAACATCTCGATATTTTAAAAAAGGAAACACAATGCCACATTAGGCTTAAATGAACTACTGAATACAAAGTGACCTTTATAACATGTCCATTAAACATATTTTTTCAACTTATATGATTATAATTTCAAAAAACATACATAAATGGTTGCGATCAATAAGTTATTTAAAGTCTGATAGAGCCAACTTATTTTCTGTGAATAGTAACTTACCCTTATGAATAGTAATGTACCCTTATGAATAGTAATGTACACTTATGAATAGAAAAATGACCCTTATGAATACTAAATCTTCCAAATAAATAGTTACCTCACCAATAAATGTATAATAAAAAGGAATCTTATACGTGACAATATGATCATTATATAAGTGTTGGTATTTTTGGTAGGTCAGAAATATTTAATTACAATTTTATGATAAATTAAATAATTTAAATGAAAATTTATTGTCCTAAAATGTAATAATTAATTATTATTTTATTTTATTATGGTTATAAGATAATTTAAAAAGTCCTTGATTAAATTTCAAGGTGTTATAAAATCAGTTATAGTTTTAAAATTGTTATTTTTCAAATAAATTATTATTTTATTCAAAAATTAAATTTCTCATATTTAGAAAATTATTTTGATAAAATGGATTTATTTTTTTAATTATACAGGTTGAAAAATGTTTATGGTTAATTTTAGGGATTTTTCTAAAATACTTGAATTTTTTTGTGAATAGTGAAATTTGATTATTTCCAAAATATGCTAAATAAATGAATGTATGCATCATGATTGAGACATGGATAATGTAAATGGACTTTGGTTATAAATAAAATGTACTTATTACTATTTTTAGTCATAAGAACCAATATTTTTTCTTGTCTTGAGAAAAATAATAAAATAATGATTAAAATAATGGAAACCCCCTCCTCTCCTCCACTACAAATACCACCCTCACCCCCCCCCCTCTTTATCTCAAACCTATAAAGCCATGATAATTGTCTAAATTAGACCCAATCCCCTTTATAATTATCTTCCCCACATCCAAGATGTACTGGTCTCAACAAAAGGCCAATACCAAAGGCCTTAAGGAGGATCTCAAGGAGAAGAGATCAAGAGGTAAAAATCCTCTTTCTTTTTCTTGCATTTTCCTTTCAATTCCTTTTATTTTATTATAGTATCTTCACCCCCTATTATACAATAGTAATAAATTCTAAAATATCCTTTTTATACTTTAATTATATTTTTTTTATGGAAAAATTCATCAACTTACTTCTTCTCCTCTCCCTCTTATTCAAAAAAATAAGAACATCGCCCGTGATGAATCGATTTACCGACATCATGGACGATGTATTTTTAATTTCCTTTACTTCCTTAAAATCTGGTTGTAAAACCATTTTAATGGTTGAAAAATATTTTACATTATATTATATGACATCTATTATGTTTTATAATTAACTTAGATGCATAATATTAAAGGTATATGATGAAACAAGATCGTGATTATTGAAGAACTTCCAAAATGATTTAAACATCATTAATGTTTTATCTAATTATTTATCATAATATATGATAAAAATGATTAATTGTTTCATTTAATATTTTTTAAACATATTAATAACATCTCATTTCAATTCTGGAGTTTCACATTATTTCGACAATAAAATCCATTACGAACCCACCATCAAAACCATGTGAAGAATGCACCCGAAACAATGTAAATAACAAAATATTATTAATAAATGTGTGGAATGATGTTATAAAATGATCATATAAGGTGTTATAAAAATTATTCTTCTTATTTAAAGTATTAATAAAATTTCTTTAAGCATTATATAGGAGGTTTAAACTTGTTTTATGTAATATGAACTAGATGTCAGGGAATTCTTAACCCAATCTCTATTCTTTGGATTAACCTTCTAATTCATTAATTATGTGGTAATAAGATTATTGTGAAATGAATTTTTAATTTTTTATTATGTGGATTTACAATGTATAAAAATATTATAATTTTTTATCAATTCTCATTCCAAATATATGATATTTTTAGGGTATCTTTCTTTAGAGATCCTCTTTTAAATTTCTAGTTTTACAAAATTCAAAATTAATGTTTTTATGAATATATTCTTATTTTATAATTATGTTGTGGTTATTGGAAATTTTTTATGATGAAGGGTGGGACATATATCTCCCTCTAATTTATTTTGTATGATTATATTGGAGGTCAACATAATGGTTACTCTAAGTGTAACTGTGATGGTTACACCATAAGGTAGCCATGAGGGTAACATTGTAAGGTAGTCGTGAGGGTTACATTGTAAGGTAGCCACAATGGTTAAAAATCATATGGTAGTTGTGAGGGTTACAATATTAAGTAAGTAATTCCCCAAGTTAATTATATTTTTTACTTATGCTTTTGATGCTTTATGGAAACCTCTTGTTTCCATAAGTAATGTTATTAAGTTTATGTTCAAAGGAAAATGTTTTATAAGTATTTATGGATAAACAGTTTATTTATGTCTTTTTATAACCCTTATTGAGATTCTTGTGCTCATCCCAAGTTTTTTAAAATGTTTTTCACATGATTCCTTAGAAGTACAAAGGACAATTAAGGTGTTAATATAGATGAATCCAATTATTTATTTTGTAATTATTTTTATTAACACTGATTCAATGTATGGTTTTTCTAATCCTCCAAAACCAAGACCAGAAAAGGTCCTCAGATGTATAATGTACTATGTATTTTTATGTTATCTTTTTATTAAAAAAAATATACAACTTATTTTGGTACTGAACCTAGAAGTGCGGGTTCATGGGCTTTGCAGTTGGTATCAGAAGAATGGTCTAGACAACTTTGTATATTAGATGTTATCTTTTTTAAACAGAAAATAAGTGATAGTGTTTACTTTTTAACTTCTAGTTAATTAATGACACATAAGAAAATAGTTTTTATTAATTATTGATATGTAAATTACAAATTATAAGTACAATGAACGTATTGTGATGGTGCAGTTCATTTAAGGGGGGAGAATGTAACATCCCGATATTTAAAAAAAAGGAAACACAATGCCACATCATGCTTAAAGGAACTAATAAATACTATGTGAACTTTATAACCTAATAATTAAACATAATTTTTCTACTTCTATGATTTGAATCTTGAAAAATGGACATACAAGGTTGCGATGAGTAAGTTATTTAGAGTCTGATAGAACAAACTTAATTTTTGGTGAATAGTAACTTACACTTATGAATAATAATGTACCCTTATGAATAGTAATGTACCCTTATGAATAGTAATATGACCCTCCCCCTTCATTTTTATTTTATTAAAAGATCCATTTAAGGAAAAGTTGGAACCTTACAAAAAACATTCAACAGATGATTTCAAAATTCAAATTACAAGCTTCAAACCATTTCAAAAAAACAAGCACAGGCCACCAACCCCGCGATAACACCAAATTCAGAATTCAAAATCAAAGGCAAAAGTAATTGTCACCTAGTACACATCCCGCAAATCCTGTGATCAAAATCGTCATCAGCTCCTCCAAACACATCATTATAGTCCATGTCACGTTGCTGCAGTACACTCCAAACATCATCACCGGTGTCGCCTGTTGATAACTGAACCATCCTCACACCGGCCTTCTTCGCCCTTCGTCTATCAGACCGACGAGGAAGGCTGTCGGATTCCAACATGATCATCACTAAAACACAAATTTCATATTTAAAAATACATCCATTGAACACCATAAGATGAGTAACACCTTCATAACTGCATCATAAATGCCACTTCTTCAAACAACACCGACCCCAAAACACAAAAATCACTCAAAAACTGACCAAAAATCCTCGGATCATCAAAGACATCGCCAGATAAACAAAAAAAAACACAAAATCAAAAAATTCAAACAAGCCCCTCTGGAACCACAATGACAGAAGAAAACTGGATCGGAAAACCTGACGGAAATGAATCACTGAAGGAAAATACACGACCGCTGAACCACATGGCCCAAAACCCCTTTGTATACATCGATCCAATTCCGACCTGGAGATGAGCGATGGAACTCTAGGTCAGAGCAGGTTGAGGCGGATGAGGAAGATGAATAAGGAAAAATCCAAGCATAAGCAAAAACCAAGAAAGATGGTGGGGAGACCGGGGACTGGAACCCTAGAGAGAAACGCTGAAGATGCCTTGAACATCCATGTCCACCGAGCCGATACACCCAAAACCTAAAGAATCCAACTCTATTGAACTGACCTAGAGAGGATCGGAGGATCACGAGGTTAGAGAAAGGAGCGGCATCCGGGGAAAAGGCGCAGCGCCTTCATCGGATCAGACCAACTGGGAAAGCAAGGAGACAAATCGATGAGAGGAAGAAAGAGAAAAGAGGGATTTCAGGAGGAACCCCAAAAAAAGAGAAGTAAGGGGAGCGATAACCAACCTGGTGAGAGCTGATTTGACATTGATCCAAATAAGGGTAAAAACCCTAAAAACCCACCGTCGGTAAGAGACTTGAAAGAGAACCGGAGACTACAAATGCAGAAGTGGCAGGATGAGAAGGGAACATCACCAGAAGACTCTCAAAACCCTAGGGGAGGGCGAGAACAAAAAAGGATAGCGGTGGGCCAGGCGAGTGAGGGGCCATCGATTAAAATTAAATATTAATATGACCCTAATGAATAGTAACTTGTCCAAATGAAGAGTAGCCTCACCAATGAATGTATAATAAAAAGAAATCTTATAAGTGACAATATGATCATTATATAAGTGTTGGTATCTTTGGTAGGTCATAAATATTTAATTATAATTTTATGATTCATTAAATAATTTAAATGAAAATGTATTTATTTTATTTTCTTATGGTTGTAAGATAATTTTAGGTGTCTTTGATTAATTTTCAAGTTGTTATAAAATCAATTATAGTTTTAAAATTGTTATTTTTTGAATAAATTATTATTTTATTAAAAAATTAAATTTTTAATATTTATAAAATTATATTGATAAAATGGAGTCAATTTTTGAATTATATATATTTAAAAATGGTTAGGGTGAATTTTTTTGGATTTTTCTGAAATACTTGAATTTTTTGTGAATAGTGAAATTCGATAATTTGAAAAATATTCTAAATAAATGAAATTATGCATCATGATTGAGTCATGAATGATGTAAATGGCCATTGGTTGGAACTCACATGAACTTATTACTTTTTTCAATCAAAAGAACCAATAATTATTCTTTTCTTTAGCAAAATAATAAAATAATGATTGAAATAATGGAAACCCCCTCCTCTCCTCCACTATAAATACCACCCTCTCCCCCTCTTCCTCTCACACCTATCAAGCTTTGGGAATTGTATAAATTCTTCCCAATCCTTTTAACAAGGCTCTTCCCCATGTCTAAGACCTACTTATCTCACCAAAAGGCCAATACCATAACCCTTAAGGAGGATCTCAAGATCAATAGGTAAAAATCCTCTTTCTTATTCTTTCTTTTTTCCTTTCAATTCTTTTTATTTTCTTATACTCTTTTCACCCCCACTTATAAAATATAAATAAAAGATCCAGTATATTATATATAATTTAATTTTATCATGTTTATGTAAAAATTCATCAACTTACTCCTTCTCTTATCCCTTTTATTCAAAAAATAAGAACATTGTATGTCATGCGACGATTTACCAACATCATGGACGATGTGTTTTCAATTTCCATTACTTCCTTAAAAATTGGTTATAAAACATTTTTAATTTTTGAAACATATTTTAAATTGTATTATATGACCTCTATTATTCCCTAGAATTAAATTATATTCATAATATTGAATGTATATAATGAAACAATTTCATGATTATCGAAGAACTGTCCAAATGATTTAAACATCATTAATGTTTTATCTAATGATTCATCATAATATATGATAAAAATGATTAATGGTATAATTTAATATTATGGAAACATATTAATAACTTCTCATTTCACTTCTGGATTTTCCCTTTCTTTCACCAATATAATCCATTACAAACACACCATAGAAACTTTGTAAAGAGTGCACACGAAACAATGTGAATAACAAAATATTATTAATAAATGTGTGGAATGATGTTATAAAAATATCATATAATGTGTTATAAAAATTATTAGGCTTCTTTAAATTATTTATAAAACTCTTTTAACCATTATATAGGAGATTTAAACATGTTATAAGTAAGATGAACCTGGGGTAAGGGAATTCTTAACCCAATTTCTATTCTTTGGGTTAACCTTCTACTTCATTAAATATGTGCTATTAAGATTATTGTGAAATGAATTTTTAATGTTGTCTTATGTGGATTTACAGTGTATAAAAATATTCCATTATTTTTATCAATTATTATTTCAAATATATGATATTTTTAAGGGACTTTTCTTTAAATATCTTATTTTAAATTTCTAGTTTTACAAATTTCAAAATGAATGTTTTAATGAAGATATTATTGTTTGATTATTATGTTATTGTTCTTGAGAATTATTTATGATGAAGGTTGGGACCTATATATCCCTAAAATTAATTGGGTATGATTATATTGTAGGCTGACTGTATGGTTACTCTAAGTGTAACTGTGATGGTTACACCATAAAGAAGTCGTGAGGGTTACATTGTAAGGTAGTCATGAGGATTACATTGTAAGGTAGCCTTGAGGGTTACAAATCATATGGTAGCCATGAGGATTAAAATATTAAGTACGTAATTTCCAAAGTTACCAATATTTTTTATTTATAATTTTGATGATTTTATGGGAACCTCTTGTTTTCATAAGTAATGTTATTAAGTTTATATTCAAAGGAAAATGTTTTATAAGTATTTATGGACTAACTATTGATTTCTTTATTTTAATAACCCTTACTGAGATTTTTCTTCTCATACCAAGTTTTTAAAAATGTTTTTCATAGTATTACTTATAAGTTCACAGGACAGTTAAGGTGCTAATGCAAATGAATCTAATTAGTTATTTTTTAATTATTTTTTTAAACTCTGATTCAATGAATCGTTTGTTTAATCCTCCAGAACATATAATGGAAAAGGTATTAAAATGTATAATGTACTACATCTTTTCAAATTATCATTTTATTTAAAAAAATACATAGAATATTTTAGTACTAAATCTAAAAGTGTGGGTTCAGGGCTTTACAGTTGGTATTAGAGGAATGGTTTAGACAACTTTTGGAGATTAGACGATGTCATTTAAAAAAAATTAAGCGATAGTGTTAAATTTTGAACTTCTAGTCAATTAATTATACATAAAAAAATAGTTTTTCTTAATTATCAATATGTAAATTTAGAATTATAAGTATAATGAACGTATTGTGAGGACACAATTCATTCAAGCGGGAGAATGTAACATCTCGGTATTATAAAAAATGGAAACAAAATGCCACATAATGCTTAAATGAATTTCTAAATACTATACGAACTTTATAACCTAAAAATTAAACATAATTTTTTTTCATTTATGATTTGAATTTCAAAAAAGAACATACATGGTTTTTATCAGTATGTTATTTGGAGTCTTATAGAACCAACTTAGTTTTTGGTTAAAAGTAACTTACCCTTATGAATAGTAATGTATCCTTATTAATGGTAATATACCCTTATTAATAATAATATTTCCTTTATAAATATTAAATCATCCAAATTAATATTTACCTCCCCAATAAATTTATAATAAAAAGGAATCTTATAAGTGACAATATGATCATTATATAAGTGTTGGTATTTTTGGTAGGCCATAAATATTTAATTACAATTTTATGATTAATTAAATAATTTAAATGAAAATATATTTTCATAAAATGTAATAATTAATTATTATTATATTTTATTATGATTTTAAGATAATTTTAAGAGACCTTGATTAATTTTCAAGGTGTTATAAAATCAGTTATAGTTTTAAAATTTTTATTTTTTGAATAAATTATTATTTTATTCGAAAATTAAATTTCTCAAATTTAGAAAATTATTTTTGATAGAATACAGTTTATTTTTTAATTCTACACATTAAAAAATGGTTAGTGTGAATTTTCACGATTATTCAGAAATACTTGAATTTTTTGTGAATAGTGAAATTCGATAATTTATAAAATTTGCTAAATAAATGAATTTATGCATAATCCTTGAGTCATGGATGATGTAAATGGGTATTGGTTAAAACTAAAATGAAATTATTTCTATTTTTAGTCACAATAAGCAAGAAATATTTCTTTCCTTGAGAAAAATAATAAAATAATGATTAAAATAATGGAAACCCCCTCCTCTTCTCCACTATAAATACAACCCTAACCCCCCTATTCCTCTAAAACCTATAAAGCTTTGAGAATTGCTTAATTCTACCCAATAATTTTACCAAGGATCTTCCCCACATCCAAGAACTTTTGTTATCACTAAAAAGACCAATACCAATGGCCTTAAGGAGGATCTCAAGGATAAGAGATCAAGAGGTAAAAATCCTCTTTCTTTTTCTTTCATTTTCCTTTCAATTCCTTTTCTTTTCTTATACTCTCTTAAAAATCACTTATCCAAGATCCATAAAAGATATAGTATCTTATATATACTATAATTTTATCATGTTTATGGAAAAATTCATCAAATTAATTCATCTCCTCTCCTTCTTATTCAAAAAATAAGAACATCGTACGTGATGCATTGATTTACCGACATCATGGACTATGTGTTTCCAATTTCCTTTAATTCCTTAAAATATGGTTGTAAAACCATTTTAATGGTTGAACAAGATTTTAAAATTTATTATATGACCTCTCTTATGTTAGATAATTAACTTATATTAAAAATATTAAAGGTATATAATGAAATAAGTTCGTGATTATCGAAGAACCACCGAAATGATTTAAACATCGTTAATGTTTAATCTGATGATTCGTCATCATATATGATAAAAATGATTAATGGTAAATTTTAATATTATGGAAAAATATTAAAAAAATATCATTTCACTACTTGAGTTTCTCCTTCCTTCGATAATAAAATCCATTATGAACCCACCATGGAAACCATGTAAAGAACGCATTTGAAACCATGTAAATAACAAAATATTATTAAGAAATGTGTGTAATGATGCTATAATTGATAATATATGGTGATATAAAAATTATTATGCTTTTTTAAAGTGTTAATAAAAATATTTTAACCATTATACAGTATTTTTAAACATGTTTTAAGTAAGATGAACCTGGGGTAAGGGAATTCTTAACCCAATTTCCATTCTTTGGGTTAACCTTATACTTTTTTAATTATGTGGTACTAATATTATTGTGAAATTAATTTTTAATATTTTATTATGTATATTTACAGTGTATAAAAATATTCAATTCTTTTTATAAAATCTAATTTCAAATATATGATATTTTTAAGGGAATATTCTTTAAAGATCCTCTTTTAAATTTATAGTTTTACAAAATTCAAAATGAATTTTTTTATGAAGATATTATTGTTTAATGATTATGTTATGGTTCTTGGTCATTTTTTATGATGAAGGGTGGGACCTATATCTCCCTCCAATGCATTGGGTATGATTATGTTTTAGGTTGATCATATGGTTACTCCAAGTGTAATTGTGATGGTTACACAATAAGGTATCCATGAGGGTTACATTGTAAGGAAGTAGTGACTGTTACATTGAAAGGTAGCCTTGAGGGTTCAAAATCATATTATAGTTGTGAGGGTTACAATCTTAAGTATGTAATTCCCAAAGTTAACAATATTTTTTATTTATAATTTTTATGCTTTTATTGGAACCTCTTGTTTTCATAAGTAGTGTTATTAAGTTTATGTTCAAAGGAAAATGTTTTATAAGTATTTATGGACTAATGGTCTCCTTAATTATTATTATAACCCATACTGAGATTTTTGTACTCATCCCAAGTTTTTTAAAATGTTTTTTCATAGGATTCTTTATAAGTTCAAAGGACAGTTAAGGTGCTAATGTAGATGAATCCAATTACTATGTATTTTACTGTTATCTTTTTATTTAGAAAAAATAAATAGAATATTTTTGTAATGAATCTAAAAGTGAGGGTTCAGGGCTATACAGTTGGTATTAGAGGAATGGTCTAGACGAATTTGGAGATTAGTCGTTGTCATTTTAAAAAAATAAGCGATAGTGTTTAATTTTGAACTTCTAGTTAATTAATTACAGATGAGAAAATAGTTTTTCTTAATTATCAATATGTAAATTCATAATTATAAGTACAATGAACGTATTGTGAGGAAATAATTCATTCGAGGTGGGAGAATGTAACATCTCAATATTATAAAAAATGGAAACATAATTCCACATCATGTTTAAATGAACTACTAAATACTATGTGACGTTTATAACCTAACCATTAAACATAATTTTTTTGCTTCTGTGATTTGAATTTAGAAAATGAATATACATGGTTTCGATCAGTAATTTATTTGGAGTTTTATAGAACCAACTTAGTTTTTGGTGAATAGTAACTTACCCTTATGAATAGTAATGCACCCTTATGAATGTTAATTTACCCTTATAAATAGTAATATTACCCTTATAAATAGTAAATCAACCAAATTAATATTTACCACATTCATAAATTTATAATAAAAATGAATCTTATAAGTGACAATATGATCATTATATATGTGTTGGTATTTTTGGTAGGACATAAATATTTAATCATAATTTTATGATTAATTAAATAATTTAAATGAAAATGTATTTTTGTAAAATGTAATCATTAATTATAATTATATTTTCTTATAGTTTTATGATAATTTTAAGTGACCTTGATTAATTTTTAAGGTGTTATCAAATTAGTTATAGTTTTAAAATTGTTATTTTTCAAATAAATTATTATTTTATTCAAAAATTAAATTTATCAAATTTAGAAAATTATTTTTGATAAAATTCAGTTCATTTTTTAATTATACACATTTAAAAATGGTTATTGGGAATTTTTGGTATTTTTCAGAAATAATTGAATTTTTTTGAATAGTGAAATTCGATAATTTATAAAATATGCTAAATAAATGAATTTCTGCAACATCTTTGAGTCAAGGATAATTTAAATGTACATTGGTTTAACCTCACATGAACTTTTTACTATTTTTAGTCATAATAACCAAAACTATTTCTTTTCTTGAGCAAAATAATAAAATAATGATTAAAATAATGGAAACCCCCTCCTCCCCTCCACTATAAATACAACCCTAACCCCCCTCTTCCTCTCACACCTTTCAAGATTTGATAATTGTATAAATTATGACCAATAACCTTCCCAAGGATCTTCCCCACGTCCAAGACCTTTTGGTTTTACCAAAAAGACCAATACCAAATGCCTTAAGGAGGATCTCAAGGAGAAGAGATCAAGAGGTAAAAATACTCTTTCTTTTTCTTTAATTTTCCTTTCAATTCATTTTATTTTATTATACTATCTTCATCCCAAATATACAAGACCCATAAAAACTATATTATATTATATATACTATAATTTTATCATGTTTATGGAAAAAATCATCAACTGAATTCTTCTCCTCTCCCACTTATTCAAAAAATAAGAACATCGTCTGTGATGTGTCGATTTACCGACAACGTGGACGATGTGTTTTCAATTTCCTTTAATTACTTCAAATATGGTTTTAAAACAATTTTAATGGTTGAAAAAGATTTTAAAATGTATTATATGACCTCTCTTGTGTTTCATAATTAAATTATATGAATAATATTAAAGGTATAATATGAAATAAGCTTGTGATTATTGAAGAACCTCCAAAATGATTTAAACATCATTAATGTTTTATCTAATGATTCATCATAATATATGATAAAAAATAATTGATGGTATAATTTAATATTATGGAAAAATATTAATAACTTATCATTTTGACTTCTGTATTTTCTCTTTCCTTCAACAATAAAATCCATTACGAACCCACCACGGAAACCATGTAAAGAACGCATTAGAAACCATGTAAATAACAAAATATTATTAATAAATGTGTGGAATGGTGTTATAAAATGATCATATAAGGTGTTATAAAAATTAATATTCTTATTTAAAGTATTAATAACACTCTTTTAAGAATTATACAGGATTTTTAAACATGTTTTAAGTAAGATGATCCTGAGGTAAGGGAATTCTTAACCCAATTTCCATTATTTGGGTTAACCTTTCTACTTTATTAATTATGTGGAAATAAGATTATTATTAAATGAATTTTTAATGTTTTATTATGTGGATTTATAGTTTATAAAAATATTCCATTCTTTTTATCAATTCTCATTACAAATATATGATATTTTTAAGGGACTTTTCTTGAAATATCCTCTTTAAAATTTCTAGTTTTACAAAATTCAAAACGAATTTTTTATGAAATTATTTTTGTTCAATGATTATGTTATAGTTATAGGGAATTGTTTATTATGAAGGGTGGGGCCTATATCTCCCTCCAATTCATTGGGTATTATTATGTTTGAGGTCGACCATATGGTTACTCCAAGTGTAACTACGATGGTTACACCATATGATAGTTGTGAGGGTTACATTGTAAAGTAGCCGTGATGGTTGTAAGGTAGTTGTGTGGGTTTAAAATAAAATGGTATCCATTATGGTTACAATATTATGTAATTATATAAGTTACCAATATGTTTTATTTATAATTTTGATGATTCTATGGTAACCCCTTGTTTTCATAAGTAATGTTATTAAGTTTCAGTTCAAAGGAAAATGTTTTATAAGTATTTATGGACTAATGGTTTCTTTGCTTATTTTCATAACCCTTTATAAGCTTTGTTTTCTCATCCCAAGTTTTTACAAATGTTTTTTATAGGATTCCTTATAAGTTAAAAGGAAAAATTAGGTGCTAATGTAGATGAATCCAATTAGTTATTTTATAATTATTTTTTATAAACTCTCATTCAATGTATAGTTTTTCTTATCTTACAGAACCTATACTAGAAATGGTTCTAAGATGTATAATTTACTATATATTTTGCAGTAATCTCTAATAAGAAATTACACAACATATTTTAGTACTGAATCCATAATTGAGGGTTCCGGACTTGACAGTATCACATATCTATGGTAATGTATATATATATATTCATATAAGAGAGTAAGTTGAATAAGAGATAAGCAAACCTATGAGTAGGGAATAGAGAAAGAGTAGATGGATTATCTGTGGGGATGGTGAATTTCATTATTCCTAGTGGATTTTCATTAATTAATAAATATTTTTATCACATACCATCAATAAAAAAATATTTATATATCATTCCTAGATAAGGTGGTATTTTTATTTGTAACAATGAACAACTGTTGTATTATTTATATGAAATAAATTTTTTATGGTTCTTATAAAAATTTTAATGTACTATATATATTGGATATTAACAATACCATATATAATTTAAATAATAATAAGGTCAAATATATTGATTTTAATTCCATGTATCTTTAGTATTGTCTCCTCAATCATATAAATAAGAATCGCATCCAATTAAGATTATTGAATTTAGATGATTATGAATCATTTTATGTATGTGAATCTTAATTATTAAGAAAAATGACCAAATAATATTTTAAGGGTAAAGGAAAAATATCTAATTATTTATTGTAACTCATACATACTAATGTATGTGGTCTTATAAGTAAAATATCTCTAAGTGTATTTTCGTATTTCATTACAATAGGTGATGACTTTAGTAGGTATTGGTATGTGTATATTATGAGACACTGGTATTAATCCATTAAAATGATCAAAATTTTAAAAAAGTAATTATAAATTCAAATTGGAAAAATATATTAAAACACATTTATTTTATCAAGGTGAAGAATATTTTATTCAATAATTTTGTGACTATTAATGAGTTTGTGGTATAGTATCACAACTTTATCTATCTAGTACACTGTAATTAAATAGTTTATTTGAATAGATGAATCAAACATTATTAGACAAGGTTTATCTAATGATGATTCATGCATTCCTTCCTATTTCTTTTTAGGGTTATTATCTATTTACACTAGATTATTTTCCATAAATAACTATTCTAAAGACACAACATGAGATGTCAACTAGGAAGCATCCCAATTTTTATTTTATAAAAAAAGTGGTTTCTAAAGCATAAGTATAACATATTACCCTAAGTAAACTAGAACCCAAATCAGATAAATGTATATTTATTATTTTTCCTAAATAGATAGTTGGTTATTATTTTAATAATGCATCAGAGAACAATGTTTTTGTTGCTCTCTGTGATTTACATAAATTAATGGTATTTATTTAAAAAATAATTTGTGGGAGTAAATTTGAAATTTATAAATTTCAATACTAACAAGATGATGTTATTTTTGATATGGATGAGTCAAAAAAAATAAATGTGGAAAATTAATCGTATTTGTATACATAAGAACCATGAAGGTGTAGTATATTTCTTCATGATCCAAAGAGCAATGGATTTATCATTTCTGATGAAGGTGATGCAATTATCATAGAAAATAATCTAACATATTACTAAAAGGGCATCCAGATTTTTAACTCTGGTAAATGGTTAAAATAAATAGAATTCAAAATAGAATATATGGACACTAATTATGTTTGGAGACTATTAGAACCACCAGAAGTGGTAATCCTCATTGTGTGCAATTGGTAATTTCACAAGAAAACTAATATGGTTTGCAGAGTATATATCTACCAATATTTATTGGTACCTAATTTTTTTAATAAATTAATGGTATTGAATATGAACAAACATTATCAAATCCATTTGATTTATTTTATCTATAGTAGTATTTATGATTATAAGATATATCAAATAGATATAAAAATAAAATTCCTTTATGATAATTTTTTTAAGGGTGTATATATGATAAAACCTAAAGTGTTTTAGGATCTAAGAAACACTAATAACATTTTTAAGCTATAAAAATACATTTATGGGTCGAAGAAATATTACATGTGTTTAAATATTCATTTTTATAAAGTTATCAAACAGTTTGACTTTATCAAAAAGAAAGATGAACCTTGCGTATATACATGAATTAGTGGGATTATGACTGTATTTATGGGGTTGTATATTAATGGAATAGTTCTCACTAGAACTAAAATCCTAATGTTACAATCAATGAAAAATTGGTTAGGAAATTTTTTCTTAATAAAATATCTTAGTGAAGCAACATTTATAATAGGTATGAAAATCAATAGATATATATCTAAATGAATTATAATCCCAGGTAAAAACATATACATTGGTAAAAAACTTAAAATATTTAACATGGAAAACTATAAAACAAATTTTTTATAAACATTTCATGAAAAGAATCTGTTAAATACATGGATTCCTTTAATTTTTAATGAAAATAACACATGAGTAATATTATATATGTTTTGTTTGTTAGATAAATCATGCGTTACATGATATAAAAATTCCCTAATGTTTCTTATTTATTAAGTATAATGAGTCGGTTAAATTTAAATCCTAGTTAAAGTTATTGGGTAACCATTAATAATATCCTTATGTACTTGAGAATGAATAATGATGTATTTATGGTCTTTGGAGGTGAAGAAGATCTCATTGTAAAGGGTTACATTTTTTCTAGATTCCAAACTAATAAATTTGAATTTTGATCTCAGTCATGATTTTTTCCCCTGAATGGTGAATACATAAGAAAGAAATGTTCCAATAAACCATGAGTTATTAGTTCTACAATAGAAGTTGGATATATCATAACATCATATATATCTATTTTTTTTTGGATAAATAGATTCATTGTTTAACTAAGGGTTATCTTTAGAATTATGTATCTAATTGAACCCTATTATGATAATAGTGTGTTGGTTTCACAAGTTGAGGAACCCATGTCTTACCGAATATAAAAACATATTTTTCATTGATTTAATTTCATTAAATTCATAATTGATAATTGATATATTAATATGTGTCAACTTCCTATAGATTATAATATTTTATATCCCTAAAAAATCCCCTTATACTAAAAATAATTAAAGACACACCAGTTCTTATGTTATTAGATGTATGGGTGAATATATTTAGTGAAAGTTAGTGATCATTTGTGTTTATTCCCTAAAGTCAGTCAAGTTTCCTTATTGTAGGGACTTATTATATCATGTAATGTATAGTAATGGAAATACGTTATCATTCATTTATGTTTTTTCAGTAGAAAATACGAGATAATATTATAACAACCTCATGGAATATATGTATTACCAAGCTATCTCTAATTTATGATCATGATATAGGGTTGTGTAAATATGTTAATATCAACATGAGTAGGATTTCTTGTATCAAAATACAACTAATCACACATAAGATATAATTTGGTGAACTTGTATTTGGATTGACCCAATTAAATTACACCACATGGATAGTCATATATGTTTTATTGGTGTTACATAAATTAACATTGAATATTGATCATTAAACTCAATTTTTTCAAATAAGTTCCCTACTTAGATTTTTTATACTTTTATACTTATCTAAATTAATTTGAGAATTTTGATTAATAAAAATTAATTGGTTATTATATTAATCAAGAGAAGAGATTTTAATAACCAAGATAGGATGTTTCATCCCATATAACGGATCATTACATCATGGACCTCAATTAATATTTGACTAAGTAAGAGAATGGACATGAAAATATGTTTACATGTGATGTAATTCTATAATATTTGTTCAAATCAATAATTTAAAAAATATATAATCTATACATGATTGACATTATCCATGTCTCATGCTTAATATTGATGTTAAGGACAAAGGAATTTAGCTAATGGTTATGTGGTGGATTTGATCACATCAAACCCCTTTGTAATTTAGAAAATATAATATTTTTTTATAGATACTACTCTTGGTTTATTATTATGAATGAGATTCATAGTTATTTCCAATGTTACAAAGGGAACTTCGGGTCACACATCAAATAATGTTAATTGGGATTTTTAGAATAATGTGATTAGTTCATTTTTAAAAATATTTATGATTAGTATAAACATAAATAATATTTTTTGTTTTTCACATTTGAAATATTTAATTACATAATAGTCATTTAATTAAATAATTAATGTCACAATATAATATAAATAATTATTAATTTATATTATTAATATATAAACATGTATATTAAAGTTCAAATGGGATTTCAGATTAGTATTGATATAATGGGTTTTAAAAGGCCATAATATTAATTATATTAATGATCCCACTTTTAAAATTCATTTAAACACATCCTTTTCTGAATTTAACTAATTTAGAGACTCATTAATGCACCTATCATGATTATTTGTGACTTAATCCACTTTTAAATTTTTTTAATAATCCAAATGATCATTGGTGGATATTTATTTCACCTCCATTTTTTTGATAAAAAATTATATTCCTTAGATTCTATTGGATTTTAATGACCCAAATTATTATGGTAAATTTAATTAGGAGTTCGTTTGAATTTTTGGTCCTAGAGTAGGGTATGTTTTGTGAATTAGGATCGGAATTAGGAATCTGGGCATTGGGAAATATTAATAGGATATTATTGTATATTTAACAAGGCACATTATGTGTTTTGGGTGTTTGGGTGAATTCCATAGATGGTTCTGGGTGTCCCTGCGGGTAAATTTCAACTGCAGTTGGTTAGTCATTTTTTGACCTAGAGGTCAGACTATGACAACCTACTAAGAGCACAGCATCAATGTCGGGAGTGTGAGGTGACATGTATTGAGAGGTGGGATCATTCCTGGACTTTATTAGAGTAAATAGCATCATATTATGACCAATATGGGTCGTTTAGTGATGGTAATATATATAGGGTAGCTCCTCTGCTTGTGGGAGGCCACACTATGAAGTGATGAAGGTTATTCGAGGGTCAATCCCTCTACCTGGGGGTCATCACGTCGTGACCTCAATGGTAACACTACCACTTTATCACGTTAGGGGCCACATCACACTACAACACCATGGTCATGTTGTGACTGAGTTTCTTGGATGTTTTTTAACCAGGGTAGACCCATCACTTTAAGGTCATACGCCCTCTTGTTTTAGGTTAAAATTCACACATGGGAAAGCTAATTTCATAGGTTAATTCCACATTTTTTCATCCTTATATACCCTTAAATATAGAATATTTAATGGATATTTAATGGTGATTTAAAGTATTATTTTCCACTCCTTCCACTGTTATTTTCTCTCTTTGATAGCCCTCTATTTTATGATGAATTTGGTCTATGGATTGATACCAATTCCACTAAATAATTATGTAATGGGGTGGGAACTATGTAGATTTCATGTGTCTTAGAAATAGGATATCCTAGAGGGATAAACACGTGTCATTGGGTTTAGTTTCAATGAATCAGTGTTACTTAGTGATTTTTAGTGTCCATGCCTCATTAGATTAAATTAAATAATTGATTATAAATTAATATAATTAATTATTTATGTTTCTTGTATTTTATTAGGATCCTAGGATCTGGTGTGGGCTTGGATAAGTAATAGATGGGATTGGTCGAGGATTTATGGAGCTTGGAAAGGGGGTAACCTCATGTTTGAGGTTGGTAATTTCTACAATACACACCCATATATATGGTTATACATGATTTCATACCATCATTCATGTTTCATAGGACTGGGTATAATGGATAGGGATAAAAAGAACCTTGTAAAAAGAGATAGGGTGGCATTGAGACTCCTTAGGTTAGAAAAAGTGAACCCTTTCACTTGAGGTAATCAGGATTTCCTAGTGAATATGTCACTAAGGGAGAGAGAAATCCAGTTGATGTTACAAGATGCATGGGGTGTTCCTCATTGATAAAATGAGATGAGGGTATCCTAGGTTGTTTTCCTTAGACTAGTTTTCTAGTCATGAGAGGCTTGACCCTTGGGATGATAGGTGTGATGGTTATATATATCACTCTTTTTGGGAACAACTTTATTAAGGTTGGAGTCGAGGATTACTGTTAAAAATGAGTGTGATAAGACCTATTTGGATATTTTAGTGTATAGGATAGGGAATTCCACTCAGCGGTGTGTTTAGTACTCTATTAAGGAATGTGTGTGATGATACCCAGGTGCGGTTATGGGAATTATTAGTGGAATGGCATCAAGTTTTCAAGGGGTTTAGAGATATATACCTTTGTATAGTCCTTGGTTAGTAGATCTTGGATTTGAATGGGATTTTAATTAGTTTCAGACATACCTGTTGAGTTCATGGTCAGATGGAGCCTATAGGATTAGGAGTCACCATGGGATGAAGAGTGTAGCTTGGTGCCTCCAAATTGGGACTGGGATGTCTTAGTGGATGACCTTACTGGAGATATTTGAATGATAAAGGAATAATGTATGTGTTATTATTTTCTCAAGATGGTCTTTAGAAGCTTAGTTTAATGGGATAGATGGATGATGAGGTGTGAAGAGTTGTGGGTTTAGGTCTTGAGTGAATAGTTCCTAGGTAATAAGTTTATGATATGTGGGATGAGATTCATTCCCTTTATGTTATAACATGTTTATACCAATTGTGTGCTTGAGATAAAAAATGGATCATAGAATGGTTGATAAAAAATACAGAGGCCTAAAACACATTGAGTGATAAGGTGTTGGTAAGATGATGTTTTTTGATAGGTGAAGGATCTCAGCATGGTCGATGATAGATCTTGAGGTCTGGTCTCACCTTTAGTGAAAAGGTGTTGATAGAAACCTGCCTTTACTAATAATGTAGTGTTGGTGGTGTGATGTGAATTATAGTACGACCTTGAGTGAGAAAGTATGATTTAATATCTATGATAGCCTCACCTTGAATTAGAATGTTTTGAATGAACCCTAAATTGAGTGAGAAGGTGGTTGTTGGAACATGGAATATGACCCTACCATGATTGATAAGGTAGTGGTTAGGATAATACACATCCTTTAGTGAGAAATTTGATCTAGTTTTGATGTGATGAGAGGTGTGTATGATGTAAACTACCATGACTAACAAGGTAGAGGTTAGGACTTGAACATGTGGACCTACCTAGAGTGATAAGGTAATGGTTGGCATTGGATGTATGACCTCCCTTGAGTGGTAATGGTTAGTCCAGGTCTTGGATATATAATCCAACCCAACACCTTTAGATAGTGTTCAAGGACAAACTGAGATACCACTCCCTGAGTCTTTGGGTATGGGATGGGTTTGGGTATGATGGCATAAGATGGTTGTATTTCGTTATAGGTTGTAGCAATGATGATCAGGTGTCATGGTGTCATGGTTTCCTAGTGAGCATATGATGGCCCTATGTGCATAGAGTTGTGGTGTCTTGATTAGCACGCGGTGTCTAACACGTTTTTGTGATAATTTTTATTTTACTTATTTATTTTCCTTCTTCATACACATATATGATAGCATAAATTAATGGAACTTGGTGAGACCCAACTAATATGTATTTCTCACACCCTATAGGGGCACCCAAATGTGCTTATAGGCTGTAGGTATTCATTCAATTAAGAGCATAGGATATGTTCTAGAACAATCTAGGGAAGATCAATATGGATTTGGAGACTAGATTGGTGAGTCGTGGGGATGGAAGTAGAGCCTCTTGAATATTTTTCTTCTTTTATTTATTTTTTATTTGTGATCAGATCAATTGGAAATTAGTAGGATTGTATGACTAAATGATTTCGCATGGTAAAGTTTTTAATATCATGATTCTTATTTATTGATTTATAAATAATATTATGTTTATAATGGGTAAAGATATGATATTTTTTTATGTTTTATTACCCTAATTTGAGATAATAGTATCATCAGTGCTTGTTTAGACCCTCTCCATTAGTTTCCATTCTATGGAATACAGGGAGGTGCACTTGAGGCCATCTGATGCCATATTTTAGTAAACTAATGAGTTTATCTAGATTGGGTGTTAAAAAGTGGTATCAAAGTCTCTTTTTCTTTGTCTTAATATTTAGGGATGTGGTATATAGTGAATTGGGGTGTGTTGGAGCTTTTTATAGACCTCTGATTGGTGCATCATGAATACCTTTCTAATAGGATTTCCTAGTTAATTGGGATATGCGATTATTATTATTACTTTTTTATATTATAGTTGATATGTTTATTTAAATATGATGTATTTACCATAGATTATTGTATTTTGGTTTGGATATTGTTATATTGTCAATAGTTGTATCATTCATCATATTTGGTGCATAGAATTCACATAATAGATGTGTTCTTCTATGTGATTATTTTACTGACAATGGGGTTTTTTGTATAAATTTTCTACAACTTATTAAGTGTTTTACCATATAACATTTGGGTGGAATTTTATTCATTTTAACCATGATATTTTATCTCTAATGTAATATCATGTGGATCTTACAGTGATTTGTTTTCTGGTGATGTCTATATATTCCCTTTGTATAAGGGATGTATAGTGACCCCTGATGGGTCAGTATATGCATTAAATTCCTTAGTGATGGGTCCCTTAGGATTGATTGAGTTGGGGTTTGGTTACTTAAAGTGTCAATAACAACCTATATAGTGTTTTCCCATATAGCTTCTTAGGGGACCTATACTTAACCAAACATGGTGGTTTTTTAGATACCTAGATACAGTTGATGATAGGCATGTGGAATTCCTTATGCTTGGTATCAATATTGGATTTTAAAGGTATGATTAGTTGGATGCATGGCTTTATTGATTTTATATGTTCTTCTAATGGTATATTTTGAGCATGGAAAAATTACCGGGGTTTTAGAATGATTTCTATGTGGTGGGTGATTATGTTATAATTGGAATGAGTGAGATTCCTTAAGCTATTGGTGAGACTAAAATCCATTGGGCCATGGTTAGTGGTCCAGGAAAGTGATCCTTGGTTTGATGGGATATGAATCATGGGAGAATAATTTTAATGGTGTTATCGGTTTTAGAATAAGATATTCTATTGAATTCTTCATCACCCAAAGCACAGTATAAAGCATTCTTATCTTTAAAATTATTATTATACGAAACTTTGGTAGTTTCATCCCATGTATTTACAACAGTATTAGGTATTTATTATTTTTTTACAATAGTAGAAAAAATCTCAGAACCCATGCAATCAATATGAACTTTCATTTTAATTTTTCACTTAGCATAGTTTGTGCCATTAAAGAAATGTGGTATATTAGTACTAGAACTTTCTTATCTATTAACTATAAATAACTATTTTTGAACTAATAGAAATTTGATATCTTTAAAACAAAAATAAAATCATATTTTAAAAGATATTTTAAATTCCAATGATATGAAATGTTAGTAAAAGTGAGTAACTCAAGAGGAGGGGGTTAATTGAGTACCCAATAAAAGTTTTGTTAAAAAAGTTTAAATAAAATCCCCCAATTTAAAATAAATTCTACCAGTTAATCAAAATATAATTTTGATATAAGTTTGATATTTTAAAATATTTCTCAAATATTGATTAGGTCTCAATTAAAAAAATTACTTTATCATTTGAAATCAATTTACTCAAACAAATACTTATAAAAACACTAGTTAAGATTAAATATCAAAGTATTAGTTTTGTTTCATAGTTTAAAAACAATTATATTTTAAATATTTAAATAAAAGGAAACAAAACATAAAAACACAATAGGATAAAACAAAGGGTTCAGTCTCAAGACAAGACATAATCCCCTCCACTTGGAAATCACCCACTACTAGGCAGATTGTATAATTATAATCTGATCCACAACTTGGATCAGGTATACAAATGACATCGTACAATCTATCCAGGATCAAAGGCTTATTCACTAGTAATAAGTGGGATGAAACCATCTCATGACACATAAGGACCTCTTCCACAAAAACTGTGGGTAAGAATATGAAAAGTGAAAAAAGAGAATATATAGTATTCTCTTGTTCTAGCATAGAATTAAGTGTGTGTTTATAAATAGAGTAAACAACACATTACCCATAATTGAAAAAAATAACAAAAATATCAATAAATAATATTTATAAAATGTAATTTTTCTTGATATTTAGTGATTTCTATGATCGAGTGTCCTCATATTTGGATTGGTGAGGTGCTTGAACTATTTCTCTAAAAGTTTTAGTAAATAAATGTTTTGAAAAGGTTATGTTTTCTACCTATAAGAAAGGATCTTGATCTTAAATGAGTTACACTCTTTAATATATAAAATTTAGTCGAAATTCATTGTTTAAGATCTCATATGATGATCATTTTTTACTCAATAATTCTTGCACTTCTTGATCATGTGTCCACACTTTAATCACATGCACATGAGGGAGTCCTCTATTGATATAAAGCATTGCATGCACCTATTTAAAAATAATCATCCATATTTATTATATCCTCATACTGAGCTCTAGCATTGTATATATTTCATCCTTTTAATGGTTAAGATAATAATCATTAAATAACTATCTGCATTAACTGAATTAATATATCCATTGAATCATTTAATTCAAAATAGGTAGAACGGTGATGGTGTCTCTTCTGGCAGAAATGCATCTTTAGTGGCAAGACATCCTGGTGTAAATACTTCTCTATTGGGGTGAAAATACATTCCGATTGTGATTCATTTCAACTAATGGTGAGTAATGTCTGATAGAAAGATATTTAGGAAGTTACTCATTTGAAATAATGATGATTCATCCCAACACTTATCCAAACTTTCCTCATATTGTCTTATATTATAAAATTATATCATAAAATAATAACCTCATTTGAAATGTAATAAACAAGAACTGTGATAATTAAAATAAATAGGTGCAAAACCATTCATTTATTAATTATTTATATCTAATTTTTGAATCTAAACACACATAGAAATATATCTCAATGCATATTCAATTCTACCACCTCTATAGTGAAGAGGCAATGAAAACACTCAATCGATGCATTCACTATCTCCATAATTATATCCATCATATATTGTTCATCCATCATTCCACATTACACTAATCATATGCACCATATACCAACAAAAGGAATGGATAAACTATTTGATAGACTGAATAATGCATCATCTCATCAAAAATAGAAAATTATTATCATCTATCTACTTTTGTTTGTTTCAATTTTATATCAAGTACAATAATTTAAAATTAAAGAATTGAAGAATTTTATTTTAAATTTTTGTGTGATCTCCCTGGGGAACTACCCCTAAGATTATTTATACATATTTATGGAGTTAAAAATATAAAAAAATAGCACAAATATTGTTAATTACTAGTTAAATTATGAATGAAGAGAAACATAGCATGATAAAAAATGAATTAACAATCAAAATGAAAAAGAATGTTAAAAAATTTCTAGCTATGATCGGTTGGATAATAATATTTTTACTAGGAAAAGGAAAATAATATTTATAGTCCTTGAATAATATTCTTCATTTCCCTTTGATTTAGTGAACTAATATCCTACTTTATCAAGATGAGTTCCATATGTACATCTTGGATGGATTTAGTTGGGAATCTTTATTACTTTTCCCAGCTTGGATATCTATACCACAATTTGGCTCTATACATATTTGAGAGAATTACCTTGATGAAATGATATATTTCTTCATGGATAAATGACATAATTTTTTTATTTCTCATATAAGTAGATGCATGTATTGCAGTTGGATTGAGCTCACTGCACTCAAACAGGAGTGAGGGGCATCATTATCATTGCATTTGGGCTCTAAGTGAACATGAGTGGGCTAGTGAAGTCATGATTTATTGGAGGAGTCTTTAATGTCATGTAATTTATTCTAACATGAATTTTTTGTTGTATTTTTAGGACTAGGGTTCAATTAGAGGTTTTTTAAGGAGGTTCTAGCAAGATGGCTAGATATTTGAGCTCATTGAAGACTTTTATCAAGTGGTTGGTATGTTCCTCTCATCAAAATGGTAGTCTATGGATGGGGAAAGAATGAATCCCCTCCAATTTTTTCTTCCCCAACATAGGGAAAAATGCACATATGAAAATTAATTTCTTGTATTTCATAAAACTCTATATGGTGGGATTTGGTATCCATAGGCATTGTGACTTGACTTCATCACCAGTGGATTTTTTAAATCATGTCTTGGTGGTATCTTCAATATTAGACTTTGGCCTTCATTTTCATAAAGTTGAGCTCAAGATTTGTTTTGTCACAGTTCCAATATTTTTCTTAATGGAGTTCAGGGTTTCTCTTCTTCCTGTATCTCATCTTGGTTTTGGAATATTTTTCATATATGGATTGGTGGTGCTTTGGTTTCCAATGGTAGTGTCAAGCTTCACGGGATCTCCATGGTTAATCAAAAACCACTCAGTATGCTTTGAATCTCCAAGATTAGAATGATCATCAGTAGTGGAGCTCAGTTTCTTCTCCTTATAGTGTCATTAACAACCTTTGACATAAAAGGGAGGTTCCTCATCAGAAATTCAGCTTTATTTCTTCATTGATCCAATATTTAGGGTTTTAGTTTCTTCCGCAATGTGGCATGGCTCTTCTATGGTCATCTCCTCATGATATTTTTTCAAATGCAGTGATGTGTCATCCTCATTCACAATCTTGGTCAGGTTCAATAGAGCTCAATAGTGGGGATTCATCTATATTTGGGTCTCCTTCCATGGGTTTCACCCTCGTTATTCAAAGGTGATCTTGGATTTCTCATTTGCAGTGCCTTGTAAGTGGATGGTCATTTTGTAACTTCATTTGTGGTAACTTAAGATACCATGAATAAAGATCAGTGTGGTCAGTTAAAACTCATCTTAGAGTCACTATACTAACCATGATGACTTCAAACGGTCACTTCCCACATAGTCACTTACCTTTCAAAAAATTCAAGTTACATCCTACACATTAAAAAATAACATTTTATACTTCAAATTCAAATTAAATTTTAATGTTCCACACAATTAAATTCCAAAAATATTTTAACCAAAAAACTAAAATTTAACCAAATTCATTTCTTTTTCCCTTTAATGGGATAATTTAAATTAAATACCTAGATGCATTTAATTATTTCATCTTAAAAAATTTAACCACAATTTAATTTTATTAGTTTTTAATGCATCTTCATTTCATAATCACATATAAAATTTAGATTTTTAAAATTATAAATGGTTTCCAATTTGGAACTTAGAAACATATTCCAAACTTCTCAATTAAATTTTTATTATTTAAAATTCACAAATTAAAATGTTGTGTTTTTTATAGATGGTTTATGAATAACGAATTATCATGTTATAAATACCTTAATCAATGAAATTTTAAAAAACCCAAAATGAGTGTATGGTTTCTCAATTAATTCCAAAAATGAATAAAATATGTAAAAAATGATTTGAATCAATTTACAACTAAATTTATAAATTTAAAAAATCATAACAATGAATTATTACTAGATATTTCAATTAAATTATTGGTCATTTTTAAGGAAAAATAGATAAAAAAAATTCCATACTTTTTTCTTACATCACTCCCCCACACATGAACTATAACACTCTTGAACAATTTTATCATTCAATTCCATTATTTAAAAATAAAAACAAAAAGATTCATCTTATCTAGATCTAAATATAAAATCCTGAAAAGTAGAAAATCACAGGTTCATTCATTTATTAATTTATTATGATTACTTTTTGAATAAAACCACTTCCTCATTTAAATTCAAGTGATATTTAAAAATCCATAAGTGGATTAAATTAGATTTAAGTGGAATCAAACATTTAACATAAAGAAATTCCATTAATCCCTCTCTTTTGAGTTTCTTAAACCATAGTTTTATTTTCTAATTCATTGATGTAACTAAAAGGAATTTTTTATAAGTAAATTTACCTTAATTAATTTTCGTTCAATATTCCCCTCACCTAAATGAATTCATTTTTTAATATTAGGTAATTTCTTAATTTTAATGGATTTTTTTTGGATTATTCGACAGGAATGTATTTATGAATCTCTATGAAAAATAACTTACTAAATATATATATATGTATTAAACTCAATCACATGATTCCTATTTTCTCATAGATTCGTCATGGGATCCCAATTTTCCATTATACTCCAAGTTCAAATGGAATATATTAATTTATTTTGATTTGGATTCATAATTTTTTATTTCTCACATAGGCCAAGTTAAATTGGATTATTTTTAAAAAATATAGATAACTTGTGTTATTATTCTAATTCTATAGAAATAATTTCTCTCTCAATCTTTTTCCTAGTTCTAAAAACAAATTATCCCTGAAATCAATGAAAAATTTCACTCGGCAATCATTTAAGTTTCACAATTTCAAAACCGGTAAAATACACTCCACTCAAGAATTGTATTTAAACTAGTCCAGGTAGAATTTGTATAAATGAAATTTTTTAAAAAAATCATAACAAAAAACTATATAGGATATTTATTTAAAATATTTATAATTAGAAAAAAAAATGTTTTTTTAATCAGACTCGATAATATGGTTCTTAAAAAACATGAAAACTAAACTAAATAGGATTTAATATCTTTACCACAATTATCAATGATGGTAGCCTATAATATTTTCTGCATGAAATTTATCAATTAAAGGAATATTATTAATTATTAGTGTCAAAAAAATGTGTAGGATAGACAAAACTTGATGTTATTTGGAGCAGGTTTGAGTAAGGCTATCCCCTAGTGTACTTTGTAACCAACCTATTATATTTTTTTATAATTTTTTCAATTTATGAAAAACCTATATAAAAATATAATTAAACATTAGAAATTTTATTAAAAAGTAAGGAAATAAAAAAATAAATATAAGGGGTAAAAATATTCTGTTGTTCCCTCCCAAGAGGGGTTATTTTTTTCACTGTCCGCAATCGGATAGTCTTGTGGTCGTCCCCAATATACTAGAATATGGGTTTTATGTTATGATAACAACCGAATATTCTTATTTCCAAATCTAATCAACTTTTCATCTTATTTTAGGTAACCTTTGATGGAGTTAATTAGGTCTCCCCCCACCATTATGGTGTATTTCATAGGGTGGGGGTGGAAGGATGATGTATGGGGTATCCTTGGCTTATACCATATCTATTGTGACTTCTTCCTCTTCTAGTGGAAGATATAGTTGTGATTTTTATATAGATTAAAATAAGGTGATCAATAGATAATTCAAATTCTAAATAATCATAACAATTTGAGTTTATATCAAAATTTTCCCCTTCAAAGGCAATAGATTATTCCTATATTTCTTCATGAGGAACCACTTAGAATTCATATTCTATTATGAAACACTCAATTTGATGTTAGGGGTGATTTTTAGGGAGTATTTGATTCAACACAAGTCCTAGGATATATTTATATTGTTCTTACACTACATGGGTGGTCTTCTACTTAATTTATCGGGCTGGTTGTTTGAATTTTTCTTGAAACTAGTTAATCTTCATGTTCATTCTAGGATCAAAAAGACTGGTGTATCTTCTTTAAATTTTTCTAGAAAATATCTAAATATATTTTCAAATAACTCTTCATCTATATATGTTTCTTCATTATGGGTGGTCATTTCTTAAATTACCAACTCTAGTTTCTCTCCAAAGATGACTGCCCCAGGTTCTTCTTAATCCTCATCCAAGATGAGAATTAATTGAGCTGATTCTGTAAAATTATAACTAGTGATATAAGAAGATAATTCAGTTTAAAAAATTTATAATGAAATAAAAACAGTTTAGTAGTACACCCCACATTAATTTCAGCATGTAGGTTATTCTACAAGTCCAATTCCTCTTTGAAATTCTCATGGGAGGATGGGGAAATAGTGGTCATTCCATCTTATCTTCAAATATGTGCACATAAACTCCTTCATATTCATTTTCCAAGGCCTATATCCAAAATTATTATTTTTCATATACAAAGGAAGTAAAGTAATTGGATAGTATATTTTCAAAAAAATAGAGAATGAAAATTTTGAAAAAAATTATCCCTCGTTAGTTTCAAGTTTTATTTTCTTTTTAGGGTACACCATCTCTCAGAATATTTGTTTAATAGTATATAGTAGAATATATTATAATTCAAAAAAATATTCCTCCTAATCTTAAATATATTCTTGGGAAAAGTCTATGGTATCAAATTCTTTAGCTTCTTATTATTTTATTTTCTATATGAGTTCTTGGAGGGTGGTGACTATTGGAGCTGATATGTTATTTAATTCCATCAGCATTTATTTATGTTTCTTCAATTATTAATCCTTTTTCAAGGAGATATTTATATAAATTTGAATATCTTATGGTGTAGAATCATCTTCAGTTTGATAGTGTGGGGGTATGTATTTTTATTTGTAGTTAGATTCATTGAGGTGGTATCTTTCACCCTCCCACACATTGGTGTATACCAAAGGTTACTGATCATGCTTAAATTGGGAATTAATCTTCTAGTGTTCCTATGGAACTATGAACTAGGAACAGAATTAGTGATTCATTATTTAAACATGGTCAACCTATTATTGTTCTTCTCAGATTAGAGTTAATATAGGAAGAAGAAAACTAAAATAAAATAAAATAGTAAAACACTAATTGTAGTGGTGCATTAAATAGTGAAAACTTGACCTAACTCCTCAAAAAAGGTACTATGTTGATTGCACAGTTGTTAGGGTTCGTGGTCAAAAAATTTTTTTATAACAATCTAATGCAGCCTAGTGGCTGACCAGGTTCATTTATCAAGAAGTAGAGTCTGGGAGTTTCACTTATCCTAACACTTAAGTATTTTTTTGGTGGGTTTTTTCATTAATTTTAAAAAAAATATAAAAGATATATTTTGGAATTTTAAATTTTTTAGATAGAAAACAAATTATATAGAAAACATGGAAATTTAGGGTGAAAGGAGTTGGATCTGGGTTTGATTACATTGGTTCTTCATTATCCACTATTTTTTCATCTAAAAACCAAATAAATGTCATTCAACACTTAATTTTTTCTATTTAATTTGTGGTTATTAACACCCAAATAAAGATATCCCAGTTTATATATGGTTCCACCTCCTCCATAGTGATGAGGCAACGAACACACTTAATTAAGTAATTCATTATCTCTACACCCATCTTCATCATATTTTTTCCATACATTATTCCAAAGTTCTCTACTAATATGCACTATATAGAAAGATAAGGGAGGGATAATAAATTTTACATATTGAAGAATGCATGATTGGAAATAGAATATGATTATTATCTATCTTCTTATGTCTGTTACACTACAACATCAAGGAAAATAATTATAAATTTAAGAATCAAATAATAGGACTCTAAATTCCTATGCAATCTCTCATGGGGACCTATCCCTAAGATTAATTATCTATAGATATGTATTTAAAGAGATCATAAAATGAAATGAATATAGATAATCATGAGGGAAATTAAGGAAGAATATAAACATAGCATGATGAACAAAAAAAATTTAATTAATATTCAAAATGTAGAAGAAAATCAAAAGAGTGAAAACTATGATTTGTAGGGAATTAATATTTCTAATATTCAAGGGGAAACAATATTTATAGTCCATGTAGTATCTTCTTAATTCCCCTTGGCATTAGTGAATTTATATCCAAATTCATTTGTATGGATTCCACATGTATATATTAGATAGATTCATTTAGGAATCTTCATTAGTTTTCCCATCTCATATATTCATCCCACAATTAAGCTTCATACATTTTTTATAAAATTATCCTATTTAAATGATATGATATTTTTTTGATCATATAATAATATTCACATATTGAAGTTAGCTTTGGATCAGTTCACTCAATATGGGGTAAGGGGATTTCTCATCATTCCATTTGTTCCATGAGTGGGGGGGAGTGGTCTGGTGAAGTTGGGCTTCATTGGAGTAGGCCTGGACATCAAGTAATTTCTTAGAACATGCACTTTTTTATGGTTGTAGGAATAGGTTTTTCGGTGGGGGGGGGGGGTTCAAAGAGGTTCTAGAGTGTTGGTGGGACATGTGTTCTCATTGAAGAATTTCATCAAGAAGTTAGTATGCACCTCTCATCTAAATGGTATCAAGTGGATGGGGAAATAATGAATCCGCTAAAAAAATTTCTTATCCAACATAAGAAACAAATAAAAAATAGAAAACTAATTTCTTAAATCATTTTGGACTCAATGGGTAATGTTTTGGTTTCCACAGGTGGTTCAGATTGACGTCATCACCGATAAATTATTTAAATCACGGTTCTGTGGAAACTTTAATCTTAGACTTCAATCGTCCTTTTCAAATAGTAAAGATCATGTTTCATTGGGTCATAGTTCCAATAAGTGCATTAATATATTTCATGTTTCATCTTATTCTCATGGATCAACTCAATTTTGGAATATTCCTATTTATGGATTGATGGAGCTTCGGTTTCCATAGGCGATGCCAGGCTTCATGGGATCTTCATGGTCGAACTAGGTAGAATCATTCTAATATGAATATCCAATTTTAGAATCACTATCATTGGTCAAGATTGCTTTATTGTCTCTATGGTGTTTTCAAAAACCTTTAATATCAAAGGTTGGTTCCTCGTCATAAATTTAGCTTGACCTCTTTATAAATCCAAAATTTAGGGTTTCAGTTTCTTTCACATTGTATCACGGTTCTTATCTAGTCACCTCCGCACAAACTTTTTTTGAATGTAGTGGTGTGTCACCTCCTTTTGAATATTGTTTAACTTTAATGGATCTCGAGAGTGTATATTTTTTCAGCTTCATGTCTTCTTTTATAAGAATCACTTTGGTTCTTCATCAGTCAGCTTAGATTTCTCATTTTTGGTATATTGCAGGTGGTTGTTCATGTAGGATCTTCATTTATGGTATCTTAAGCTATATTGAATATAGAAACATTTGTTCAGTTAAAACTCATCTTTTGGTCACTACACTAATAGTGGGGACTTCACATGGTCACTCCCCACGCTATCACTTGCCTTTTAGAAAATTCAAGTCCCATCCTACACATTAAATAAATCACATTTTATAAATGAAATTAAACTTAAATTTTATACTATTCTCAATTAAATTCCACACCTTTTTTAATAAAAAAATAAAATTTAACCAAATTCATTTATTTTTCTCCTTAAAATGGTTAATTGAAATTAATTACACAAATTCATTTAATAATATCATATCACATAATTCTACTAAATTTTAAATTCATCAATTTATTAATACATCTTTATTTCATTATAATAATTTATATCCATATTTTAAAAATTATACATGATTTCCAATTCATATCCTAAAAAATCATTCCAAAAATATCAACTAATTTTTTATTATTTGAAATTCATAATTTAAAATGTTGGTTTTTTTATAGATGGTTTATAAACAATTAATTACTAGGTCATAAATCCATTAATCAGTGAAATTTTAAAAAAATCAGTGTATAGATTCTCAGTAAATTACAAAAATGAATAAAATATGTAAAATCAATGATTTAATATAATTTATAAATTCAAAAAAATCACAAAAATTAATGATTTCTCAGGATTTTAATTAAACTAGGGGTAATATTTAATGAAAAACAAAAAAAAAATCTTGTAAATTTGGTCTCACATCAGGAACACCAATTAGAGTTTCATTAGTTGGAAAAATTTTGTGGAGATGTAATAGATATAATGATCATAGGGATATACCAAATATTTATAAATATATTAAACATGATGATATTAAACATTAAAAGTTTTAAAAATCAGAGATAAATATAGTAATTCTTGTTGAGTTATAAGAAATTTTGATGAAGAATGTTGATGCATGTTCTTAAGGCAAGCTTCAACTTTTTAGGAGGTTTGAATCCGGTCAGTGGGAGGAAGTTTTTGAGTGGGATGCAAAAAGTATTGAGTTCTATATTTTAATTTTATTTATATTCCTCATCCATAATTCTTAGAGTAATTCCACCTATATAAAGGGGTGAAGTTGAAATGAGTTTGTGTGTTATATTTGTAAAGCTGGGTGAAGCATTTCCAAAGTAAAGAGTCAATCAAAAAAATGTAAGGAAACCTTAGTATATTGAATACTATATGGAGTCTTTATATCAGTTGGTATCAAATAGATGGTGTATAGAAGTGATCAAACAAATAGTTTGAAGAGGTTTTATATAAATAGTAGGAAGATGCAATCGGCCAAACTAAGGTGATTGACCAGATGGAATTGATCTAATGAACAATGAATTGGACTGGAATTTATCAGACAAAGTATACTAAATAGAGAAGTGATCATATAGAGTGATTAGATAGGAGTTTCTTACATAATTCTCTAAGGAGGTTCTATCTTACTGATACTCAAGAAATTTAATAATAACTTACAAGAAGAGTAAGTTTGGAGAAATTTCAAGTAGCATAGAGACAACATACTAAATATTATATGTGAAGGTTTATATAGTTGTTATAAAACATCATTATATCATTTATCTATGAAAGGAAAACATGAACTATCAGTTGGATATAGTGATACACAATTTGAAATATATTACCTTCTTACCGTAACCACTAAAAGGCGTGTTTTCTAGTGATTTGTGTTGTGTTATATTACTTCTGAACCATTCCAAGTACTAACTACACTTATTGAGTAGTGAACCTTGTAAATACCTATATCCCAATAGTTTTTATTACTTTCTTATTTTCTAGTAGAATTATTTCTCACTAATGGGAGGAAAATGTTTCTTTTCTATGTGAGAACACATAAAAAAGATAAGATCACTAATTCACCACATCCCCCTCTCAGTGATCACATATAAAATGATTGTTCCTTTTAGGATTAACCAGGTATTCCCTTCCATAAATTCCTAATAAAATCCATTTTTTAAGTCTGAACTTTAGGGAAATCCCTTGAAATTATGTGTTGTGGCTATATTAGAATCCAAGGATCACACCTAAGGCATTTCATACCAATATGATCAATCAAAATATTTAGATCTCATCCCATGACATTAATCTAGAATATCCCTCAATAATCCATTACATTAATCATTATAACTCAATAAGTGTTTGCATTAACCAAATCCAAGTGGGATCCACCACATGGAATTCATGGTAATGAATATATGTAGAATATAGTATCTCTCTCTAGGAATTCCATATCGTTGGACCTCGTTGAATCCAAATGTGTCTTCACCACCTGACATTCACATGAATCCCCTAATGGAATACTAGGATCATTTATTTAAATCCATATAAATACTAATTATGAGGAATCCAAGGAGGTCCCTTAAGGAATTCAATACTCATAACCATTTACAATAAATTCAAACATGTTCTTATTCCACAACTCATATATTAAAATTTTATATAAATCAAGATAAGGTTTCAATTAGGTTTAATTCATATTTTCATTTAATTATTCCATGACTATAAGTACTAAGGAGTCCTAAGGGTCATCTTAAGCATCCCACTTTTCATATTAAATAAAAATTTCTCTAAGGACTACCTTAACTACCCTATTAGTTCACCCAAAATAAAGTCACATGAAAAAACTCACCCCTTAACTAATTTCAAAAAGGGTCTCCCCAAAACAACCTACTTTTCTAAACCCAATGATTCATCTAAGACATTACAAATGCATCAAAAAAAATTATTAATTTTAGGTATAGTGTTTGATGAGCCCACACAACCAGACAAGACTAATATGTAATATGATTTTGAGACTTTAAGTAAAGACCATGATACCACTTACCTTAGGTTAGAATAGTCCCACTCATTGAATATTATCCTCCAATTTGAGCTAAAATAGAAGATATTTAGAAATCATAAAAAAGACATGAAAATAAGTTATTTAAATTAAATAAGGAGGGATATATTTATATGTCAATAAAAATAAATATTGAAATATAAAGGAGTCTTATACTTACCAATATCCTTCCAACACAAAAAAATGAAAGATAAATTAGAGGTGTGTTGATGGGGGTACACCCAAAATCAAAGAAGAGGATAGGAGGCTTCCCACACCCCGACTACTACCCAAAAATATATAAAATTTGATTTATAAAGGAAAGGGTTTAAATGGTTAAAAATATATTTTTTTTACTTTTTAAAAAAAATAGGTCAGAACCCACCGACCGGTCAGTGGGTTTTTAGTAACTATCCCAGCCTATAGGAAGTCCATCGACTAGCTGGTGGTCTATAACCTTTTATCTAATGGAACTAAATCTTTTAGGATGCATTCCCTAGCCTCCTAAATTTATTTCTAAACACCTATGGGATCCTTGGAACCCCCTTAAACACTTCTTAAAGAAATAAATACTAGGTTTCGGGAAAAAATGAAAGGGAATGTATATCAAAAGAAGAGTGGGGTCTTACAGTGTGTTCATAATCAGTTGTCTATAGATATTTTTGACAAAAACATAATTGAATAATAGGTTTTAATGAAAAGCATGATCATCATGATCTTTGATCTATGGATTATCCTCATTATTTTTACTAGTGATGAAGATTTCGAACTAGCTTGGTCTAGCTCCACCTGGTCTATTTGTGGTTTTTATTTTCTACTTATTCACTATATTTTTTACCTTTATATGAACTAGGACCTATACACAATAGCTATCTAGGTTAAAATTCTTGTTTATCCCTAGCCTTTCAAAAAAATTAATCTTCTTTGGTCCATAGGTAACACTTTTTATCATTTTCTATGCACTGATTAGAAACTTTATACCTCGAATCATCCTATTTTTGTTTGCATTTTCAGCAAAATGAAAATATATTTCCACCCTCCTGAAGTCATGTGGATTGTGGTAGTGGTAATTTATATGTTTTTCTAACCTCTTTTTTTTATATTGGACCATTCTCTATTCTCATTACTATAGGAATGGTCATCCTATATCACATTACTATAGGAATTTATTGAGTGTTCAATTGAAGGAGGGATCATGGTTGTATAAATTAGTTGGGGTAAGTATACTCTAATATGTAACTCGGTCCCTCCCATAGACATCCAATATAGTTAGAAATTTTCCCCTTTGTTTGATTGGGTGTAAGTTGTACTTCCTGGGAGCATTTATTTCCCTACGAACCTGAGCTATTTAGATGAAACAAGGGCCATGAAAGAGGTATAAAATGATAGGATAATCACTTCCAGGATTCTTGTTGGTTCCTCCCTAGATCTATGGGGACCTATATCTTCATCATAAATGAGATAGTTTACAAGGGACTCAATATATATGGAATTCATCCTATGATTTACTATATTTTTTAGTTAATAATATATCCAAGAAAAAATCATTGAGATTTCCTCTTATTGGGAGGTTAATCAAAACCTTTCTAAAGATAGGACTATGTCCTCTCATAATATTTTCCAATACCTTCCTACTATTAGTAATTCAAGGAACCAATTCATCTCCTTATAAGATACTTAAAATTTTAATATAGAGGAAGCTGTAAAATATCAGTGTATAAAAATAATAATGAACTAACTATAGGTGATTTAATGAGTTCCCAAGACTCTCAGGTAAAATGTGATATCTTCTACAGTTCCATGGTCTAAAACCACTATAGAGAATCCAGTTGTTGGTGGTAAGGAAGGGTCCTTTGATAATTATAAAGATAATGAGTAATAATCCCAACCTTTTTTAGATAATGAAAAATATTTCAAATCAGTATATTATTTTCTTTCTAGATAGGGAGAAGGAAAAAAACCATAATTGGTTCAAGGTGGTTCCCTCTAACTCTAAGGAAAAGGCTAGACATTGTAATAATTACTCCAACTAGACCAATACAATGATGACTAGGTCAGCTAGTAAATGTAGTGTCTATAAAGTCTATTAAAGAGGCCAAATAGGGGATCATAATCCATTAGGATGACTCCAAGGACCCTATAGGATGAGGACCTAGAAACTTCACATGTCTCACTTAATTATCTAAAACAATAGAGAGAAAATATGGAAATTTTGATAAATCAATAGTTAAATATATTACTAATTCATAGAATCATATTATTTTCCCCATAATTATCAAGTTAAATTTAAGCAAGATATATTTCTTTGGGGGATCAATGAATACCTTAGTAATTGTTTTTTTGTGGAACTTGATAGCACTTTTGAAGAATTTTAATCTAATTTATTTTTTTGTAATGGATACCTACCAGTCCTAGAATTCATAACCACTAACCTTGAAGATAAGTTCTAGGTTAATATCAAGATTTATATTTGTGTATTATCATGAAAATACTAGAAATTTACTCCTCATTTGAGGCTTGAGGTAATTCGATATTCCTTCAGGTTTTTTTTCTGAAATGTTTCTTCCTTCGATGTGAATGTGACTAGTTCTCACTATACCTCAAAGTTTCATTTTAAAATTTAAAATATAGATTGGTGGTTAGTAAGGTGGTCCTAAAATGCTCTGGGGGAACTATCCTAATGTTTTTACCCCACCAGGCTCAGAATTAGCTAGAGAAGGGAAATTTTGTTCAAGGTTAGTGGCTCCATCATGGGAATGTTTAATAACCCCCTTTGTTGATACTCTAGGGTTGGGTGGGGTGGCTAGTTTTTTCAATCGATTTTTAGTTTGTATTTGAGACATGGGGTTCATTACCCTATTTACTAGGGGGATACACAGAGAATAGTATGACTTGTATAGGTTGGGTGAGGTTTCTATGCAAGAAAGAATAATCTAATTCTAAAGAAATAAAATAAAATAAAAATAAAAATTACGTAAATTTTAAAAAAAAAATACATTCTAAAGATTTTAAAAACATTAACCCTAACAAAAAATTGAAAATTTAATTCTAGAAAATGAAACAAATAGATAATAAAGTGGATTTTGAATAATGTAATGATAGAAATATAGGTGTGCATTAGGTGTATATAATGGTACTATTTGTGATAGAAAATTGTGATAGATGGTAATTCATCACAATTAGTCCCACTGTAATTATTTATCATGTTTCATTTTTTTATGAAAGACATTTTTTTGTTTATATCCTAAAATCAGTCAAGTATAGTTATCTTAGGGACTTTTATATCATGTAATATATATTAATGAAAATACATTATCATTAATTTATGTTTTTTGTGTAGAACATGAGAGATGATATAAAAATAACCCCATGGAACATATGAATTACCAAGTTATCTTTAATTGATGATAATCATGTTGGATTTTGATGATATTCTAAGATTAGTATGAGTATTATGACTTGTATAGAGATACAACTAATCACTTATATGATATAAGTTGGTAAAATTGTATTTGGATTGACCAACTTAAATTTCATTGTATGGATAGCCATATATGGGTCATCGGTGTTTATTAAGTGAACATTTATTATAGATCCTTTGACTTGAGGTTGTTAAATAGGTTAAATACTTTGATACCTATCTAAATAAATTTGATAATTTTTCTTAATAAAATGTAATCATGTAAATACTAATCAAGTGGAGGAATTTGATAAACAAAAATAGGATGTGTTTACCTATATGACTAGTTATGACAATATATATCTAAATTGAGTTATGAATAAGTATGTTACCATGAAAATATTATTTCATGGGATGTAATTATATAATATTTATTTAAATTTGTAATTGAGAAAAATATATAAGTTATATGGGATTAACATTATCCATGTCTCATGTTAAATCTCAATACTAAGGACAAAGTAACTTAGTTAATGGTCATGTGGTGGATCATATTACACCAAAACTATTTTTAATTTGATTATCTATGATGTGTTACCAGATACCACTCTTATTTTATGATTGTGAATTTGATTCATAATTATTTCTAATTTTATAAAGATCCCTTGGGGTCACACATCAGATAAATCTGATTAGGATTCTTAGACTAATGTGACTAGTTCATGTGTAAAAAATTTTATGTATATTATAAACACAATTAAGTTTTTTCCCATTTTAAATAATAAATTAAAAAATTATTATTTAATAAAATAGTTAATTTCATTTGATAATATAAATAATGAGTTATTTAAATTATTAATATATAAACATGAGGAAATATTAAATCCCAATTGGAATTTGGGATTGGGCTGGATATAATGGGTTTCCATAGCCTATTATATTAAGTGCATTTATATACCAACTTTTAAAATCTATTTATGCACCTCATTTGACAAATTTTAACTAATTTTGAGGGTTATTAATGCACCTCCCATAGTGGTTTGGGACTTAAGACACTTTTAGAGGCTATTTAATGTTTTAAATGACCATTGGCATATTTATTGTACCTATTTTGTATTTTTATAAATTTACATTACTTATAAGATATTGAATTCTCTTATCTATATAAATATAAAATAAGAGGGAGTAGTATTCATATGATTTAAATAAATAAAACGTGGTTCTTAATATTCTCTAGTGTTCCTTGTCTGAGAGAGTTCCCTAGTTTTTCTCAACCAAAAGGTTCTCTAGTGTCTTTATTGTTCTTTATTCCATCCCTTTATATTGATGAGTGACTAGAAAAATTTTATAGGAATAAAATACCACTAATGTGTTGGTGATTAGTGTTACCATTGAACATCGAAGGAGACTTCAATTTAGCAATTAAAGTTTGATCTAAATATTCCAAACTTTTTATAAATAGATAATTTTTTCATTTTTTTTCATTTACTTTTAATATTCATATTTGGGTTTTATAATTATGTACATTTTTTACCAAGAATTGGTAAATTTATTAAAATTTAGTAGTGGTGTCAGAGAAATAGTCAGCAAATAGAAAATTCATAAACTAAGTGTTTGAATATTTTATAATCTTATGATATATTCACAATATGTAAAATTAATTTAAGATACGCATGAAATATTGATGGAAATTTTTATGATTTGTTCAATCCCTTTAAATTTAATTTTAGGTAGTGGGTTTCCTTTTAACCCATATATGATATATCATGTGCTCAGTTCTCTAATCCATTTAACCCTTTAATCATTATAGATTTTACATCTCACAAAAATTATTATAGAGACATGGAATTAAAATGTGTAATGTGATTAAAGACTTAAAATTTTGTATTTTATGAAATTTTAAATGAATTGTTTAATTAATATACATGATATACATTGAGTTTTTATGAGATACATACAATATCCTTACTATGAATATAATCCTAAAGCATATGTATGAGTTGTATATAATTTTAATGGTGAGACTACATATAAAATACTTCAAAAAAATCAAAGGGTTAGATTACTTCTAATTATAATCACAAACATCAAGACCATGGTCAATCAAATAGATGGTTCTTTTTTAGATGAGCATCAATATTCTATCTTCTATTTCAAAAAAAAGGTAATAGTTATCCTAATGTGAATGTTGGGTAACACTTTAAAAGGTAAACCATTCGGATTGGAACCTAGGGTCGCAATATTGAGTATAGTAATGAGATGAATTGGGTATTATTTTTTCACTTAAAATCCAATAGTTTTATTTAATAAAGTAACAATATTTTTTACTCAAATATAAAAGCCTTAATAGATGAGTTTAAATGTGTTAATACATGTAAAAATATGGATCTTAGAGAGTATATTTAACAAAATACCATATTGAATAATAATATACATTATAATAACAATTACATGTATTTTTTTGTAAATATTCATGGAATCAAATAAAAACTAAAAAATTTCATCAAGATCAGTCCTTGATAAGGAAAATTTAAATAGTAATAAAATTATTGAGT
Organism: Viscum album; assembly: GCA_963277665.1. Taxonomy (NCBI): domain Eukaryota; kingdom Viridiplantae; phylum Streptophyta; class Magnoliopsida; order Santalales; family Viscaceae; genus Viscum; species Viscum album. The sequence continues at coordinate 1,026,787,503 of OY728141.1, read as the reverse complement.
AGTTTCATAATTTAATAATTTTTCTCAAACATGAGAAAAAAATATATGTTCTAGAGTAATTTATCCCAACTAAACCTATTTCTAAAAGTCCATATGATGATAAGGATTCTTAAAATAAGAATAGGAATTATTCTTTAGATGTGTCTTATTTAATTTTATTTACTATGATTATTAATAATCATAAATAAGAATTGATTAATGTGTTGAATATAATCAAATTCTTTAAATATATCAAGTAACAGAAAGAAATAATTGAACAGTATGTGAAAAAAAATCATTTTTCTAGTGAAATATGTTTAAAGGAACCCCAATTTCTACTTATGTTCTTATGAAGTTTAGGCCATAAAAAACATAGAATGTATTTGGTTACCTTTCAAGAAATATATGTTCAATGATCTGGTCCCTAAATTGTTTAAAAAAAATTTAATCATTTCACTATTAATTTTAATATAAAGAATATTGATTGTACCCTACTTGGGATTCTAAATATTTTGAGAACAATGGAGAAAACCCTAAAAAGGTCACACCCTATCGTGATGGTGAATAAATTAAAGGGTATAGTCAAGGCCAACAAGAAGAATAAAATTATGAAGTTTAATTATATAATTTACACAGTTAAAACTCATAATGTTATCATTGAAAAAAACATGATGTTTCTTTTGAAGACAAATAAAGAATTGGAAGAGGAATTTTCCTTAATACCTGTATATTACTAAGAATAAACATGAGAAAAATTCCACCACATTGGGTATATATGTTAATAAAATAAATTTCTATAACTATAAATCATGTGTATTTTATATTGTAATATGCATCACATATCTTTGTTTATGTGTATATTTTCATAGGAAAAAGTAAGTTGAATAAGGGAGAAGTGAACCTATGAGTAGGTAATAGAGGAAGAGTTGATGCATTATCTATGGGGATAGTGAATTTACTTCTTCTTAGTTGATTTTTATTAATTCATAATTAATGTTATCATATACCATTAATAAAAAAATTATTTATATATCATTCCTATATAAGGTGGTATTCTTATTTGTAAAAATGAACAACTGTTGTATTGTATATATGAACTAATTTTTTATGGTTATTTTAACATTTTTAATGGCCTATATATATTGTATTTTAGCAATCCCATATATAATGTAAATAATCAGAAGGTCAAAGCTATCAATTTGAATTCCACATATCTTTAGCATTGTCTCCTTGATCATATAAATAAGAATCACCTCTAATTAAGATGACTATATTCAAATGATTATGAATCATTTTATGTATGTGAATCTTGATTATTATGAAAAATAACCAAATAAACTTTTAAGGGTAAAGGAAAACTTTCTAATTATATATTATAACTCATACATACTAATGTATGAGGTCATATAAGTAAAGTATCTTAAGGTTTATTTTAGTACTTCATTAAAATTACTGATTACTTTAGTAGTTATGGGTATGTGTATATGGGTATGTGTATCTTATCAAACATAGGTATGAATCCCTTAAAATAGTCAATATTTTCAAAAATTAATTATAAAATCAAATTTAAAAAAAATATTAAAACACTTTGATCTGATTGTGGTGAAGAATATTTGAGTCAATAATTTTGTTACTATCAATGAGATTGTGGTATAGTATCAAAACTAACTCTATCTAGTACACCATGGTCAAATGGTTTATTTGAAATTATTAATCAAACTTTATTAGACATGGTTTATCTAATAATGATTTATGAATTCCATATTAATTATTTTTTAGGTTTATGCTTTAGAAACTACTTCTTTTACACTAAATAATTTTGCAACAATGGCTATTCTAAATACACCACATGATATCTAAAATAGGAAGCATCCAAATTTTTATTTTATAAATATTTTGGGTTTTAATGCATAAGTAAAAAATATTAACTCAAGTCAACTATAACCCAATTAATATAACTATATATTTATTATTTATCCTAAAGAGATAATAGGTTATTATTTTTATAATGCATCAGAGAACAATGTTTTTGTTGTTTTCCAATATGTCCTTCAAGAAAGGGGGTTTATTTAAAGAATAATTTGTGGGAGTAAATTTTAAATTCATAAAGTTCAAGACTAACAAGATGATTTTATTCTTAATATTCATGAGTCAGAAACAAAATTGGTTGTGGAAAATTAATTTAATTAGCATACATAAGAACCATTAAGGTTTGGTAGATTTCTTCAAGAATCAGAGAGATATAGATTTATCGTTTCTGGTGAAGGTGATGCAATGATCATAGAAATTGATCTAAAATCATAATAATAGTTCATTAGGATTTTTAACTCAGATAAATGGTTAAAATAAGTGGAATCCATGTACATAAATCAGGTTTGGACCCTGGTAGATCCACCATGAGGTATAATCCTCATTGGGTGTAAGTGGGCATTTCACAAGAAAAATAACATGGATGGTAAAGTGTCTATCTATAGAGGTTTTTTGGTAGATAAATGTTTTAAATAAATTCATGGTATTGAATATGAAGAAACATTATAAAATACATTTTAATTATTTTAAACATATAATTATTTATAATTATGAGATATGTTAAATAGATATCAAAATCATATTGTTGGTGCCAAAATATGGCCCGAAAGAAAGGAGAAAAAAGGAATGCAGGCGCGCTGCCTCGCGAAGCCCCGACGCGAAGAATTCACGCGAAGCCCCGTCATGAAGCGCCCCGACCTTCGCGAGCCGCCGCGAAGCTCCAGAGGCGGTGATGCTCCACGAACGCGTTTGACGTTCGCGAGCCCCCGCGAAGCGCCGGAGGCGGGTCGCGAGTTCTGCTTCGCGTCTCCCCTTCCATATAAATACCGGACTCCCCCTGAGTCCCGAGGACGGACAATCCGACCTTTCGGCTTCTCCTCTCCCGAATCGCAAAGCACTCTTTTCCCCGGGAATCATGAGCTCCGTGAGGTATTCCTACTTCGCGAGACGACTCTGCTTTGTCTCGTTTTGAGCCCCTCTTCCGAGAGGGATGCCCTTTGCGAAGCTCAAGGGCATTCGCGAAGGAAGGGGATTCCCAAGGGAACCCGAGCAGCCGCGGAGCACTTGTGCTTCGTGAAACACCCAACCCATACTAGTGATCCCTATGCTAAGGCAGGATCGCTCCACATCGCGAAGCACACTGCTTTGCAGGACTGTACTTCGCGAGGCACCCCTCCTTCGCGAGGCAGTGCTCTGTTCCACTTTGCGAAGCACCTTCCATTCATACCCATGCCCCATGCTAAGGCCAAGGCACTCCACATCGCGAAGCACACTACTTTGTAGGACCCTGCTTCGCGAGGCACCCCTTCTTCGCGAGGCAGTGCTCCGCGAACACTGTTCCACTTCGCGAAGCACCTTCCATTCACACCCATGCCCCATGCTAAGGCCAAGGCACTCCACTTCGTGAAGCACACTCCTTTTCTTAGTGATTCCTCTTCCCGGGAGACCCTCCAGGTTTGCACGATGTGATTTCAAAGTCCCACGAACAATTCCACCCGTAGCGTTGATTTGCCTAATGCTTCTTCGCATAGGAATGCTAACGGCTATTGCTCCTTCGCATAGCCACGCTAACGTGGACCTTTTGATGGTTCTTCCCACAACCCCCTTTGACCATGGCCTTACTGGTACCTTCCCTTCCCCAAGGACCAGAGGGTACCGGTTATGAAAGTCCTAAGGGTGTGGAGTAAACCCACCTCGTCCGAGCTGCAGGACGTTAAACTGCCAAGCACCGCGTCCTCAACACATGACGTTAAACTGTGATCCGACCTCGTGTCTCTCACGAAGGGTCCCCCTAGCTCGAACATTCTTTACACCACTCGTCTCCACGGGAATGGAATCACCCATCCACAAGGGGTGATATCCTCCTTTTCGGAGTGGCGTATGTTCGTAGGATAAGGGCGACCCTAGTTCCCCGACGGATGGTTGCACCTCTGCATCTCCGTAATTCCCCACCACCAAGGTCAGTGGAGGGCGTGATATGGGACAAGGCACCTCCCATCATTGGACCAAGGTCCATATTTCTCGCGCTTTGTCGCACCATGGGCCTCCATCCTGGAGTAAGTCCCAGCACCATGGGCCGCCTAACGCGTAAGCACCTCTTCGCTTCTCACGGACGCATCCTTCGCGACGTGATTGTCAGGTCTTTGCAACCTCTTGTTTCTCACACCGAGCATGAATCACGTGGGCTTAGAGTGAGCACCGACCCTGACACCCATTCCCTAGTGAACTATGAGGACTTTGATCCATGCCAAGGCATGGTACGTAGGAAGCCTCCTTGAGGTTCAAGCCCACCCGTCATTTCACGTCGGGTCCCATTCCCGTCCAGCACGACGTTAAACTGCATTCCGGTCTAATGGCAAGCCTTTGTGACTCATCCAATTTGAACTACGAGGACTTTGATCCATGTCAAGGCATGGTACGTAAGAAACCTTCCCAAGGTTCAAGCCCACCACTAGTGGACTCACTGGTCTACCTTCACGTCGGGTCACACCCGCGTCCTGCATGACATTAAACGGCACACTCCCATCCAGCATGACGTTAAACTGTATGTCTCCTTGTCCTACATGACATTAAACTGCACACCCATTCCCTAGTGAACTACGAGGACTTTGATCCATGTCAAGGCATGGTACATAGGAAACCTTCCCAAGGTTCAAGCCCACCACAAGCGGACCAAGGTCCACCTTCACGTCGGTTCGCTGACAAAGCCCCATTTGAACTACGAGGTCTTTGATCCATGTCAAGGCATGGTACGTAGGAAGCCTCCACGAGGTTCAAGCCCACCCATCATCCAATTCACGTCGAGTTCTACCTACGTCCAGCATGACGTTAAACTGCAATTCCTGTTCGACGGCAAGCCGTTGTGACTAACCCGAACTACGATGTCTTTGATCCATGTCAAGGCATGGTACGTAGGAAACCTTCCCAAGGTTCAAGCCCACCACAAGCGGACCAAGGTCCACCTTCACGTCGGTTCGCCGACAAAGCCCCATTTGAACTACGAGGACTTTGATCCATGTCAAGGCATGGTACGTAGGAATCCTCCACGAGGTTCAATCCCACCCATCATCCAATTCACGTCGAGTTCTACCTACGTCCAGCACGACGTTAAACTGCAATTCCAGTTCGACGGCAAGCCGTTGTGACTAACCCTAACTACGAGGTCTTTGATCCATGTCAAGGCATGGTACGTAGGAAGCCTCTACGAGGTTCGAACCCACCATCCGGTCGTTCCGACCTCATTCACGTCGGTTCACCCCCGTCCCACATGACGTTAAACTGTATTCCACCTGAACTACGAGGTCTTTGATCCATGTCAAGGCATGGTACGTAGGAAACCTTCTCGAGGTTCAAGCCCAACAATCATTGGCCCAAACCATCTCCTTGTCGGTGTTCCAAACTCCTATCTCCCATTGGACCAAGGTCCCTCGTTTACGTCGGTTCGCCGACACCCGTCGCTCGTCGTTCATTCACGACAGGGTTCACTCTTGTCCCGCATGACGTTAAATTGTATTCCATCAATCCTTTGAACTAAGGGGACTTTGATCCATGTCAAGGCATGGTACGTAGGAAACCTTCCTGAGGTTCAAGCCCACCACTAGTGGACTCACGGGTCTACTTTCACGTCGGCTCACCGATGAAACCCTCTGAACTACGTGGTCTTTGATCTATGTCATGGCAAGGTACGTAGGAAGCCTCCATGGGGTTCAAGCCCATCTCTCACATGACCAAGGTCCACATTCACATCGGTTCGCCAACAAATCCCATTGGACCAAGGTCCACCCTCATGCCGGTTTACCGGAACTGTCCCGAACTACGCGGACTTTGATTCCCTACCACGGGGATACGTAGGAAGCCTCTTCAAGGCTCAAGCCCAACTCCACCGTCGCCCCCTGCGATAGTCCCATTCCACTCCCCTCCACTCCATTCATCCACTATCCACCCCGATCCTTGCCCGGACTGTCATATCCCGGTGAGACCATGTCGTTACACCCTTCACAGCCGCCTATGGGCTGGCCCCGGTATCGGCATCCCTTCAAGAGAAATGTCACGACCCGTCCTCGGGGCCCGTGCCGTGACTACCCCAAGCCCGCCTTCCATAGGCCAGGGGCTGGCGACTAGCACCAAGGCGTAAAATCCCAGTAAACAGGGAAGGCATTGCCTTTATAAGTAACAACCACACAGAGTCAGCAAGCGGAAAGTAAAGTGCAGAAAAGTAAAGGGGCCGGAAATACAAGCCCAACTGTAAAGTACAACTGAAAAGAAAAAGAACAGCAACTGAAGAAAAGACGGCGGCCTCGTGTCGTCCACTGGCAATCCCACCTGAAGGGTGGGTACAGATAGCCTCCAGGCTCCTCGGGTCCCACGTCCGCTCCGAGCACGTCCCGCCCAGTGGTCCACCTCCAGGTACCGTCCTGCTCCACGCCCCAACCGTGATCAGCGCTGTCCGTCGTCTGCAACCAACACAACAAGGTGCGGGCATAGCCCGTGCAGGGGTGAGTACAACTACTCAGTAAGGACCCCGAGACCCCCGAAGGTCTCTCGAAATCCACAAAGGATATAGCACAAAAGAAAGATGCAATCACGAAGTAACATCTGACTCGACTTAGGTATATGCCCATACATATACCTAAGTCCCCAATTCTAGCTCTGCTCACGAGCTCAAGAACAACTCAATCCACAAAGGAAAGCAAGACCCAAATCCACAAAGGGGAGTAAACAGTAAATCCACAAAGGATGGTTCAACACAATCCACAAAGGAGAGTAACATAAGATTCAGCTCAACCAGGTATACTTTTTCAGATGACGTCAAAGACGATCACTGATCCGTCTCAGTCGTCGGACCCACGAAGGATCGATAGGTACTAACCCCCGCAAAAAGACCCACGTAGGATCGGGCTCACACAGAACCTGTAGGCAGTGGCTCACACAGAACCGGTAGTAAGGACCCACGGAGGATCGGGCTCACACAGAACCTGAAGCACTGATCCACGTGGGATCGCTGAGTGCAGTAGTCGACGCAGTCCACTGAGGATCTCTGCACAGTCGTCGCCGCAGTCCACGAAGGATCTCTGCTCTGCCATCGTCGCAGTCCACGGAGGATCTCTGCTCTGCCGTCGTCGCAGTCCACGGAGGATCTCTGCTCTGCCGTCGTCGCAGTCCACGGAGGATCTCTGCTCTGTCGTCGAGGTCACAGCCAGCGCTAGGGTTCCCGCACGTAGCGAGCTCGTTTAGGAGGGTCCGCTCCACGAGCCGAGGGGCTGATACATCAACTGACACGTAGTCCGAAGTTGATGTATCCAAAAGTTCCGTATCGACAACAGGATCTCAACGCGACAGACGGCGCGTCAATCGGACGCCCGGTCTGAGAGTTATTGGCATTTTCGTCCCAGGGGCCCGGTTGGTTTTTAGGGCAAAACCAACCCGACCGTACTCCGCCTGTATCCGATCCTCGGGCGGAGTATGCCAAAAGTTCCGTCTCACTTAGAGGAAACCACCACAGCTGACGGTACGTCGTTCGGACGTCCGTAGCTCAAGTTATGAGCGTTTCCGCTCCGAGGGCCCGGTTGGCTTCGTGTACGAACCAACCCGGCCGAACCCAAAGTCTTCCGAAACCTTGAGTATAATATACCGAAACGACCGTCTCGATCCAAGGATCGCGTAGCCGCTGACGGTTCGTCAATCGGAGGTCCCAGGCCCAAGATATGGGCGAAAGACCGTAGAGGGCCCGAAACGGGGGTACTGGGCCCGGGGCGACCCGGCCCGAACCCCCCCCTGGGGTCGGCCGAACCGGGTCGGCCCGAACCGGGTCGGCCCGACCCGGCCCGAACCGGCTCGGCCGGGTCCGGTCCGGCCTGGGCGCGGCCCGGCCGACCGGACCGGCCGGCTCGGTCTTCGGCCGCGCGGCCGAAGAGCCGCCGCCGCGGGGTTGAACCCGCGGCTTGAGAGAAACCGCGGCCCCGCGGGGGGCCGCCTGTCACGCGGACGCGGCCGGGCCGCCGCGTCCGTCCCGGTTCCGCGCGGCCGCGGAACCGGCTGCCGCCGCCGCCGCGGCTTCAGCCGCGGCGGAAGGTTTCCACGGCGGCGCGCCTGGCGCCGCCGCCTCCGGTCGCCGGCGCCGCCGCGCCGGCGACCCGCGCCGCCGCCTCCTTCCGCGGGCCGCCGGAGATGCTCCGGTGGCCCGATTTCTTTCCCGTCTGCGCCGATGCTCCTCCCGGGGGACGATCTTCACTGCGGAGCCAACAAATTGCCCTTGCCGCACGGTTTGTCGACGTCCGCCAAATCCGCACAACCAAAATAGATCGGCGGAGGGTTGCCGGGTCTTGTTCGTTAGACCCGCACCCTCCGCGTTAGTCATAATCCACGGGAGGAACAATAAAACAATCAACAACAATTTTAAATGTTAAAATTGTTCGAAGGTCATGCTTCTTTACTTTAAAAGAAATAAATCACGGGAAGGAAAATATTCCAATCAACCCTTACTTTATCGTCGTCGTCGGAATTGCTCGTCGCGGAAGATGGAGATCGCCGCGTCGTCGCGGAATCGCTCGTCGCGTCGCCAATCTCCGGATCAAGATCAACGGATTTAATTAGTTTAAATCCGTTGATATTGAAATTAAAAAGGGAGAAGAAAAGATCTGATTCTCACCTTTGTTGCCGAACGAGGGTCGGCCGCGGAAGAAGAGGCGTCGCCGAAGAACGTCGCGGGTAGATCTCGTCGACGTCGCAGATCTTGGTGTGCGTCGTCGAATTCCGGTCGCCGGCGTTCTTCGCGTTCTTCGCGTTCTTCGCGTTCTTCGCGTTCTTCGCGTTCTTCGCGTTCTTCGCGTTCTTCGCGGAGAGGGTGGAGGAACGAAGATTCTCTCAAATCCTTTCCAAGGATTTTTATGTTGGTCTTATTTTATAAACATGCCAACACGAAACCGGTTAAGAAACGATCCATCAATTCGTTGAATTAATTCAACGAAAGAAACGACCCATTTAATTCACGAAGAAACAGTCCATTTAATTCACGAAATAAACCGCCCAATTAAATGGTCTGTTAAGAATTAAAGAAAACGCGTCGGTTGACTTTTCAGTTACTTTGACGGGTTTTCGCGGGTGCGTTACTTAGCGAAAGAAACGGCGGGGCTCGTGCGGGTCCCACCGCACAAATATCCTACCAAGGGGTAGGATATTTCTGGATAGCATCCTATCCAGTTCAACTCAGTTCAAGCCGTCTTTAAGTGACTTCAAGTGGCTTCCAAGCAGCTTAAGTGAAATAAAATAAAGTTGTCGCACAAACTTTATTTTATTTCTGACTTAAAGCCGTAAAATTTAAAAACCACGTCTGAGCAAACGCAACTCCGGAAGAGGCGTTTCTAAGCAAATACCGGCGCTGCGATTTCATCGGTGCCCTCAGAATTCGATTCCGGGCACCGGTTCAAAAGATAGAAAAACCCGCTCGTCCGTTCACTGAACGTACCCGAGCCAAACTTCGGAAATTGATTCCGGGCACACCGGGCCTCGGAATCAGGTGCCGTCTGAAGCTGCGTTCTTGTAAAATTCCAAAGAAAATTAAGAAAAAAATTTCCTTGAAATTTGCGGGTCTTTACATTACTCCCACCTCAGGGCTTTACGTCCCCGTAAAGATACATCAAAACTAGGGGAACAAATGGGGGTACTGAGCACGCATCTGAGCCTCCCGCTCCCAAGTGCTCTCCTGGAGGTTCCCGTGCTGCCATCTGACGCGCACAAGAGGAATCGACCGCCCACGTAGGACCCGCTCCTGTCGATCCTCGATCTCCACTGGAACCTCCGCAAAAGTCGCCCCATCGTCCACGTCCAGCTCCCCAAAGTCGATGATGTGCGTCGGGTCGTGCACGTATCTCCTCAGCTGAGACACGTGGAAGACGTCGTGCACCCGGTGCAACTGAGGTGGTAGAGCCAGGCGATAAGCCACCTCTCCTATCCTGCTGAGGACCTGGAAAGGCCCGATGAAGCGGGGAGACAGCTTGCCGCCTCGGCCAAATCTCCGTAAACCACGTCGAGGTGAGACACGCAAAAAGACGTGGTCGCCATCCTCGAACTCTAGTGGCCTCCGCCTCCTGTCAGCATATGACTTCTGCCGGCTCTGAGCTGTCCTCATCCTCTCCTGGATGATTTGGACCTTCTCTGTCGTGGCTCGGACCATCTCTGGTCCCACGAGTGCTGACTCCCCAGGGTCTGTCCAGCACAACGGTGATCTGCAGGGTCTGCCGTACAACGCCTCGTATGGTGCCATCCCGATGGTGGAGTGGTAGCTGTTGTTGTACGCAAACTCCACCAAGGGTAGGTGGTCCTCCCAGCTGCGACCAAAGTCGAGAACACATGCACGGAGCATGTCCTCGAGTGTCTGTATGGTCCTCTCCGTCTGTCCATCCGTCTGAGGGTGGAAGGCTGTGCTCAGATGGAGCCGCGTCCCGAACGCCTCCTGCAACCCCTTCCAAAGCCTGGAAGTGAAACGAGCATCTCGATCGGAGACGATAGACGATGGCACACCGTGAAGCCGTACGATCTCCTGGACGTAAAGACGTCCCAAGCTCTCTACTGAGCCCTGCTCTCTGATGGGTAAGAAGTGTGCCGACTTGGTGAGTCGGTCGACAATCACCCAAATGGAGTCGTGACCTCTGGAAGTGCGTGGAAGTCCAGTCACGAAGTCCATAGATATGCCGTCCCACTTCCACTCCGGGACCTCCAAGGGCTGTACCAAACCTGCTGGTACCTGGTGCTCTGCCTTCACCTGCTGGCAGGTGAGGCATCGTGAAACGAACTCTGCCACAGCTTTCTTCATACCCGGCCACCAGTGCTGTCGCCTGAGATCCTGGTACATCTTCGCCACTCCGGGATGTACCGCCAAGGGAGAAGTGTGAAACTCTCTCAGCACCTCCTCTCGTAAAGCGACTGGTACGAAGGTACGTCCTCTGAAAAGGATGTCGTGCTCTGCTCCAAGGGAGAAACCATCAGGCGCCTGACCTGAGGATATCAGTGCACGCCGGGTCTCACAGTCAGCGTCCCCACGCTGAGCCTCTCTGACCCGCTGTAGAAGTGGAGGAGAGACTGTGAGAGACTGAAGAAAGGCTGTTCCGTCTCTATCCACGAAGGATATCTGCAAGGAGGCTAGCTGCTCCGTCGCCTCCCCAAGCAGCTGAATGCCCGTCCTCCTGCTGAGGGCATCGGCTACCACGTTCCCCTTCCCAGGAGTATAGACTATCTCAAAGTCATAGTCCTGGAGGAACTCAAGCCATCTCCGCTGTCTCAGGTTCAGGTCCTTCTGAGAGAAGATATACCTAAGACTCTGGTGGTCAGAAAAGACTGTGAAGCGCTCGCCCATCAGATAGTGCCGCCAAGTCTTCAGAGCGAAGACCACTGCTGCTAACTCCAGGTCATGAGTGGCGTAGTTCTGCTCATGCGGCCTCAACTGACGTGATCCGTAGGCGATCACGGCCCGCTCCTGCATCAGGACGCACCCGAGTCCAGTCCCTGATGCGTCGCAGTAAACTACGTACCCAACTCCCTCCTCAGGCAACCTCAAGATAGGTGCGCTGGTCAATCTCTGTCTCAGCTCCTGGAAGCTCTGCTGACATCTGTCTGACCACACGAAGGGTTTCCCCTTCTTCGTCAAGGCTGAGAGTGGTGCTGCAACTCTGGAGAAGTCTGGCACGAATCTCCGATAGTATCCCGCTAGGCCCAAGAAGCTCCGCACCTCTGTCACGCTCTTGGGTGGCTCCCAAGCTAGCACTGCCTCGATCTTCGCGGGATCCACTGCAACTCCCGCCTCAGAAATGACGTGCCCCAAGAAATGGACCTCACGTAACCAGAACTGGCATTTTGGGAGCTTGCCATAAAGCTGGTGCTCTCGGAGTGTGTCTAGCACAACTCGCAGGTGGTAGGCATGCTCCTCCTCAGTCGTCGAGTATACCAAAATGTCGTCAATGAAGACAACGACAAATCGGTCGAGGTATGGCTGGAAGATCCTGTTCATGAGGCTCATGAACACCGCTGGAGCATTGGTTACGCCGAACGGCATAACCAAGAACTCATAATGGCCATACCGACACCTGAAGGTCGTCTTCTGCACGTCCTCGTCTCGAACTCTGAGCTGATGATAGCCTGACCGGAGGTCTATCTTCGAGAACCACCGCGCTCCCTTGAGCTGATCGAAGAGGTCATCAATCCGTGGCAGCGGATACTTGTTCCTCACTGTCACCTGGTTCAGGCGACGATAGTCGACACAAAGTCGCAAGTTCCCGTCCGCCTTTTTGGCGAACAAAATCGGGGAAGCCCAGGGTGAAACACTGGGTCGGATAAACCCCTTGCTCTGCAAGTCCTCCAACTGTACCCGCAGCTCTCGAAGCTCGGCGGGGGCCATCCGATATGCTGGAGTAGATATCGGGGCTGTCCCGGGGTACAAGTCGATGTAAAAGTCTACCTCTCTACGAGGAGGTAGCCCTGGAACGTCGTCGGGAAAGACGTCCACGTACTGGTCCACCACTGCAGGAAAAGCCGGACTCCGCACGTCCACTGCTCCTAGGATGAGGCTAGCCAACTGATGTGAGATGGGCTGCACTCTCCTCCGCGGAAGTCCATCCTGTGCTGCAAAGGTTCCCTTCTCGCCGGTGAAGGTAAACCTGCTCCCGTCGGTACGAACACATCGTACCTTGCGCCTAAAACAGTCGATCTGGGCATGAACCGTGGATAGCCAATCCATGCCCAAGATGACGTCGTAAGGCCTCGACGCCGCTACAAGGAGATCCCAGCCGAAGCTCTCGCCTCCTAGAGTAAGCTCACACTGCCGGCACCAGTGCGTAATCGTCGAGTCTGCTCCCGTAGGAGTCTCTAGCCGTAAGGATCGAGCCAACGGCTCAGTCGGAATCTCCGAGCTCCGAACAAGGGCAGAGGCTATGAAAGAGTGACTCGCTCCTGTGTCTATAAGTACTGCAGCAAGGGTGGAATAGACACAGATCGTACCTCGAATCATCTCTGGCATGTCGGGGTCGTAGGCCTCCACTGCCTGGAGCTGGGCCTGTCCCTGCCCGCCGGCTCCCTGTGGTCGAGGTGGCCCTCCTGGTGGTGGTGGGGGTAGAGCCTGAAAGCGTCGCCCACCACCCGCTGCTCGGCCAGCTCCTCGGCCTCGTCCGCCTCCTCCCTGCGGACCGCCACGGTCGACCCTCTGCCTCTGCCTGGGTGGCCCCTCCACCGTCTGCTGCTCCTCTGATCGGCGAGTCGGGCAGTCACGAGCCATGTGACCCTGCCCGCCGCAAGAGTAGCACAGCCTGCCTCTCGAAAGGCTGGCACTCCGCTGTGTGCCTCGTACTGCTGAGCCGGTGTCCTGAGGCCGTCTGCGTGGGGGTCTGGTCTGCCTGGACCCGTGAGTCATCCGTCGGCTACCTGCTGCCGAAGACTCAGCTACCTGCCGCCCTGCGCTAGGTCTCGCCGCTGAAGAAGGCTCTGCCAGGAAGCTCTCGATCAGGAGGGCTCGCTCCAGCACTCCTGCCTGGGTCGGAATGCTGAGGGAGATCAGCGACGCACGAATCTCCTGTCGCAAGCCCTGCTCGAAGGTCCGGGCCCGGAAGAAGGGGTCCCGTACCATGTCGGTCGAGTAGCGAGATAGGTCCGTGAACCTCGCCGCATACTGAGCGACCGTCATGCTGCCCTGGCGCAGCTGGAGAAGCTCCTGGATGCGCACCGCTCGGAGGGTGGCCGGGACGAACTCAGAGCGGAAGAGGCTCTCGAAGTCCGTCCAGAGCAGGGATGCCTCATCGTGAACCTGGAGCATCAGGCTCCACCATCGTCCTGCCGCCGCCTGCAGGAGGCTCGCTGCGAGGATCACCATGAGATCCGCTGGTGTCCTCACTAGCCTGAAGATCCGTACCACCGCCTCTAGCCAGTCCTCGGCGGCCTGGGGGTCCGCCTCACCGCGAAACCTGGGCGGTCGCTGGCTCTGAAACTCGTGCAGTGCCCTGAGGCGACGTGCATCGTCGGCGTCTGGTACTGGAAGCATCGGTGGCTCGGCGGGTAAGGCTACCGCCGGTGCCACTGCTGGCAAAGGGCCCTGCACCGAGGCCTCGTCGCTCGGTGGGCTGCCGTCGCGCCCTACACTCGGAACCCTAGCTGGCAGTCGTCGCGGGGCCATCCTGAAAAGGAGAACAAGAGCACCACAGTCAGAACAGTATACCTGGTGAGCTGGCACAAGTAATCACAAGGAAAACTTGAGACTTTCATAAAGCAGATCAGTATACCCGGTGAGCTGACATAAGTAATCACAAAGAAAACTTGAAACACACACGCAATCAATGTTTTCATGCATTAAGTCGGAAATCAGGAGTCAGGGTCCTGGTGTACGGATACGTCGGCCGCCGCACCAACACTGGGCTCCCTGAACTGATAACCACACTCAATACACTAAACACTATTGCTTCACATAGAAAGAAAGGACGATCAGAGTCTGCGGTAGAACCGACCGCCTCTGATACCAATTTGTCACGACCCGTCCTCGGGGCCCGTGCCGTGACTACCCCAAGCCCGCCTTCCATAGGCCAGGGGCTGGCGACTAGCACCAAGGCGTAAAATCCCAGTAAACAGGGAAGGCATTGCCTTTATAAGTAACAACCACACAGAGTCAGCAAGCGGAAAGTAAAGTGCAGAAAAGTAAAGGGGCCGGAAATACAAGCCCAACTGTAAAGTACAACTGAAAAGAAAAAGAACAGCAACTGAAGAAAAGACGGCGGCCTCGTGTCGTCCACTGGCAATCCCACCTGAAGGGTGGGTACAGATAGCCTCCAGGCTCCTCGGGTCCCACGTCCGCTCCGAGCACGTCCCGCCCAGTGGTCCACCTCCAGGTACCGTCCTGCTCCACGCCCCAACCGTGATCAGCGCTGTCCGTCGTCTGCAACCAACACAACAAGGTGCGGGCATAGCCCGTGCAGGGGTGAGTACAACTACTCAGTAAGGACCCCGAGACCCCCGAAGGTCTCTCGAAATCCACAAAGGATATAGCACAAAAGAAAGATGCAATCACGAAGTAACATCTGACTCGACTTAGGTATATGCCCATACATATACCTAAGTCCCCAATTCTAGCTCTGCTCACGAGCTCAAGAACAACTCAATCCACAAAGGAAAGCAAGACCCAAATCCACAAAGGGGAGTAAACAGTAAATCCACAAAGGATGGTTCAACACAATCCACAAAGGAGAGTAACATAAGATTCAGCTCAACCAGGTATACTTTTTCAGATGACGTCAAAGACGATCACTGATCCGTCTCAGTCGTCGGACCCACGAAGGATCGATAGGTACTAACCCCCGCAAAAAGACCCACGTAGGATCGGGCTCACACAGAACCTGTAGGCAGTGGCTCACACAGAACCGGTAGTAAGGACCCACGGAGGATCGGGCTCACACAGAACCTGAAGCACTGATCCACGTGGGATCGCTGAGTGCAGTAGTCGACGCAGTCCACTGAGGATCTCTGCACAGTCGTCGCCGCAGTCCACGAAGGATCTCTGCTCTGCCATCGTCGCAGTCCACGGAGGATCTCTGCTCTGCCGTCGTCGCAGTCCACGGAGGATCTCTGCTCTGCCGTCGTCGCAGTCCACGGAGGATCTCTGCTCTGTCGTCGAGGTCACAGCCAGCGCTAGGGTTCCCGCACGTAGCGAGCTCGTTTAGGAGGGTCCGCTCCACGAGCCGAGGGGCTGATACATCAACTGACACGTAGTCCGAAGTTGATGTATCCAAAAGTTCCGTATCGACAACAGGATCTCAACGCGACAGACGGCGCGTCAATCGGACGCCCGGTCTGAGAGTTATTGGCATTTTCGTCCCAGGGGCCCGGTTGGTTTTTAGGGCAAAACCAACCCGACCGTACTCCGCCTGTATCCGATCCTCGGGCGGAGTATGCCAAAAGTTCCGTCTCACTTAGAGGAAACCACCACAGCTGACGGTACGTCGTTCGGACGTCCGTAGCTCAAGTTATGAGCGTTTCCGCTCCGAGGGCCCGGTTGGCTTCGTGTACGAACCAACCCGGCCGAACCCAAAGTCTTCCGAAACCTTGAGTATAATATACCGAAACGACCGTCTCGATCCAAGGATCGCGTAGCCGCTGACGGTTCGTCAATCGGAGGTCCCAGGCCCAAGATATGGGCGAAAGACCGTAGAGGGCCCGAAACGGGGGTACTGGGCCCGGGGCGACCCGGCCCGAACCCCCCCCTGGGGTCGGCCGAACCGGGTCGGCCCGAACCGGGTCGGCCCGACCCGGCCCGAACCGGCTCGGCCGGGTCCGGTCCGGCCTGGGCGCGGCCCGGCCGACCGGACCGGCCGGCTCGGTCTTCGGCCGCGCGGCCGAAGAGCCGCCGCCGCGGGGTTGAACCCGCGGCTTGAGAGAAACCGCGGCCCCGCGGGGGGCCGCCTGTCACGCGGACGCGGCCGGGCCGCCGCGTCCGTCCCGGTTCCGCGCGGCCGCGGAACCGGCTGCCGCCGCCGCCGCGGCTTCAGCCGCGGCGGAAGGTTTCCACGGCGGCGCGCCTGGCGCCGCCGCCTCCGGTCGCCGGCGCCGCCGCGCCGGCGACCCGCGCCGCCGCCTCCTTCCGCGGGCCGCCGGAGATGCTCCGGTGGCCCGATTTCTTTCCCGTCTGCGCCGATGCTCCTCCCGGGGGACGATCTTCACTGCGGAGCCAACAAATTGCCCTTGCCGCACGGTTTGTCGACGTCCGCCAAATCCGCACAACCAAAATAGATCGGCGGAGGGTTGCCGGGTCTTGTTCGTTAGACCCGCACCCTCCGCGTTAGTCATAATCCACGGGAGGAACAATAAAACAATCAACAACAATTTTAAATGTTAAAATTGTTCGAAGGTCATGCTTCTTTACTTTAAAAGAAATAAATCACGGGAAGGAAAATATTCCAATCAACCCTTACTTTATCGTCGTCGTCGGAATTGCTCGTCGCGGAAGATGGAGATCGCCGCGTCGTCGCGGAATCGCTCGTCGCGTCGCCAATCTCCGGATCAAGATCAACGGATTTAATTAGTTTAAATCCGTTGATATTGAAATTAAAAAGGGAGAAGAAAAGATCTGATTCTCACCTTTGTTGCCGAACGAGGGTCGGCCGCGGAAGAAGAGGCGTCGCCGAAGAACGTCGCGGGTAGATCTCGTCGACGTCGCAGATCTTGGTGTGCGTCGTCGAATTCCGGTCGCCGGCGTTCTTCGCGTTCTTCGCGTTCTTCGCGTTCTTCGCGTTCTTCGCGTTCTTCGCGTTCTTCGCGGAGAGGGTGGAGGAACGAAGATTCTCTCAAATCCTTTCCAAGGATTTTTATGTTGGTCTTATTTTATAAACATGCCAACACGAAACCGGTTAAGAAACGATCCATCAATTCGTTGAATTAATTCAACGAAAGAAACGACCCATTTAATTCACGAAGAAACAGTCCATTTAATTCACGAAATAAACCGCCCAATTAAATGGTCTGTTAAGAATTAAAGAAAACGCGTCGGTTGACTTTTCAGTTACTTTGACGGGTTTTCGCGGGTGCGTTACTTAGCGAAAGAAACGGCGGGGCTCGTGCGGGTCCCACCGCACAAATATCCTACCAAGGGGTAGGATATTTCTGGATAGCATCCTATCCAGTTCAACTCAGTTCAAGCCGTCTTTAAGTGACTTCAAGTGGCTTCCAAGCAGCTTAAGTGAAATAAAATAAAGTTGTCGCACAAACTTTATTTTATTTCTGACTTAAAGCCGTAAAATTTAAAAACCACGTCTGAGCAAACGCAACTCCGGAAGAGGCGTTTCTAAGCAAATACCGGCGCTGCGATTTCATCGGTGCCCTCAGAATTCGATTCCGGGCACCGGTTCAAAAGATAGAAAAACCCGCTCGTCCGTTCACTGAACGTACCCGAGCCAAACTTCGGAAATTGATTCCGGGCACACCGGGCCTCGGAATCAGGTGCCGTCTGAAGCTGCGTTCTTGTAAAATTCCAAAGAAAATTAAGAAAAAAATTTCCTTGAAATTTGCGGGTCTTTACAAGAAATACCTCAATCCGATCTATCCTAGTTAATGCTCTGATCAGGCTGACCCGTCCCCACTGGACATTAAACTCACGGCATACCCTGTGTTAAACACGGGAAGCTAAGGAAAACCCCAGATATGTGCCTATGGCATATAATTCCCCGCGTTCGATGTGGGATGCCTCGGGCTTCCATGCCCTCGAGAATCCATGTGACCAGGGACAACAGATATACATGCCAGGCGCCCCAGCATCCAGACACGCTACTGATGCCTCAACGTGACTACTCCCCTGACTGAAGGTTGCTGCCCCTGACCGCCGATCTGAAGGAGCCGTCCATCCGGTCCTTCTCAAACGTGGGGGCCCTCCCTGCGTCCTCTCTGCAACTGGAGAAGGTCCTCCTCGCCCCAGAAACTCGAGGAGTGAAGGTCAGCCTCGCTCTGCCCGCAGCGACCATGGAGGTCCTCCCCGTGCTCCTGCCAATTCCAACATAGGCCCCGCCCACACGGGTGCTGTTCATGGAGGTCATCCCCATGTACCCTTCGACATTTGCCCTGGTTCCCCTCGCACCTCGGCCATCTCGAGTGGGGTCCCTCTCCGCCACGGCGCCAGCACTGCCCCGGGACTCCATGATAGGGATCAACCTTGTCCCGAAGAGCCACCCCAGGGCAGGAGACCAGGTCGTCGCCACCACAAGAAGAGTCCTGGGAAAGCCCGGGTGGAGATCAAACCTGCCCGCCTCTCCGACTCTGAGGAAGAATGCGACTCAGCCATGGAGGCTTCTCCCCGCTCCTCCGTATCAAGGACTGGGGCAGGAACCAGACGAGTTAGCCTCGTTCTCCCGGAACATGAGGTCCACCGGATTCCCATCTCCCTCCGCAGGTACATCCAGGAGGAAGAGATTCTGGGAACTCCGCAGGTCTCGACTGCGCAATCGCCACCATCGTCACCAGAAGCGCTCTCTACCTCTACCAGAGATTACGGAGAGCTATTTTGGGGGTCAATGGCGGTAGAGCGACAACATGACCAGGTGCCGGTAGCCGCATCTCCTGTGCCGGAAGCTGTGGCTATCAGTCTGTCGTACCGTGACATTGTGGCCAGGTCACCTTGCTCTTCGGAGGATGTCCCGGAGTTCGGAGGCCAGTCAGCTCGTTCGCCGTATTCTCTTCCACCGAGCTTACTATCCCAGAGGTCCTCCTCGGTACCGCTACCGGTCCCTTAGTCTCCCCTGGTTGACGAATGGGGCAACACAGGGCCAGACCCTGAGTCCGAGCCCAGGAGCTTCTGGAGTATTCTTGTAGCAGATTACTTCCCGGAGAAGTTTTGGCCAACGACAGCACTGAATTTTCGCGTACCGGAGTCTCTTACCCCTGAGGAAGTGGGGTGTTTTTGTCAAACCCTATGGGAGACGCACTTCCGCCTCCGTTATGAACGGGTATTGTACCCCAGAAGTCGGGAGCACTTCGAAGAAATCGGCGAGCAGTGCCGCTTGATCGATGCAGCCGCGCTTCTTGTGGCCCAACACCCTGAGTTGCCAGGCCGCCAGAGCGCCCTTCAATGGAAATGCATTCAGAGTTTTAAAGCACTCCGCAGAATCATCAGGGAAGCCACCCCCCATGTGAAAGTTTGTGGTTGGGGACACTATGAAGCTCTCCTCTTCGACCCTATCCGACGGCAGCCCGATTCGCTATGCGACATCGAGGACATGCCCTCGAGAGGTGTTACGGTCCACATGACTGACATCGTGGACAAGGAAGACGAGCTTGAACTCCTTGATGGAGACCTACCCCTTGAGGGCATGCCGCCACTGCTGGACCCATCAGGGAGAGTTACCTGTCAGCAGAGGAACCTGCTAGGCCTCCCCGTACCCACCGAGTCGCTGATACTCAGTCGAAACACCGACAAGGGTAAGGAGCATGTCGGAACTATCAAGCACTCCGACCCGTCCGCCTCTGTGTAGAAAATGGAAAAAGATCCCGAAAAGGCCGCGTTATGCCAGTAGCTTGCCGAGCAGAAGAGGCTGGTTGACGAACTTTTGGCTGAGTGCGCCGCAGAGCGGTGACCCGACTATGGTGATCCCAGGCCGGGGCAGTAGGGGCAGGAACAATTTCCCCCCGGTGAGATGCCTTCGGGCAACCCTGATCATGCTACTTCCGCAGACAGGGCAGAAGCCGGGACGTATGGCAAGAGGGTGCGATACGTTTCGCCAACCCCCCCCCCCCCCCTGAGCGACGGGGCAACCCGAAGAATCCAGTCCGGGTTCCCCCAGTCGCCCCGCAGGTCGTCCAGCCAGTTGACCCATGAGCGGCCGAAGCCGTCTACCGTGTTGAAGAACCTGGCAATGCACTTGTGGTTAGGGATCCCCATCAAGACAGGGACCCCCGCTCGGATGATATTATTGCGGCACTCACAGACCGCCTTAAAGCGTTAGAAACACGGCAGGTGGCGGTCCCACCGGATGGCAAGCCTTATCCCGCGTGGGTGGATGATATGCCTGCACCTCCAGGTTTTGGGAACCCCACTTTCTCACCCTTCAACGGGACAGGGGACCCGCCTCAGCACTTGGATCATTTCTCTTCCAGGTGTGGCCCCATGCTGGGGACCCCGGCTCAGCAAGAAGCTTCCAAACTCCGATGTTTCGTACAGACATTGGGAGGTTCGGCATTCATTTGGTACAGCCAGCTCCCTATCGGATCGGTGACCGGTTGGGAGGATCTCCGCCGACAGTTCCTGTACCAGTTCAGCTCCACCGCGTGGAAGACCAGCATTACAGACCTCTTCAAGTGCAAGCAGAGGCCGGATGAGCGGGTTGCCGATTTCATCGCCCGGTAGAAGGGACTTACGTATTCCCTCGATATGCCACTGACTCGGGAGAAATTATTGACGATGTGTGTGGGGAATGTAAATACAGAGCTGGTACCCTCTCTGATCACCCAGAACTACCCTGGAGGGTTCAGGGATTTCTCAGATAAGGCTCAGTGCCTCGAGGAAGCCCTGCAACAGGCTAGTCAGGCACGTTTGTTGCCCCCCATGATCCCATCCAGGAGGGCCGCCAGGGCTGAACCTGTCGTGGTGGCCCAAATAGAAGCCCCGAGGCAGCTGAAGTTGCTGCCGGCAGCACCACCCCCGCAACCCCGCAGAGGTCCTCCACCTCAAGCACAGGCTCCTGCCCAGCAGCGACCGCCTCAGAATCGACAGGTTCCCCCGCGCAATGCGCCGCCGCCACCTAGGCGGGACAATCCGGCGCCGCCTCCTCGGCAGGCCCCTCCGGCCCCTCGTCAGGGCCAGGCCCCCAGGGCCCCCTATCCGGAAAGAAGGCACCAGACTTATTCGTTTAACGAAAATCAGGTCCCTGTCTATTTCCAAAGTGCTCTAGAGCAAGGGATTGTGCGTCTGCCCGATTGTAGAAGGCCGGCAGAGGCAAATCTCACTGATCACCCCAACTAATGCCCTTATCATCGGATTCTGGGGCACACCCTCAAGCAATGCTATGTGTTTAAGGAATAGCTTCAAGACCAGGTCAACAACAACATAGTCAAGTTGGGCCTGGAACCGGCACAAGTAGTGGGTGTCTTTACAGGATCAGAGATCGGCAGCGACATCGAAAGCGAGTGGCAGCAGGTCCCCAGCCGCGGATCCTGGAAATACGACGACTGGATGGCTCGAAAAACTGTCGTCCATGCCCATGGTATCATCCGGGCGCGCCTGAAGCAGTCGGAGCCTTCATAAGAAGTGGCTGGTGCCTCTGCATCATCTTCACAGTCGACCTCTTCCCAAAAGGGCAAGCAGCGGCGACGCAAGAAGAAGCAACGCGCACCGCCGATGTCGTCTTCATCCCGCACTCTCGGTGATTTTATGCCCCCTGAAATGGGGATTCCTCCCAGAATCTTCCCAGTGGTGGATGACTCCTCGAGCGACAGTCAAGGGTACGCTTCGGTTAACACCGTGGAGCTGGTAAAGCCCTATATGACCCCCGATGAAGGGGAACGCCAGGCAGACCTCCCCAACGTTCCCAGCCGACGTCAACGTCAGCGGAATCGCAATTGTTCCGGTCATCGAGGTACATTAGCAGGCACTTTTGGCCAAGCCGTGCATGCTACTGAGACCAGGCAGCAGGCTCAGCGCAGATCTCAGCACGCGCAACCCCATCTAACGCCCTCGGCTCTACCTCCACTGCCGTTTGTGCTACTGGATCGGGGAGAGCTGCCTCGTTCGTATGACAGTCAGTCTTTCCCGGCTACAGGCCAGCCTCTACTGTCCAATCCTAGTCCGGCGACTATCCCTCAGGCTTCTACTAGCAGGCGGCAGGATGTACCCAGTACTAGTCGATCGCCGGTCCAACCGGCAGGACCCGTTGTGCCTCCAAGAACCGAGCGACCTCCTGTAAGCAGATGTTCACACTTGGCACGAAAGTATGATGTCCTGAAGCACTTGGTCGGCATTCCGGTGAGGCTCTCCATCCTTTAGTCCCTTCGCCTGTCATCCGAAATGTGTGAGGCACTTGCTGAGGCCCTAAGAAGCCCCCTCCAGTTCGAGACGGAAGTAGCAGCTGCAGAAGCCTTCCATACCGAGGCGATTGAAAATGTCGAGTGTCAGCGGTTATCTCGTTCTCCGGTGAAGATGAGGACCCTCCTATACAGGGGCACATTCGCCCGTTGTACATCACTGGCCACTTTAATGGCGTGGAAATCTGTCGCTGTCTTGTTGACACGGGTTCTGGTATCAATCTAATTCCGACCCGGACGTTGCGAAAGATGGGTCTGTCTGAAAGTGATTTGACTCCCTCTGACCTCAGGATCCAGGGGTATGACAGGACTGAGCAAACCCCAGTCGGTAAGATCCGCCTGAAGACTCAGTTCGGTGGCTTAGTTTCCAGCACCGAGTTCATGGTCGTCTCTTAGGACACCGCCTACAACGCGTTGATGGGTAGGCCATGGCTCCATCTGCATGCAGCGGTCCCTTCGTCGTATCACCAGTGCCTCAAGTACTCCCTCAATGGTCGAGTAGGCGTGCTCCAAGGAGATGCGCCCCCTTTCGCTTCTTGTGAGGCCCGCTATCTGGATGCGGGTTATTACAAAAGTAAAGATAAACAAATCCTAATAAGTGAGGATGAACCCACCCCGGTCACAAGTGATCCCTGGGCGAGCGTGGATGACGCCTACATCATTCTGATCCACCGGTTGGAGGCCACGAACCCCGACATGGGGAAATGTTTTGTTGTTTCGGGTACGCAAGGAAGGCATGTTCCCGTGTCCAAGCGACGGCGGAAAATCACCTCGTACTCCTACACCAACTAGGCCCAGGTCATCCAGGAACCTCCTACCCCTATACGGTACCGGGACGTCAAGATTATGACGACAGCGGTACGCCATACGTGTCTCTTCCGTCGGGATAGAATCCACCGACTCAGGCCGACACGCCACCACTGCTTTGATATTATCAAACGTGGCCCCTTAGGCCGAAGTCCAGATGGGATAGGATCAAATGCCTTCATTGCTACGGTCTCAATGGCAAGTGGGTCTCCTGATGTGATGACCACTGTTGCCCAAGCCGGCACCAGCTGCCCCTCGGATCTTGATGGCCCAGAAGTACCTCCAGTCGCGGGAATCCCCCCCACGGGTGGGGAGGAAGACCTGGAGGATGCTCCCCCTGCCTTTGAAGAAGGCGTCTCCACCACAGTTGATGAACTGGTATAGGTGAACCTTGGTAGCGAGGCAGATCTGAAACCCACATTGATCAGTGCAGCCATGTACCTCGAGGAGCGGCAGTAGTACATAGACTTCCTCAAACAACACCGTGATGTGTTTGCCTGGGTTACAACGAGATGCCAGGACTAGATCCCCAGGTAGTCGTTCACCGTCTGGGCCTCCCGGCAAAACATCGTGGGTTTAAGCAGCCCCCCAGGAAAATGCACCCTTCTCATGGTGTTATGGTTGAGGCCGAAGTTGACAAGATTATCAAAGAAAACTTCATTAAGGAGGTCCAGTACCCCAAGTGGCTTTCCAACATTGTGCCAGACAGGAAGAAGAACGGGCAGATTAGAGTCTGCATCGACTTCCGCGATCTTAATCGCCACTGCCCAAAGGATGACTTCCTACTCCCGATGATGGAGTTATTGATTGACGCCACAGCCGGGTTCTAGGCTCTCTCTTTCATGGATGGATACTCCGGGTACAACCAGATCCGGATGGCCCCCGAAGACGAGGAGTCCACTGCCTTCAGGGCTCCCCAAGGTACATTCTGCTACTAGGTTATGCCATTCAGTTTGAAGAATGCAGGTGCCACTTATCAGAGGGCCATGCATCGCATATTCAAACCGATCCTCGGGACATTTGTGGAATGATACATGGACGACCTCGTAGTCAAATCATGTCAGCGCCACAACCATCTCAAATACCTCGAGAAAGTGTTCGGTTTCCTCCGTTCCCATCACCTGAAGATGAACCCAATGAAGTGTGCCTTTGGGGTCACCTCCGGGATGTTTCTGGGCTTTGTTGTCAGATACCGAGGTATCGAGATCGACCCGGAGAAGATCAAGCCCATCAGCCAAATGCCTCCCCCGAGCAACATTCGGGAGCTTCGAGGCCTTCAAGGACACTTAGCCTATATACGCCGATTCATCGCGAATCTGGCTAGCAAGTGTAAGCCCTTTTCCCGGCTCATGAAGAAAGGTGCCGCCTACGAATGGGATGAGGAGTGTTGGACCGCCTTTGAGGAAATCAAGAAGTATCTGCTCCATCCTCCAGTCTTGATGCCACCCGTCTTCGGAAAGCCGCTGGTCCTTTATGTGACTGCCCTGGAGAAATCCCTCGGTGCGCTGCTCGCCCAGAAGAATAATGAGGGTACTGAGAACAGTCTCTACTATCTCAGCTGCATGCTTCTCGATACAGAGGTAAGATACTCCCCTATTGACAAGAGATGCCTTGCGCTCGTATTCGTCGTGCAGAAGTTGCGACATTACCTGAAGCACCATGAGGTGCAATTGGTCTCCCGGGTAGACCCACTGAAGTATATCCTGAACCGTCCCATGCTGACTGGTCGACTCGCACGGTGGGCGGTGATTCTCTAGCAGTTTGATATCAGGTTCGTACCTCAGAAGGCCATTAAAAGACAGGCGTTGGCAGACTTTTTAGCTGCCCATCCAACCTCTGCGGATCAATCCCTGGACCTAGATTTCCCTGATGATACGATCCTCTCAGTCGATCATGTTGTCCCGTGTTGGAAAATGCATTTCGATGGTGCCTCCCGGAGCCCCACTGGTAGGAGGCTCAACGATCCCAAGCTCAACAGAGTGGGCCTGGGTATTGTCTTCATCACCCCGGCATAGGCCATCCTGTCATACTCGTTCCTGATGTCAGAAGGTTATACGAACAACGAGGCAGAGTACCAGGCTCTCATTACTAGCCTCGAGTTGGCCCTTGAGATCCATGTTCCCCATCTACATGTGAAGGGAGATTCCGAGCTGGTAATCAAACAGGTTAATGGCGACTACATCGTCAGGAAGCCGGATCTTGCACCATTACTGGAGTACACCCTCTGCCTAATGGCCCAATTCTCTTCTCGACCAAAGGTTACCCATGTCCCACGGTCGGAGAACGGCCAAGCGGACGCCCTGGCTGGTTTGGCCGCATCGCTCGCAGAACCCGAGCAAGATGATTTGATCATACATGTGGAACACCGGGGAGTTATTGCTCCCATCACCCAAGAGGACAATGATGGCCTGCGGGTAAGTCATCTCACTGCCGGACCCTCTACGTCAGGGGTCCCGGGCTCGTCAGACGTAGTGATTGAAGCCACTCCCGACTGGAGGGCGCCTTTTGTCGAGTATCTCCAAAATGATCGCCTCCCGGACGATCGGGCCGAGCGCGAGTGAATCCGACACCACGCGCTGCAATTTACCCTCCAGAGTGGCCCCAGTCTTGAACAGATTCTTTATAAGCGGAGTTTCGATGGTGTCCTCTTCCGTTTCATCCAAGGAGTAGAGATACCTCAAGTTATGCAAGAGGTTCACGCCGGTTCCTGTGGAACCCATCAAGCTGGGCCGAAGTTGTCCCATCAAATCCGGAGGTTAGGGTACTTTTGGACCTCTATGATCCACGATTGCATTGGGTATGCCAAGAGATTCCACGTGTGCCAAGTTCACGCCAACTTCCTGC
Organism: Viscum album; assembly: GCA_963277665.1. NCBI lineage: Eukaryota > Viridiplantae > Streptophyta > Magnoliopsida > Santalales > Viscaceae > Viscum > Viscum album. The sequence continues at coordinate 1,026,761,319 of OY728141.1, read as the reverse complement.
ATCGGCCGCCAGAGCCCCTCCACCCCACCAAGTACTCTTGGCCATTTGCAGTATGGGGCCTTGATGTAGTGGGACCGTATCCACCGGCAACAGCCCGCCAGTGTAGGTTCATCCTGACTGCTACAGATTTCTTCTCCAAGTGGGCAGAGGCAGTTCCGCTCAAAGAGGTCAAGGCCCATTCCATCGTTGACTTCGTGAGCTCCAACATTATCCATCGGTTTGGGGTCCCTCACGCCGTTCTCACCGATAACGGCACCAACTTCCGAGCGGCTGAATTAAAGAAATTGTACACCAAGTACAACATCCGGTCGAACCATACCTCCCGCTACCACGCGCAGGCGAATGGACAGATCGAGGCATTCAACAAGACCCTCTCTAAGATTCTGCAGAAGATGGTTGTCCAGAACAAGAAAAGTTGGCCAGACAAGCTCCCCAATGCCCTCTGGGCTTACCAGACGACGACTCGTAACTCCACCCAGGTGACCCCATACTCCCTAGTGTATGGAGCTGAGGTCGTCCTACCCATTGAGATCCAGCTGCCGTCGCTACGCACTGCAGTTTATGATCACCAAACACCAGATGAGGTAGCCGAGATCCGTCTAGCTGAACTGGAAGCACTGGACAAGAACCGGCTTCGTGCCCTGCACAATCTGGAAATGCATCAGGACAAGATAGCGAGGGCCTTCGACAAGAAGGTTCGTCTCCGCTCTTTTCTACAGGGCGACCTGGTACTGGCCCTTCAAGCGCCAATGATTCCCGGTAGGAAACCACCCAAATTATAACCCAAATGGGAAGGGCCTTATATCATCCATAAGGTTTACCCCAATGGAGCATACTCCTTGGTGATCACATATGGAGAGCGTATAACCCCTCCCACCAATGCCAAATTCCTCAAGCGATACTTTGCCTAGGGAAAAAGTGGTCCTGCACGACCCTAAACTACGAGAGGGTCCTGCATGACCCTAAACTGCGACATGGTCCCGCACGACCTTAAACTGCATCTCCTTCCTTACTGCAAGATGTTAAACTACAAGCCAGTCAGGCCTTCTTGACCAAGGCTTAGCCTCAGGCTCCTTGGCCTCCTGGGTCCTGCACGACCCTAAACTGCGACATGGTCCCGCACGACCTTAAACTGTATCCCCGTCCTCACTGCAAGACATTAAACTGCACGCCAGTCAGGCCTTCTTGACCGAGGCTCAGCCTCAGGCCCCTTGTCCTCCTTGGGCCCCTGGCCCCCGTCTTCACCGCGAGATGTTAAACCGCAAGCCAGTCAGGTCTCCCTGACCGCGGTCTGGCCCCAGGCCCCCTTGGTTCTTTCGCCGACTTACCTTCTCGCGGGGTCGTACAGTGTGGTGTAGGACTACGTCCTCATTCACGTCGGATTACTTGTCGCACCGTACACATCCCCGAATGAGATGCCCCTTGTCCCGCATGACGTTAAACTGCATGTCAAGAACTACGTGTGGCTTGATTCCCATCTTCATGGGATACGTAGGAACGCTCGGACGCCTCGTCTTGAGCCCAGCCCCAAGCATTTCTCTTCCACTATCCCCCCTGGGGGTAGTTTCCTTGGAGGATCTTTGTGCATCAGGGAGTAGGCTTTCTTAGCCCCACTCATACAACCCTACTTGCACAAGGATTGTAAGGGTCACACCATGTGCCCACTCCTGTTCTTCTATCCTCCCACGTCCTCACCACACGACGCTAAACTGAATGGCCTTCAAGAACTACGTATGGATTGATTCTCATCCTCATGAGATACGTAGGAACGCCCGGGAATTTTGTCCGTTGGCCCAGCCCAAAAGCCAAGATCTTCCCCTCCGGTTAAGATATGGCAGGGCACACACTTTTTCCCCAATTCATATCGAGCAAGCCTCGACCCGATTGCACATCCCCCCTAGAGATGTTTTCCGCTTTCTTGGATGGATACAACTATGTTTCATCCACTCCTTGACTGGGATTCCATTGTCTTTCACACCCAGAGGGACCCCCAAGAACGGCCTGGATACAACGTCCAAGGTCTCTCCTACTGTTATGGGCCAACGCCCCCGAGGGTTTTCAAGCAACAAGCCGATACAAGTCCCGCGTTGAGAATTTGGTCAGCGGTCGATGCTCACTTGTTGCTCCCAAATCAGGTTACCATAGGAAAGCTGTGTTTCGAACATGGTCAACGGTGTCCTGGATCTTCGGGTCCACCCCAAGATGTCCCAGCCATTGAGTGCAGTGATTCATTCTGCCCCATCCCGAGGTGACAAACTTCCCCGGGGCGGTGCTTGCAATCGGGCCCACGGCCCTGATTCCCCATAGGGGTATACGGTGTGGTGTAGGATTATGTCCTCATTCACGTCGGGATCATGTACCATGACGTATGCCCTCCCTTACGAGGCCCAGCCTTAGGCCCCTTGGCCTCTTCGGGCCCATGGCCCCCCGTCCTTACTGCAAGACGTTAAACTGCAACCCAGTCAGGCCTTCCTGACTGACACCTGACCATAGGCCCCTTGGCCTTCTCGGGCCCCTCCGCCCAATCTTTCACTCGGGGTGTACGGTGTGGTGTGGGACTATGTCCTCATTCATGTCGGGATCATGTACTATGCCGTACACCCTCCTTTACGAGGCCCAGCCTCAGGCCCCTTGGCCTTCTCGGGTCCCCGACCCCCGTCCTCATGTAAGATGTTAAACTGCAAACCAGTCAGGTCTTCCTGAATGATGCCTGACCTTAGGCCCCAATGCCTTCTCGGGCCCCTCGGCCCAGGTCCCCTCTTACCCGGGGTGTACGGTGGGGTGTAGGACTACGTCCTCATTCACGTCGGGATCATGTACCATGTCGTACGCCTTCCCTTCCGAGGCCCAGCCTCAGGCCCCTTGGCCTCCTCGGGTCCCCGACCCTTTTCCTCTTTGCAAGACGTTAAATTGCAAGCTAGTCAGGCCTTCCTGACCGAGGCACAGCCTCAGGCCCCTTGGCCTTCTCAGGTCCCCGACCCTCATCCTCATGTAAGATGTTAAACTGCAAACCAGTCAGGCCTTCCTGACTGATGCCCAGCCTCAGGCCCCTTGTCCTTCTCAGGTCCCCGACCCTCGTCCTCATTGCAAGACATTAAACTGCAAGCAGGTCAGGCCTTCCTGACCAATGCCTAACTATCAGGCCCTTTGGCCTTTCCGGGCCCCTTCCCAGGTCCTCTCTTATAGGAGCGTATGGTGTGGCGTGAGATTATTTTCTCATTCACGGCGGTTTATTCGCCATACCATACACCTCCCTTATTGGGAGGTATATTACTCCCATCCTCGTCCAGTATGATGTTAAACTACATCTAGAGAACTACGTGTGGATTGATTCCCATCCTTATGGGATACGTAGGACCACCTGAACGTCTAGGCTTTGGGTCCAGCCCCATCCCTCGGGAATCTTCATCCCATCTTGGCCCCTTGGCCTACCCTTCCTTCATGAGAGGATTATATGGTGTGGTGTGGGATTATGTCCTCATTCACGTCGGTCTCATAATGACCACGCCATGTACCTCTCCCTACTGAGCTGTTTCGTCGATCCCTTTTTGGCGGTTCACCAATGTGCCTAAGAGTACTCTGGTTTATTACCTGGAATGCCAAGATTTACTCGGACACATCCGCACCCGCTTCCCAAGCTTTGTGCATCCCTGCATCAGGGCTTCCGTCATCTTCCACACCCAGAGGGACCCCCAAGAACGGCCTGGATACAATTCCCAAGGGCTCTCCTACCATTACGGGCCAACTCCCCCGAGGGTTTTGGACAACAAATCGATAAAATCCCGCGTTGTGAATATGGTCAGCGGTCGATGATCGTTTGTTGTTCCCACCTCAGGCTAATGCGATGGATGCTGTGTTTCCACCATGGTTAACAGTTTTCCTTTCTCGCCACGCCAACCCATTAGGCCCAAAATGTCAGGTGCACAATTCACACCCTTCATCACCGTGTCCAAGTAGAGTCTCGGAACCCTTGGTACTTTTCCTCCATGCACGTCTGCGCGTTGGGGGAACAAGCTGTGTCGAAGGTATCCTTCGGGACTCTCTACCAACTCCCGTTTGAATCACCCCAAGTATTGCGATGAGGATACCCCCCTTGTTTCCCACACCAAGTTTACCTCACATGGGCTTAGGAATCGGGTTGACATCTGTGCTTACTCGGGAAGTTGTCACCATTAATGGTCCAAGCTCTAAGACTATAAACTAAGATTCTCATCTGGAACTATGTTCAGTGTGATTCCCATCCTAATGGGATACGCAGGAATGCCCAGGCCTCCTGTCTCTGGGCCCAGCTTGAGTTTAGCAAATTCACCTCTCTGGTCCTGCCTTCAGGACCTCGATTACGGGACCACGTGGCGTGGTGCGGGATTATGTCCTCATTCATGTCAGGTTTACAATAGCTGCACCACGCAAGCCCCCATTCTGAGGTTCAGTCCTCCTATCCCTTGTCCCGCATGACATTAAAAGGCACCCTTCAAAACTACGTGTGGCTTAATTCCCATCCTCATGGGATACGTAGGACCACCTGAATGTCTAGGATTTGGGTCCAGCCCCATCTCTTGGTTACCCTCAAGTTGAGTCTCTTGACCCCTTGCAGTGGTTCACCCATGTGTTAAGAGTACTCTGCTCTAGGGCCAATAGTGTCAGATTCAACTTGATCAAGTTCCTTCCACTTGTCAAGCTTCGTGTTCCCCTCCATTCGGGCTTTCATAACCTTTCACACCCAGAGGGACCCCCAATAACGGCCTGGATACTACGCCCAAGGGCTCTCCTACCGTTACGGGCTAACGCCCCCGAGGGTTTCGGACAACAAATCGATAGAATTCCACATTGCGAATATGGTCAGCGGTCGATGCTCATTTGTCTGTCCCCATTTCAGGCTAACGCGACAGGATGCTGTGTTGCGAACATGGTCAGCAGTAATCTTCTGTAGTCACGCCATCCCCTTCGGTCCTCGAATGTTGGTTGCATGATTCACATCATCTTCCACCTCATCATGTCCAGGTAGAATCTCGACACTTTTGGCGCTATCCCTCAGTGCACCTTTGCATGTCAGGGAGATAAATCTGCAATATGGCATCCTTCAGGGCTCCCGTGGTTCTTGGTCCTATCATACGACCCTAAACTGTGACATTATCGTCCTGGCCCCACGACGAAAAACGGTACTGTATTGTGGTGACCTCGTTGTAGAGGAAATCACGTTGGGTATTGGTCACGTGCCATGCCATTTGTCAACTCCCATCACGGATTGATCCTTGTGGCGACATCACGACCTACTACTCTAGGCCTGTTGCTTCACAAAAAAACCATTCACCTTAAAGAACAAAGAAGACTTATCAAATTCCGCTTCTTTTAGTGCAAGGGCCACGGCCGCACTTCCCCTTTTTTTTCCCTGGCACTGGTACTTTACCGTGCCATCCTTCAGAACTACGTATGGCTTGATTCTCATTCTTATGAGATACGTAGGAGCGCCCGGAGACTTTCCCGCGGGCCCAGCCTAGCCTTCGTGTTCGGTTCCTCGACTCGAGCACTTCCCCAGAGAATGCATGGTAAGTAGGGCTTAGGTCCTCATTCACGTCAGGTTTTGTAACCACCTTTCCATGTATCCCTTGATCCCCTTACCCATCAATGGTCCGAGTTCTACGACCCTAAACTAAGATCTCCCCATGGGAAAGGAATCTTCTCCCCCTATCTAATACGTCACATTGCCGTATTTAGATGTGTTTCGACAAAGAGTCCGAAGTGTGGGATTTTCATGGGGACATTCCCCTCATCCCATGACCAAGCTTCGTGAGCTCGCTATTTGGATCCTCATCCTCTTCCACATCCAAAAGGACCCTCGGACGACATGGATACTAGGATTAAGGGATCTCCATGAATGTTGGACCTAAGGGCCCTCTAATCGTTTCGGGCCAACGTCCCTACGGATATTTGACAGCATTTTCGACATGGTCCCGTGTTTCGAACATGGTCAACGGTCAACCCTCATTTGTATGTCCCCATTCTAGTCCAATGTGACAGGATACTGTGTTGAGAACACGGTCAGTAGTTATCCTCCATCGTCACACCGCCATCATCGTGATCTGAATCTCGAGTGTCATGATTCACACATTTCCACTTCCTCATATTCAAGTGGAATTCCATCATACTCGGCTCTTTCTCTTCGCGCATCTAGGTGCGCTAAATGATCATTTTAGTGTCACTGGGCCGGTATACACCGAGCGTCCCTTTTCCCTAACCTTCCCCTTTCTGTGTCGGGAAATTCCCACCACTACTGCTTGTTTCCCACATCGATCATGACTCACGTGGGCTTAGTAGTTTTTGGCAGGATGTGTACCAACACGGCCAAGCTTCTCATCGTCCCACATGATGTTAAACTGCACTTCAAGAACTACGTGTGGCTTGATTCCCATCCTTATGGGGTACGTAGGAACGCCCGACCACTCTGCTTCGGGCCCAGCCTAATCCTCACTCTTGGTCCCTCAATCTGAAGAGTTTCCTCCAGGGGTATGTGGTGTGATTTGGACTCCAAGTCCTCATTCACGTCGGATTCATATCTACCGCGCCACACGCTCCCTGGGATCTTTCCTTTTTCTCCACGTCCTATCGTATGACGTTAAACTACAGGAGTCTGTTGTGTCCTTAACGCATGACACTAAACTGCGGTTCTACCCTGAACAAGTTCAGGATGCCCCAAGATCCCACTGGGAAGTGACAGATCCCCTCGCCAGAGAGGCCCTGTCCCAAAGAAGGACTGATCCATGATCAGACTGATGCGCCCATCTGGTGTGCTCCCACCACGGTGGTGTAACTACCTAAGTGTTGGATTCTGTTTGTACAAACCATCACTCCATATTCCACTCTTTGCGTGCCCCTTATTCGGACCCTTGTCCCCTTTTCGTGTCTGAAGGAACCCCCTAGCGGTCTGGTCTTATGCCGTATCAGCTCACCTACCATCCTGGACCAACGTTCCGGAAGACGGGTCATGTCTGGAAGGACCCCCTAACAGTATGGATGTATGACCTATGGTCCGCCGACTGTCCTGGGCCAACCTCCCGAAAGATTGATCAACAACATTTGTGACATGGTCCCGTGTTTCGAACATGTTCAACGGTCGACCCTCACTTGTTGTCCCTATTACAGGCTAACACAATAAGGATACCGCTTCTCCTCCGAGGTTAACAGTTGTCCCTTATTGTCATGCCATCCCAGAAATGTTCCGAATCTTGGGTATCGTGATTCACACTCCCCATTTTCATCTGTTTGGACCGATTTCAGCGCCCCTGACGTTGCCCCATCCGTGCTTAAGAGCACGCTGAAGAAACGGTAATTCGGCTATCCTGAAAGTTCCTTCTCCGATTAAGCCTCTCCCTTCTTTCAGAAATCTGGACTGGTAATCCAAATCCCGGATGCCCAGAGCATGACCCCCACTCCCATGTTAGGAGGGATGAGAGGGCGACTATATCCTGTTTCTCACATCGGGCTCGACCCACGTGGGCTTGGGGAATTGTCGCCGAATGTCCCGCAAACATTGTAGGGATGTAACAAGGCAATTCAAACAGTGGAAATCGTGCACGCTACAACATTCAAAACAAAGAAGAAGAAAATTGAAGCACGAAAGTACCAATAAAAGGGTTTTGGGTTTGTTACAATACCCGGGGGTTGACTCCCCCCATGGACGGGTTGACCCCGTCAAAAGAGCGTTGCAGCTCCGCCACCCGTTGACTTGCGGCATCCAAGGCTTGCTGCCGCTGAATCAGCTCCCGCTCCTCCTCAGCAGCGGCGGGGCGCAATACGTCAGCCTTGGCCCTAGACCTCTCTACCTCAGCCTGAACAGTAGCCATCTTTCTAGAGGTTTTCCCCATATTCTCTTCCGCCTCTGTCATCTGGGCCTTCAGTCGCGAGACCAGCTCAGATTGTGCATCAAGAGAGGCTGAAAGCTCGTCTTCCCGGGTCTGCATTTGTTGGACCTCACCTTCAGCATCCTAAAGCTTCTTGATGCTGGTCGCCTTCCTCCGCTGCCAGCCCACACTGAGCCCCCGATCATGCTCCCGGATCTTCTCAGCCATAAGATCTCGGATGAGTGCGTGAGAACGTTGGGCATCCAATCCCCCAACACACAGTTCACGCAACCACGAGCGGAGTCTACCCATTTTGGCCAGCCATTGCGCTTGGGGAGTGTCCTTGATAAAGCGCGTGATCAGCTTCCACAACCGGCGGCGGACTATACTGTTTTCTTCCTCATCAGAGGCCGTTTCGTCCCAGTCAGCGCGATCGGCATGCTCATATGCGGGATACGCCCGCAAGAAATCCTCAGCAGGATCTACATCTGGTGTTGAATTCGGTATGACACCTGACACTGAATCAGGCACGACAGGACTGGGACCGAACGGTTGATCCTCTTCCTCAGAGTCCACCTCAATGACTTCGGGTACGGCCCCGCTGGTGGTCCCGCCAGTGATGGTGTGCGTCGCAGCTTGAGGAGATGGGGGGACTATCGCCACCATTACCGGCATGCCCCTAGGAGGGATGCCACCAGACATCCTGACCAGTCTTGCTACAGCAGCCCACGCCAGTCGAAGAACTGCACGACAGAGAGGGACACAAACGTTAGCTGACATGGCCTACAAGTGACAACGAGGGGACCAGTAGAGGAGACATACGGAGATCGACCTCCTGGCCCTGCTCTTGAGCTGGTGCTGATGGGACCCCGGGACGAGGCCCTCCGTATACTGTTGGAAGGTCTGAAAATTCCGGAGGAGCCACCTCGGGCGCCCTGGTCCCACCAGACGCGGAACTGGACGCAGCCATAGGTGCGGGTTCTGAAGGTCCCGCATCATCACCCGCCAAGAAGCGAGTCAGCATCGCAGCGCATCCGGATCCACGTCCCCAGTCAGCATCGCGGGCCCCCTTCGCGGAGCGGCATCGTGAACCTCCGACAATTTTGGCAATTTTCCCTCAGACTTCGACCCTTGCCCTCCGCGGCTCCAAGTCTGAGGGGGGGAATTTGTTGGTGCCAAAATATGTCCCAAAAGAAATGAGCAAAAAGGAATACAGGCGCGCTGCCTCGCGAAGCCCCGACGCGAAGCATTCACGCGAAGCCCCGTCGCAAAGCGCCCCGACCTTCGCGAGCCGCCGCGAAGCTCCAGAGGCGGTGATTCTTCGCGAACGCATTTGATGTTCACGAGCCGCCGCGAAGCACCAAAGGCGGTGATGCTCTGCGAATGCGTTTGACGTTCGTGAGCCGCCGCGAAGCGCCGGAGGCGGCTCGCGAGTTCTGCTTCGCGGCGCCCCTTCCTTATAACTACCGGACTCCCCTTGAGTCCCGAGGACGGACAATCCGACCTTTCGGCTTCTCCTCTCCCGAATCGCGAAGCACTCTTTGCCCCGGGAATCATGAGCTCCGCGAGGTATTCCTACTTTGCGAGACGACTCTTCTTTGTCTCATTTTGAGCCCCTCTTCCGAGAGGGATGCCCTTCGCGAAGCTCAAAGGCATTCGCGAAGGGAGGGGATTCCCAAGGGAACCCAGGCAGTCGCGGAGCACTTGTGCTTCGCGAAACACCCAACCCATACTAGTGATCCCTATGCTAAGGCAGGATCACTCCACCTCGCGAAGCACACTGCTTTGCAGGACCGTACTTCGCGAGGCAGCCCTCCTTCGCGAGGCAGTACTTTGTTACACTTCGCGAAGCACCTTCCATTCATACCCATGCCCCATGCTAAGGCCAAGGCACTCCACATCGCGAAGCACACTGCTTTGTAGGACCCTGCTTCGCGAGGCACCCCTTCTTCGCGAGGCAGTTCTCTGCGAACACTGTTCCACTTCGCGAAGCACCTTCCATTCACACCCATGCCCCATGCTAAGGCCAAGGCACTTCACTTCGCGAAGCACACTCCTTTGCTTAGCGATTCCTCTTCCCGTGCGACCCTCCAGGTTTGCACAATGTGATTTCAAAGTCCCACGAACAATTCCACCCGTAGCGTTGCTTCGCCTAATGCTTCTTCGCATAGGCACGCTAACGGCTATTGCTCCTTCGCATAGTCATGCTAATGTGGACCTTTTGATGGTTTGTCCCACAACCCCCCTTGACCATGGCCTTACTGGTACCTTCCCTTCCCCAAGGACTAGAGGGTACCGGTTATGTAAGTCCTAAGGGTGTGGAGTGAACCCACCTCGTCCGAGCTGCAGGACGTTAAACTGCCAAGCACCGCGTCCTCAACACATGACGTTAAACTGTGATCCGACCTCGTGTCTCTCACGAAGGGTCCCCCCAGCTCGAACATTCTTTACACCACTCGTCTCCACGGGAATGGAATCACCCATCCACAAGGGTTGATATCCTCCTTTTCGGAGTGGCGTATGTTCATAGGAGAAGGGCGACCCGAGTTCCCTGACGGATGGCTGCACCTCTGCATCTCCGTACTTCCCCACCACCAAGGTCAGTGGAGGGCGTGATATGGGACGAGGCACCTCCCATCATTGGACCAAGGTCCATCTTTCTTGCGCTTTGTCGCACCATGGGCCTCCATCCTGGAGTAAGTCCCAGCACCACGGGCCGCCTAACGCGTAAGCCCCTCTTCGCTTCTCACAGACGCATCCTTCGCGACGTGATCGTCAGGTCTTTGCAACCTCTTGTTTCTCACACCGAGCATGACTCACGTGGGCTTAGAGTGAGCACCGACCCTGACACCCATTCCCTAGTGAACTACGATGACTTTGATCCATGCCAAGGCATGGTACGTAGAAAGCCTCCCTGAGGTTCAAGCCCACCCGTCATTTCACGTCGGGTCCCATTCCCATCCAGCACGATGTTAAACTGCATTCCGGTCCAATGGCAAGCCGTTGCGACTCATCCCATTTGAACTACGAGGACTTTGATCCATGCCAAGGCATGGTACGTAGGAAACCTTCCCAAGGTTCAATCCCACCACTAGTGGACTCATGGGTCTACTTTCACGTCGGGTCACACCCGCATCCTGCATGACATTAAACTGCACACTCCCATCCAGCATGACGTTAAACTGTATGTCTCCTTGTCCTGCATGACATTAAACTGCACACCCATTCCCTAGTGAACTACGAGGACTTTGATCCATGTCAAGGCATGGTACGTAGGAAACCTTCCCAAGGTTCAAGCCCACCACAAGCGGACCAAGGTCCACCTTCACGTCGGTTCGCCGACAAAGCCCCATTTGAACTACGAGGTCTTTGATCCATGTCAAGGCGTGGTACGTAGGAATCCTCCACGAGGTTCAAGCCCACCCATCATCCAATTCACGTCGAGTTCTACCTACGTCTAGCAATACGTTAAACTGCAATTCTAGTTCGACGGCAAGCCGTTGTGACTAACCCAAACTACGAGGTCTTTGATCCTTGTCAAGGCATGGTACGTAGGAAACCTTCCCAAGGTTCAATCCCACCACAAGCGGACCAAGGTCCACCTTCACGTCGGTTCGCCGACAAAGCCCCATTTGAACTACGAGGTATTTGATCCATGTCAAGGCGTGGTACGTAGGAAGCCTCCACGAGGTTCAAGCCCACCCATCATCCAATTCACGTCGAGTTCTACCTACGTCCAGCACGACGTTAAACTGCAATTCCAGTTCGACGGAAAGACATTGTGACTAACCCAAACTATGAGGTCTTTGATCCATGTCAAGGCATGGTACGTAGGAAGCCTCTACGAGGTTCGAACCCACCATCCGGTCGTTCCGACCTCATTCACGTCGGTTCACCCCCGTCCCGCATGACGTTAAACTGTATTCCACCTGAACTACGAGGTCTTTGATCCATGTCAAGGCATGGTACGTAGGAAACCTTCTCGAGGTTCAAGCCCAACAATCATTGGCCCAAACCATCTCCTTGTCGGTGTGACAAACTCCCATCTCCCATTGGACCAAAGTCCCTCGTTTACGTCAGTTCTCCGACACCCATCGCTTGTCGTTCATTCACGATAGGGTTCACTCTTGTCCTGCATGACGTTAAACTGTATTCCATCAATCCTTTGAACTACGGGGACTTTGATCCATGTCAAGGCATGGTACGTAGGAAACCTTCCTGAGGTTCAAGCCCACCACTAGTGGACTCACGGGTCTACTTTCACGTCGGCTCACCGATGAAACCCTCTGAACTATGTGGTCTTTGATCCATGTCAAGGCATGGTACGTAAGAAGCCTCCCTGGGGTTCAACCCCATCGCTCACCGGACCAAGGTCCACATTCACGTCGGTTTGCCAACAAAGCCCATTGGACCAAGGTCCACCCTCATGCCGGTTTACCGGCACTGTCCCGAACTACGCGGACTTTGATTCCCTGCCACGGGGATACGTAGGAAGCCTCTTCAAGGCTCAAGCCCAACTCCACCGTCGCCCCCTGCGATAGTCCCATTCCACTCCCCTCCGCTCTATTCATCCACTATCCACCCCGATCCTCGCCCGGACCGTCATATCCTGGTGAGACCATGTCGTTACACCCTTCACAGCCGCCTATGGGCTAGCCCCGGTATCGACATCCCTTCAAGAGAAATCCCTCAATCTGATATATCCTAGCTAATGCTCTGATCGGGCTAACCTGTCCCCGCTAGACGTTAAACTCGCGGCATACCCTGTGTTAAACACGAAAAGCTGAGGAAAACCCCAGATATGTGCCTATGGAATATAATTCCCCGCGTTCGATGTGGGATGCCTCGGGCTTCCACGCCCTCGAGAAGCCCTGTGACCAGGGACAACAGATAGACATGCCAGGCGCCCCAGCATCCAGACACGCTACTGATGCCTCAACGTGACTACTCCCCTGACTGAAGGTTGCTACCCTAACCGGACCCTTTGGAATGTCCCGACAGAAGCAGTTTAATTAACCGGCATCCATGGAAACATGGCACTGGGAACAGTTTCACGAACTACGTATTAAATCTATGAGGGAGACCCGGACTAGGTAATGAGCTCCAAGGAGGAATCCACGGAGGGAAGAACCGACATCCCATCATCCCGTTTCGATTAAGGAGAAGATGTACCTGAACAAGGAACGGATGTCGCCCGCCTTTGGAAAGTGGGAATGCGGGGAAACGAAGCCGCACGTCCTCCTCCGTGGACGGACGGATGCGCGCGCGCCCCGGCGGAAGCGTCGAAAACACATATTCCTTTATGGGAATTTGTTTAATGGTTTATATATGATAAAAATAGATGTTTTTTAGGATCTAAGAAATACTATTAATATTTTTAAGCTATAAAAATCCATTTATGGGTTGAATTAAGACTCTTTGTGTTGAAATATTCGTTTTTATGAAGTTATCAAAGAGTTTTACTTTATCAAAAATGAAGATGAATCTTGTGTATATACAAGAATTAGTGGGATAATTGTTGTATTTTTGGTGTTGTATATTGATAAAATACTTATCATTGGAACTAACATCCCAATGTTACAATCAATGAAAAATTCATTTGGACATTTTTTCTTAATCGAAGATCTTAGTGAAGAATCATATATACTAGGTATGAAGATCCATAGATACTGATCTAAATGGATTATAAGCCCTCGTAAAAACACATAAATTGGTAGATTTTTTAAAATATTTAACATGGAAAACTATAAAAGCATTGGACAGGGCTCCCCCTAAGGCATTGATTCACTTTGCGTCTGCATCCAATTCCATTATTTCTACTTTTGATAGATCTCCATTGTTCATGTCAGCTGAGATAGAAATCATTGCTTTTGTAAACACATCCAATACAAAATATCAGAAGTATCATTGCACCTGATTCTTCCATAGATGAAAATTATTCGCATCGAAGATCGGAATCCCTTTATGATTGGTCACCTCCATTTGAGAGATAAAGATTGATATCAATCTTTCTATCTGATACTAATTGTTAGGTCCACTAGGTTAGATACCCTAAGAGGGGGTGAATCAGGGTATTATAGATTAAAACAACTAACCCTATTGATCTTGTTTCATTTTTAGAAAAAACACTCTTCTCTCTCCTTCTCGTTACAAAGTATGAACAAATATTAAAGAGAGCGCAGGACACAACAATTTTACATGGTTCACCCTCACTGGCAAATGTCCAAGGAGCATACATTGGTGATGTGTCGATGTACCAAATCCACTAAAACCACATTGTTGTTTACAAAGTTCGGAGCAGACTTACTGACCCTCCTATTTTTCAACTAATCAGAATTTGAAATCTCACTACTCTCTCAACTCAAGTGTGCTTACTTATTCTTTAGAAGATCCACTCAAAATTTATAGACCTATAGGTACCTTCATTATCTCTAATGAATAAATCCTCTATTGTATGCAGATTCTCTATTGATGTCCCAATTTCATCCACTGATTAACACAACTATACCATAATATTACTCGAAAATCTCAAATCTTTTGTAAAACACTTACTGTTTCTTTCATGAAACTTTAATTCCTTGCACGCAAGATTCCACTTTTTTTGCAAAACAACCCTTCATGAAAATTCAATCTTATAGGCAACTAAAATATTACGAGAAACTTTATGATCTTGTGCACAACTCAAAATATTTCACGCAACACCCTTTTCTTAAAATTATTATGCGATCCGGAGCTCAGATTCTCTCTAAGTGTTGAGCTATTTTGAATGAGGGGGGGTCACCTCTTATTTATAGTCACCTTCTACCCCTGTGTAGAATATTCGATGTGTCACGCAAGATCCTCTTTGAACACACAAAACCCCATTTGACGTCGTATTGGGTGCTCAAGTTTATTTCACACAACCTTATCTTTTGCGCACATTTCCAATTATTTCATACACATCATGAATTTACCATTTTTCAATGTTTTGATACTGAAACATGAATTGCACGCAAGTTTAAAAATCATCTTCAATATTTTGAGAAACTTCTTTTTCCAAAAACACATATCTCTATATTCCTAATTTTGAGACCCAAAAACTTAGAAAACACTGGAAAATATCACCACTTTTTTCTGTTATTTTTGTACCACCTCCAGATCATCCATTCCATTTTTTTTGTTCTCTATCAACATATGTTCTCAAAAATATCTCTGGAACTCAACAACTCATCATGTAAACCATCTTTTTCAACAACAAAACCCACTTTTTCAACAAACACAATTGACCCAAAAATGATTCAATGCTTCCTTGAGAGATTTTTTCCCAATAAGTTTCATTATCGTAGGGACTTGTTGTATTGTGTAATGTGTACTAGTGGATATAAATTATCATTCATTTATGATTATTCTTTATAACACAAGAGATCATATGATAACAACCCCATAGAATATATGTTTTACCAAGCTATCACTAATTGATGATCATGATATTGGGTTGTGGAAATATATTAATATCAGTATGCATAGGATTTCTTGTATCAAGATACAAATAATAAAACATAGTATATAAGTTGCTGAAATTGTATTTGGATTAAACCAATTAAATTAAACCACATGGATAGTAATATATGTTTCATTGGTGTTACATAAATGAACATTGAATATTGATCATTCAACTTGAGGTTGTAAAATAATTTCCCTACATAGAGGTTTTATACATTGATACATACCTAAATTCATTTCATAATTTTAATTAATAAAAAGTAATTGGGTATTATATTAATCCAAAAAAGGTATTTTTTAACCAAGATAGGATGTGTCATCCCATATGACTAGTCATGACATCATGGCTCTCAATTGATTTTTGACAAAGTAAGAGAATGTACAAGACAAGATGATTACATGAGATGTAATTATATAATATTTTGTCAACTCAATAATTTAAAAAATATATATATAAACTATAAAATATTTACATTATCCATGTCTCATGATTAATATCGATTTTAAGGGAAAAGTAACTTAGCTAATGGTTATGTGGTGGATTTTATCACATCAAACCCCTTTATAATTTAGAAAATCTATTATTTATTTAAAGATACCACTCTTATTTTATGTTTATGAATGAGATTAATAATTATTTTCAATTTTACAAAGGGACCATGGGGTCACACATCAAATTAGTCAAATTGGTTATTTTTAGAATAATGTGATTAGTTCATGTGTAAATATATTTATGATTACTATAATCACAAATAAGATTTTTGTTTTGAACATTTGTAATATTTAGTTACATAATAGTTATTTAATTAAATAATTAATGTCATGATATAATATAAATAACAAGTTATTTATATTATTAATATATAAACCTGTGGAAATATTAAATTCCAAATGGGATTTGGGCTTAAAAATGATATAATGAGTTTCCAAAGACCATAATATTAAGTAAATTCATGATCCCACTTTTAAAATTCATTTGAACACCTCAGTTTCCAACTTTAACTAATTTAGTGACATATTAATGCACCTATCATGATTATTTGTGACTTAATCAAAATTTAAAGGATATTTAATGCTCCCAATGATAATTAGAGTCTATTTGTTGAACCTACCTTAGTTTGATATAAATTTAGATTCCTTAGAGGCTATTGGATTTTAATGACACACATTGTTATGGGTGATGAAATTTGGAGTTAGTTTGAATTTTTGGTCCTAGAGCATGGGATTTTTTGTGAACTGGATCTCGAATTAAGAATATTATCATTGGTACTTATTAATAGGATTATTTTTCAAATAGATCAAGGCTCAGTATATATTTTTTGTGTTCAGGTGAATGCTAGAGTTGGGTCAGGGTGGACCTGCATTTGAATTTTAGTTGTAGGTGGTTAGTCATTTTTGTGACCCATAGGTCATGCTATGATAAACTATGGAGAGGGATTAATCAAATCTATGAGTATGAGGTGCCACATAGTGAGTGGTGGGGTCATTCTAGGACTTTCCTAGAGTAAAGAGCATCACACTTTGACCAATATGGGTCATGTTGTGGTTGTGATAGAAAAGGGGTGGCCCCTCTACCTGGGGGAGGACAAGGGTCAATCCCTCTACCTGGGGGTCATCACATCATGAACTCCATGGTTACAGAACCACTTTATCAGGAGAGGGTTGCATGTCGTACTTCAACACCATGGTCATGTCGTGACGGAGCTGCTTGGTTGTTTTTTAACCAGGGCGGACCCATCACTTTAAGGTTAGACCCTCTCATGTTTTAGGTTAAAAGGAACACATGGGAGAGATAATTTGGAAGGTTCCTTACCAGTTTTTCCCTTCTTATATCCCCTTTTTTTTAATGGTTGTGTTCTGGTTAAAGACCATAACAATGAAATTTATTAAATCAAGAAAGAGTACATAGCAAGATTACATAGGACGAAAAGAAGGCAATTTTTTGGTATCTCTAATAAAAAAGGGGAGAAGATCAGGAGGGAGGTCATCCCTCTAGATGACATCATGAGGAAATCCATTTTTAGAAAGACTGTCACTAATCTTGTTGGATTCGTGATAAGTGTGTGTGACAATGAAATTGAGTCTTCTGAGAGAGTGCAGGCAGTCCATCCATCTAGGGGTGAGGCACTATGCAAGGTGAGTAACACCACTCCAAATGTATTGAAAAATAGTAGTCGAGTCACTTTCTATCCAAATGTTTCTTCAGTAGAATTGCATGGAAAAAGAGACGGCATGGATGACACCCATAATTTCTACCTCTAAGGCCAATGTAATGTCACAGCTTCCATAGAAACATCCTAAGATCTGATCAAGATGGTCTTGAAAGACACCACCATAGCCCGAAAGGCCTGGGTTTCCCTTTGAGGCTCCGTCAACATTGACTTTGATCCAGCCAGGAGGAGGAGCTTTCCAAAAATCCCCAATAGTGTAGTTTGGCTTTGGATAGATTCCATGAACTCCAATACTGCAAAATGTCTCAAGATCTTTGACAGATTTGTCACATTGATTCTTTTTTGGATCAAAGCGGGCTCTTTTATTCTCTATGATTTATAGACCTCTATTTTTTGATGAATTTGGTCAATGTTTTGACACCAATTTTACTAGATCGTGATGGAATTGGGTTAGAATTATGAGTATTACATGGTTCTTGAAAAGAAGATATCCTGTAAGGATGAACACATGTCATTGGGTGTATTTTTTATGAATCAGTGTTACCCAATGAGTTTTTAGTGGCTATTCCTCATTAGCTTAAATTAAATAATTAATTATAAATTATTATAATTAATAATTTATGTTGTGTGTATTTATCTAGTATTTTGAGAGATTTTGGGGGATTAGATAAGGAATGAATGGGATTGGTCGAGGTCGTATGTATCTTGTCAAGCAGGTAAACTCATTTTTAAAGTAGGTAGTTTCTATAATACAAACCAATAAGCATGTTTATGTATGATTTTTTTATTTCAATCATGATTCATGGGACTAGGTATAATGTATATGGATCAAAATAAACTTATAGAAATAGAGATGGTGTCATTGAGCCTCCTTGTATTAGAAAATTTTCATTCTTGAACTTCAGTTAATCGATATTTCCCAATGAATATGTCTCCAAGGGAGAGAGAGTTACAATTAATGTTACAAGGTGCCTAGGGTGATACTAATTGAATAGATGAGATTAGGGAATTCTATGTTATTTTTCATAGACTATTTTTCAAGGCATGAGAGGTTTGGTCCTTAGCATGATAGGTGTGATAGTTATACATCTCACTCTTGTTAGGAACAACCTTATTCAGGGTGGAGTCAAGGATTGGTGTGAATAATGTGTGGGATAATAACTATTTGGATATTCTTAGTGTATAGGAGATGTAATTACTATGAGTGATGTTTTTAGATCTCTAATAAGGGATATTTGAGATGAGACCTAGGTGGGATTTATGGGAAATGATGGTAGCTTGGAATCTGGTTACCAAGAGGTTTAGATAGTGATATCTTGGGATATTCCTTGGTTAGTAGGGAAAGTATGTGAGCGGGATTTTTATGAGTTTTGGACCAACCCCTTGATGTAATTTTCCTAGGGAGCCTATGGTATTAGGATTCACCATGGGATGAAGAGTGTGTTTTTGTTCCTGCAAATAGGGACCAGGATAGGTATAAAGGTCTTAGTGGATAACCTGATGAGTGATATTTGAATGATAAAGGAATAAGGAATGTGTTAATGTGTGAAAAATATAGTCTTGATAAGTTTAGTTCAAATGGGATATATGGATGATGGGGTGTGGGGAGGTTCGGGGTTAGGTCTTGAGTGACTAGTTCTTGGGTAATGAGTTTTTGATCTATAGGGTGGGTTGCATACCCTGCATGTTATTACAGGTTTATACTAACTGTGTGCTTTAGATAAACAATTTATCTCATCATGGTTGATAAAAATACTTAATGCCTAAATAAACCTTTAGTGATAAGGTGTTGGTAAGATGATGGGTTTTGATAGGTGACAGATCTCAACATGGCCGATGATAGATCATGAGGCCTGGACTCACCTTTAGTGACAAGGTGTTGATAGAGCCCTACCTTGAGTGATAATGTATTAGTGGTGATTTGATGTGAATTATGGTACTACATTTAGTGAGAAAGTATGATTTAATATCATGGATATCCTCACCTTGAATGAGAATAACTTTAATGAACCCCAACTTGAGTGATAAGATAGTGGTTAGAATATTGGATAGAATTGAGTGAGAAGGCTGATCTAGTTATGATGTGATGAGATATGTGGATGATGGAACCTACCATTACTGACAAGTTAGAGGTTAGGAATTGTAAATTTAGACCTAACTAGAGTGATAAGGTAGTTTCTAGAATTGGATAGATGACCTCCCTTGAGTGATAAGGGTTAGTTTAGGACTTGGATATAGAATCCAACCGAACACCTTTAGATAGTGTTCAAGGACTCACTGAGATACCCTTACATGATTATTTTGGTTTGGTATGGGTTTCAAGTATGATGGTATGAGACAATTGTATTTTGGAATAGGCTGAAGCATTTATGATCAGGTGTCATTGTGGCCTGGTTAACACATGATGAACCTATGTGTATGGAGCTGTGGTGTCCTGGTTAGCACACAGTGTCTAAAATGTTCATGTGAGCATGTTTATTTTACTTATTTATTTTCCTCATTCATACACATATATGACGCCATTTATTAAGGTAAATTTATGAGACCCTTCTAATATTTATTTCTCACACCCTATATGGGAATCCCAATGCGCTTATAGACCATATGTATTCTTTCAAGTCGGAGCATAGGATATGTTTTGATCAAGATTGGGAAGCTAAACAGTGATTTGGAGACTAGATTGGTGAGTTGCGTGGATACAAGTAGAGCCTCTTGAATATTTTTATTCTTCTATTTAATTTTTATTCACGATCATCCTAGTGGAAAATTAGTGTGATTGTATGACTATATTCTTTCACATGGTACATTTTTATAGCATGATTCTTATTTATTGATTTATGTATAATATTGTGTTTATAATAGGAAAGTTTGGGTTATTTTTTTATTTTTTATTACTTTAATTTGAGATAATAGTATCTCCAACACTTTTTTAGACCCTCTCCGCTAGTTTACATCCTATGGAATACTAAGAGTTGTGCTTGAGTCCATGTGGTTCCACATTTTATAAAACTAATGAGAGTCTCTGGATTGGGTGTTAAAAAGTGGTATGAGATCATCTTTTTCTTTGTATTACTATTTAGGGATATAGTAGATAGGGAATAGGTGTGTGTTGGAGATGGTGATAGACCTTAGATTGGTGCATCAAGAATACCTTTCTAATAGTAATTCCTATTTACTAGGTCCATGGGATTGTTATTCTTATTTTTTTATATTAAGTTTGAGATGTTTATTTAAAATGACGTATTTATAATAGATTGTTATTTTTTGGTTTGGATATTATAATATTTAAAAGAGGTTTCTCATGCATTATATTTCTCACATAGGATTCACATAACATATATGTGATTACATGTGATTATTTTACTAACAACGGGTGTTTGGTTGTTTAAATTTTCAACAACAACTTATATAGTGTTTTCCCATATAAATTTTGGGTTGAATTTTAAATAGTTTAACCATGGTATTTTCTCTCTGATGGAATATCATGTGGATATTATGGTGATTTGTTTTCTGATGATGGTTGTATAGTTTCTTTATATAAGGGATGTATAGTAACTCTTTATGGGTAGGTCTAAGTATTAAATTCCTTGGTTTTCAATCCCTTGGTGTGATTATGTTGGCATCTGGTTACTTAAAGTGTCAATAAAAACCTATATGGTGTTTTCCCATACAGATTCTTGGTGGCTCTATATTTAACCAAACATGGTGGTTATTCAGATACCCAGAGACGATTGAGGATAGGCAAGTGGAATTCCTTATGCTTGGTATCAATATTGGATTTTAAAGGAAGGATTAGTTAGATAAATGGACTTGTTGATTCTATATGTGCTTTTAGTGGTATATCGAGATCATGGATAAATGATTATGGTTTTGGAATGATGCTTGTGTAGTGGTTGATCAGGTTGTCCTTGATATAAGTGAGATTCCTCAAGCTATTGGTGTGATTGTCATGCAGTGGGGCATGGTCTGTTCATCAGGAACATGATCCTTGGTTTGATGGGATATGACTCATGGTAGCATGAGTTGGGTGGTGCAGTCAGGTTGTACAAAAGCACACATATATTGGGTTCATATGGGATTGAGTGATATCATAGGTAAGAACCCTTGAGAATATTCTTAGCATATCATTATACCTTGAGGAGGAGAGTGTGGTTGTTTTTTCCTTTTTTTAAAGGCCTTGGTGTGTGAGGGAAACTATATATTGGTTATGTGTTGTTTTTTTTAGTTGTGAATCATTGAACAACCGCATGTTGGATGATGACCATTGGGTTTTAAAAAAGATGGGATATGTCCTTCTATGGTAAGATAATGACATCATGGATGGATCAAGGTACCATGGTATAGACAATTGGAGTTGTTCTTTAACATAGGTTATAAGGGAAACATGAGCGTGGCCTAGGAGGAGTGATATGCATGTGATGCTGGGATTTTTCAGGGTTGGTTATCAAGGATCAGTGTAAGGGAAGTCGTATAGTGGGGAACACGCCATTGGATGTCAGATGTTGTGACCCTCATTTTTATGAATTTTGGAGATTTTTTAGTATGAAATTCTTTATAATCTAAGAATAGTTAGCAATCAGTTTTCTTTATTGATAATTAGTTATGAGTGATTTGGTCACATCAATTCATTATGTTTAATAATATAAATAACATGGTTTTTAGAGATTGGTTTTTGGCTCATTTAAGTGATGATGTGGATATTACTATGGAAGGGGAATCAAATCATTTGTGGGTGAATGACCCCCATATCAAAAGGGTCTTGGATGTTGTGTGATCAGTCCATGGATATTTGAGAATACATTAGGATATCAATTGGTAGATGGATCTGATAATATTTGTTTACATGATAAATACCAAATATGGAATTTGAATATGGTGTTGGATAGGTTTTGATGAGATTTGAGAGTGAGTTAGGTCAGAGGTAAACTAATTCTTGAGGTGAGATAATGAAATCCAATTTAGGTGGTTAGTGATCCAACCAAGGAATTACAATGAGTGTTGTCTTTTATCTTTGATATGGGTAGGTGGAATATTTTTTAAGGCATCTAGGAGTTAATCCATCATGATCGGTCAATGATATAATATATTGGTGGGTATGATTAAACATTATCTAGAATAAGTTGGCTATAGGAGGGCCTACTAGAATTTTTTTGTGGAATTTGAATTAGTGGAGTGGAAATCACATCAATCCTATTAATGGACTATTAGAAGTGTGTTTTGATTGGTGATTCCTATAGTGAAAGAACTATGGACCAGAATGATCCTTCATGAGTAGATTCTTGTGGTGGGGAGTACCATGATATAGGGAATGAATTGGTTGATAAAACTATGGTGTATTGGTAAATTTGGGTTTGGTTGAGTTCTATCTCAGTATTGGTGATGATAGCAAGTAGATATCTTAGTTCTGGGTGAATATAGATCCTTAGTGTTTGGAGTTCCATAGTGGAAGCCATTTAGGAGTTCAAGAATGCAATGAAGAGGTTTGGTAGGGAATTTATCATTGAGGTAGGTCAGGATTGATGGATATAGGAACACCATGTCTTCTCAAGGATAAGAAGTGTTTTCATGGGGAGTTTTTAACAACCTACATCATTATGGACTATGGAATTCAGAGGATGTTTGAATTTATGATCTTTAAGTAAGGGATGTTTTGGGAATCAGGAATCATATTGGGAATCTAAGTTTTAATACATCTTAATAATATGTTTTTTATATGTATAGAGGCTTAATAAGTGCTTTGGGTGCTCGGTCAATGTTAGATCAAGGTCGGAGTGGCTTTGAAACTGAATTTCAACTATAAGTGGTTGGTTGTGTAGTTACCCATAAGTCACATCGTGATGATCTATTACAAGGGAAGCAGCATAGCTGGGAGTGTGAGGCTTCATTCTGCAAGAGGGTAGGTCACACTAGGTCTCTCCTGGAGGAAATCATGTTGTGTCACGACCAATAGGGGTTAGACCATGAAGTTAATAGGCATGAGGATGACCCCTCTTCCTAAGGGAGGTCATGTTATAACCCTGTAGGGTAGTTCCATGGTATGGGAAAGTTGAGGTTTGAACCCTTTTCCTGGGGAGAATCACATTACAACTCATGGTTGTTCTATGAATTTTTTGGGTTAGGGGGTCGATTCACACTGTTACACCATGGTCATTTTGTAACCAACCTACTAGACTATTTTTTAAATGGGGTAAGATCCATAATTTGGGGGTTATTCATCCTCCAATTTTAGGCCGATAGGCATTAACAAGAAGGATAATTTAGCTAGTTCTCTCCCACCTCTCATCCCTATATTAGTATCCCATGAATATAGGTGATTTGTGGTAATTTGGAAATGATTATTGGTATGATCATCCACTCCTTACTCAATTATTATTTATATTTTGAAGATATCTGATTTATAATGGATTTAGTCTTGGATTCGGAACTGATTTTAGGGAGCATGGTGGAATTAGTTGGTAATGATGGTGATTTTATGTGGCTTAGAGAGAGGAGATTCTAGGAGGATGAATGGATGTTATTGGGTGCAGTTTCCATGAATTAGTGTTTCCTAATGAGTTTTCAGAGGTTATAACTCTTGGATTTAATTTAATGGTAATTTATAAATTTTTATAATTAATTATTTGTTTTTATAGCTTGATATGGGATCGTGGGAGCTAGTGTGGGAGTGGACGAGGTATATAATGGATTGGATGAGGACGTGCAAAGATTTGTGAGGGTATAACTTAGTATTTGAGATTGTTAGTCCCCATAATATAATCCCATATGCCTATTAATGTATGGTTTCTTTCATGAATTCATGTTTTATAAGATCGGGTAAAATGAAAAAGGACTAAGAGAACCCTAGAGAATGATAGAGGGTGTCATTGAGCCTCCTCACTTTAGAAAAATTACATGCTTTCACTTTGGGTAATTGGGATCTCCTATAGTTGATGTTACTAAGGGTAGAGAGTGTCAGTTGAGGTTATGAGAGGCCTGGGGAAATCCCTAAGGCTAAGATGTGATAAGGGTATCCTAGTTTGGATTCCTTAGTAATGTTTGGAGATCATGAGAGGCTTAGGACTTGGGATGATGGGTGAGATGGTTGTGCATCTCATGCTTATTGAAAATAACCTCTTAAGGGTGGATTCAAGGTTTGGTGTTTTTGATGAGCATTATAATCCCTCTAGGGATAGATATAGTGTATCATATAGGGATTCCCTCCAAGGGATGGGTTGAGAGATCTCCTAATGAATATTTGATATGATTCATGGGTGAGTGTCATGATAATTATTAACAGCATGGCATTGGGTTTCCAATGGGTTTTGAGTGAGATAGTTGTGGGTAGTCCTTAGTTCCTAGGACTGGGTTGTGAGGGGTATTTTTATGAGGTTTGTACCTACCTCTTGATTCCATGTTAATAGAGAGACTATGGTTTGAAGATTCATCATGGGATGATGATTGAAACCTAGTGCAAGAGAACAATGATAAGGATGGTTTAAAGGTCTCAATAGACGCCCTATGAATGAGATGAGAATATTGAAGTAATATGACATGTTTTCTTGTAAAATTGAGATAGTATTGTAGAGTTTATTCTATGGTGGTGTGTGGATAATAAGTTACATTGAGGTATGGGACTAGGTCCCAAGTGACAAGTGCTTGAATAAAAATTTGGTGAGTTTTGGTACGATTTGTGTTCCTTGCATGCTTTTTTATTCTTATGTCTACCATGTACTTGAGATAAAAGATGGATCTCAATGTGGATAATGAAAAATACTGAGGACTAGCCACACCTTGAGTGATAAGTTGTTGGTAGGAAGGTAAATTTTGATAGACAGCTGATCTTTACATGGACAATGATAGATCCAGATGCTTTCCCTCTTTATGAGAGAAGGTATGAATCGATACCTATGATAGCCTCACCTTGAGTGAGAATGTGCAGTTTGAGACCTACCTTGAGTTATAAGGTAATTGTTGTTAGTTCTAATATTGAATACTATATTATTAGTGTTTATGTTTGTTTATGTTTTATGCTTTTAATATTAAAAATATCTCAACAATATTTTAATGGATAATTATAATTTCTCACAACATAATATAATTTATGTTTAATTCAAATTTATTATGAAATAATTATGTTTATTTTTATAATTATTTTTTAATTATTATTTTTTATATTTTTTGAAAAATTAAATTTCTTATCTTACCCTTACTTAAACATTTGAAAATATAATTTACCCTTGGGTGAATATGTATTGAACCTTAGATTAATATGGCTTGACCCTTATGTGAATTTTATAATTTTACTTTACCTTTATGTAGAATTAATTGTACCTATACATAGATCTTTTAATTTTTATTTACCTTTATGTACCATAAATCTAAGATTTATGTGGTGATTTATAATTTTATTTTACCCTTACATGTTCATGTTTTTACCCTCATGTAGTCTGTATGAATTCCATGTTACCTTTACATGAAGATTGCTTTCACTTATGTGGTTTTTATATCTACCCTTATGAAATCATAAGAGATCACATTTTACCTTTATGAAAGGTATATATATTGTGATTACTTAGGAACAACATGACCTTCACATGACTTTTCATCTTAAATTTATGTTGCCTACTGAAGTTGAACTCTATTCCAATGGTTTATATTACCTTCACACAATTTCATAATACTTTTATATAGACTATATAATTGTTCATTTACTTTTATAAATCTTTGTTCATATAGTTACTTATGTATAGTGGTCAATTGACCTATCACCTGCTTAATTTTTTTTCTTTCTGCCACTTGACTTAATACATGCTTGATACGGTAACTTAACATACCACACAATCATTTGTTATTACATTTGATACCTCATGGTAAATTGTTTTGTTCTTCTAGTAACTTCACTTGATACATGTTATGACGATTGACTACAAGACCACATAATAAGTCATTCCTTCATATGGTAAGTAGATCAACTTTGAAGATTTATCTTCATGATAATTTGAACCTCATGGTAGCTTATTTTCTTCTCATGGTGGGTTTATTACTTTACTTATTTTTATTAAAATCTATAAATTCTCATATTTTCCCATTTTCCGTTTTACTTGATGTTTTGAATTACTAAATGATTATAGTAGTTGTTTTTATTGATTTATTTCTTTAATAAGCTCTTATTAATTATATATAATCTATGAGAAATTATTTTAGAGTGTTTTAAACATATTTAAATGGTGATTAATAGTTTTATTCATTTTCGTTAAAACTTACAGTATATATTTTCATAAATTTTAATTCATGTATTATGAGTGACTTATTTTTATTTTTCTATAAATTAATGTATAATATTAACGGTCATATAAAAATTTGTTCTATAGTATTTAATTAATTATAATTAATTTTTCAATTTATATATATTTTTTCATGCATACTGCGAGTGTTTTTAATTTATAATTTTAAAAGGAAATTATTTGTGACATTTATCAGATATATTTAACCTGTTATTATGGATTTATTTTGATTAGTTTAATAATGAATTCAAAATGGTTTGAACTAGTCTTTAGATCTTGAATTCAAATAATGATTGTTATGATAATTATAGAAGTATTTTTCTCTACATATGATAATTCTTGATTATCATTAGTATTATTTTGAAATTATTTTTACATGGAGATTGTTTTATAGTCAATAGTATATCCTAAGTAAAGGAGTTAGGGATACATAGAGAATACATGATACTAATACAATAAACTTTTGACACAACCTTTAAAACTCTCAAGTGTTGTGATGTGAACTTTCAAACTTCCAATCGATCATGTGAGAAAAAAAATTCATCTGCTGGATGTTATCTGAAGGGGAAATCAATATTTGTGACTACCAATCCATTAAAGATGCATGTTGATCTATTACTCTGGAACTAGAGGTTTTGTTTTATCCATATTCATTGACTTCTTTTACATGGTTTTTTCTGGAGTTTTTATTATTCATTTATATATATCTCACCTATTTTCTAACATTGGTTTATGATTTTACAACCTAAAAGTATTCCCACTCTCAAGTTGTGACTCTTGAATTATAAATTCAGGATCTTAGGTTTGTGAATCTTGTAATCTAAAGTTAATATCATTGGGTTGTGAATCTTATTATCTAAATTTAGTTTTATAATTGGGTTGTGACTCCACACAAGAAATTTAGTTTGTTTGGTTGTGCCTCCAATAAAAATATTAGGTTGTAAAAGGTTATGATTACCAATAAAAATCAATTAATTAGTGAATTATCATCACTAATGAAGTAGAGACATGTAAGAGTATACATGAGTCTATATTAGACCAAACTGCAATAAAATTTCCTATATTTATTTTTTAATTTCACTTATTAATATTTTTATGATAATTAAATCTAATAAACTTAACTTTAAAGTTAATTAATCTAAAATTAATTTTAAAAATTTGAATTTTGAATTGGTCTATTCACCCCACCTCCCTATAGACCATTTATCATCCCTTAGACCTAACACTTTATATCAAAGACTATTCCTTTTATAATTTATCCTAATACTTATAGAGTCTATATTTTGCTTAAGACACACTATTTTATAATTATTATGTTGTACTTTTTCAATACCTCATAGTTTAAGGAAAAATATCTTTAGTATTTTAGGAATTAACATAAATGATAGTTGGATTCCTCATTATCTACCAAATTTTAATGGAAATTGTGACAGCTATGAACCCACAATCCCAGATCTGGTGATGAAAACACATGCTTTACCTACTAGATTTGATACCAACAATAACACCTAAATGTAAAAATCCTATAATTATATGACATTAAGAAAATATTTCATTACATACATTCAATGGGCGTTATATGTTTATAGTTTTAGAGAGTTAGAAAAAACTTTTAACTAAAAAATACCATGTATTTATCATCAAATGGACATATTTTATTCTATATAAGAAACAAATTAATCTATAATAAGTCTTAAAGTTCTTCCACAAATTCTCCACTCAAGATATTTTGTTTTAGACATATCATGTGTAATACTTCTCTCCATAACCTAGGGAAATAGAAACATAAGAAGGTTGAGATAAAATACTCATTAAGGGAAAACTAAAGTGATAACAATCAAAGATCATAATTGGGCATAAGGTAGGAATAAATAATATGGTAATAATGGATAGCCATAAATAATTTTATAATATCGTGAAACTGAAAGCATAATATATCCATGGATAATAATATAAATTAAAAATATCACTTGGATAAAAATATCTGGTTCCTTAGAGATGAAATTTGTATTATTGGACATCTAATTCCATTCTCTAAGCCAATACATCATGATCTTAGACATCATTATATTACCATCGATACCTTGTTCCTAGGAAATATTTTTTTCTAGTTAGGCATACACCAAAATACCCAACCTAGTTTTTCTTATAAGACCAATAGATGCATCAAGGAGATATTTTAGGTCCCACCTATCACTAATTAAGTTTAATGAATTAATCATATAAATGAATTAATAATATATAAAATAAATAACCAACATTCCTTAATAATCAATAAACATCCATATTGAAATAACAAGTATACAAATTTTCAAGATTTCCCTAATCAATAAATGGAATAGATTTCAATGTAATAATTCTCAAACTTACACCATATAGAGTAAGGGGTATAAAGTTAAGTTAATAATTTTACTAATTAATCAAAGTTGGGAATATAGGTTTACATCCTTAAATCAAAGTAAGTAAATATAAAGTTTTTATAGAGGAAATGAATTCGAAGAAAATTATTCCTATAATAGAGGATGATTCATCAATAAAAATGTCGTGATGGATTTTTGAGTGGTGTAACCCTAAAAATAAAATTGTATGAGAATATTTGGAAGTTAATACATGACCAATAAATACTCCACAAAACAAAAAACAAGTGGTGAATATAAATCATATCTTAATAAAGAAGAATTAAGATTCAAAAATCCTTATAGTGATGTTAATGCAAGAATCAAAAGAACATGAGTGGGATACCATGAAATTAAAATATAATTAAATGAAATATATCTATTATACTTGAAGTAAATATGGTAATGAATACACCATATAAAATACATTATGGTGAACAATATCAAACATGTATCTTGGGATTGAAAATGGAGACAAATAACACTTAAGGATTTATAAAATTGTAAATCAAAGAGAATTTAAGGATATGATTTAAAATTTAACATTTAATACCATGAATAATGATAGGATCGTGATTAAAAATATTAAAGGGGAATTAGATACACCAATACAAATAAATCATGGTGTATAATAAGAGATATGTCTTAAAGGGTGAAAATTTGAGACAATAAACCCTTAAAAGTAACATAATATTTAAGGTAAGCATAGAGACCCAATACTTTTACATATATTATTACACTATTTTTAATATAAACAACTAAAAATCACAACCCAAATATCGTGAGGTCTAGTGTATTTGGAAGAATAGGTTCATGGTACATCAAAAGAAACCAAAACACAATGCCTTTATTTTATTCCCAATAATGAGATCCTAAATCCCTTTAAGCTCAAAAAACTATATAGGATAACTATAGGACCCCGGGACACCCTGAGAGGGGACGGGTGAATCAGGGTGAAAACTTTTTCTTTTAAAGTGAAGGATCTTGTTCCCACATTGGTAAGAACTTGTTAAACCTGTATGATGAAAAGGATTAGAAAGCAAACATTCACATACAGAAAGGTGACACAACACTTTTTACTTGGTTCACCACTAAGGGATACATCCAAGGAGCATACGCTGACAGGTTGTCGGTCATACCAAAATACACTATGCTTCACTAGCTGTAGATTACAAAGGTTCGGGCACAGTCACTCTGTCCCAGGCTCACTACCTTTACAAAAGTTCAGGGATGGCTCACTGCGTCCCTCGGGTCACTCCGTTGACTCCCCCTGGCTCACTGCCTTTGGTGAAGTCCCACTCAGTTTATAGACATGAAGGTATCTTCAATAGATTTGCATTGAAGTATTTGTCTCTACTTAGCACAAGACTCTGTTTGCATCCAAGTCCTAAATTGATGCACAAGAATGCACAGAACCATTGAAGTGGATAACCAGAACGTGCAGACAAGCTTCACTGACAATTGCGCGCAACACCAACCCTTTGCACACAAAACCTTCCTATTGTGCACAACACCAACCCTTTGCACACAAAACCTTCCTATTGCGCGCAAAATTTCCTTTTTCACGCGGAAAAATATTTCGCACAACAACTCCCATTTTCGCACAATTGAATCTTTACGCGAAACCCCAATATTTATGCGCAGCTCTTCCTTTTTCGCGCATCCCGGAATTTTCCGCACAATCCAGAATATTTCACGCAAGCCCTTTATGTGATCCTTTTTCTCCCATCAGACCTCGAATCTTCTCTAAGTCTTCAATCGTGAGGAATGAAGCGGTTCACCTCATATTTATAGGTGTTTGAGACCCCCGCACAAAAAATCCTTTGTGTCATGTAAAACCTCTCATCTGGCGCATAATATTTTGCACTGAAATTGTTTTTCCACACACATCATCAGATATTTCGCGCAGCCCATGCCTTTGTCATTTTTTGATGTTCTGATTCTGAAACACTGTTTGCGCGAAAAACCTCGATCCTCTATTTCGCGAATCCCGCTCTTTTTCGCGCCCAACTCAAATTTTTCACGCACAACCCTTCTTTTTCGCACACCACTTCCTCTTTTCACGCACCTCATTTTACCAACAATCCATGTCTTCATTTTACGATTTTGAGGCCCAAAAATTTGGCAAACACTGGGAAATGGCGCCACCTTCAATACTGATGTTTGCTTGAACTGTATGATCACTTTGTTGGTTCACATTCTGAACTTCCACTTAGTATTGTCAACAAAAACAAACCATACTCCAATTCATGCATAGATGACCATGGTTCCAACAATCTCCCCCTTTGGGTTTTTTGGCAATCAGAAAATAAATTCAATTGACCCCCATCCATGTGAAAACCAAAAACGCAAGAATCAAATCAGCCAACACTCTAAGTCTACGTGAGCAATGCTTGGTGTATAAAACAAGATAGGAAGCTTGAATTGGGTTCCAGTGTTTTTTAATTCTCAATGACACCCTAGAAGCATGACATGACCGATGAATTCCTTCTCATCTATCTCATCCTATCACTGACACTGAATTGGTTACATGACTGAACATGCCTAAATTTATTCCCTTCTCCCCCATTGTCAATAAACCCAAAGACTGGTGATTTATTCATTATTTATATCAAGCCATACTCCACATGGATAGTATCTCCCCCACAAACCTGCATCAGATCCATAAACAGATAAAAACAGTTATCATAATCAGGGAGAGGGGAATTCCGGAACCTCCTTATGCAGTAGGAGGTGGTTGAACACCGAGGTTCAACCGATGCTTTTCAAACACAGCTGCTGACAGTGGCTTCGTTAGGATATCAGCTACTTGCTCATCAATTCCCACATGATCCACTCTAATCACCCCTTTCTCAACTTTTTCTTTGATAAAGTGATACCTTATTTTAATATGTTTTGTACGAGAATGCTGAATAGGATTATTTTTAAGATTAATTGCACTCTTGTTATCACAGTAAATCACCATTGGTTTCTTTACCTCATCACCAATATCTGTTAATTGTTGCTTCATCCATAGTATTTGAGTGCATGCCATTGTGGCGGATATATACTTAGCTTCAGCAGTACAAAGAGAAGTACTTTCTTGTTTATTGCTCAACCATCCAACACAGTTATTCCCAATAAAGAATGCTCCACCACTGGTGGAATTTCTGTCCACAACATCGCCAGCCCAGTCAGCATCAGAAAATGCTGATAATTCATTGTCCCTTCCTGAAGCAAAGTATAATCCACAATTGTGAGTACCTTGAATATACCTCATGATTCTTTTCACTGCTGCCATATGTTCCTTCTTTGGATTACTCTGGAAGCGGGCGGCAAGACATGTGGAAAAAACAATATCTGGTTGTGTCGCTGTCAGGTACAGTAGGCTCCCAATGATTCTCCTGTACATGGTGGGATCTATAGATGTCCCATCCTCATGCTTTCCAAGTTTGGTTCCAATTTCAATCGGAGTTGACATTGGTTTGGATTCTTTCATATTAAACTTCTTCAGCAGCTCTCTTGCATACTTTTCCTGAGAGATAAAAGTGTAGTCTTTATTTTGAGTCACCTGTAGTCCTAAGAAATATGTGATCTCCCCAATCATTGACATTTAAAATTCTGATTTCATATGATTGGAAAATTCATCCACTGATTGCTGCCTGCTGCCACTAAATATAATGTCATCGACATAAACTAGAACTATGAACTGATCTTTCAGAGAATTCTTCACCTAGAGATTGTGATTAACTCCTCCTCTTTTGAATTCTAGTTTCTTGAGGTAAGAATCCAGTCTGGAGTACCATGACCGTGGTGCTTGTTTCAATCCATAAAGTGCTTTCTTTAGCTTTAAAACCTTTGATTCATCGGCACCAAGAAGAAAACCCATTGGTTGTTCAATGTAGACTTCTTCTTCGAGTACACCATTTAATAATGCTATCTTGACATCCATTTTATATACTTTATATCCTATTTGGAGATCCATGGCAAGGAATAGCATGATTGACTCTAGTCTAGCCACTGGAGCAAAGGTTTCTTCAACATCAATACCTTCAATCTGAGAATACCCTTTACATACCAGTCGAGCCGTGTTTCTGATAACACTTCCATGCTCATCAAACTTGTTCTTGAATATCCATTTTGTTCCAATCACATTGTGACCTTTGGGTCTCTGGACAAGATCTCATGTCTGATTCTTGTCAATCTGATCTAACTCTTCATTCATGGCTTTCACCCAGGATTCATCCTTTGTAGCTTCTTTAAATGAGGATGGCTCCACCACTGACAGAAATTCATATGGTGTGTTATTCCTCATCCTCCTTGTTTGTGTGGGTGAATTCCTGTCTCCAATTATGTTAGAAGGATCAATCTCTGCTCTTCGATTTCTCCTGTGAGGTCCAGTCGCATTCTCACCATCCAAGATTTCCTCTTCAGATTCTTCGTCTGAGTCAACATCATGATGTGACCCCTGAGTGTTTTGTTCACCTTCCTCTATTTCTGTATTTGTATTTATTCCATGTTCACATTAATTCTCATCTTCAATCTCATCAGCATAGGTACTATTTTAATCATTTGGGGTTTTTCCTTCAATGATATTAACATCATTTCTTTCCACAATCCTCCCCAAGCGTTTATTGAAACACTTGAAAGCTTTGTTGTTCATTGGATATCCAAGAAAGATTCCTTTATCAGCATTGTCACCAAACTTTACTTGGTTTCCTTCTTTATTCCGGATGAAACATTTGCTTCCGAAAACATGAAAGTATTTCAACGAAGGCTTCCTTCCAAGACACAATTCGTATGGTGTCTTCGTTTCTCCCATATAGAGCCATGTTCGATTCTGAATGTGCACTGCAGCTTTAATAGCCTCCTTCCAGTAATGGCGAGAGATATCACTCTCAATCAACATAGTCCTGGCCATATTGTTGACATGTCGATTCCGACGCTCAACAACTCCATTTTGTTGTGGAGTTCTCACAGCATATACCTCATGCTGTATTCCATGTCTTTCTAGGTAATTTTCAAATTCAATGGACATGTATTCCCATCCATTTTCAGATCGCAGGACTTTTATTGTCCATCCAATATCATTCTCGGCAATCCGGCGATAATTTTTCATGCAATCAAGTACTTGTCGCTTCCTGTGAATCACCATTACACAATCCATTCTGCTATAATCATCAATGAAAAGGACGAAGTACCTTTCTCCATGGGTTCTAGAAACATTTATTGGTCCACATACGTCTGTATGAATGAGATTAAGAAGATGAAATGCCCTTTTCTTCTTTGGCCGATATGAACTACAGACCCGCTTCCCATGAATACAAGCATCAAAAGACTTTTCCCATTCACGTTTTAGAATGGGAATATCCATGACTATCTTCAGCTTAGATATCTTTTCCATGTCTTGTTGGTTAATTTTCCCCAGCCTTCGATGCCACAAATTGTTTTCTTCTTCAACAAACAAATAGCAAGAGTTAACTTTACTGTCAACCTGATATAAGTTTCCATCTGTTCTACAGCCTTTCATAAGAGAATTCCCTGTTTTTCATTTTATAGTGCAGCCTTTTTGGTTGAAGGTTACTATGATACCTGAGTCACAGAGTTGACTTACACTAAGGAGATTGTGGTGTAGACCATCCACATACAGAACTTCAGTCTTCTTCAGATCTCCGTTGGCGAGAGCAGTATTCCCACTGCCTTTAATCTTCAAAGCGCCATCATTACCAAACCATATTGTTCCATCAACCTTATTTTCAATGTTCTTCAATAGGTCAGCATTTCCTTTCATATGTGAAGAGCATCCACTATCAAGAATCCAGGTGCTGCTGCTCTTTGTGGTTTTGAAGGCAACTTCTACAATATTGGATTTCTCGATCTTCCTTTTTTCTTTCCAAGAGATATTGGATTGAGTGTAAGACATTGACGGCCTTTTAATGATTTCTTCCACATAGTTAGATTCATCATACCCATAATCTTATTCCAAAGGAGAAAACATGTTTTTGAGATCAACACCATCAGGAGGATTAATAATGACCCGTTTCTGAGAGTTGTATGAATCTCTTTTATCGAACCTCTGCCTGCAATACATAGCTTTATGGACAAAGTTAGAACAATGAAAACAGTATCCATAGAAACTATTTTTTCTATAAGATGAAGGATATGAAGTCAGTCTCCTTTTTTGATATCCTAGATCTTCCCCATTCAAGTATCTCCTTTCCTCTTCGCAATATGACATGGTATGCCCCAGATAGCCACAAAACTGACACTTCATGAGAGAAAATGTCTTCTCACTTGAATTTCTCCTCATACCATCATCCTTGGGAGAATAGTTGAACTGCCTGTCATTTCTGAATGTTTGAGGATAATTGTCAGTTCCCCTTTTAGTTTGGATTGGAGGTTTATTTTTCAGCACTTCAGGCAATGTTTCAACATGTCCAACCCTCGTTTTGTCTTTATTTTGGCTCTCTTTATTTCCATCAGTTGATGTCTCAGCTTCACAGCCAATTCCACTCTTTCCCATGAAAGCAGGTCTTTGGTCACTCAAGATTTTTCCAACCCCATCTGAACCACACTTGGCTCTTGCCAGTAATTATGCATCTGAGAAGCTTCCAAACTGTATTTTATTCCTTGATTATTTTGAAATTGATTCAGTCTCAAATTTACTCCTAAGAGTAACAACTTCCTCCTAAAGACCCTCAGCAGTCTGGGACTTTTCTTCCAGTCTGGATGTGAGGTCACTGATGACCTTTCCCTTCTCTTCAATTCTAAGCTTTAGATCTACTACATCATCATTTATTCCAAGGATTTTAGACTGTACTTTCAAAAATTCTTCCAGTCATTAAATTTCAGCTTCAAGTTCATCAACATATTCTGATGATTCTTCCACCATTTCCTTCCACTTATTACATCTATTATATTTATTCTCAAGATTGAAGAAAGCATCCTTAATTTTAATCTTTGGATCACCAATAGAAGTAATCTGATTATCTCTGCCTTTATTGATTGAGGTTTCTGATATTTCAGTGGTAGCCATTATGGAAGCATGGTTTCCGGTTTTAAATTATGGTTCTTCTTCCCCACAAAATTCAATATCATCATCTTCTTATTCACAGACAAAATTCTTCCTCTGCATTTTCTTTCTAGATTTGAAGTCACCCTTTTGAAAAACATTTTCCGAGGCTTCTCGATGTCTTCAGCTTTGCTCTCATCATCATCAAACTTTCTTTGGCACTAAGATGAAATGTGCTCAACTCTTCCGCAATGAAAACATGCAAGAGGTAGATTACCTCTAAATTTACCTTTTCTCTTCTTCAGCTTCTTGGCTATGAGAGAAAGAATTTCTTTTTCCTCATCATCTTCACCACCACTACCTTCTGAATTTTTCAGTTTGTCCATGGATTTGAATGCCATTTCCTTGCTCACGCAAGTCGTGGAATCTTCGGGTTTGACTCTCATCTCATATGCCACTAAACTACTTAACAGATCATCAAGAGATAATTTAGAAAGATCTCTTTCTTCAAGGGCTGACACCTTTGCATTGTACATGGGAGGAATTCTTCTCAAGATTTTCTTTACGATATCAATGTCTTTGATTTCTTCTCCAAGACCTCGAATTTCTCCCACTACTTCAGTAATTCTATTGAAGAATGAATCTGCATTCTCATTAGGATGCATCTTTAGATCATCAAACCTGTTGTGTAAAACCTGAAGTTTTGCCTCCTTTACTTTGTTGTATCCTTCATAAATGTTTTTAAGTTTATCCCACATAGACTTTGCTGAGGTGAAACTCATCACCTTTAGATAAATCTGATCTGAAAGATCCGCAGTGATAGCATTCTGTGCTTTAGCATCTGCATTAAGAACTTTCCTGTCTATATCAGTCATACCAAGCCCTGTTGGATCAGTAACCTATATTCCTTGGACAGTAGCAAAGAGGACTTCCATTCCAAGGGATCATAAATTAGATTTCATTATGTTCTTCCAAATCTGAAAATTGCTTCCATCGAATAGAGGTATTCCCCTAGCATTGACTGCGTTCTCCATGACGACAAAGAACACATCTAACACCAGCAACCTGCCTCTGATACCACTTGTAGGACCCCGGGACACCCTGAGAGGGGAGGGGTGAATCAGGGTGACAAATTTTTCTTTTAAAGTGAATGATATTGTTCCCACATTGGTAAGAACTTGTTAAACATGCATGATGAAAAGGATCAGAAAGCAAACATTCACATGCAGAAAGGTGACACATCACTTTTTACTTGGTTCACCACTAAGGGCTAGGTTCAAGGAGCATACGCCGATAGGTTTTCGGTCGTACCAAAATCCACTATGCTTCACTAGCTATAGATTTCAAAGGTTCGGGAACAGTCACTCTGTCTCAGACTCACTTCCTTTCTAAAGGTTCAGGGATGGCTCACTGCATCCCTTAGGTCACTCTGTTGACTCCCCCTGGCTCACTGTCTTTGGTGAAGTCCCACTCAGTTTATAGACGTGAAGGTCTCTTCAATAGATTTTCATTGAAGTATTTGTCTCTACTTAGCACGAGACTTTGCTTGCATCCAAGTCTGAAATTGATGCACAAGAACGCACAGAACCACTGAAGTGGATAACCAGAACGTGCAGACAAGCTTTACTGACAATTGCGCGCAACACCAACCCTTTGCACGCAAAACTTTCCTATTGCGCACAACACCAAACCTTTGCACGCAAAACCTTCCTATTGTGCGCAAAATTTCCTTTTTCGCGTAGAAAAATATTTCGCACCACAACACCCATTTTTGCGCAACTGAATCTTTACGCGCAACCCCAATATTTACGCGCAGCTCTTCCTTTTTCGCGCATCCCGGAATTTTCTGCACAATCCAGAATATTTCACGCAAGCCCTTTACCCGATCCTTTTTCGCGCATCAGACCTCGAATATTCTCTAAGTCTTCAACCGTGCGGAATGAAGGGGGTCACCTCATATTTATAGGCATCTGAGACCCCCGCGCGCAAAATCCTCTGTGGCGCGTAAAACCTCTCATCTGGCGCATAATATTTCGCACCGAAATCGTTTTTCCGTGCACATCATCTGATATTTCGTGCAGCCCATGACTTTGCCATTTTTTGATGTTCTGATTCTGAAACACTATTTGCACAAAAAACCTCGATCCTCTATTTCGCGAATCCTACTCTTTTTCGCGCCCAACTCAAATTTTTCGCGCACAACCCTTATTTTTCGTGCACCACTTCTTCTTTGCACGCACCTCATTTTACCAACAATCCATGGCTTTATTTTCCGATTTTGAGGTCCAAAAATTTGGCAAACACTGGGAAACGGCGCCACCTTCAATACTGATGTCTTCTCGAACTGTATGATCACTTTTTTGGTTCACATTCTGAACTTCCACTGAGGATTTTCAACAAACAGAAACCATACTCAAATTCATGCATAGAATACCATGGTTCCAACAATAACATGGGTATTACATAAAAGAAATGGGTGAGATATAAATCAAAATAAGCGGATAAATATGATAATGAGGCATAACATGTGAGTAAAAAAAATAACAAGATATCATAAAAGATAAGTCTTGGGAATAATCACATAATATCATACCATAAATAACATGGAATCATTAGATCATGGAAATATAGGAAAGTGGTAGAAAAATATAACATGGAACAAGAATAAGTCAAGGATAACTGCCAATATAACATCACATGGTAGAAAAAGTCCAATCATGGATTAGGTTTACTCTTTAATCCCATGAATAATGTATCATGAGACAAAAAACATTACCCAATGAATTGGATTATTGTATGGGTGAACCCATTATAACATGTACATAATTATGTGTTCTAAAAAAGGAAATTCATTGTAAATAATAAATATAAGAACTACCCATGGAATGAAATGGGTTGCATAATCTTGCCTCATATCATAATCAGAGGTGATTTCATAAAGATTCCAAATAGAAGAAAGAATTAAATATGTTTAGTTTTTCTATCTGATCACATATGAACAGGTCTCAAAATATGGTGTTCATTTGGAAAAAAATAATGATAAAGTGTATAGAATTGGGTATATAAATGAACTTTTAAAATGGTGTTTTAAGGAATCGGTTAAAACTTTTGAAGAAAGAAAGTATGGAATTTTCTTTGAAAATAGGAGGTAAAAAAAAGAATGGATATACCTAAATAATTGATTTATTTAATGAAATCATTAATGGGATTAAATTATATAAATGAGATTTGTATAAAAAGGATTAAGGGATATAAATGTTCCCCTTAATCAGGTTTGATATTAAAGAAGTTATTTGAGAAATGAACATAAGGCATGTATTACCCCATCAAAGGAAGGGATAATAAGCTAGGTATATATATAAGACATATATATAGAATTTAGAATCATTATATATATTCAAAGAGATTAATAAAGTGGGTTAGATAGATAAAGGTCATAACCTAGAGAAAAAAGGTGGTTAAGAGAGATCCCTTACCTTATTTTACATAATCGTTCTGCACATGCACTTAACATCCTGGATAATAAAATTGGATTAATTAATTACTTAATTAAAACATTTTAAATATATATTTTATTTAATATAATTTTATTATGTTCATTTATAACCATTTAAAGGAGATATAATGTTTAATTTCATTGTTTTTAGGGTGTTTGATTCATGGTTCCAAGGTCAGATCGGTTGTGGATAATTATCGATTTTTATCTCAAATGATACTACAGCTCCATAAGTGAAGTGAAATAGAATTATTATTTTTACATAAATTTAAATGCATCCAAATTTTCTTTATTTTTTCAACATAATTTTGATTCACTTATTACAAACATTAATTTTATGTGGTTAATTCATTTAGGTCGTTTTACCTAACATCACAAAATAGATTCATTTTATTTAAATAAATGATTATTAAAACATTATATAACATAAAATAAGTTATTATATACTTATTATAATAATATTTAACCAAAATATTATTTCTATAACCATCCTTGAAGGTAGTGGAGAAAAAAAAGTATGTTATTCATGGAGGCGATGAACCAACAATATTATAAACAACATTTTTGTTTTAGAAACGAAAGAGGGGAGAGTATAATATATATCATACAACATAAAAATAACATATAATTATATTTAGGATACTTATTTTACTATATTTATGTGTATGGAGAACATATAGGGGTGGTATAAAAATAAAAAAATTAAAAGAAATTAGTTTAGAGTTTACATCCCCCTTTGATTGTCTCCTTTTAAGCTACCCATTAAGGATCCTTTGAATGGTATTTCAATGAAACAAGAAGTAATGGGACATTAGTGAGAGGATATGGAAGGTAATTTGGTAGAAATTTGGAAAGATACAAATCTTAGAAGTTGTGAGGAAAAGAGCTGGTATATATAAGGGCAGAACATGGGTGTTTTTGAATATTATATTCATTAGTTTATTATTTTGGCCCATGGATGTCAATATTATTTATTCTTGTTTCTATATAGATTAAATGTTGAATTTTAGTTCAGTATAATGGGTCCTTATATTATCTATGTCTCAAAAATTCATGTATTTAGCTTATAATTTTAAATACCATATTTTACTGTATTTCACTATTCACAAAAAATTCAACTATTTTAGAAAAATACCAAAAAAATCACCCTATTTTTTTAATGTTTGGATTCCAAAAATTATATAAATTTTATTAAAATGGTTTTATAAAAATTATAAATTTAATTTTTAAATAAAATCCTCATTTATTTGAAAAATACGAATTTTAATATTATGATCATTTTTTACCCTTTTGAAAATTTACTTATGGTCTCATAAAATTATATTTTCATTATAAAACAACTTAATATTAATTTATAAACCCATTTTATTAAAATAAAATTTCTTTTAAGCCTTTATATTTTTTATAAAAATGAAAATTAAACAGATTTTTTATTTAAAAATATAGACATTTATTTGGTCAATTTTAAAACAATTATTTACTTGTATCATGATATAAATATGTAATTTTATTATTTTATAAGATATATAAATATTATTTTACATTTCCATATGTGATTTTATTATTATAACGGTTAGGTTACTATTCCTAATGGTTAGATTACTATTCAAATAGTCATATTACTATTCTAATGGTCAGATTACTATTCCAACTGTCAAATTTTTAATGATCATATTGGATTCCTACTTCCTATAAATATCTATTATTTAATTCATTATTCAATCACTTCTATTTTCCCTCAATGATACATATTTTCACTTTCAAAATGAATATTTTATTACTAATATTTTTCTTCATTTCTATTTTTTTCAGGAGTACGATTATTCTATGGGATCGAGAAAATACAAATTTTTCTATTATTATTATCCTATTTTAAATTTTTTTCCCCGTTATAAAACTTTCAATTATAATGTCCATATTTATTCCCTAAATGTAATTTTCAAATTATTATAATAAAATATATTTGGTTTTATCTTTTTTTTGTGTTCATTATATAATATTTTATTACTAATTATGACACAATTATATATTAACAATGGAAATTCCATTGATAAAATTCTTGGTTGTTACATTCTTCACCCCTTAAGAAATTTCACAGTGGAAATTTTATTTTACAAACTAATGTGAAAATAGGTGATGGTAATTATACTTCATGGCTTCCTCTGGTTCCCATATCGCCTCCTTGTACTTGTGGCTTTTTCATAGTACTTTGATTAGCTTAGTTATCTTATTTTGTAGAACTTTATCATTATGGTTAAAGATATTTACCGATTTCTCCTTATAAGATTGATCACTTTCCATCTATACCTCCTCTAAATTCCATAAATGTGAGGGATATGGTATGCAATTCCTCAATAGGTATATGTGGAACATTTCGTGTTCTTGAGATAGGGTTGGGGGGAATACTAGTTGATAGTCCATGGATCTAATACGATAAATAATCTTAAAGGGGTCGATGTACCTGAAACTTATCTTTCCCTTCTTTCCAAATCTCATGACTCTATTTTATGGAGATATATGAAGGAACACGTTATCTCTAACCTCAAACTTCAGGTCCCTTTGATGGTTTTTAGAAAAAAAACCTTTTTATAAACTTTAAACATCCTTTGTGTACTATTGAATTGTCTTGAACTTTTCTACCATTT
Organism: Viscum album; assembly: GCA_963277665.1. Lineage (NCBI taxonomy): Eukaryota > Viridiplantae > Streptophyta > Magnoliopsida > Santalales > Viscaceae > Viscum > Viscum album. The sequence goes on along the minus strand of OY728141.1, from coordinate 1,026,719,037 downwards.
CCTTAACTATTTTAGGACCCAGCAACTTATTTTTTATAACTTCATCCCAAAATAGAGGTGTTCTAAATGTCTTCCCAAAAAGTTCTTCATATAGATTCATTTTGAAACTTGATTGAAATCTATTATTGTAGGAGAACTCAACCAAATTAAGATGTTGATACCATCCTCCTTTGAATTCCATCGATCGTGTTATCAACATGGCTTCAAGTGTCTGGATGGTCTTCTTATATTTTCCCTTAGTGTGGGGGTGATACACCATAATGAATTTTGACTTAGTATTTAGGTCATATTTGAGAATCTTCAAGATTTTGGAGGTAAATCTAGGATCTCATTCAAATAAAATCAATAGTAATGTTTTAATCAGCCTCACCACTTCTCTGATTTATATCCTTGCAAGTTAATCATGGTATAAGTCCTCTCAAATTACAATGAAATAATCAGTATTTATAAGATGATCCACCAAAAACCATATATAATTGCTTCCTCTTCATATCTTCAAAGGACTAGACAAAAATTTCACGGTGTTTTTTCCCATTTCTAGATATGTACGGGTAACGGTTTCATCATCCCCTTGGACTTTTTACTTTCATCATTCACCTAATAAAATACAAATCATTTTGGTGTATATTTTTTGATCTCTTTATTAATATTTTCCCACAAAAAATTCTCTTGAAGAACTTGATGTATCTTCATGCTCTCTAGTTTGATGGAAAAGGTAGATCTATGTGAATCATTCAACAAATCCTTTATCTCATGATTTAATAGTATATAGATTCATCACTCAAACTCTTTATTAATTAATTTTGAACTCTGGGGATTTCCCTTTTCTGATATCTTTTCTTCTAAATTTTCACATCATCTCCTTGAGAATGTTTTATATTTTCTTGAACAGATGGTTTAAAATCATTTAATAAAGTAATGATGATGTTCCTTATTTTATGATCTTCATGTTAATTCTTTACATGTCTAAAAATATTGGATCCTTATCAATCATCATCATTGATAATGTTGTCAGATCCTTTATACTTAGAGAATCTTCCACTTTTTTCCTTCTTATGATGGTTTCTGATTGAGATTTCATAGTCCTTGATTAGCTCTAACCATCTTTTTTGGTACATATTAAGCACCTTCTTTGTGAATATATATTTGAGGCTCTTATAATCCATATATATTTCATAGTTATCCCCATAGAGATAATTCGGCCATATTTTCAATGTGAAGATCACTATAGTTAACTCTAGATCATGTGTTGGGTAGTTCTCATGAACATTCAACTACCTTGAGGCATAGGCTATTGAATTATCATTCTGAATTAGTACACAACCCAATCCCTTCTTTGAATCTTTGTTGTATACCATTAAAATTTCCACACTTATGGGTAGTGTAAGTAATACTGCAGTGATAAGACTCTTTTTTAATTCCTTAAAGATCCCTTCACATTAATTAGTCCAAAAAAATTACTCCCTTATGATTTAACTTTGTTATAATGTTTTAAAATCATAATAAATTTATCATGAATCATGGATAATACCCATTTAGTCTAAGGAAACTATGGATCTCCGTCATAGATATTGTTCTAGGCCACTCCTCTGTTTCCTTTATCTTAGTAGGGCCTATATATATCCCTTTATTGGTGATAACATACCCATAAAATGATACTTCCTCCATCCAGAAATCACATTTACTGTACTTTTCATATAGCTTCTCTTTTCATAAAGACTTTAACACATTATTCAAATGATCCTCATACTCTTATTACTTTTGGAGTATATTAAAACATTATCTATAAATACTACCAAAAAAATTGAGGTAATATCTAAATAATCTATTCATTAAGTTAATAAATATTAATGGATAATTAGTGAGTTTGAAGGGCATCAATATGAACTCAATGACCATACTTTTTTTAAAGGTAGTCTTAGTAATATTATCCTTCTTCACCTTTATTTGGTTATATCCAGACTGAAGTTCCATCTTAGATAAATACTGGGGACCATGTAGTTGATCGAATAATTCATCAATCCATGGCAGTAGAAACTTATTCATTATCATTATTTTTTGGAGTACATGGTAATCAATATAGATATTCATTGACTTATCATTCCTCTTGAATGAAGAGGACCATCACACCACATAGTAAAGCACTCGATCATATAAAACCCTTGTGAAAATTATCTTGTAACTACTTCTTCAATTATTCCAACTCAATTGTAACACCTTGATATTTTATGAAATATTTTTACAAATAGATTTAATTTCTTCAATAGCTTGTGGTACACACAACACCACATTTTAACGAACCCGGATATAATATTATCTTATTACTTAGACTTCAACATTATAACCTAGCCATTAAATTTGGTGATATGAATAGGAATAACCACATTTTTAAAATTAATTATAAATTTATTATATAATTAAAATATATTTATAAATAAGTAATTAATTTTTAGTAAAGTATTTATATGCATCGAAAATACTTTCTTTTCAAAAAATGATTTGTATTTATTTTTGTGAAAAAAAATAAAATTATTTTTTAAAAATTTTATCAAATTTATTTGAAGAAAATAACTAAATTTTTTGAATAAAAATGTCAAAATTATCTTTGGTTAGCTTTTTATAACTTTTTGAAAAGTTTAAAATTTTGATTAATAGCAAAAAATTCGAATATTTATTAAAAACTGGATTTTTTAAAGAATTTAAAAAGTTCAATCATGTTTAAAAAAATTAAAAGTAAAATTAGTTTAATTATATTATTTTTAAATCAATATAGGTAATTTTAATCAAATTCATGTTGAATTTTGATATAAAAACTTTCGATAATTTTATAAATTTTCTCTTAGGAAAACAGCTTTTTCATCACGTCTACAGATTTATTTTTAAATTAAATTTTACCACTTATGTGAATATAATTTGTAAAAATGGGTTATTTTTTTGTAATAATAATAATTAATACTATATAATAAGGTAAAATTAATTTTTTTCAAAATTAATAGTAAAATCATAAAAATTAATTATCATTGTTGAGGATTAAATGGATTTACTAGGGGTAAAACAAAAAAAATAAGGTGTAAAATGACCTATAACCTTGTAAAAATATTTTTTTATGGTAAAATATATACCTTAAAAACAATAAGGTTCAATAATAATCTATTTTTGATCCTTTTTTCATATTTAAAATTCAGTTACACCTTTTTCTTTTCAAAAATTCCAAGTGTGTCCTCTCCCCCACTTATAAAAGGTCACCCTCTCTCTTATCCTATTCACACTTCCAAAACCCTTTGGTTATAAAAATACCTAACCAAATAAATTCCTTAATTCAATAAAAACATCCTATAGGATTTATTTTTATTAGTAAACCCTCCTAATATGTATTTGGGTATAAACCTAAAGAGGTTCACCAAAGAATAGGTAAAATTCATAAAATTTTATTTTTTATTTATTTCTTCTTCTACCTAATTCAAATATTCTTCAACTATGATGATATAATAACACAATTATATCCCATATAATTATATTTTTTTATTTTACTGGAATAACCTATATACAAATAGTCTTCCATAAAATGGGAAACAAAATCGTTGATCATGTGTGTGACGGACAACCGCCTTGCGAACCAATGTAATTCATTTTCCATCACTACCTCTTAATAATAGTTATAATGATGGATTTAAAATATTTATATCATATTTATAAAATAATTATACTTATTTATTATTATATAATATCTTACTTTCCATTAATTGGGAATATGATAATGTCGCTTGTGTGTACGGCAGACTACAACCTTACGAAGTGATGTGATTCATTTTTCACTTATGAAGGTAATCAGGATAAATTAAATGAATATATGTGATATATATGAAATCATAATGAATCTATAAATGTGATATATTATTTACCTTACTTTCATTCTTTTTTTCTAGAAAAATGGAAATAGTGTCCTTGTGTACGTACAACCAACCAACTTCATGAACAGTGTAATTCGTTTTCTACATCTAAATTTAATGGATTACTCTAAATACTTATGTAATGAATATATATGATATTTATATCATGGTTAAAATTATATATATTATGGGACCATGATCAAATTAAATGGACTAAAAATATCAAAGTAAAACGTATATAAAAAACAAATAATTTATTACCATAAACATGATTTTAATAAGGAATTGTAAATAAACGGGCAATAAAAGTTCATAAGTTAGTAATATAAGGTATGATATTATAATGCCCAATTACTTTTCTATCGGGTATTTTCTAATCTTTTCTTTTGGTTTATTTTTCATTGGGATATTTTTCCTGACCTTGAATTGGGTGGATACCTATAATCATGAAGTCAGGGATTTGTTGGAATTTTCAACATAAACCTATACTTTCTGCTACATGTTGGGAAGTTACACAAAGTTTAATGGGATTACACAACATTTATTGGTTTTCAGTCAGATCCCATGATTTATATTACATAGTGTGAGAATGTTACATGTTGTGTAAGGGTTGCATGTCATGTAATGTGAAAAATTGTGTTTTTAATCTATGGTGATGCACTTTTGGTCTTAACTTAAAATGAAAGAGTTTCAAGATGTGTAATGGTATTACACTCAGTGTAATTCCCCAAGTTATATCTTGTGGGGTTTATTATGGTTTTTTGAGGCTATATTCACTTTTTCAGCCTTCTCCTCTCCACCATATCTCTTACCCTATGTGTTTTTTGAGTGAATCATTTCCCTCCAAATTTCTCCCTTCAGTTATTGATCAATAAGGGTAGGATATTTGTCTCTATAGGTAATCCTTAATTTTGGTATCTCTCTCATTTTTGGTTGTGGAACCATTTGTGATATGGATGGGTAATTGGATTGTGTTCCATATCAATCCTTTTATGTCTCTAGTTATTCCTTATCTTTAAAAGGCAGATATTGTGATTTCCAACACCTATTGTAAAAGGTGGTTAAGTTTTATATGTTCTTGAGGTAGGTGGATCTATTCAAGTGTTCTGATTTCTTGAATTTATGTTTTTCCATATTTATTCCTTGAGATTTTAAATGAAATTGCATGTTTTGAAATTCAAAAAGGCATGGGTTCGTGTTTTAAATGGGTTTTTTCATTGAAAATAGAATTTCCTTGATTTGAAATGGAAAATGGATTTTCAAACCCTAAATTATATTGGTATGGATTTGAAATGTTTTTATAAAAATTTGATAATGGTTTTAAAAATATAAATTGACAAACATTTCATAGCAGGAGTCGTGGGTGTGTCATGAAAGATAGATGGGTAACCTTAGTTTGTGTAACAACACTATGAGGTCACCTTTTGTATTTATATGGCCTATGTAAGGCCTCTATGTTAGTTATATCAAACCTTATGCCTGGTTAGGATTTTGAGTGTCTAGTACATACTGTCCCATAGGCTATATCTTGGAAAGTAGGTGCATTTTTTTAATGTTTATTTCATGATAATTTATTTCATGGATGTTGGATCACATGTATATTTATATTTAGGTCTCTTTACCTTCTTTGTTTTTGGATTTTGAAACATGATATGATATTTTTTAAAACACAAGGATTGTTTTAAAAAGGATTTTACTTTTTTATTTATAAAATATTTTAGAAAATATTTTTCTTTTAAAGCTTGAAATTTTGCATTCTTATTATTAGAACCTGTATAGATCTCTTAGTGGTATCCATCTGGGATCTATTTTCAAAACCCTAATTCTGACTTTGGGTGGTTGTAGACCTTTTTCAGGATATAGGTAAAGGGAATAGGATTCTATAGCATGCAAGATTCTCTTTACATTGTTGTTTTGGTTTGGAGGTGATCGTTGGTCTCATAGAGACTAGTTTTTCTAGTTTTGTTGTACTTTTGGGTTTACCCTATTTGGATCATTTTTTATCTCTATTTTTTTGTACTTTGTATTTTGGTTATATGTATTTTTATCCTTGAATATGATACTTTTTTTTTATCTTTGTTTTACCCCACCCCATAATGGGATGACTTGGGTGACTAGTTTGGTTGAACGAGTTGGTCTATTACAATTTGGTATCAAAGGGGTTACTCAGCCTGAAGTTTTTTAGAACTACCTGAGTTGGTTCTGTGTCTTGGGTAGATAGGATTAGGATCATCTGAATCTAGGAATTAGGTTTATAAAAGGGGCCTATAAATATCACTCATATGACTGAATTCGAGTTTCCATGGGTGGTTGGAAAATATTTACTAAGTCCAAGACCTATTATTTAGGTTCATTTGAATAAATTGTATATTAAATTTGTTTTTATCTACAAAGTTTTGGGACTTGGTGTGTTTATGGTAATTTTAATTAAATAAGTGGGGATTTTATTTAGATGGACATGTTTCTTTCTAAAGGTGTTACCCTTTTGTGGCAGAATCCAAAACTGCTTTAAATTATTATTGTTTTAAATCATTGTTTTGGATTCTTGTTTTTTTGTATAATGGTTACAGAGTTTCTCATGTCTAACTAGTTATTGTGTTATGTTTAACAGAAATTCCTCCTATAGGTGCTCCTCTGAATACAAGATGGTAATCTACGATGTAGGTTCTATAGTTGGATCCTCCACTGGACTCTTCTTTGATTGAAGTAGTAATAAATATCATTCATCTCTAGGGTCAGTGGGCATAGTGACCTTGGGATGATTAGTAGATCGTGGATAGAAATTTACTAAGTAGAATCCACATGTATTCCATGGTGACAAAGGACCATAAGAGTCAGAGGAGTGTTTCGAATGGATTGAGAGGATCTTCAACTTATTGAAGACTCCTAAAGATTATCAGGTGGGTTTTTTCATGTATATACTTGAGGGACTAGGAAGAATATGGTGGGACTCTATATTTCAAAATAAGTTTCATGAAGATCTTACTGGGTTTCTTTCAATAATATATTTAATAATAATTTTTATCCTGATAGTTATGTACAGAAAATACCCAAGAGTTTTTGATGTTAGAGCAAGGGGAGCATACCATTATAGAGTACTCATCCCGCTTTATTGAGTTGGTGTATCTGGCACCAGATATTGTCACTAATGATTACTTGAAGGCTCCGATGTTCGATATGGGGCTAAGGGTTGATGTTTAGTGAATGTTAGTTTTTTTGTTCCTTATTAAGTTTATGGAGGTAGTGGATAAATAAGCTATGGTTGAGGAGAACATAGCTAGAAGGATGATTTTTGTTGGATCTTCAGTAGGTACAACAGTTAGCCAGGGTGCTTCTTCTAGTCAGAAAAGGAAGTGGAAGAGTGGTCATATTTCTATAGGACTAGTTTAAAAGGATTTTTTAGGGAAGGAATAGATAATTTTATACCATTTTGGGAGGTGTGGTCATACCAGGCCTCATTTTACAATGGATACTAGGAGTTTTCATCTCTGTGGGTGATCTGGACATCTGAAACGTTTCTGTGATAAGATGTGCCAAGGCAGAAGGCGGGATCCACTTTCACCAAGGGATCTTTGCTTTAGGTTGATGCTTCCAAGGGTGGTGGGCCTCATTTTCATACCAAGGGGATGTCAAAGTGGAAAATTCCAGATGACTATATGTAGCGGATTGTGCTCAAGAGGAATCTAAGGTAGGTCTAACTGCTATTAGAGGTATAGTGTTTATTTTTTCTTATATGGTACTAGATTTGTTTGAAACATGTTCTACTCATTATTTCATATCCTCAAAGTTGGTTGACATGTTGGGTTTTTGTTCAGATCTTAGGTCATTATTTTTTAATCTTTACATTCCATTGGGAAAGAGGTCGGAACAAGGTTTCAAGTGTCCCATGTGTCGGGTGGTGATAGGAAACTTTGAGGTGTTTTTGGACTTCTTAGTGATTGATCTTGAAATCATTGACTTGATTATTAGCATGGATTGGATTATCAGTGTTAATGCACATATAGAATATTATCTTCATCAAGTAAAGTTCATATTTTTACGGATGGAGTCACTCATGTTTTCTAGGGTGAGTGGGACTCTATATCTAAAAGGTAAGGGCCTATTGTTCCTTATGCTTGTATAATATCATTCTAGTTGTTAGAAAGGTTTCTTGATTCGGTTGATCCTTGCTTGGGAATTCATCTTCCTATTATTGTGTGTGCATACCCTGAGGTATTTACGAATGATTTTTCTTATTTACCACCACTGAGAGAGATCAGTTTTACTATTAACCTTCTCCATGGAACAATGCCCATTTCTATGCCGTCTTGTCAAATGGAACCTACAGAGTTGGTGGAACTTTAGGTCCATCATGAGGAACTATAGGTGAAAGTATTTATTCATCCAAGAGTGTCAATGTGGTATTTACCGGTAATATTTTCTAATAAAGAATATGAGAGCCTTATACATTGTATTGACTATCAAAAGTTGAAACAGGTGACTGTTATGAACAAGTATCCTTTACCTAGAATTTATGATCTCTTTGTTCATCTCAGAGGGTCTAATTGGTTTTCTAATATTGACCAACAATTAGGGTATCACAAGTTGAGATTATGATAATATTACATACCCAAGACAATGTTTAGGAGTTGATATGGTAATTTCATGTATTTAGTAATTTCATTAGGTCTTACTAACACTCCTATAGTATTTATGGATTTGATTAATCAAATATTTCATCAGTTCTTGGAATCTTTTGTTTTTGTGTTTTTAGATGATATCGTAGTGTAATACAAGATAGAGGAGGAGCATAGATACCATTTGGATATCATTATTTGAACCTTGAGAGAACATAATCTATATGGTAATATTTTCAAGTGTGAGTTTTGGATCAGAGAAGTGAAGTTTCTAGGGCATGTGATATCTAATAGGGTTGTATCAATTGATCCTAAAAATGTGCAAGAAACTATCTATTAGGATCATCCCAGAAACATGTTTGAGATCCAGATCTTGTTGGGTTTGGCAGGTTACTATAGAAGGTTTGTTTGGGACTTCTCCAAGCTCTCATCTTCAATGAAATATTTAACCTATAAGGGTGTTAATTTTGAATGGAATGAAAAGTGTTAGAGATCTTTTGAGGAGATTAAGATGAGGTTTACTTAAGCCCAAATTTTTATTCTTCCATAACCAGGGTTGGATTATGATGTTTTCTGTTATGCTTCTAGTATAGGTTTGGGTTGTGCCTTGATGTAGGGGAAACAGGTTGTGGCTTAAGGATCTTGCCAGTTATTCCCTCATGAGAAGAACTAACCTAACCATGATCTTGAGTTGGTAGCTATTATGCATGTACTCAAAACATGGTGTTACTATCTATTTGGATAATAGTTTATGGTATACTCTGATCACAAAAGAATAAAGTATATTTTTTTCTCAAAGAGATATGAACTTATGATAGAGATATTGGGTTGAGTATCTTCAAACATTTTATTTTTATATTGTATATACCTATAGGAAAGGAAAAGTGGTAGCATATTCATTAAGTAAAAAATTACTAACACAAGCAATGAAGGAATCAATTGATCTATTGTCTCTGATGAGTTTGTTTATTGAGATGAGTTTAGGAATGAAAAAGGTTGGTAGATGGGTGTTCTTGTCTTTGATAAAGGTTGGATCATATTTTTATGAGCGATTTTGATTTGATAATATTACATACACAAATATTTTATTCTTAGGAGAAATCCTAAATGGTAGGGAGACCTCATGCGAGATGGATCAGTCTTCTAGTGTATCTTTATGATTCTACAGTAGGTTGTTTGTTCTTTTTTCTTTGATAAATGAGTTGCATGATAGTGGACATCGGTCATGTTGGTCCATGAACCTTGGGGATACAAAGATGTACCATGATTTGAGATGTTGGTATTAATGTTTGAGGATGATGTGGTCAGTTGTATATTTCCTATCATGGTGTCTCACTTGTGAAAGAGTTAAGGAAGAACACTAAATACCTACAGGTTTTCTGTAGCCTTTACCCATTCCGATATGGAAGTGGGATGATATTTCCATGGATTTCATCATTATTTTACCATATAATATTAGTGGGAAGGATGTGATTTGGGTGATTATTTAAAGAATCACTAAATCAATGCATTTATTTACAATAAAGGAAATAATAAAAGTGGTACAACTTGGGGACTTATATGTATGATATATTATGAGACTTCATCGGATTACTTATATGGTTGTTTCTGATAGGGACTTGAGGTTCACATCTAGATTCTAAAAAAAATCAAAATTAAATGGGTTCTCAATTGAAATTGAGCACAACTTATCATTTTCATATGGATGGACAGATAGATAATGTTATCCAGGTTCTTTTGGATATGTTTTAGGCCTGTGTACCTGATTTTAGTGGATCTTGGGATAGGAATTTTCCTTTGGTTTAGTTTTTATATCACAATATTTATCAATATTCGTTGAGGATGGTTCCCTTTGAGTCTTTTTATGGGTGGCCATGTTGATCTCCCTTGTGATGGGAAGCATTGGTAGAGTGGTCCTGGGTTGGTTCAAGTGTTGTTTAGAAGATGATAGAGGTGGTTCAGTTGATCCAGAGGCATTTGATTATAGCACGGAGTTGTCAAAAATCTTATGTGAATCGTCATCATTGGATTCTGGATTTTGAAGTTGGTGTTTGGGTCTTTCTCATAGTTTTACCTCTCTTGGGACATCATCAATTGGGTAAGCAGCGAAATTTGGCATTGAGGTTTCTGGGCCCCTTTGAGATAATTGAGAGATTGGGGAGGGTGGCCTATTTGTTTCATTTACCATCTGGATTGGCTTCCATACATAATGTATTTCATGTTTCATAGTTGAGGAGGTATATACCAGATCCTTCCCATGTAATTATATGGGATGATTTTAATCTTGATACCAATACCACTTTGGTTGAACATCCAGTTTAGATTATAGATCTCCAGGATAAGGTATTTCAAGGTAAAATAACCCCCCTAGTTTGGGTATTTTGGTATTGTGGATAAGATCTTAATGATATATGAGAGCAGGTGTCGATGATGAGGCAACAGTGTCCTTATATTTTTTCAGATATAGGATCTTGAGCTCTTTTTTGGGATAGAAATCATTTATGGTGGGAATATTTTAACACCCCATTACATTTCTATCATGTATGTTATAATATTTAATTTTGTTTTCTTTTTTTTATTGGGAATGTTTTCCCAACCTTGAATTTAGAGGATACTTGTAATGATGAATTCAGGTATTTTTTGAAATTTTCATCATAAAATTATATTTTTTTTCTTCTTACTGTGAAGCTGCATGAAATTTAATGGGATTACCTTACCTGTATTGAATGTTAGAAAAATACCATAAGTTGGATTACACAATGTGAGAATGTTACATTTCGTGTAATTTGAAAAATCATGTTTTTAATCCAAGTCAGTTCAATTTTTTATTTAACTTAAAATTAAATATTTTCACAATGCGTAAAGGTATTACACACTGTTTAATTCCAAGAGTTGTAGTTTTTAGGGTTCCATACAGTTTTTTGAGGATTAATTCACTTTTTTAGCCTTCTCCTATCCACCAAATCTCTTACCCTATGTGTTTTTGGGTGACTCCTTTCCCTCTAGATCACTTTGTTCAATGATTGATCAGTAGGGCTAGGCCCTTTGTCTCTAAAGGTAATCCTTACTCTCGGTTTCTCTCTCATTTTCTGTTGCGGAACCATTTACGGTAGGGGTGGGTAATCATATTGTGTTTTATATCAATCATCTTATATCTCTAGTTTTTTTTTATTCTGATGGAAAATATTGTGGTTTCCAAACCCCATTTTCAAAGGCTATTATATTTTCTACATCCTTAAGGTAGGTGGATCTATTCAAGTGTTCTAATTTCTTGAATTTCTTGTTGTTCATATTGATTCCTTGGGATTTGAAATAGAATTTCATGTGTTGAAATTAAAAAATGCATGGGTTCATATTTTAAAGGGGTTTTTTATTTGCAAATGGAATTTCCATTATTTGAAATGTAAAATGGATTTACAACACCTAAAGTAGATTGGATTGGATTTAAAATGGTTTTATAAAAATAAGATCATAGTTTTAAAAATAGAAATTGACAAACATTACATAGTGGGAACCTTGGGTGCGTGATAAATATACATGGGTAGCCTTAGTGTGTGTGTCACCACTAGGAGGTAACCTCTTGTATGTAAATGGTCTATAGTAGGCCTCGATTTCATTTTGATCCAAACATAAGCCTTTCTAGGATTGTGAGTGTCTAGTATGTATTGTCCCATAGGATAGAGCCTGGTTGGTAGGTGATTTGTTGTTTTTGCTTGTTTATTGCATGATAATTTATTTCATAGATATTGGATCGCATATATAATTATATTTTAGCATCTTTACCTAAATTTTTTCTATATTTGGAAACATGATACTCAATTTTTGAAAACTCAAGGATTGCTTGAAAAAGGCTTTCAAATTTTTTTATTTATAAAATTTTTTGTAAAAATGTTTTTGTAGCTTGAACTTCTATATTATTTTTATTATAACTGGTATAGATATCTTGGTGGTATCCTAATAGGCTCTATTTATCAATAAAAAATTCTTCCTTTTGGTGGTTATAAAACTTTTTTTGTAGGATATGGGTAGAGGGAAGATCATTCTATAGCGTGTAGGCTTATCTTTACATTATTGTTTTGGTTTGGAGGTGACGGTTGGTCACATGGAGACAAGTTTGTCAATTTTGGTTGTACTTTTGGGTTTATCTTATTTAAATTAGTTGTATATCTCTTTGTTTATTTTCTTTACTTTAGTTTTATGTCTTTTTATCCTTATATATGAGGCTTTTTTTTGTTATCTTTGTTTTACCCAACCCTGTAATGGGTTGACTTGGGTGACAGGTTTGGTTGACCCAGGTTGGTCTGTTAAAAATATATATATATATATATATATATAAGTATGGTTATAGAATGTTTTTATAATAAACCTATATTTATTATACAGGAGGTTCTAATGTGTATGAAGGAATTTGAGACTTAATGTAATAGATTTCTAGTCACTCTTTTATTTCTCAGAGAGATGCGCCATATTCACCACTCATTTATTTTTTATGGTGTATATGTAAGAGTTGGTGTCCTAGAACCAACTAGTTGTACTTTGATTACATGGATATTTAATTTATTTAAATATGAAACATCTTATTACATATTTTTCATTGTTCTGTATGACTATGATGTAATAATGTCCTAGAGTATTTGTTGCATTGATAAGGTCATGAAATTTCCCCGCTATGATGAGAACCTTGAAATACTATAAAAATATTCTTAAATATAGTTCTATGGTTGGATGAAATACTATGAAGGGACACATAGCATGAATCCCGTCAAGTGTGAGTAATCGTAAGAATATTAGACTTCCTCTCATGAAGTTCTCACTTGGTAATCTCCAAGACAGAAGATTATGAGAACAGAACTGCCAGTAGGAATTCTGCATGTTTTGGTGTCATCAAATATTTCTATCTACGAGCATGTATAATTATCATTAGACTTTAATATTATCATTAATATGTGTCATGACTTGTGAAATTTCATTTTCTGACGAAAACTGTCACGCAGACAGTTGGTGGGAAGTAGGGTACGTTGGGTGCGTCACGAGTGACATGATATTAATGGATAAATTGAGGAAGGATTTATCCCTTCCATTTATAGAATTTCATATCTTGTCCCTTTGATTGAAATAGAACTGTCATTTGAAATTCCATGTCTATAGTGTAATGAGGAGTTTATTTCAGTTATTCAAAGAATGATGTATCAAGTATAAAGGTTGGTGACACTATCATGAAACCTGATTAATGAGATATTGAGATAAAGGGATTATATTACACAGTGAACGTTCGTATGTGGATGTTATTGTTGTGAGTTTACATTATTTCTCTTAGGTTCCTTGACCTGTTTATAGATAGTACTCTTGGACTTTAGGCAATTCCGCCTAATGCCAATGAGAAATAATCCCATAGGGTCACACACTAAGTGTTTTTGGTGGTCTCGGTTAAATTCTATTTGAATTTAATTAATTAAATAAATATTATTCTCAAGACTATGGAATAATTTTCTTCAAGTTAAGATGATCCCATAAATTAAATAAAATATATTTATCTATTTTATTGAACATTTAATAAATATTTATTTACTAGTTTTTAAATAAAATATTTATTTAAGAGAATAAATTATTTATTTATTTATTCATCTATTCAATAAATGGAAGTGGAGTTCAAGCAGAACAAGGCCAGTCTGGTAGTAAAATAATTATTTTAAAAATGGTATATAATTATTAGTTGGTACAAGTTAAAATAATAATGACGATGTTATTATTTTGTGATGTGGAATTTTATTCATAATTCTATTTTTTGCAAGTTGGCACACCATAAATAATGACATGGTATTATTATTATGAGAATGGGTTTTCTCTAAGTTCATGAATGTATTTAATTACTCTTATGTTATTAAATATTGTAACTGAAGTTCCATGCATATAAATAGACAAGTACATCTATTGTTCCATAGTGAACACACTGCATGCTTGATGAATTGAGAATTGTTGAGCTAAAAAATTTCTCTCTCGAATCCTCTTCCTTCCCCTCTTAATAAATAGAGACATTCTTCAAGGCCTAAGAAAAAGTGATCAAGAATGACTGACACAAGACACTCGCTTAACCGCACTAGCACCCGGAGAACGAGTGGTGTTGATCGGAGGCCATTGGAGCACGTGAGGATCACCGCTAGAGGTATTCTAGTTTGGATCCTCGCAAGTGAAATGAGATAATCTGGAAGGGTCATTCTAAACAATCAACATCATTAATGAAGAAAATACCAAAGTTCCAGGTATTCTTTTCTTTATGAAATTAATTAAATTAATTATAATCATAATCTGCAAGATACTCTATAAAGGTTTTGGGCCTCTTTCTTCTTTATCTAAATCTTTTATTCTATTTTGTGGATACGGGCGTTCATCGTCGTATTGATCCCAGAATAATCATTGATCATCGTAAAAATTAAAGTTGGTTGTCGGCCCAACCGTGCTTCCACTACACCTGGAACCTACAGTATATACTCCCCATTTGAAATTTTTTATCATGAATATCCTTTATTTCATGATATTTAAATTTTTATTTGAATTTATTATTTAATGGTACATAAGATTAAAAATATTACCAAATCGGTAATAGATTTTCTTCTAACTTTTATTTCTATTTGACATGTTCCATATACACCACTTTTTTATTTTTTTTGTGATGTGTATACTAACTATGAATGTTTTTTATAAATATTATCATGGAAATTATGGGATATACATATCCATATAATTTTCTTTCTTTATTGTGGCTTATGATTCAAAAGATAACAAAGTGGTAACTATATTACATTATAATCTCTTTATTTATCAGGATTATTTATGATTCTTCTTACAATTATGATATCTTATGATATACCTCTTAAGAAACATATACATTTAATTATAATTTAGTTATTTAATGAAAGAAAATGTTTCCTTTAATTTTCTTCTCTTTATTTACTCAGGATTCCAAAATAATTTTATTAAGGAAAACTGATTTTATTTCCCTCTTTGGTGAAAAATATTTTTTATTCCATCTTTATATTTCCAAAAAAAATAAATGTTCAAAATAAATTTTTTAATAATATCCAATGATTGGTTAAATACATTTTTACCCATGTTTTAATTTTAAAAGAAAAATATGTTTTAAAAGAAATCTTATTTTTGTTTTCTAAACGAGTAATTTTTTGAATTTTTACTGAAAATGTGAAAGGAAAATTTATTTTAACATGTGTGATATGAAAGATATTTTATACCATCATGATCACTCAATTTTTTAAATATTTATTTAAAATTTTTAAATATTATTTTCAAAAAAAAATATTTGTACAATGTTTTGTGAAATTTTTGTTTTAAAAAATGTGATTTTCAAATTGAGAAGGTTATTTCTCTCATGTAATGTTCCAAGTGATCAGTCAACATCATTTTCCATCTATGATGACATCCATTGATGTTACTTAAGCTTCACTAGGGATGTGATCCAAGGATACCATCATTATTCCTTCTTTGGATGGTTTAGGATTACTATGAACATATATTTATGAAACTTGTTCTTTTTCCACGAGTTATAAAATGATGAATTAGTGAGATGATTACGAAACCCATTTCCTTTTTATGTTGTATGCTATGATGAAATATTTATAATACCCATTTCCTTTCTATAAGTTATGATATTATGAATTTTTTATGATCTTTTGGCACACAAATTTATGGATTATGTGTTGGTTGGGACATATATATCCCTCCAATTCCTTGGGTAATGATTGATATCTCATGAGATAAATAGGACTGGAATGGGGAGTGAACCTAGTTCAGTAAGGGACTTTTTCCACTATAATAGAGTTGGGATTGAACCCTAACTATATAATGGTTTAGGTAGTGAACCCATACCACTATGATAGTTTTGGAAATGATATTTCACTACTAAGAAAATGATTTTATATGATTATCTGTATGCCAAAAATCTATTTCTTATGATAATGTTATTCTCTCATAGAAAATGTTATTTTATTCCATTATTATCTAATTATTATTAACTACCAAGATTTATTCCATGAATCATGTTTATGATATGTTATATAAAGGGTATGGTTTTCAAATTTTATTCTCTTATTCCCGTACCCATATACTCAAGTTATGTTGATATCTCTCTTTTTTACTCTTAATGAGTATATGAGATCACCCTTTCTTATGTTTCTTTTACCCTGGTTATGAATAATGGTATCATGTATGATATGTCTAAGAAGGGATCTACTTATAATAAATGTTTTGAGAGATGATGTAGTTTTCCTATGAACCAGTTTTTTATGTAACCAAGTTTCCAAAGGCACTAGACCTATATGATTATGGTGTGAATTATTATGTTATGTAATGAATGTTCATATATTAAGATGTAATATATATGTATAAGAAGTTTTGGTCTTTATATTTGGTATCAGATCAAGGTTTAGTTAAACCTTTGGAAACTAGGATGAGAAAACTTTAGTGAGAAGCATAAGGATAAATCTAAGTATTAGAAAATATCATGGAATTTTGGTGAAGGATATAGTGAGTAGTTTCTAAGAAATTAAATCCATATATAGATACTATAAGTGGATGTGGCTCTAGAATAGTTTTACCTAGGGGTAATAACCCTGAAAAGGGTGCATTTATCAGGACTCGATTGTCACACGGTGTATGAAAATGGGCCTTGCTACACACTTTGTATGGAACTCTCAGGGGATATGTTTTGGAAATTCACAAATTGTTTACAAATCATCAAGAAGGATTTGAATAGATAATTATTGTGAATGAACTAGGTTAAACCTAAGGTTTCATAGAGTGAAAAGAAGGTGTCATGATTTTAACATCATATGGGTGATTTTTTTATAATTAATCACTCTTATTAATGATTCTTGTTGGTTATTAAAACCAACTTGGTTTCAGCAATGGATTGGAGATAGAATGATGAAGGGTGTGTGGTAATTAGTATGATCAAAAATTGAAGTACCGTATTTGAGCTTAGTCATGTTAATTCCTTTACATCATGAAAAGTATTTAGGAATGTTAACTCCTATATTCAACTATTATAAGTTAAATTGGTAGTAAAATACCCTAATGTTAATATGATCGCATCTCAAGTCTATGATCCTTCTCTAGTTGAAGTTTGATGGAATGTGATTCCTAAAAATCTTGTTATTCTCCATCCAGTTGAATTTGATGTTATATTAGGCATGGATTTTGTCACACTCATGTTTTAATTTTTGTATTAGTTTTGGCTCGAGTCAGGGTTTGGGAGAGTCTTTGCTTAAAATTTTGAATTTTTATTTAAAGATGAGTGTTTTGGACTTAGTAAAACAGGATACACGGGAAGGGCACGGTTTGGAGACCGTGTGGCCTACCCGGTATTTAAAATAAATTAAAATTTTAAGAGTAATAAAATAAAGTTAATGATTTAAAAAATTAAAATTGAGTTAAATAAATAATTTATCCATAATAACGATAACATTATTTTGTGGATAATAATATCACTACTGGAAATGGGTCCTAAGCCAACAAAACTATACCCATGGTTTAATGAAACCATGGGGATACAGTATTTGATTGAAGTTATACCCACAGTTTTTAAAAAAACTATCGGTATTTCCCCTTGAATAGATGTCCTCCCTCAGGATCCTTCTCCCCCTCCCACTTTGACGAGCCCTCATCCCCTCCTACGAGCTCCCGCCTCCCTGCCCTCCCTGCCTCTGCCTTGACCTCCACCCCCCCCCCCCCCCCGGCCTACGCCTCGACCTCCCAGCCTCTGCCTCCATGTAGACCTACTAGCCTCTACCTCCGTCTCAACCTCCTGGCCTCTGCCTCTGCCTCGACCTCCTGGTATCCACCTCTGCCTCTGCCTCAACCTCCCAGCCTCCACCTCTTGTCCTCCTCCTCTCAACCTCTACCTCCTCCTTGACCTCCCGACCTTCACCTCCGCCCCAACCTCCCGACCTCTGCCTTCGTCTCAAACTTCAAGGTATGTGTGGTTTTTTTGTTATTTTTTCTCAAAATTATATATTTACCTCAAACCACAATCTTCTACATGTCTTTGAAACTTATATGGGGTATAATAAACCGATCTATGGTTTATATGGACAATTATTGGTATTTCCATTAGATAAATGTTTTTGAGGACCATAACTCTTCATTTCAAATATATGTTTTTGTAGGCGGCTATATTTCCTCTATTAGAGTGGTATGTGTACCTATACAAACACCTTAGTGTAATGTGTACGAAGTGGCCATACCATGTGTCGCTAGCTTCCCTACTGAAATTTTTGGTAAAATATTATATCTTGATGTATGTCAGTGAGAAAGACACGAAATAAACAGTTTCTTAAGCCTTTTTATATTTGATTATAATCTATTTTTTCATACGATCTTAATCAATATGTCTCATGTCTCGAAATTTGGAGTCAATGATGAATGTATTGTAGGTTTTTGAGTCAAAAATATTATTCACACATTCTTGAAAGTGGAGTTAATAGTCGCAAGTATGTTAATCAAATGAGTCAAGAATTGTAAGGATAAGGCATCTGACCCTACTTTATGCAATGCAGGTTTATACTCACTTTATTAGCGACATTTAATTTACAGTGCCATGATCTCCAATTGTGCATGTTCTCATTATATCCTAGAATAAGTTTTGTCTTGAGGGTTTACTCTTGTCTAGAGAGATTCATTGCTTCATCATCTCTGATTCCTATGAAACCTCCATAAAAAATGTATGCAAACACAATTTATTATATCTGGTGGCATATACTTGTGACAACATGATGTAATTTATTTTCTCACATACCTATTGAAATATTGCAGGGAGACTCATTTATGAAATTTTTCTTCAACATCTATGATTTTTGTGCAACCTCAGGTTTTACATTTTTTGGTTCTATTTTTTGTGTAAATTTTCTTCAAATTGGAGCATATTTTTTTAAATATATTCCTGGTTATTTTTTATTCCTTGGATTGAATTTTTTAACTTCACATTAATTTCTACCATGTGATGAGGATACATAGGACCAGTAGAAAATATAGCAACAGGCTCAGGTATATTTTGGATAGTTACATAAATGGTAAGTGTAATTAGTGCCATAGAAGTAATAGGCCTTGGAGGACTGTAGAAAACCAAATCCTTACCTGTAGAAGAAAGCAGAACAAATTTAACTTCTCTAGATTCTGAACATGATTCATGTTATGGAGATTTAGAGTTATGTACTACATCTTCCTTATAAACATTATACAGTAATGTTATGAAACATTGATGATTTTTAGATATTAGGTAGAGAGGTCATAAAATCATCCCCATAACATATTGAGATATATTCATTATTTCCTTCAATTTTACACCATCAAGATCATCAATATTGTCCATTATATCATTCAATGAATCATCTGTTCCTACACCAAGATTCCTAACTATTTCCCTGGTGTCATGGAATTTAACCATAATATCTCTCATGAAATCTTTCATTATCACTGGTGTTATCAATGATGAGAATATTATCTTTTTATACAGTAGTGATAGCCTCTTCTAAATTCCCAATATTTGATTCTTTGAATTCCCTACATGTTAGTAAACATCAAATGATATGAGATAAGAAGGGGTAATTTCTCTTTAATTAGACCTGGAATGCTGATAGATGCCTCTCTACTAAGATCTTCTATACTTACAACTTTATCCTTGGGATAATCCTTAATACTCTTTTCCTAATTGTATCATTATTTATCTTTTTAGACAACCTTATGTTCTCACTCTTCTCAATAGGATTATTATGTGAGACCTCTTTTATTGAATGTGCAACAAATTGAAATGCAACCTTATATTCTAGCATATTCTTCTATTCCTTTTTTCATGGTAGGAATTTCATACAGTCCTTTGCAACATGACTAGTTAACTTCCATCTCCTGCCCCCTGCCTCCACCTCCTCCTTCGCCTCTGCCTCCGCCTCCATCCCCACCTCCACCTCTACCTCTTCCTCCGCATCTACCTCCTCGACCACCTCTACCTCTGCAATCACCTCCGCCTCTGCCTCCGCCTCCACCTCCTCCCGGCCTCTGCCTCCTGACCTCAAAAGGTATTCATATTCTCCTCAAATCTTCATTTTTTCATTTCTTTTAATCCATGTTAATGAATTAAATATTTTTAGTTGAATCCCACCTGAGTATGGTGGAATTCATCTTGGATCAAGGGGCTATCTATTCTCTTATATAAAGGAGGATGATGTGGGTATTTTGCAAATCATTTTTCTCTATTTTCATGGAAGGTGACTAAGGTATATTGTGCCTAGGATTTTCTATATTTTAGGGTGAAATTTTGGGATACTCTATTGTAGTTATTTGGTAATTTAGGCTTGGGGAATTTTGGGTTAATTTTTTGGAAATTGATTGCATTGTTTTATCTTAGGTATTAGTTATTATTTGATTGTAGATATTATATAATTGAGTTTAATTATTGATAGAATTTGGTTTGTTATTTTTTAGGTTATTCTTGAAGGTTTTTTGGAGTATGAAAGCTCACATATGGTCTTGGTATGTGATCTTGACACTTTTGATGAAAAATGCATAGGACACATTATGACTCATTGGGATTAGGTAGGTGATTGTATCATATTTTTCATGTATCTTGATAATGGTATGCCAAAGATATTATATATATATATATATATATGTAAAAGGGTGATGTTTATTGTTAAAAAACCTAGATAGTGATTGATATTCATTTTTAGTAATTAATAATATATTATATGTTCTCTAAAATAGATTATTGTGTGTGACATAATTACCATGAAAAAACCAAACTAAACTTTACCTCTCCAAATAGAACTGAAATGCATAAACCCATGCTAACTCGACATGAACTGAGTAGAAAAAAACTATATTGAATTGAATCAAAATTGAATCAACGTAACTTGATCCATAATGGATAGAATAAAACCAAATAAAAAGTAGAATGAAACATTTTTAGGAAAACATTCACAAACTAACTGAACCTTACTGGAATAAATGTAAATCAGAACAACCAAAATAGATCTGAATGATTAAAATCAAGAAAATAGAATTCAAATAGAAAAAAATTGAATGAAACTAAATTGGACCAAGTCAAACCTATCTAACATGAATTAATCTGATATTACAAATGATGAATCAAATTGGGCCAAATAAAATGAATTCAAACCAATATAACCGCAACTAACATGAACTAAACCAAACTAAACCAAACTGATATGAACCAAATGTAATCAAATTGAGTCAATTAGAACCCAAATAAATGAAATTTTCCAAGTTAATATAAATAAAAATAGGATAAAATAAATCTAATGAAAATTCCCCAAACAAACTTGTATCGAACAAATATGAACTAAGTTGAAACTAGAGCTAAACTGATTATATACCATTAATAAGAAGAGTGATTCTTAATTAATAGGACTCTAATATTTGACAATATCATTTTGATACATGGATATATTTCCCCCTTTCTTGCAGAAACATGATTAGACCCATGAGGTGTTGTGGTTCTTATATGTTGGGTGGTGACTTGTTTAATCACAGGAGACAAGTATGTTGTACTGGGGTTTTTATTTTATTTTCTTTATCACATCAGCCAATTAGGCCTTTTACCACTTTCTACAGATGGAGGGTACTTATATTATGAAAAGGGATCCAGAAGGGCACTTGAGGTGGCTACGTGGTTTTCTTTGTAGGGGAGGCAGATTGGGGTAGTTGATGGATTAATAGTGTGTTTCATTTTTGTATGATTTTATTGTGTTTCTTCTATTTATTTTATTTTCCTTCAGCATGGATGTATGACATAAGGATGGGTCATGCTGAAATTTTATTTATTTTCCATGGTTTTTTAAATTAGTTATTTTTTGGAGAAATTGTTCCTCAGTGGTGATTCCCAAACTGGAGCTCATGAGAGATTCCAAAATAAAATTGACCCTGAATGATCAAATTATCAACCAAATTCACAGGTAGGGTATAAAAATAAATAATACCTCAAAAAACCCAATTAAGAACAATCTACTTTTACACTAGATCTTTCTGCGGGAGGGTATCACATCAAAAAACATGAGACATGGACCCTTATGTGGTCATGTCCCTAAAATCCCACCATGTTGTCCCTTCAAAAGGGACAAAAACACATATTCTTTACTAAGATAGTCAAGGTTTTATAAAATACACATTTTGAAAACCAAGGAACCATTAAAATTGAGCCTTCTTTTATCCAAAACCAAATGGAAATCATTTCACAATTCAAACCTTAGGCCCTTACATGACATGGTTATTTTAAAACGTCTCCAAAACTAATTTCAAAACAAACACCACTTTTTTTAAAACCAAAACACATGAGGATTTTACTTGGTTCACCCGAACTAGGATACACTGAATATTTTTCAAAGATTAAAAATACTTTATATTCACTTTATATTGATATAAGTTTTGATCATGATCAATTCATGTTAATACACACTATCTTTATAAGGTTGGTAGATTTTACGCTCCCCACCCAAGGGGAGCTCTCTCTTCTTCTCATTCATTCACTGCTATAGGGATGGTTTTTATTATTTTATACACTTGATGGTATCTTCAAAAATTTATAGACATAAAGGTCACTTTTGTATCAAAATAAGTTGCTAATTTACCTTACATCCTTGATTCAAGAATAGATTCTCTATTATGCTTCACTGTGTTGTGCTTCTAAACTTCTAAATTTGGATGTGAAAAATTCCTTGTAAAGAGTTAAGTCTAGGACTTCTAAAGATAGATAATAATGACCTCTTGATATAAGGGCCTATTATTTATCTTTTAAATTAATAAAATATCAACAATACCTCTTCCAGATTAAGATTATTCAACACCAGAATAATCCTTTTTTACTAGATTTATTCAATAATCATATATTTAAATAGTTCTTCTTTATATTAAAGTATCTTCCTCTAATGAACTAGATATATTAATAGAACTCGTCTATCCTTCTTGGATTTATTATCCTCTGTGTAAACTATATATGAATTGTTTCTCTCTTTTTTCTTTTCTCAAAAATGGATATGACAATATTTTCTCCTTATATTTAACTCAAAAATTATTGTGTGAAGTTTCATGTTGCTCTTCAAAAATCTAACCCTTTCATCAATGGTTGGGATCAATATTCCTTTCTCTAATCCTCCAGGATTAAGCCATGTGTCTCAGTCATTTAGAGTTTTCAAAACACACCTCTTTAGGTTGATTCAAACCCCTGAATCTCAATCCAATTCTTCATCTCTTTAAATTCAAAAACAATCTTCAAGATATTATTGGAAATAAATCTTCACGCATTAAATTCCTCACTATAGTGTGACCACTTTTAATTCATCCAAATTTCAACAAGAAAAACCTCTATTATGACATGGAAATTGATTTAATCAAAAATCTACAAAATTTGGATGAATATTAAGAGATCAACATGAAGAAAAGAGGGGGATAAGAGGGAAAAATGACACTCTAATTGGTGAAGGAACATAGGAGATTAAAATTGGTATCTATCCACTAGGTACCCATTGGCTTTTTTCATCTTGATAGATGTTTCAGAACGACCAGTGTTTTTCCAAAATAGCTTCTAGGTTTCTTCCTAACACCTTTAAAGTTAAAAATTCACTGATGTATATGAGGTTTTCAAAAAAAATCATGCTTGAAAATATTTGGGGTGTTACAACTTCCCTGGTATATAGTGTCTTGTTCTCGAAATATATCTTCGAGCATCATTGAGCCTCATAGGAAAAAACATTGGGCCAATGCACCTGCATATAAAATTCACACTCCCATATCTCCTTTAGGATCCACTTATGATACCACTTCACTCATACCAGAGGAACCATCTTCTATTGAAGATTTTTCCCACTCCAATCCATAGTAGGCACCAGTTATTCCTCAAACAGTATGGATACAACTTTACATACTCGACATCGATCACATGACCTGAATCGTGATGGTGTCTCCTAAGATAAGATAAATGATATACATCATTAATCATCTAAAAATTATGAGTAAGATCTAACAATTTTTTCACTATACTGATCCACCCCATATCTCAGATGACCCCATAAACATGGTTTCTAATTTCCCCTACCTCCATATCTGCATGTGTCTTAATTGTGGAAACACTCATAGAAATGCTTGGTCACCCACATCAAAATCTAGAGGGAAGCATCACCAATCATCATATGACCCCTTACATCTCTAAGAAAGTTTCCAAATAATTCCTTATAATATAGATATGCTCTGACATATCCTATATGAAACTTTTCCAAATAACATTTGATTTCCTCAACTCTTACAAATAGAGAATTATTCTCCACCACCTACCATATAAATCCCCAAAGTGTTCCATATGAATAAAAACTTGATAATTATTATTATATCTAAAATCTCTAAGTTCAATATAAATCTCCAATGAACCCTTGAAATAAAGAACACATGACCAAAACATACCCTCCAAGATATTAATAGTATGCTCAGACAACCCCTTTTTAAGATGTATGGAAATGATCAAGTGGATTTGGATATAGAGAACCTTCTATGATGAACTCTTATTAAATAGAGAAGATACTAGAGTATAAGCTATTAAACCCATACGTAAAACTATTAATAGCCCGACATCACTATCTTCAGGTGTATTCTCAATAACATGTAACTATACAGAGCCTATTCCCTGGTATCCTTACTAACTCTCTTGTGAAGTATCACCCTGCTAACATTGTTTCCCCTACCCGTGGGAATCATGTCCCCCACCATGGTTGAAAAAACCTATGAAATCCCATATACCAGTTTATTATGGAACTTCTAAACTCTCTCCTGAACCCTGCATCTAACTAGATCCTATGCAACTAGTAAACTATTGGGAAATCCTACAATACTAATACAAGTAACCCATATTCATAAATGATAGAAACTCCACTAGGTGCCAGTGGAACATAAATCAAATATGACTAATCATGTTGCACGGGTAACACTCCACATTCCTGCCTCCTCGAGGTTGAATAAATGAATTACTACTCTTGCTATTATATCCATTTCCCTTATTACCCTTAATAAGTCCCCTTTTTTAATATAAGACTACCCATATATTTTACCCTCATTCAGGTTGCTATCAGTTATAGGGGATTAATTCATGACCCCATAAAAATATGATAGGTGAAAGACATTTTCATGTACCAAAATAACCAACTTCAAACCATCATCAAAATTCTTATCCCTGAATACCTCATTTTCAGCTAGTGGGGGTGAAGGGGGCAGGGGGTAGTGGGGGTGAAGGGGGAAGGGGTGCAGGGGGAGGGGGGAGGGGGAAGGGGTAGTGGGGGTAAAGGGGGCAGGGGGTGCAGGGGGTGCAGGGGGGAGGGGGTGTCCATAAGGGGGTGTCCAGGATGGAGGGGGTGTCTAGGGGGTGAAGGGGGATGGGGGCTGGGGGGAAGGGGGTGTGTCCAGGGGGTGAAGGGGGCTGGGGGGAAGTGTGTAGGGGGTGTTGGGGTGTGGGGGTGAAGGGGGGTAGGGGTAGTGGGGGGTGGGTGGTGGGAAGTGGGGCTGAAGGTTGGGGTAGTTTACAGGGGTAGTGGGGGGTGACAGGGGTAGGGGAAGGGGGTATGGGGGTGTAGGGGGGTGCAGGTGGAGGTGTGAGTAGTGGGGGTGTAGGTAGGGGGTGAAGTTTGGGGGTAGTTGGGGTGAAGGGGGAAGGGGGTAGGGTGTAGGGGATAGTGGGGGTGAAGGGGGCATGGGGTGTGGGGGTGCAGGGGGCAGAGGGCAGGGGGTCTGTCCAGGAGGGGGTGTCTAGGGGGTGTCCAGGGGGATCTAGTGGGGGGTGTCCAGGGGGTGTCTAGGGGGTTTTAGTGGGGGGTTTCCATGGGGGTGTATAGGGGTTTTCTAGGAGGGAGGGGTGTCTAGGGGGTGTTTGGGGGGTGTCTAGGGGGGTTTCTAGGGGGAGGGGTTGTTCAGGGGGGTGCAAGAAAGTTCTGTCCAGGGGGGTGTGCAAGGGGGGACGGGTGTGATGGGGGGTCTGTCCATGGGGTGTCTAGGGGGGTGTCCAGGGGAGTCTGGGGGGTGTCCATCTAGGGTCCAGTGGGGGTGTCCAGGGGCGGTGTCTAGGGGGTGTCTAGGGGGTGTCCAAGGGGTATCAGGGGGGTGTCTAGGGGTGTCCAGTGGGGGGTGTCCATGGGGTATCTAGGGGGTGTCTGGGGGGTGCAAGGGGGTTATGTCCAGGGGGTGTGCAAGGGGGAGGGGTGTGATGGGGTCTGTCCAGGGGGGGAGGTAGGGCTGTAGGGGGGAGTGGGGGTGGGGGTGTCTAGTGGGGGTGTTTAGGGGGGTGTCCAGAGGGGTGTCCAGCAGGGGGTGTCCAGTGGGGGGTGTCCAAAGGGGGAGGTGTCCAGGGGGTGTCTATAGGGGGGGGGGGGGGGGGTTGTCTAGGGGGAGAAGGTGTCCAGGGGGTGAAAGAGGGTTCTATATAGGGGTAGAGTGGGGTGTGAAAGGAAAGAGGGTGTGGTTTTATAGTGGTTCCATTGTTTATGATAATAACTTTTCCATTATTTCACAGTGGTTTTCATTCTAGTTTGTAGGATCAAGGTGAAACCAAGGTGGGAAGCTACTGTTTCTGGGAAAACCATTTATACCCATGGTTCTTTGAACCGTGGTTATATATGCTACTGCAAAACTATCTATACCCATGGTTCTTTGAACCATAGGTATGTGTGCTGTGAATAAAACTATTTATACCCACAGTTTACTTAACTGTGGGTATATAATTTTTGCTATAAAAATGTATACCCATTGTTCTATAAACCTTGGGTATAGATATATACCCACGGTTTACCAGAACCATGGGTAATATGAAATTTTAGTTGGATATACCCACGGTTTCTACAAAACCTTGGGTATAGGGAATTACCGATGCCTGAGGAGCTCACAGTTCATGAAACTATGGGTATAGCTTATACCCATAGTTTCATGGGTTATACCCATGGTTTCAAACCGTGGGTATAGGGAAATTTTCCAGTAGTGTATTATTATTAAATAAATTATTATTATTACTATTATTAAGGATTTTAGTATTATTATTATTATTATTATTAAAAAATTTAATAATGTTATCATTATTAAGAATGAAACAAGTGCTATAAATAATGTTATCTTTATGTTGTTATTATTATTGTTTCTTTTATAGATGATATAATTATTTATGAGCATTAATTATTAACATTACCAAGATTTCTTTTAAAACCATTATTATCAAAGTTATTACTATTATTGATTATTATTATTATTATTATAGATTAAAAACTATTATTATTATGTTAGTTTCTATTTTCATTTATTTATTTTCATTTTTATTTTTAGGGTTTCTTGGACAATCTCCCTTCCCCCTCTCCCTCTTCCTTGGGCCCTCCCCTCTTCGTCATGCCTAGGGAACAACACCCCCTGTCAAAGAAATCTCCTCCAACCACTCTTCTCCTCACTGGCATGACCCTCTGGTCAGCTTCACCGACATCAATCCCTTACTGTACGGTTTTCTTCAGTGGCCATCCCTACTACACACTCCCTCTCCAAAGCAATCTAGCCGGCACGACCCACCTCCCTAGTGCGATCTTGCTGGAATCATCCCCTCTTCACTGGCACGACCTATTTCCACCTCCCTCTCTGATAACAACCTTCCCCCTCCCCCTCTAGTATTCTCATCACCCCCCCCCCCACCCTTGCATCAATTCTTCCATGTATTGGGTTTCTTTAGGGTTTATCCCTAAAATTTTGGGGCCAATTTTATATTTTAGGTTGTTTTGAGTCTTCTTTAGGTGAGGTGGTGGTGTGATTAAAGTTTCTCACTATATTAAAAAAGTTTATACATTCTTGAGGTAGGAACCCATTGAATAATTCCCTTTAAATTATATTTACATTGGTTTCTTGATGTTTTCACCCCCTTTAATTTCTAAATTAGATTTTATTATTGTTAAATTAGTTGTATCATGTGAAATTTTTTGGTATTTCCGGGTATAACCATTATTCGGATAAATTTTTTTCTTTCTTAGTTAATTGAATGTGTTCCTTGATTAATATGCATAGTGTGAATCATTTTTTGGAAAATTTTCATATGTGTTTATTCTTTTAAGTACCACGTTTATATGTATTGGAGTTCATTTTAGATAAAAAAAACTTTTTGTGTAACTGGTTAGTGTTTTATAAATTTCATAACATGGGTAGCGTATTTTGTTTTGGTATATCACAGGCATGCATTTGATCAAAAAAGGGGTTTTGAGTGGGTATTGTGTGTAAAATCATGGAATACTTATCAAAATTGTTTTATAACATTTTTAAATGGTTTATTAAATAATATGAATGGTGTGAATCATGTTTTGGAAATGTTTTGAGGTGTTCATGATTTTAAAAGTGTATATTAACATGTGGTGTATTTTTGTTAAGTTTCACATACTATGTGTTAGTTAAATTGGTCAGTTGGTAATTTTAATTGATTAAAGGTTTTTTAATATTATGTTTGGTAATGTTTTTAAAATGGTTTCTAAGTGTTTTTGCTAAATGGTTTAATGTTGTGAAGCTAAAGGACCATTTCACATTTTGAAATGGCTATTTGGAAAACCCCTCTTGAGTTGGGTCTCCTTTCTAGTTGGTTGATCTTGAGTTGGGAGAGTCCTCGGTATGGGTCTTCACTTGTATGGTAATTATTTTAAGGTAGGGGACTAACCTTGAGGTGGTCAGGTGGTTCCATATTGTGTGGTGTGTGTGGTTATATATGTGTGAATTTTTGTTTGAATGGTGTGGAACACCCCCTTGTGAATTATATATATACAAACCTAGCATAGAAAAGAGGTTTACTAAGAACAATTTCTTCACTATTCTAGGTAATTTTACTAGATATTCACCCATATAAGGTATATACTCAAGTTTATTGCTATAGGATAGGGCCCCTTGATCAGGTCGGGTAGGGCGACGGTCGGGCGTTAGGGCATTATGACATCATTGAGTAGGGAATGACTTCAGGATGAGTCACATGTATATTATGTTATGGTATTTTTCTAATTTCATAGGTATTCTCATGATGATCTAACACTAGAATCGTTATCCATTTCCCTCATTGTGAGACTATATCCCTTGCTCTTGGTTTTGGAGTTTACTTGGTTAATATTGAAAATTTGTTTCTATTAAAAAGGTTTTAAGCCCTATTTCACTTTATAATGAAGAATGAATTTTTCTTACTTGGTTCCCTTTCTAATATTCTTTCCCATAAACTTAGATTATCTTCGCAATGAACCTTGCTTTAAAATGGGAGGGCAGTGGGTTGTGATTTGTTTATTTTCAAATGTAAATTATGGAAAACCCTATGTTTATAGATTGTATTTCAAACCTGAAATCAATGTTTTCTTTATTTAAAGGATGTGCATTGGGAGTATAATTAGTCTGGCCTACCTATTGAGTTTTAATACTCACGCTTGTAGTTTCCTTTTGTTTTCAGATTATTCTACAGGTTCCAGCGCAGGCTCAATCACCTTGGGAAATTTTTGGTATGGATTAGAGAGTGATTCTAGGGATCATATGGAGGAGACATGGGTGTCAGGTTCTATATGGGTTTTCTAGGTTTTTTGTTATTCAGTTGTTTTTTATTTAAGTTGTAAATGTATGTAATGAAAAGTCTGAAAATTATTTCCAATTTTATTTTTTTGTTTATTTATTTTGTTTCCTTTATTTATTTTCTTTGGGATAAATCATTCCCTTTATCTATTACAATTCCTTGGTGTTTTTTTCTAGCCTGAGTGGATCGGGAATGTCTCTTAGTCCTTACAACGAATCAACTCAGGTGACTGGTTTAGGGTCAACCCAAGTTGGTTCATGACAAAAACAGTATCAGATCATGTCGGCTCTTTAGTGGACCTTTCTTTTAGAGCACCCATCATTATTTTGGGATGTAAAGGTAGAAGGAGTAGGATTGTCGGTATTTGAGGTATAGGAATTGGAAGCACATCATGAACCCTTGCTCGTTCCAAACCTCGAGTTAGCATAAAATGTTCAGGCCTATTGGATTCCTTTGACTCTTGTGAATTGTTTTATATTGGGAAATGAAAAGGGAGTTGGGAAAGTAGCCTTTGTGATCTTGAAGGACCTAGAAATCCATGTAGAGCTGGGGAAATTTCTCTATAATTCTCTTTATGATGGTGGTGTAACTAGCATATGGTTTCCAACCATGTGTCTAAGTCACCCACCAACATTAGTTTCCCCATGTGGATCGTTTAGGTTTTACTTAATTCCGAGAGTTATTTTGTAAAGCTCTTTTTGGTCCAATGGACCAATTGGGTTGGGTCCTTGGTTCCTTCTCATTGATTAGAGTGCACCCCCATGAAGAACCAATGTATGTTTAGAATGTGGTCATGAGTGAATTCCCTAGTGGTAAACCCTCTGGTTGATCAATTAAAGGTATTCCATCATGGAATCTGGAACTCGAATCTACCTATTTCCTTTTTCAGTTGAGTGAGTCCTCTTGCAACAAAAGTGTGGTGGTGAGTTTGGTCGTAAGAGGATGTTATTGATGTTTTCAAGAATCATGTGTTGGATGGGACCTGGTATAAAAGGAGAAGTTTTTTTCATGGATTTCTAAAGCCTGACTACAAGGCAGGAGATACTTCAACCATCATATCTCCATCCATAGGCCCCGGAGTGAAGCTGGCCCGTAGTCAAGAGAACCCCAGCTGTTTGGAATGTATTTCATCTAGGATTTTTTCTCTGTATGAGAAGTGGTGGTAGTTTAATGCTACTATATAGTTTTCTTATTTTCTGTTATTCCGCTTGGTGAAATGTGTCATGGGAACCTTGTTTCCATGTTGTGACCCGTATCAGTGGTAAATTTTTCTCCTTAGTTATAAGGAGGCATAGTCATATCTTTTTTTTAAGATCTCAATGGTTGTGTTCCGTCGAATACGAGCCTCCTTTTTATGGCCCTTTCATCTTTCTTGTACTAGTTAATTTGGTTTGTTGGTGGTTACCTAGGAAATATTGAGCATTTGTTGTATGTCTATCATGGTTTTGATGGCCCATTAGTTGGGTCCTTCTCTCCCCACCCCTTTTGGTGGGGGTTTTGGGTCCATGTAAAAAAATTGAGTCTGTTTGACTTCATTAGTTATTATGTTGGGGAGACCCATAGTGGGTCTCACATAGTTACCCCTAAAGAAGTTTTGAGTTAGACTTTTTCTTATGGTGGGGAGTCTATTCGGGCTTCCTCGTGACATTTTTTTAGTTCTATTCTTGGTATTGGTTGGTAGTGGGTGGTCATGTGTGAAACCACCTAATTTTATGTTCTCATTTTGAGTAAAATGTTGAGATGTAAGGGTTCCATCATTGGTTGGAGTAAGGTTTTAAGAGTTACTCGTTGGATGTGGTTTAAGCTCATTTGTTGGTTTTGAGAGGGTTTTTGTGTTCCTCTTGGTGTCATTCACGATGATGTGTTTTAAGGATGAATTGAGGGTGGTGAAAAATAGTTTATTTCTATTTGATGATATTTAATGTGTGCATATGTTAAGGCTATATTTATCATTTTGAAAGTTCTGTATCTTTCTAGATCGATCAACTGGAGGTATATAAGCTTTTGGGGGTGGGCGGCACTTAGCAGGAAGCCTATTTTAGTCTCCTAAGTTCATTGTGTTAGTCTTTCTCTTGTTGGTGATGTTTTTTGACCGCTTAATTTATCTTTCTTTGGGAATATCCTTGAAATATAAAATATTATTGGTATTTTTTGGGGGTTTCGGTCTTGTGATGTATTTCTGAGGGAAAAAATGTTATTTTGGGGAGAATTTTCATACCCAGGTTTTGATTTTCATCTTGGTTCCAACTCAGTTCGGAGTTTGGGGGACTCTTTGTTTAAAATTTTGAATTTTTATTTAAAGATTACTGTTTTGACCTTAGTGGAACTAGACACATAGGAAGGGTAAGGTTTGGAGACCTTACATCCTAGTCGTTATTTAAAATAAATTAAAATCTTAAAAGAATAATAAAATACAGTGAATGAGTTGAAAATTTAAAATAGAGTTAAATAAATAATTTAGCTATAATAATGATAACATTATTTGGTGTATAATAATATTATTATTAAATAAATTATTATTATTATTATTAAGTATTTTATTATTAATATTATTATTATATTTATTGTTAAAAATGTTAATAATGTTGTCATTATTAAGAATGAAACAAGTTTTATAAATAATTTTATTTTTATGTCGTTATTATTATTATTATTGTTTTTATAGATGATATAATTATTTATGAGCGTTAATTATTAATTTTACCAAGATTTTTTTTTGAAAACCATTATTGTTAAAGTTATTTTTATTATTGAGAATTATTATTATTATTATTATTATTATTATAGATTAAAAACTATTATTATTAAGTTAGTTTCTATTTTCTTTTATTTATTTTCATTTTTATTTTTAGGGTTTCTTGGACAATCTCCCTTTTCCCTCTCTCCCTTCCATGAGCCCTCTCATCCTCCTCATGTTCCCCCCCCCCCCCTCATCTGAGAAAGCTCCTTCGACCACTCTTCTCCTCGCTAGCGCGACTCTCTGGTTGGCTTCCCTGGCGCTACTCCCTTCCTATTCAGTTTTCTCCAATGACCATCCCTGCTATGCACTCCTTCTCCAATGTCATCCAACTGTCATGACTTACCTCTCCAGTGCGATCTAGCAGGCATCGCCCCCTCTTCAATGGCACGACCCGTTGTCCCCTCCCTCTTCGGTGACAACCATCCTCCTCTTCCTCCAGTATTCTCATTTCCCCCCTACTTCGGTTCTTCCATGGATAGGGTTTGTTTAAGGTTTATCCCTAAAATATTTGGCCCAATTTGATATTTCAGGTTAGTTTGAGTCTCTCTTAGGTGTGGTGGGAGTATGATTAAAGTTTTTCATCGGATTACAAAAGTTTCTCTATTCTTGAGGTAGGACCACAATGCATAATTCCATTTCAATTAGATTTATAGTGATTTATTGATGTTTTCACCCCCTTTAATTACTAAATTAGCTTTTATTATTGTTAAATTAGTTGTATCATGTGAAATTTGTTGGTATTTCTGGGTATAAGCATTATTCAGCTAAATTTTTTTCTTGATTAGTTAATTTAATGTGTTCCTTGATTAATATGCACTGTGTGAATCTTATTTTTGGAAAAGTTTCATATGTGTTTGGTTCTTTTAAGTACCATGTTTATATGTATTGGAGTTCATTTTAGATAAAACTAGTGTTGTGTAACTGGTCAGTGTTTCATAAATTGCGCAACTAGTTTATTAAATTTTATAGGGGCTGTGTATTTTGTTTTGGTATATCACATGCATGCATTTGATCAAAAAAGCGGTTTTGATTTGGTTTTATGTTTAAATCCATGGAATACTTCTCAAAATTATTTATTAAAATTTTTAAATGTTTTATTAAATAATATTAATGGTTAGAATCATGTTTTGGAAATGTTTTGAGGAGCGCATAATTTTAAAATTGGATTTTAACATGTGGTGCATTTTTTTTAAGTTGCACATATTATGTGTTAGTCAAATTTCCTGGTTGGCACTTTTAGGTGATTAAAGTTTTTTAAAGATGATGTCTGGTAATGTTTTGAAAAATTTTCTAAGTTTTTTTGGATAATGGTTGAACCTTTTGAAGATAAAGGCCTATTTTTCATTTTGAAATGGCTATTTGGAAAACCCCTCTTGTGTTGGGTCTCCTACCTAGTTGTTTGATCATGATTTGGGAGGGTCCTCGGTATGGGACTTCTCTCATATGGTAATTATTTTAAGGTAGGGGACTAACCTTGAGGTGGTCGGGGTGGTGCCGGATTGTGTGGTGTGTGTGGTTATATATATGTGGATTTTTGTTTGAATGGTATGGTATACCCCCTTGTGAAATATATATAGGAACCTAGCATAGAAAAGAGGTTTACTGAGAATGATTGTTGCACTAGTCCAAGTTATTATACTAAATAGTGTCTCATAGAAGGTAGATACTCTAATTTATTATTATGTGATTGGGCCCCTCAACCAGGAAAGGTAGGGCGATGGCCGGGCGTTAGTGCATTATGACATCATTGAGTAGGGAATGCCTTCAGGATGAGTCACATGTATAGTATCTTATGGTCTTCCTCTGAGTTCCTAGTTATTCCCATGATGATCTGAAACTAGACTCGTTAGTGATTTACCTCATTTTGAGATTGTCTCCTTTGCTCTTGATTTTGGAGTTTCCTTGGTAAATCTTGAAAATGTGTTTTTGTTAAAAAGGTTTTAAGCCCTATTTCACTTTATAATGAAGAATTAATTTTTTTCACTTGGTTTTCTTTTTAACCTTATTTCCCATAAAATTATCTTATCTTCGCAATGAACCTTACTTTAAAATGGGAGGGAATTGGGTTGTGATGTGTTTATTTTGAAATGTAAATTAAGGAAAACCCTATGTTTATTGATTTTATTTCAAACCTAAAATCAATTTTTTCTTTATTTAAAGGATTTTCACTAGGAATAGAATTATCCATGCCTACCTACTGAGTTTTAATACTCACGCCTATAGTTTCTGTTTGTTTTTCTATTCTTCTGCAGGTTCCAGTATAGGCTCAATCACCTTGGGATATGTATGGTATGGATTGGAGAGTAAACCTCAGGGTCATATAGAGGTGACATGGGTGCCAATTTCCATTTGGATTTTCTAGTTTTTTCAATTGTTCAGTTATTGTTTCTTTAAGTTGTAAATGTAAGTAATGAAAATTCTGAAAATTGTTTCCAGTTTGGTTCACCCATTTATTTATTTATTTAGCCTTTATTTATTTTATTTGGTTGAAACCATTTCCTTTATATCTTATGATTTCTTGGAACTTTTCACCATCCTGGGAGGATCAGGAACACCTCTTGGGCCTTGCCACGGATCAGCTCGGGTGACTGGTTCAAGGTCAACCCATGTTGGTTCGTTATAGATTTGATTTATCTACATAAATCACACATAAATTATTAAGGAATATAAGTCACAATTGATATTCCAAACCAACATAAGATTATCTATTAGTGTGAAAAAAAATATAAAATTCTGATGGAAATCACATCCATTGTATGGGTCTTGATTCCCATTGAAAAGGGGTGTTTATTTTATATGGTTGGGAAGAAAATCAACATCAATGATATGTCTATTGTACAGGATTTTGTTGATTTATTTTCATAATATTTTTCTAGTATTCCACCAAAGCATGAATTTGAGTTCTCAATAGAACTTATACCAGGTTCTATACCTATTTAAAATACTCCCTATAGAATAACCCTGATTGAGTTATAGGAATTAAATAAGAAACACTAGAAGAACCTTGATAAGGGATTAATTTGGTCAAGTGTGTCACCTTGGGTTGAACCTATTCTTTTTTGTTAAAAAGAAACATGGATCAATGTGACTCTGCATTGATTTCATGAGCTAAACAAGATCAGAATCAAGAATAAGAATACTCTACCTCATATTAATGACTTTTTTGATTAATTGTGAAAATCTCAATACTTTACCAAGATTGACCATCGTTCTAAATATCATCAATTGAGGGTTAGGTAGGATGATATACCCAAGATAGTATTCCATCCAAAGTATGGACACTATGAGTATATAATGATTCCATTTAGTCTTATTAATTCCCCCACTATATTCATGGATTTAATGAATTGAGTTTTTAGTGATTTCTTTGATCAGTTTGTGGTAGTATTTATAGATGATATTATCATTTATTCAAGGATATAGTAAGATCTTAAAGATCACTTGATAATTTTACTAAATACCCTAAGTAAGGAAAAACTATATGATATATTTACAAAGTGAAAATTTTAGATATAAAATTATTCATTTTTTATTCATATAATCTCAAGAGATGGTATATCGGTGGATCCATTAAAGATGGAGGCTATTGAATATTGGTCTAGAGAAAACAATGTGACTGAGATCTTTAGTTTTGTGGTTTAGATAGATATTATTGATGGTTTATGGACAATTTCTCATGACTCTCTAACCCACTCACCAAGTTAACTCAGAACAGAGACAAGTTCCTTTTTATATATAAATGTGAGGAAAATTTCAATGAACTGAAGATAAGGTTAGTCAGTTCACCTATGATTATATTACCATGTACTGGAGAAGGCATTGTAATATATAGATATGCATAAAAAAGGTATTGTAATGTGTTCTCATACAGAATGACATGGTTATATCTTATGCCTCATGATAATTAAAGGTTTAGGAGAAAAATTACCCAACTTAGTATTTAGAGTTAGTTGTGGTAGATTTTTTTATTAAAGGAATGGAGGAATTATCTTTATATAGAAAAGTGTGTTATATATATCAACCAAAAAATTTTAAACTATATATTCACATAGAAGGATTTGAATATGTTCCAGAGAACATAGTTAGGGTTGATCAAATATTATGACTACTCAATACATTACCACCCAAGGAAAGTGAACAGGGTAGTAGATACTTTGATTCGAAAGGATCACACTAGATTATCCATGATAAGAATCACAAAAGATATAATATTTATATATTTTTTTAAGAATATATCTGTAAATCTTGAGGGAAGGGGAGAAATATTATCTTTATCAAATGAGTGTTCAACCACCTATAAAATTCAAGGTTAAAGAGGTGTAGAATGATAATATAGAGATACAAAAAAACGTGAGAAATTTTCTTCAGTTTAACCTTAATCATGATAGAATGATAGGGTTCAGTAAATATGTATGTGTTCTATCCAAAAAAAATTTGAAGAAAGATTTGTTAGAGGAATCTCATAGTTATTTATTCTCTATTCATCCTAGAAGTGAAAATATGTATAAAGATTTGAAGGAGTATTATGGTGGGATAGAATGAATATAGACATTACAGAGTTTTTTTATCAATTATAGGTATATCATAAAGTTAATGATGAGAGAAAAATGTCTAAGGGGATATTATAACCATTACCAATACTAAAATTTAAATGGAAAAACATCACCGGGGATTTTTTTCATTCGACTCCCCAAAACATATAAAGGGAGTAATACTATATGGGTTGTAGTTGATCACCTTAAAGATTTATCACACTCCATATTTATCAGAGAATATTTATCTCTGGATCAGATTTTTAGAATATACATTAAGGAAGTGGTAAGATTTCATGGAGTACCACATTCAATTGAATCTGATCAGGATCGAAGTTTTACCTCAAATTTCGGGTGAAGTATTCATAATTATCATAATATGGAGTTGAGTTTCATCACTTAATATCATACTGAAATATATGGTCAATATGAGAGAACCATTAAAACCCTATAGGATAATATTATATCCCATTATATTTTCTTTAAAATTTGGTTGGGATCAACACCTTTCTATAGTCGATTTGTCTTATAAAAATTTCTTACACTAGAGTATTCAGATGTCTCATTATGAAGCTTGATATGGAAAGAAGTTTAAAACTCTAACATACTAGGATGAAGTTATAGAAATAAAGATATTAGGACTAGAAAAAGTATAATAAATGAAAGTGAAGTTTAGATCCATTCATTAAAACATAAGGGCAACACAAAGTTGATAGAAAATTTAGGTTGATAATCATTAATGCAATCTGGAATTTAAAGTTAGTGAGAAATTATTTCTATGAATTTATCCATGGAATAATGTTATGAGATTTTGAAATAAAGGAAAAATAATCCCTAGGTACATTAGTCCCTTTGAAATTCTTGATCGTATTATGAATTTATCTTATCAATTGATACTTCCACTGAACCGCTCTCAAGTCCACGATGTGTTCCAGTATATTTCCATAGAAATTATATACCTGAAACTTCACATGTACTAAACTCAAAATTCATAACAATGGATCATGATATTTCTTATGAGGAACAACCGATGGAGATTTTGGATCATAAAAATAATGATCTATGAAACAAGACCACTCACCTGGTCAAATTTTTGTGGGGAAACCACCATCTTGAGGATGTTATGTGGGAACTTGAGGATGTAATGAGGCAGAAGTATCCTAAGTTTTTTTATACCAAAGTGATGTAATATTGAGGTATAAAAACATTTTAAGGGGGGAATAATGTAACACCCTAAGATTTTATGAAATATTTTTTCAAATAAATTTAATTCCTTCGATATCTTACATTACATGCAACACTGAATTTTAACAAACTATGATATAATATTAATATTATTGGTTAAACTTGACCCTCATAACCTAGAATTAAATTTAGTGGTATGAATAGGAATAAAAAAATTCATAAAATTTAGAATATTTTTTTTAGATAAATAAAATATATTTATAAATAAGTACTTAATTTTTAGTAAAGTCTTTATATGATTCAAAAATAGTTTTTCTCAAAAATGATTTGTATTGCTTTTTGTGAACAAATAACTGAATTAATTTTTGACAATTTTAGAAAATTTATTTTAAAATTTTAACATCATTTTTTGGAATAAACATTTCAAAATTATCTTAGGGTGAATTTTTGATAATTTTATATTAATTTTCGATGAATAGTGAAAATTATGATTTTTATTAAAAACATAATTTTTTAAAAACATTTAAAATTTTATATATTATTTAAAAATATTTTAAAAGTAAAATTATTTCAATAATTTAACTATTAAATCAATTTATTTGATTGTGATTAAATTCATGTTGAATTTTGATATTGAAACTTTTTATACTTATGAAAATATTCTCTTTGTCCCAAATCATTTTTTGGTAATTTCATAAAATCCACTTTAAGGGTAGTGGGAACCGACTGAATTACACCATAACGTGGGAAGGAAGGACATTCAAACTTCAAATTTCAGGGGCATAGTGACCCAAAAACCAAAACAACAGGTAGATCGCAAACCACCGCGTCAAAATCAGAATAGTAAAAATAGAAAAAAATGGATTCAATGATTTTTAACAATCATAATTATTATTTTCTAATAAGTTAAAATTATTTTTGGGACAAAATTAATAGTAAAAATATAAGAAAAAAAATTGTCGTGGTTAAGGTTAAAATGGGTTTACTGGGGGTTAAACTGAAAAGATAAGGGTTCAAATGACCTAAAAACTTGTAAAAATATATTTGGATAGATATATTTATATCTTTTTATATATCATCAATATTTTATCCTTTTTTCATGTTTAAAATGTGGGTACACCATTTTCTTTTCAAAAATTCCAAGTGTATCTTCTCCCCCACTTATAAAAGGGAACCCCCTCTCCTATCCTATTTACACTTAAAAAACCATTTAGTTCAGAATATACCATCCCAAATTACTTCATTAATTACGTACCCACATCCTATAGTACTTATTTTTATTATTAAACCCTCCTAGTAAGTCTTTGGTTATAAACATAAATAGGTTCTCCCAAGAAGAGGTAAAATTCTTAAACTTATGTTTTTATTTTATTTCTTTTTCTAACTCCTTAAAATATTCTGATATAATAAAACCATTATCTATCATATAATTATATTTTAATATATTAATTTAATAACCTATATCCATATCATATTCCATTAAATGGGAAACTAAACTGTCAATCGTGTGTATGGCAGACTACCGCCTCATGAACCGATGTAATTTTTTTTCCATCACCACCTCTCACAGATGGTTATAATGATGGATTTAACATATTTATATTATATTTATGAAATAATTATTCTTTTTTAATTATTTTATCACATATAACTTCTTAATTTTTATTTTTTTGGAATATGATAATGTCGCTCATGTGTACGGCCAACTACCGTCATGAGAAGATATGTGATTCATTTTTCATTTATGATTTACATAGAAGGTAATAAGGATAAATTTTAAAAAATGTGATATATATATGAAATAATAATGACTCTATGAAGGTTATATATTATTTACCTTCCTTTTGTTCCTTCCATCAATAAAATGGAAGTAGTTTTCAGGTGTACGTACGGCCTATTGTCCCCATGATCAGTGTAATTTGTTTTATATCTCTAACTTTAATGGATTTATATGAATAATTATGTAATTAATATTTATTATATTTATATAATGTTTAACATTATTGAGATAATGTAACAATTATCAAATTAAAGGGACCAAAAATAAAAAATCCAAACATACATAAAAAACAAAGTAGTTATTACCTGAAACATGATTTTAACAAGGAATTGTTAATAAACTGGTAATAAAAGGTTATAAGAAAATAATATATGGTATGATATATATAATTATTGTTTTTTAATATATTTATAATAAAACTATATTTATTATATATGAGTTTTGAACATGTATTAAGTAATTCGAGACTTAAGGTAAGGGATTTCTAGTCTCACTTTTATTTTTGGGAGTCATATTCCATATTAACCACTCATTTATTTTGTGTGGTGTATATACTAACCCTTTTAAATTATATATTATTAATATATTTATTTTCAGTATATTTAATGTTTAATTTTATTTTATTATTTAATGGATCTTATGATTCAAAATATTACCAAAGGGGTAAGGGATTTTTGTCTCACTTTTATTTTTGAAGGACACATTCCTTATAAACCACTTGTTTCTTTTGTGTTGTGCATATAATATCCATGAATTTATTTTATAATTATTATATTGAAAATTATGGGATATAAATATCCATATAATTTTCTTTCTTTCATGGGGATTATGATTTAAAAGATTCTAAAGTGGTATCATCTTTATGTTACAATATCTTTGTTTATTGGGGTTGTTTATGATTATGCTTCTAATGATGAGATCTTATGATATACCTATAAAGAATCATATAAATTTTCTTATACTCATGTTATTTAATGAAAATAAATTTTCTTTCTTTAATTGTACTCTCTTTATGTATTCAATAATCCAAAAACAAATTTAAGGAAAATCGACTTTATTTCTCTCATCAATTGAAAATCCTTTTTATTTTATGTCAATGTTTTCTAAAAATATTTTAAATAAAGTTTTTACTGATATATAATTATTATCAAACAAATTTTTACACATTTTTTACTTTTAAAAAAAATAGTTTAAAAGTAATATTCTATTAATTTTCCTAACGATGTACTTTTTTCATTTTTATATAAAATGTGAAAGTAATATTTGTTTTAACATGTACGGCATGAGTGGTATTTTCCACCATAATGATAACTCAATGTTTAAAATATTAATTTATAATTTTCAAATAATATTTTTAAATAAAATTATTTTCAATTTTTTTTTGAACTTTTAGTTTTAAAAAAGTGGTTTTAAAAGTGAAAAGGTTATTTTCCTCAATAAATGTTCCAAGTGATCGTTCAAAATAATTTTCCATCTATGATAACATCCTTTGATGTTATGTAATATTTAATTGGTATTTTATTCAAGGATACCATAAATATTCTTTATTTGTATGGTTTATGATTATTATGGATAGATATTTATGAAACCCATTCCTTTTACATAGGTTTTTTTGTAATGAATTAATTAGATTATTATGAAACCCATTTCATTTCTATGGGGTATGCTATGAAGAAATGTTTATGAGACCCATTTACTTTCTATGGGTTATGATATAATAAATGTTTTATGATCGTGTTGAATAAAAAATTATGTATTATGTGATAGGTAAAACCTATATCTCCCTCCAATGCATTGGTTAAATATTTATATCTTATAAGATAAATAGGACCGGAATGGGGAATGATCCTAGTTCAATAAGGAACGTTGTCCACTTTGATAGTCTTGAGAGTGAACCCTAACTACTAAGATGTTATATGGAGTGAACCCATTCCACTATAATAGTTTTATAAATTATCCTTGACTACTAAGGAATTAATTTTATATACTTCTGTATATGTCATAAATCTATGTCTTATGCCAATGTTATTATCTCATGAATCAAGTACTTTGATTACATTATTATTCATATATTATGAACTTTCAAGATTTATGAAATGACTCATTTTTATGATCTATGATATATAGGTTAGGGTTTTCAAATGTTATTTTCTTTTCCTCATACCCTTATGCTCATGTTATCTTGATATCTCCCTTGTTTTTCCTTACTGGGTATATGATCTCACCCCTTCTTACATTTCCTTTCCACAGGTTATGAAGAAAGGTATTATATATGATATGTCTAAGAAGGTTTATATTTATTAATATCTTAGTGTGATATAATATAGTTCACCTATGAACTATTTTCTTATATATCCACGTTTCCAAAGGCACTAGACCTATACAATTCTGGCATGGATTATTATGTTATGTAATGAATTTCTATCTATTACGATGTAATATCTATGTATGAAAAGTGTGTTTCATTATATCAATGTTGTCTATTATTTAGGGAGTCTTGGATATGTGAAGAGATCCAAGTATAAGTTTATTTGATAAATCAAGATCTCATTCATATGGATTACTAAGAAAATATTCTAGGAATACA
Organism: Viscum album; assembly: GCA_963277665.1. NCBI lineage: Eukaryota > Viridiplantae > Streptophyta > Magnoliopsida > Santalales > Viscaceae > Viscum > Viscum album. Next base: position 1,026,676,097 of record OY728141.1, on the reverse strand, counting down.
TCAGTATAATCCCTCACAATGGGCATGTCTTCATGCATTATTCTCTCCTTGGTATCAATCATTTGAGAAAGATATTCTTTCTCATAAGGAAATAATATCATTACTTGATAAGGAGATTACAAATGAGATTCATCCTCCTCCTTCTAGTTATAAAGAATCATAGGATGACTCAGGATATGAAGAGTGATCTCCCTCTCCCAATAGTTGATGTTGGATTTATATAAGAACAGGTAATTGATACCCAATATAGCATCAAACTCAACCAAAGTAAGTAGTAAAATATTACCTAGGAGGTTTGGTCCTCAAACATTGGTTGATGATGAGTTATATACTTGGGATGCAATAATTTATCTGTTTATTTTTCTCACAAATAGTTCATCTCCTGTGTTTTGTGGTGGTTTTTGAATAGTTCTACTAGACTTTAAAGATATAAAAGAACAAGTAAAACTAGAATCAAATATAATATTTTCTATTCTTGAATAAATAATCAGAGTACCTATCACTACATCATTGTAAAGATCCACCTCAATAGTAATGGTAATATATTCAATTCCTTTATCTCTAGACCTTAAAGGTTGTTTTCATTTATTATCTATAACAACCCTTGGATTATTTCATTAGTTCACATAATTTTTATGTTCATTATTATTAAAAAATTATACCATAGGATGAGGTTTGATCTGAACCTTATTTTCTTTCATTACATTAGTGGTTTATTCATCTCTCTTTATCATTTATTACCCTAATTCCCTTATTTTTTACACTTGAAGCATCTCATGGTTCACTTCAGATAGTTTTTGGGATGTTTCTTCCCACAATTTTGACAAGTGGGAAGTTGGGTTTTCTTTCCACCATTTGATTTATCCATAGATCTGCATGAAGTAAAATCCATTTTATAATTTTTATCTCTAGTCCCATTAGAATTTTTAGAGTCATCGATCAACATCTCAACCTTAAGGGTGTGATGGAAAATATCTTCATAGTTATTGATGTCTATAATAGATAAATATTTTTATAGACTCATATTTAACCCACTAAAAAAGATGCTCGTCTTACTTTAAGTGTTGATGATGAAGCTTCAAGAATACCATTAAAATCCTAGTAAGTTTTCTACATATTCCATGATAGAATCATCATACCTTTTATTTGGTTTAAGAAACTCCCTTTTTATTTTAAGATGGATTGGTTAAGGAAAATATTTATTGAAAAATATTTTCTTAAATCCTTTTTATTCCATGAAATCAATTTCATTTGTGGACTTTGTGTTCTTTATTAGTGTATGTCACTAATAATATTTTCCCTCCATGTGATAAACAACAATTACAAATTTCTCTTGTTTTGAGCATTGGAGTACAGATAATATCTTTTCAATGGAGTTAATCCATTGTTCTATGATGAGTGGATCAAAAGATCCACTAAAATTTGGAGGTATTTTCTGCATAAATTACTTGACCACAACTTTCTCTTTCTTATGAGAATGAGTTCATTCGGTATGATTCAAGTTATTATTCCTAACATGTGTCATCTGATCTATTACTACCATAAAGTTCTCATATCCCACTCCCATAAGGTTAGGCATCTCATTAGGTAAATAATCATATTTCCTATCATGTTGGTTTTTGGCATGGTTCCTCCTATTTCCCTCCATTAACTAAAATAAAAAAATGGGATGAGAATACTTAAAATAAAAATTATGTAAAAATGGAAACTATGAACATAAAAGAAATAACTTATAAATGAAAAGTGTATACTAACTTACAAGTCTCTATATTTAAATATATATTATCCATGGTAATTTTTCTATTAATTTTTATAACATAACAATCTTCAATTCTTTTATAATGGTCTATAAATAGTTTGTGAATTTTCCAAAGTATATCCCTTGGTAGTGACAAATCAGGTGTGCAGCAAGGCCTCTTTATCATGAACTAGGTAAATATTGAGTTAATACCCAATTCAACCGTTTTGGTGGTTATTACCACTTGGTAAAACTATTTTAGATCCACGCCAACTTGTAGTATCTAAATAGGGATTTAATTATTTAGAAACCACTCACTTTGTAGCATCCCAAACCCTGTTCAATTATAAGTAACCAAACATTGTTGGACACAATTCCTCAAGCATGCCTCCCTATATTATAAAGGTTTTTTACTAGTACCAAGGGTCTATGGTTGTATGGTAGGGAGACTATACCCTCATTATCAGAGTGTATCATAGTGGTATAGAATAATAGTAAGAAATAAAAATATAATAATAAATGAACTTTGGAAATATAAACTATCAATATATAATAAAAAGGTGGAAGTTTAATCAAAATCATATACAAAAATGATAATCATATCATGATGTTATACAAAATGGGAAGTACATGGGATACAAGGTATAGGGATATGCAGTATTCTATACAAAAATAAAAAATATGAAAAGATGTATCCACTAGAATAATGATCATAAGCCCAGCCCTCTATAACTATACTCCATCCTAGGACAGTAAATCGGGAATCCAAAGCTGGATGTTTCCCTTTGTCCCTACCTACATCCATAAGGTCTATTTAGAAACCAAGAAGTAGCCCAAACAGGGTGTGAGATATACTCAGTAGGCCCCCACCAATGGTATCCAGAACTATCCAGTCTATTTATATAAGATGAAAAGTGTGTGGGTAATAATAAATGTAAGATAGTAAATAAATAAATCACATCATACTGGGTTCCTTAGGGGATACTCGACTGACACTACCTGCTTCGTCCAAATCCGTATATCCCTGAATATATGTCACCCAACATGTATATTTATATATATAAAGGTATTTATATATATTCCTCATATACGTATAGGAAAATATGTGTGTATATATGTGTGTGTGTATTAATAGTTAGGACGTGAGGCATAATCCTAAGACGTTTCCACTTAATTATAATGGGGTTTCATAACTCTTGTGGCATATGATCCTGCAGATATAACTGATCCATTATAAAATTCAAGTAATAAGAATGGAATTAACTCAAGAATGTTATTTGGATTATCATTCACATATTTAGTTTTTAATTAATTGGAAACCTAGGCCCATCCAACGTATTCTATAAAAAGTAACCCAGGTATCGCTCTAGGTGTACTATAAAACCCAGCACCATAGGATTCCATCCAAGGATTTCAATATAAGGAACCCAAGTATCACTCTCAGTAGAGTATATAGAAAAACCCCTCTAAGACCATACATATTATACCATATAGGGAAACATGTATTGCTCATATCATGGTATAGCAACATTTCCCATTAATCTCATCCAAGGTAATCCACTAGGGAACCATGTATCACTCATGGGTAAAGTAGATACATATTCTCAATGATCTCATCCAATGTATTCTATAAAAGAAACCATGTTTCACTCCTGACTTGTTTCACTTAAATTACAATTTATAATTGTTAAGATTGATGATCCCATCCAAGGAATCCTAAATTGGGACCCTTATATCACCCTTGACTTGGTGTAAAGGAATAGTCATAGCTATAATTAAACTCATACCATTAAAATGATACATTTTAGTCATGTTGTACAATTAATTTAATAAGGTTAATTCAAGATACAACAAGAACAAAAAAGGTTCTATTCACATGGTCTACCATTTTCCTTTTTTAAAATTCAAAATAAATTACATTCAAAAGGGTCAATTCAACACACCCTAGTTGGTGATTAAAATTAATTCCAAGACATGAGGCTCTTATAAATTTAAGGAAGCTACACCCTTTGGGGTGTCTCTCATAGATTTGGTCATCCTTTGAAGATTATTAGTGGGTTTCTAGGACTATAATAATCATGGTAACATCATTTTCTTTAGTTAATCATATATTTAGGAGGTGTATTCAGAAGTGTCTAGTGTGCGACACAATAGTGCACCATATAAAGTAATGATACTTTAGGAAAAAAGAACTAGACCACCAACCTCATTCTTAGGATGGTCCATTCATCCATTATTAGGCTTTTATTTGAGGCAAAATGATTGAAATTATAATATTATAAAAATTACCTATAAATAGGGTGAATTAGTTTGCTCGAAGTTAGCATTGAATGTGAGAAGAGAAAATGAAATAAGAGGCATGAGAATTCATAGACTTATTGATATGCTTCTAATGCATATGACATTGTTTGATTCAAAGATCAAATTAGGTACATCCACCAAAAGGGAAAATAGGATGAGGTAGGTGTGTATAGGAGACCTCCTAGTTGAATGGGGGAGGAAAAAGATGGAGGAAACTTTAAAGGTTTAGAGGGGAAAATTTTTTTTCTTTAATGAGGTACACAGTTAGGTTGTGTGGTTAGGATAACCGTGAACCAACCATGCATATCCCATGACCCAAGATCCATACCTCACATGTTTTTGATAGAGTGTTTGAGATAACCATGTGCCAACTATACAGTGCAACTAGTTAAGTGGCACTAACCATACAGCTAGGCACGCAGTTTGGAAAAATGTGTGTAGCCCTTGCCCCACCTCTAAATTTTACTACATACATTATTAACATCAATGTTCCTTATATTACATTGTTTAACAAACCATGTGAAACACTTTTCAAGGCCACATGGTTTCATCTAATGGGATGCATGATTTAAACAAACTGTGTGCCTTGTTTGTTTCTCTTAGAAAGTGATTTTTTGGAGCTCATTGCTCCCAAAACTCATCCAAACTTATAGGACATTTCTAATGCCTTAAATATCATCCAAAAAAACACTTATAAGTTTTAAAACTCTCATAATTATGTTCTGAGAATCAATATATGATTTATACCATCTACCAAACTAAAAGTTTGAATTCCTTCGGAATTTCAACTAGTCCAAAAACATAGGACATTAAAATCACCCCATCTTAAAAATTCTCATCCCCAATAATACATTGAGAACAATAAAAACATATCCTAGCCTACTTGGTTTGGTAATTCCTACTAAAATGGACATATTTCATTTCCCACACCCAATGAACCTATAAGTGATACCATAACACGTGGTACTTAAACCACTAACCTTGAAACAATGATAATATTCAAATCTAAAACACCAATACAACATTTACCCGAGATCGTATAACCCAACACATGATCATGTTGCCATCACTTTTCACCATTCAGCTTATAGAACTTCCCACCATAGGTTCTAGTCTTAAATGGTAAATTTTGAACCATGGTAATTTCACCATCATAATTGCCTATGGAATTAGTTCTTGAGTTTCCTAACAATACTCTCGGATTTTTTATCAACTTACACATGAGGACACTACCCCCAGACCTCAATTTGATTGTTACGATCAAACTGTTATTGAACAAGCTCATACTAGTCACCCTTGACTAACCTTTAAAATGAATCATTCATATCCCAATAGCATGCTAAACATGGTTCCTTACCAACCACATACAAATTTTATAGGAACTCGAGTCAAACTACTTCAGTTGACTAATTTCAAGAGTTCTCATCTTAAACTACCAATGCTTCATTTAAAACCAATCTTGAAATCCTTTATCCCAAGGCATACCAATATTGTCTCGAGAATGCTCACCAAATCCCATACCCAAATTCAAGTGAATTCACCTAATTGAACCATCTCTTGATCAAAATTAATCATAGTTATATAACACTAATACTAATATTATCCTAATCCTGCATCCATGTATCATCAAAAGATACTCTAAGCTTAACCCTCACATTTGGATCTCACCCAAATCCATAATCAAACTTGTACCTCGAATTTACCAAATATTCCAACCATATAATAATTCCATTTATTTAATAGTATATGAGTGACAAAATGAACATCCAATGACCATTTCCAAGATTCCATGACCCTTAACACATGTGGGCCTCCCACTAGTAACTGATGTCCCACTCCCCACCTTAAGAGTATCCAATTCATCACCCCAATGAAATGATTCGTGGGTTGCCACATCACATTCCAAAATATAATAGTTGTAAGGGATAATATAAGAATACATTCATCCCAAGCATTAATTTAAATATCACTCATCACTTGTTCCCACTTTCTGAGAATGGTTTTCATAGTGAATGTAGAATTGAATCTTGTAATGAGGGTCACCAACCTTAAAGGGCCAATAGTGTACTATGCACCACTTGGATTTATTTAAACCACTCCTTGAGTGAAACTCCTAAATATTCCTTTCATCAAACCATAATATATGTTTAGAAAGGTATATTGGAATACATTTGATGCTCACTCAGTGTACTCATTGCGATTTTAAGATAGGGGACATGATCAACTCTAGACTATAACTACACTTAGATTTTATCGTCAGGCGTGTATAGCTCTCCCAATCCACACTCACATAAAGAAGGATACATTTTCCTAAACCAATTCCAGTCACCACATATTATGACTATTCATGTCTAGGTCCATTCATGGGTCAACTATCTCACTTCACTCGGTTTATTCTAAGTTATCCCTTATAATAGGGTGCTTCATATAATTTTCCCCAAAGCTCTAGGTCACCTTGCCCTTAAGTGTCACATTTGATACTACTAATACTCAACCCATTCACATCCATTAAATGACATTCTATTTTAATATTCCTTATGTGAAACCATTATAAACTAAAATTTTCTAACTCATTTAGTGTACCTCCCATAGAACCTAATTCAAGACCTGACTCACGCTCCCCCTGAGTCATTTATCAACAAGGTCAAGTTGATCATGCTATAAAGAATGTTAGTATTTGAATACATAATGATTCCCCTTGTAACCCCTCTAAAAAAGTGGAAACCTCACCTATGCATTGATTTATCAAATGACCATCTACCTCACGATGTCATTTAAGAAAAGAAAGCATCAAACTCATAATTACTAGTCAGTATGTCCATGTACTCAAATAATCTTAACCATATAGCCATTTTTGAAATACAAGCACTCAGGGTTCTTTTTGTGGACTGGAGGAATCATCATTACTATACTACAAAACCTGATCACACCACGTGCATTATTCTTGAAATAATCATAACATCATCTCACTTCCAAAAAAGTGAATCTATAACCTACAGGCCAATCCCTCTCATAGGTTTCCTTGAAACAAGTAGAAAGCTAACCTATTAGGGTCTGATCCAAAATAAAAGACTTTTGGGTCTTCCACATATCCTTGAGGTCAATTTCATGAGAACCATTCTCTACTTGAGGGAATCAATTTCATGAGACTAACACTATCTAAAAATATATATGAAAGATGTAAAATAGAATTAAAAATAAAAATCATTGACCTAAAAGGGTCATGATGTAAAGGTTAAGGGATAAAAGATAACACTCATCAGGTATCTATATATGAGAATACCCCCTTTAGGTTCAACTGACTAGATAACCACCCACTTAACTGGGGGTTTCATTTCAGAAACCAAGAGTCCTACCTAACTCAAATGATTAAGGAATAGCACTTAGCATGCCTGAGAGTTTATATCAAAAATTTACCATTTTTTTGTCACTAAGGTAACTACCTTAATGGATAACCCCTATTTAAGGTATGATGCTTTGAACCTAAAACTATGTTCACACCTAAAATATCAAGGATCTACCACCTATCCTTTTACTTTAAGAAACAACAGAAATGGACACCTGATACCTATAGGCAATACTCACATTCAAGCTCAAGAGTCTCTCAACGAAACATTACAAATAACACTTACATGAGGGTTCACTAATATTAAAACCTCTAAAATGATTCATTTTAAATCACTTAAATAGTTATCATTTCATAAAAAAATTAAAACAACTCATAGTTGATGTATAACAAATACCAATTTTAAAAGCACTATACTAAACACTTTATTTAGATAATGGCTAGAAGCTTAGCTATATTATCATATAATTTAATTTTTAACCAATTACTTACTAATTTAATCGGTTCATAAATTATCATAACTGGTCTCAGTTAAAGAAAATGTTATTTTAAATCTATGTAGAAAAATAGTCTTTAGGTTGAAATTGGAATTTTAATTAACTGAGGCCTCGTAATAATACAAATAAAAAGAAATTAATTGGTCCTTATCATGTTATTGGACTGTTCAAGTAATAATCCACCATATGTTTATATTTAACACCATATAAGTAGCTTCAGACACTTTAAATAACCATCCCATTAAGACTAGCTTACCCCAATGGGGTTAAGTACCAAGGTATATAATGATTAAAGCGAACAACGAGGATCCCATCATGTCAATCTGGGATCAATTATATGGGTAGTCATTCCCAAATTATATAGAAAATTATATATAAAATTATAATTGGAATCTCATTTAAATACAACCCATAGTAGTTATTTCATTCAATATTTAACATGCCCTTAATGGGTTTATATCATAAATATAATTCCATAACTGAAATACTTGAATCCAATTGTGCATTTATGGATTCAATCATATTTTTATTCATGCCTGAATGATAGAGGTATAATCCTGTGTAATTGCAGACATTGTCTATAAGAATTCCAATTTAGCATATATCAAAGTTTCGTTAGATGAATTACCATTACCAAGTTATAAAGGTACTTGACTTTATAAGTTAAAATTGGAATTCATGTAACTGAAACCATTTTATCACACTTTTTTTTAGAATATAATAAGTCTAAAATATATGGTTTGATTATATGGGTAATTATTCCCCAATTTATAAAGTAACCATACACTTTATAAATTGAAAATTTGGAACCCATTTAATCGAAACCATTAATGTTTCATCTCATACAACCAATGTAAATGTCTCAGACATAAAAAAATTGGTTGGTTAAATATAATTACACTACCAATATATATGGGAAAACACCATTTAGGTTGATTAATACACTTTATTTAACCATCCATATTTCATAATTATAACTAGGCATTCTATTAGAGGGAAATAAATATAGGTAATCAAGAAAACATGATGTAAAATTAAGCATGATGATAAATAAAACATCATGGTATACAAGAAATCATGATGATTAAATCACTTAATCTAGATATATATGTAATCATGCTAAATAATTACCCAAGTAGGGTATACAAGTCATCATGAAATGGGAAATCTATGATGCAACCTACATGGAATGGCATATGTATGACATGTAAATTCTATGTGCCTATAATGATGCATGTAAAAACACTTCCTTACCATACCAGGATAAGTTTAAATTTCATAAATCATAAATCAATAACCAGTAGAAGTATAAAAATCACCCAATGTGAAATAATTACCAACTCTGATACAGATCAACAGTCTCGTCACTAGAAGATTGATCTTTCCCTCATGCATGGGTTGTCCAGACCCAGTAACAAGTTATTTATCAAGTGTTGACATATTACTAATATTATTTATACCATACCAAAATTTTAATTAAAAAAGAAAATTTTATTTGATACCACTTTGTAGCATCCTGACCTGGGATCCACTAAAATGATTCCCTGAGTTAGTCGGTCACATAGCCTTAATCACACCTACCCTTATTCTAGAGGTTTTCGACTAGTATTGAGTGTCTAAAGGTGGTAAAATGGGGATAATATACCCTCTTTATTAGTTATAGATATAATGGAATCAAAAATAAATAAATAATAGTGGAAGAGTAAAATTATTTCTAACAAAAAATAATAAATGAAGGTATAACCATGCATAAACATGTTGCAATGTACTAAGAATACAGTAAGTGATAAATACAATACAAGGATAATAATAGAAAAAAAAAGTCTAAAAGGAAATCCCCATGATAATCCTAAGCATAAGATCGGTTCTTTTCTCCTTTACTCCATACTAGGACAGTAAGTTAGTCATCCAAAGCTGGATGCTTCCCTTCATCCCTGCCTGCAACCATAAGGTATGTTTGGGTAACAACTGGTGGCCTAAAAAGTGTGTGAGATATACTCACTAGGACACCACCAAAGGAATATAAAACTATCCAATCTATGTATATAATATGAGTAGTGTATGGGTAATAATAAATGTAATATAGTAAATAAATAAATCACATCAGACCAAGTTCCTCTTAGGATACCCAACTGACAATACCTGCTTCGGCCTAAACTAGATGTCACTGAATAGATGTCACCCTGCATATATATTTATATATATATATAAAGGTATGTATATATATTCCTCATATGTATATTGATATATATGTGCATATATATAGATATGTAGTAATATTCATGACCCGAGGTGTAATCCCATGGCATCTGCACATATTTATAAGCGGGTTTCATAACTCTCATGGAATATGAAAATAGAGATAAAATTGGACCATCATAAAAAAAAGTAATAATCAGGGATCAAACTCATGAATATTATTTGTCTTGGAGGAGGCATCCTTAGTTTTTAATTAATTTTAATCCTAGGACCGCCCAAGGTATTACATAAAAAGGAACCTAGTTATCTCTCCAAGCTAAAACCCATCACTGTAGAAGTCCATCCAAAGAATTCTATATAAATAAACCAAGTATCACTCATTGAAAAGTATATAGGTAAAACCCTATGAACCCATCCATGGTATACCACAAATGGAAATGGGTATCACTTGTGTATTAGTATAGAAACATTTCCCACCGAGATGGTCCAAAGTAATCCACTAGGGAACCAGCTTTTTCTCATGGGTAAATAAATGCATCCTCTTGGTGAGCCCATCCAAGGTATTATATAAAATAAACTATGTATCTCCCATGAAAAATTAAAATTCAATTAAAATTTCTAATTTTTAGGCTCAAAAATCCCATATAATTCATACTTAATTAATACCCTTGTATTGCACTTAGATTAGTGTAAAAGAATGGTCATATCTAGAATTAAACTCTTTCTATTCAAATGATAAATTTTAGTCATATTGTCCAATTTATTTAATATGATTAATTAAATATCCAAAATTAAGAGAAATGGTTTATGAACACGGCCTACCATTTTCCTCTGGTTCAATTCAAAATACATTACACTCACAAGGGTAAATTCAACACCCCATAATTGTGGTTCAATTTAATTCCAAGGCATTAGGCTCTTAGGAAATTAAATAAGGAACACCCTTATGGGTGGATAACATCAAGGTGGTCATCATTTTATGTTGATCGTGGGTTTCTAGGACAATACTAAACATGAAAACATAATTTTATTTAGTAAATTATATATTTAGGGGGTGTTTTTGGAAGGGTTTGGTGAACGACACAATGGAACTCCATATAAATTAATGAGACTTTAGTGAAAAATAATTAGAATACCTACCTCATTCTTATAATGATTCAATCATACATTTTTAGGATTTTATTTTATCTAGAATGAAAGAAATTGGATAATTATACAAATTTCCTAGAAATAAGGAAAATTATCTCACATGAAGTTAGCACCAAAGGCGAGAAGAGAAATTGAAATGAGAGGCATGAGAAGTCATAGAGATATTGATATGATTCCAAGACACCTAAAAAAATTAAATTTAGAGATAAAATGAGGTAAATCCACAAAAAGGTAGAAGTGAAGGGGTAGGCACACATGGGGGACCACCTGGATGAATGGGGGAGGAAAAATAAGGAGGATCCGTTAATGGGTCAGAGGGAAAAATCATCATTTCCCCCCTTTAATTAGTAACATGATTAGGCCAAGTGGTTTGCCTAACCATGAACTAACCATGTAGTGAACACTACCTAAGACACATACCCCACATGATTTTTCCACATGATTTAGGCTAATCATGCAATGATACTAGTTAAGTGGCACTAACCATGCAGTTAGGGGAACAATTTAGAAAATTGTGTCCATCCCATGTGGCCACCTCTTCAATTTACTATAGACTTTATGAAAATTCATACACCACACCTTTCATGGTATAAAAATCATGTGACACCCATTTTAGGGTCGTATGGCTTCTCGTGAGGGGGTGTATGGTTTAACCGAACCATGTGCCTTGACTATTTCTCTTAGAAAGCAATTTTTCAGAGTTTGTCTCTCCCTAAACTCATCCAAACATACAATACACCTCTTAGGCCTTAAAACACATAAAAACAACACTTTTAAGTGTTAAAACTCTTATAATAATGTTTTGAGACTCAATTTAATATTTGGACCATCAACTATATGAAAATTTTTAATTAATTTGGGATTTCAACTCAACAAAAAACACGGTACCTTACACGCTTTATGTTTCTCCAAAATTCTTGGATATTCTATTATACTTAAAATTATCCCTAGTATTATCACTAAATTATTATATCCCTTATCCTAAAAAATAACTATACCTTATTATTATACCAACTATATAAACCCAATCCTTTTACATATATTATTACATGACTTTTAACATAAACATCCAATAAACACAACCCAAATGTCATGAGGCCTATTATATTTGGAAGACTAGGTTTATAATACATCAAAAGAAAAAACACAATGTATTTATTTTATTCTCCATAATTATCTCCTAAATTCCTTTGATCTCCTAAAACTACATAGGATAACTTGGGTATTACATAAAATAAAAGGGTTAAATATAAATCCTATTAAGAGAATAAACATGATAATAAGACACAATATGTGAGTCAAATGGCGTAACGTGATATCATAAAAGAGAAGGATCGTGAATAATCACATGGGATGATAACATAATGAATATGGAATCATAATATCATGGAAATATAGTAAATTTGTAGAACCATATAACATGAAATAAGTACAAGTCAAGGCTAACTTTCAAGATAACATTACATGGTGTAAAAAGGCCCATCATGGATTAAGTTTACTTCATAATCCCATACATAATGTCTCATGAGACAAAAACATTACCCAATGAATTGGAGTGATATTTGGGAACATCCATCATAACATGTACATGATTATGTGTTCCATAAAAGGAAATCAATCACAAATCATAAATAGAAGAATTTTCCATGGAAATAAATGGGTTTTATAATCTTGCCTCATATCATAATCAAAGGATATTCCATAAATATTCCAAATAGAGGAAGGAATTAAATATTTTTGATTTTTATATCTGAGTACATAATTATGGGTCTCAAAATATGGTGTTTATTTGTAAAAATTTCATGATAAAGGGTAGATAATTGTTTATTTAAATGATCTTTCAAAACGGTGTTTTATATAATGGGTTAATGAATTTTGGAGAAATAATAAGTATGGAATTTTCATTAAAAACTAGAGGAAAAACAGAATGGTTATAAATAAAATAATTATTTATTTATTTAAATAATTAATTGAATTAAAGTCTTTAAATTATCATTATATAAAATGATTAATGGATAGAAAATTTTTCCTTAATTGAGTTTGATTTTAAAGAAAGAATTTGATAAATGAACTTAAGGCATGTATTACCCCATCAAAGGAAGGGAGAATAAGATATTTATATATGTAAAATAAATATATATATATATATATATCTGGAATTTATAATCATTACATAGAATAAAATAGAGATATAAAGTGAGTTAGAGAGAGAAAGGTCATAACCCAAAGAAAAAGGGTGGTTCAGAGATATACCTTACCTTATGTTCCAGAATATTTATGCATTTGCACTTAACAACCTGAATAATAAAATTAAATTAATTAATTACATAATTTAGAACCTTTTATATCCATATTTTTTTTTTACTATAATAATATTATGTTCATTTATAACTATTTCAATGAGATGCAATTTTTAATTTCATTTTTCTGAGGGTGTTTGTTTCATTGTTCCAAGGTCGGATCACTTATAGATAATTACAGATGTTATTTTAAAATGATACTAAAACTCCATAAATTAAATGTAATGGTAGTAATTTTAATTTAAAAATCACAATTGTCCAAAATATCTTTTTTTTTATGACATGGGATGATTCACTTAGTAAAAAAGATAACATTATGTGGTTAGTTCAATTAGGTCATTTTACGAGATGTCAAAAACTATATTTGTTTTATTTAATTAAAAGAGTAATAAAATAATACATAAATTGAAATAAGTTATAATATAATTATTAAAATTATATTTAACCATAATAACATTTCTATAACCATCCTTAAATGCGGTGGAGAAAGACAAAGTGTGTTGTTCATGGAGGCGGTGAACTAACCATATTGTAAACAACATTTTCATTTTTGAAATGAAATAAGGGAGGGTATAATATGGATATTACATCATATTAATATAATATCAGTATATATAGGATAAATATATTACTATTTTTATGTTTATACTGAAGATATGGGGGTGGTAGAAAAAGAATAAAATTAAAAGAAATTCGTTTAGAGTTTACCTCTCCCTTTGATTGTCTCATCTTAGGCTACCCCTTAAGGCTCCATGGAATGGTATTTGGATGAGACCAGTAAAACTAGGAATTGAGTTATATGAATGTTAAGGGAATTGGGAATAAATTTTTTAAGATCCAAGTCTTATAATTCATGAGGAGAATGGGTGGTGTAGGGTAGTATTTATAAGGGAAGGAGAGGGGTGATTTGAGTTTTATATTCATTAGTTTATTATTTTTGATCAAGACTCTCAATAATATTAGTTCTTGTAACTATATATATTAAATGGTTCATTTTATTTCTATATAATGGGTCTTTACATCATCCATGACACAAAAAAGTATGCATTTATCTTATAATGTCAAATACTGTATTTTATTATATTTCTCTATTCACCAAATATTCAACTATTTTAGAAAAATATCAAAAATTCACCCTAATAATTTTTCTACATTTAGATTCAAAAAATGGAATATATTTTACAAAAATAATTTTCTAAATATGAGAAATTTAATTTTTTTAAAATCTTCATTTATTTAAAAAATACCAACTTTAATATTATTATCATTTTTCTGGACCTTTAAAAATTACATATGGTCTCATAAAATTATATTATCATTATAAAAAAATTTAATATTAATTTATAATCCCATTTTATCAAAATAAAATTTCTTTTAAAACTTTATATTTTTTATAAAAAATGCAAATAAACATATTTGGTTTTAAAAAATGCGAATGATTATTTTATCAATATTAAAAAAATATTATTTACTTGTTTCATGATATAAATATGTAATACTATAATTTTATAATATACATAAATATTATATTAAATTTACATAGTTGAGGTTAATATTATAATGGTTGTGTTACTATTCCTAATAGTTAGATTACTATTCCAATTGTCAGACTACTATTCCAACAGTCAGATTACTACTTCAATGGTCAGATTTGTAACGGTCATATGGGTAACCTAATTCATATAAATACCCATTAGTTAACTCACTATTTATTCAATTATATTTTCTCTCAAAGATATATATTATTATTTTCAAAATTCATATTGGACTACTAATATTCTACTTTATTTCAAGTGTTGTTCGTGAGTATGATTATTCTGGGGGATGGAGCATATCCAATTTTTCCGATTATTTTTATATTATTTTTTATTTTATTTTACCATTGTACTAATTTTAATTATTATGTTTGTATTTATTCTCTAAATGTAATTTTAAAATTATTATAATAAAATTTTATTGGTTTTATCATGTGGTGTATGGGAATTATATAATATTGTATTACTAAATATGAAAAAATTATATATTTCAAAGGGAAATTACATTCATAAAATTCTATTTTATTACAATAATAATAATTTGATAATGATTTTATCATTAAAAATTATAGAATTCTATAAATTAAGGAGGAAATACCATATAAATTAATCATTTGGTAGCATAAATTGAACATTGAATGGAAGAAATTTGAGTTAATAGAAACCCTTACAACGAAAAAAAACATTTAATTCAAAACCCATAAAAGGAAATTATTTCAAATGAAACATTAAATACCATTAATAATTATAGTATCATGATACAAAATAATAAATTTTAATTAGATACACCACTCTAAATAAAACATGGTGTGTAATAAGAAATATGTATCAAGGGGTGAAAATTTGAGACAAGAAACCATTATAAGTAACATAATATTTGAGGTAAAAATAATTTTATAATAAGGTTATAAGGAATAATTACATAATAATATAAGTTAATGAGTAAATAACATACATATTATTAATTTTGTAGAATAAATCAAACATGGAAGTTTTTTAACTTAATTAAAGAAAATTGAGTTAGTACAATGCCTTACCTTAATTTTTCATTTCAACTAAAGCACTTCAATATCTTGTATAAAAAAATACTTATCTTAATCACCTATTAAGAACCTTATTCATATATATAATCTTTTATAAACATAATTTATAATTATTCTCCACATGTATATTAGTTAGTTATTATCTATTTATAATATCGGGTGTGAGTAATCTTGTTTATTTTGAACTAGTTTCATAATATCGATGTTGTTATTCATTATTCTCACACATTTCATCATTATTATATCATAAAATATACTATAAATTAATCTTTATAATTATTTATAATTTTATAATTTCATTCTATGGTAGTTTTGGTTGCATTCTTGTAGATGAAATTGGCGAAAAGCATGTTTCGGTAATTTTTAACAAACTAATGGTGGTATCTTAATTAATGAGTTTAATATTATTTTTACCATTAAAAAATAAAATATTTATTTTATTATTTATATCATATATTATCAATAATTATGTTATCATATTCTTACATAATATTATTTTATATCATTGCTCAAGTAGGTGGTTCGACCAACCCAAACAAGAACATACCATAATTAATGGATGATTATGAAGTGATTTATTTGTAATAAAACTATTCCGAAATAATAATGAAATTATTTAGTATTTATTATTGTGATATATCATAATTTTAAATAAATATAAAAATAATATAACCTACACAATGTGATTATATAGAATTAAGAAATTATTTTTTTATTTTATAATTCTCTTTTGGACGGTTCAATTTACCACAGTTGTTTATTACTCTTATTATTAATAGGACATTCAGTTTTTCTTCCTATAACCTTAAAAAATTCATATAAATCATATTTATCCATTAAATCGATTCTTGTATCCATAAATGGAAGGTAGTGGAAAAAGAAAAAATGGAAATCAATTGTTCTATAAAGGTGGAAATCCACACGTAAACATGGTTAATGATTTCATTTTCCATAGAATGAGAGAAATATATATTATGTTCTATTATTTAATAATATAAAATATATTATACATATCATACTTATTTTTTAAATTCAACATTATTACAAATTGTGTGACATGGTTAATGACAACCAAACATGATGTTGTGTGGAGTTGGTAGTCCACACACATGCACAAATGTCATTTTTGATTTCATTACAAAAAATGGAAAGGTGTATAATAGTTATTCACCTAGGATAATAAAATTAAGTATAAAATAAATAATTATTTCATTATATAGGAATGTAAAAATAGATTTAGAAAAATAATGTAGAAAAGAAAAGGGAATAGGGAAAATTAGTACTCACATTGAGGACTTGAGCTTTCCTTTGGAAGACTTTTTAGAAAGGGAGGGATTAGGTTAATATCTTGTCCATGGATTCTTAATAGGGTGAAAAATAATTATAGGTAAATGAATAGGGGTATAGTTTCAATAGGAAGCTGAATTTTTTAGTGGTATTTAAGGAGTGGTGAGAGGCCCCATTTATAAGCGGTGAGAAGGGAATTTTTGTAAATATTTCAAACTTAATATAAAGATGGAACATGTTTCACATGTCAACAAGGCTCAAAATAGATAATAATTTAATTTGGGTGAGATAAGGTTGATAATTCCTCAAATATTCATTTTTAAACATGTTTTAAACACTTTTTTGTAAGTCCTTTACTATTATAATTTTTTTTTCTACCATTTTTGGTGTTAACATGGTAACTATTTTTAACCTATATAATTTACTTTTAATGAATAAAATGAAATGTTCCTTATTAGATAATTTGTATTTAATGATTCCAAATAAAAAATATTTTTTATTTGATAAATTTATATATATAATAAAATCAAATTTAACATTGGCGCATGTAATGTGTAAAAACACATTTTTAAAAAAAGTGTATTATTAAGATTAAAATTTATGTATAGGATAAAATTTTAAATATTTTTATTTTCATGAAATATATTAGTTTTAAAAAAATCAATCATTTCAAGAAAGAATCAAATTTTACTAAAATTATATTTAATTAAAATAAAAGACAAAAATTAGTTTTTATTGGAAAAAAATACTTAAGTCCATAAAATATTAATCATAGGCTTGCTAAATTTAATATAGAATTTTTAAAATGTATATTTTTAATTATTAGAAACATATTTTATCAATTAAAAGTTTATATAAACATATAATTACTTGTTATATAAAGATAAATTCGTAAAAGTTACATTTTTGTAAAAAATATATTTTTACAACCCACCTAAAAATGAACTATTTCAAAAAAAATCCCAAAAATTTATCTTAAGATAATATTGAAACGATGAATCTAATAATTATGTTTATTTAATCAAATTCAAATTATAAAATTTATAATTTAACTTTTACATCAATACAAAAAAAAATATGATGAAAATTGTTTTCATAGAAAAATAACTTTTTAAAAGTATTAACTATAATTATTCTTAATTTTTATAAATTAATAAAAAAATTAGTGCTGATATATTATTCATGTCAACAATATATTTTATCCGTAATATATTTTTTTCTTAAAAACACATAAAATTCAAATTTTTAGAAAGTTTGTGTTTTAAAGTATAAATAAGTCTCATTATCCATTAAGATACACTATTTTAATTTATAAATTCTTTATCATTGATAATGATTTTTATTTTTATTTATACATATATATCATAATTAGATTATATATATTTTTATCAGCTAATTTTATGGATAAATTTTAACATTTATACACTTTTATGTGGTTTTTTGTGGTTTGGTGTTGCATGTGTCACACGCAATCCAAAATATTATGTCTTAAAGGAATATATAATTTAAAATATTTGGGTTTTATATCCCCCCCAAATAAAATGAATCCTCACAATTTTAATTATCACTCATTAATAAAATTAATTTAGGTTATTTAATAGATAGGCATAACTCAATATAAAATATTAAATGATGTGTCAACCTTAATATGTTAGGTATAACTAAGAAACACATATTTTCCCCATGTCTTGTTAACTGATTGCTTAATCTTTCCTTTGAAAATTTTTCTCTATTACCTCCTTTTACACACACGACGCGTCTTCTAGTTCCTTTGAGACATTAACCTTGGTGATTATTACTAATTTTTTAACACAAAAGCAACTTGATCTTTTTCATTCATCATATTCATCACCTGAACTTCCATGAGACTCCATCCCTCTCTTATTTGGTGTGTTTGAGGACTCAAATAAGTTAACATTATTAATCATAATTCTTGATAACTGATTTGGAATATTCATAAGAATTCTAACTCCATATATTATATCGTTAGGTTTCCCATTGGGAAAATCTCTACATTGTCCATGGAATCCATTGTTAACCCGGATCCTTTAGGATCCAACTATTACTAAAACCAAAAGGAGTTAATCATGAGTGATGAAAACTATAAGAGAATTATTGTATGATATTACATAACAAATTCAACATCAAAATTTATTACCCTTAAAATTATTACATTAGATTTTTATTCAATCTAAATCACTCTTTATTCAGTCTAGGTTTCTTTAGGTAGGTTTCTCTCATATTCATTAAACTAATTCCTTAGCATAAAAAAATCCTTTATAATATCTTGTAAAGTTAATTTTATTAACCAAATCATATACCCTCATAATTTTCTATCCATGTAAATAGTATTATGACCACTCATCATGCATTATAGTAAATATTGAGTTAATACTCCACCATCATTTTTCAAGGTGATTACCCCTAGGAGAATCTCTACCACATCCAAACTACTTTCCATTATCCAGATAGGGATTTAATTTCTTGGATAACCACATAATTTATTCTTTACTAAAAATTCTGTATTTTTTCCTATTCCTAAACTTATACCTTAAACATATCCCCAGTTTTTGCACTAAATTTCTATTATCCTAATCACTAAAATATTTAATATTACTTCATCTAACTAAAAGGGTTATTTGTACCTTCAAAATTATTATCAACCTTAACCTATCAACCTTTAGATTATCCTTAAAAAACTACATAACCTCTTAAGTTATCTAAATTGTACATTGATAACAATGGTGACAGCCCCAGACCCACACTCCCAAATCCAGTTCCAAAAACACATACTTTAAATATTATCTTTGATAACAACTATAGTTCCCAGATGTAACTATCCCATAATTACATGATGTTGAGAAACTATTGCATTATATATATTCTAAGTACCTTTTAAGTTTAGAGTTTTATAGATTTAGGAAAATATTTTAACAAACAAAGATCATGTTTTTATCATCAAAAAGGAATTCCTCTATATATGAAACTACTTAATTTAGAATAATCCTTTAATATCTCCCATAAATTCTACACTCGTGCTATTTTCTTCAAGACATATCATGTGTGATACTTTTATTAATAACCTAGGGAAATGGAAACATAATAATGGTGAGCTAAAATTATAAATAAGATAAAATATAAGTGATAATAATCAAATATCATAAGTGAATATAATATGAGTATAAATAATATGGCAGGAATAGATATCCAAAAATAATTCCATAATATAGTGAAACTGAAAGCATAATTAATATATAGATAATAATGGAAATAAAAAATATCACATTTGTGATAATAACTAGCTCCTTAGTGATGAAATTTATAATTATAGATATCTAATTTCATTCCCTAAGACAAGATGTCATGATCTTATACATCATTATCGTACCATCAAGCCCGTATGTCTAGGAAATATTTTTTGGGCAAGCATACACCAAAATAATCAAACTAGATTATCTTATGAGACCTATCAATTCATCAAGGGGATATTTCAGACCCTTACCATCATTAATTAATTACAATTCATTCATAATATAAAGGAATGAATAAGATATATAAAAAATAACCAACATTCCTTAGTAAAAAATAAACATTTGTATTGAAATAACAAGTATTCCTATATTTCCCTAATCAATAAATGGAATAGAATTATATGTAAGAAACCTAAAATTAAAACCTTATGGATTAAGGTGTATATTTTTAAGTTAATAATTTCTTCAATCAGTAGATTTAAATATCTAGTTGATCACCCTTTAATCAATGAAAGGAAATATATAGCATTTATAGGGAAAATGCATTGGAAGAAAAATTATGCCTTTAATGTAGCATGATTTGGAAAGAAAATGGTAGAAATATATTTATGTGAGATTAATACCCTAAAATAAAGTATTATGATAGGATTTATAAAGTAATACATGACCAATATATACACCACAAAAGGGTAAACAAGTGGTGAATACAAATTATATCTCAATGAAGCGAAATTGAGATGAAAAAACCCTTATAGCAATGGAAATGTAATAATTAAAAAAAACATGATAGGTATAACATAAAATTAAAATATAATAAAATGTAAAATATTCATTATAATATAAGTAAATAGGGCTATTAATACACCATATAAAATAAATGATGGTGAGAAATATCAAACATGGCTCTTGAGATTGAAAATTGAGACAAATAATACTTACGACATTAGAAAATTTTGAATCCAACCCCATTAAAAGATATAATTCCAAATAGAACATTAAATGCCATGAATAATAATATAATAATGACATAAAATATTAAATTTCCATTAGATATTATATTCCAAATAAAACATGATATATGATAAGTGATATGTCTCAAGGGGTAAAAATTTGAGAAAAGAGACCCTTATAAGTAGTATATTATTTGAGGTAAGAATAATTTGATAATAAGGTTATAAGGAATAATTGTGGAACCCAAAAAAGGAATTAGAAAATACCATAAAAATTATTCATTTGGTAGAATAAATTGAACTTTTAAGGTTTAGAATTCAATGGAAGAAAATTGAGTTAGCACAAACCCTTAAAACCTTATAAACATTAGATTCAAAGAAACTTGAAGTATATGATTTAAAACTAAATATTAAATAACATAAATAATTATAGTAACATGATAAAAATTATTACATTGGTATTAGATACACCAATCTAAATAAAACATGGTGTATAATAATAAATATGTCTCAAGGGGTGAAAAAATGAGATAAGAAACCCTTATAAGTAACATAATATTTGAAGTTAGAATAATTTTGTAAGGATATTATAAGGATAAATTATATAAAAACAAAAAATAAAGAGGAAATACCATAAAATTATTCATTTGGTAAGATAAATCAAACTTAGAAAGTTTATAACTCAATGGAAGGAAATTGAGTTAGCACAAACCCTTACCTTAATTCTTAACTTCCACTTAAGTTCTTGAATCCCATATATAAAAAAATAACTATATTAATCACATATTTCATAAGACTATTCATATATATAAAATTTTATAAACTCCATTTATAATTATTCTCCAAAAATATATTAGCTATTTATTATCTATCTTCAATATCATGTGTGAGTAATCTTGATAATTTTGAACTAGTTTTGTAATAGTGGTGTTGTTCATATTTTTATCCTAAATTTCATCATTATCAGGTCATAAAGTAAATATAAATTATGATTTATAAATATTTATAATACTATAATTTCATTCTATGGTATTTTTGGCTATGTTCTTATAGATGAAATTGGAAAAAAAATGTTTCAGTGATTTTTAACAAACGAACGGTGGTATCTTAATTAATGAGATTAATATTAATGTTACCATTAAAAACAAAAATAAAATATTAATTTTATAATTTATATAATATAATATCGTTAATTAAGTTCTCATTTCCATCCATGATATTATTTTATATCATTTCTTAAGTAGGTGGTTAGACCAACCCAAAAAATAATATACCATAATTAATGGATGATTATGAAGTGATTTAGTTGTAATATAATTATAAAAGAATCTAAAAACTTTATTTCATGTTTACAAGTTTGATATATCAGAATTGGAAATAATTATAATAAGAATATAAATTATGATGTTATTATATAGCATCAATAAATCATTTTTTCTCTTATAATGCTCTTTTGGAATTTGAATTTACCATTGTTGTATATTTCCCACATTATTGATAGGTTGTCCAATTTTTATTTCTAAAAGATTAATAATTTCACAGACATCATTTTTATTCATTAAAAAAATCCTCATGACCTTACATGGAATGTGGTTATGAAAAAAAAAGAGAAATCAATTGTTCCATGGAGGCGGTAGTCCTCACGTATATATGGTTAATGATTTCATTTTACATAGAATGGGAGAAATTTATAATATATTTTATCATTTAATGTAAAGACACATAAATTTCAAGGAAATTTGTTTTCTTAATTCTTTGGAATTTTACAAGTCCGCAGTTTCTGACGGCGCCTGATTCTGAGGCCCGGTGTGCCCAGAATCAATTTCTAAAGTTTTGTTTGGGTATGTTCAGTAAACGTATGTGTGGGTTTTTCTATATTTTGAACCGGTGCTCGGAATTGAAATCTAAGGACATCGATGGACTCGCAGTGCCGGTATTCGCTTAAAGGGACCTTTACCGCAGTTGCGTTTTATGCGGGTTGAAAGTTATAATTTGGTGATTTATCTTAAATTAAATAAAATTATGGTGATACACAATTTTATTTTAAGAAGTGGTTATTTCCTCCAAGAGGAAGTTAGGGGTGGGTCCCACACCCCACATAACCTCCCATGAGAGGATTTAGTGTGGTGGTGCCCACATGAACCCAAACCCTTTCACCTCCCCTCAACTCCCTTAAACTCCCCATTAACTCCCCCTCTTTAATTGTGACTTTCAACCTCCTTCTCACTCCCATAAATTTTTTCCAACACATTTCAATTAATTAATGGAACTCTTCAATTAATTAATTAAAGTGTTTGAATTTTGAAATTCTTATGTGAATAAAATAATAGCCTTAGCTATTATTTTTGGTTGGCACTTGTTGTGTTGGGAGAACCTTCGGAAAGCTCTGGAGAAATAGAAGAATAGTGTTCTTCTCTCAATGAAGAACATCATCCTTCCAACGAAGAACAGCCGAAGAACAATGATCATATCCTTCAATCTTCGACCAAGCCAAAGGATAAGGAGCGACTCGCAAGGAACTCTGACAATGCGCCATCCTCGGCTCCTTCTTCCCTGACATTAATGAGTTGATGCCGCCACCCTGCGACTCCGACTACGAACGAACCTTAATTAAAGTTAGGGTGTTTGTATAATTTAATTTGAATAAATTATACCTTCGTTCTTGTTGGATGCAAGTGATCTTCTATGGACAATTGATACCACCTAATGCGGAGGGTGTAGGCCGAACGAACACGGCCCGACGACCCTCCGTGGTTTCTTTTTATTCGCGATGGAGACCGTGTTGGAAGAGTTGGTGATGATTGGGGGCGGCGACGATCGAAGGCGGCGGCGGTAACGGCGGCCACACGCCGGACTGAAGAGGACCGCGGCACTGGGTGCCACGCGGAGAGGTAAAGACCGCGACCAGCAACCGCGGGCCGCTCGACCGAAGAAGAATTGGCCTACTAAAGCCGGCCGAACCGAAGAAACCACGGCGCCACGAGGGCACCGCCCTGCGGAGGACCGCGGGCCCCGTTCCGCGGGCCGCTCGGTGGAATAACCGGCAGGTAGGCAGCCATCCGAGCTGAGAAGACCCCACGGCACCAGGAGGGCGCCGCGTTGGGGGAACAGCGGCCCGCCCGTGCGGGCCGCTCTCACCGAGAAGATTGGCCTGGTTCGGCCGGCCGGATAGGAGGGTGGCGCTGTCGGTTCGGGAAGTTGGGGGGGGGGGGGGGGGGTCCGCCTAGCCGGGCCGGGCCGCACCCCGTCGGGCCGTGATGCACCCTTGTGCGGGTCGGGACATGCCCTTGCATGGGTTGGACCACCTACCATGGGCCGGGATATGCCTCACCGGTCTGGGCCGCGCATTATCAGGCTGGACCGACCCCTTAGCTAGTTCGGACCCGCCGAGCAAGGACGGGCCGACCTGCCAGCCCACCAGGTGTCCGATCGACGCGTCGTCTACGACACTGGGACCCTTGCAACGAGGCGGTCATTTTTCAATACTCTTAGTGAGCTTTGGACTACTTTAGAAAATGCCCGGGTTTGGAACGAGCGTAAATCCAACCGGGCCCCTGGAACGGAAAAGCCAGTATCTCTCAGACCGGACATCCGTTTAACGAACCATCAGCGGCGTTGGTAATCTCATTGAGAAATGGTCCCTTGAGTACACCCCATGGGAGTTCGGGGTATAGTTGAGTAACAGTCGGGTTGGTTCGTACATGAAACCAACCGGGCCCCCGGGACTAAAATGCTAATAACTCACAGACTGGGTGTCTGATTAACGTGTCTTTTGTTGCATTGAGACCCCTATGACGAGGCTTTCCTTTGAGATACTTCAACGTGAGACTTCATGAAACTTGGAGTATCGGCTTGTGGCACGTGGAGCAGACCCTCCCGGTGATGAGCGAGCAGATTGCAGAAACCTAGTAGCTGGCTGAGACTTGACGACTGCTGACCGATCGACTCGGAGTGATTTGGATGGCCCAATGGGGAGCGCTTGGTTGTATCAGTAGAACCACGGTTGAGGAGCGCTTGGTTGTAGCGGAAGACCCGTGGTACTCGACAGAAGGAGTACCTCTGTAGGATATGAGGGGAGCACTTGGTTGTAGCGGCAGACCCATGGTGGGAAGCGCTTGGTTGTAGCAACAGGACCACAGTACTCGATGGGTGGAGTACTTCAGCAGTCCAAGGTTAG
The DNA here is from genome assembly GCA_963277665.1 of Viscum album. NCBI lineage: Eukaryota > Viridiplantae > Streptophyta > Magnoliopsida > Santalales > Viscaceae > Viscum > Viscum album. Next base: position 1,026,650,324 of record OY728141.1, on the reverse strand, counting down.
TGGGAGGTGCTTGGTTGTAGCGGCAGGCCCACTATACTCAAGATATGAGGATTTCTCCTACAGCCGTGGTTTTGACATTGTGAATTAAAATCCTGGTTTGAGCAGAGTCAATGACCTTTGTGTTTTCCTCATGATTGAGATGGATTACTTGATAACTTAGGTATATGTATGGGCATATACCTAAGTAATGGTTAACCGTTGATTTCATACTTTGTGGTTTATCCTTGTTGGATTTTGTGCGACCTTGAGGGTCTCGTGGTCCCTACTGAGTATCGTTATACTCACCCCTGCACGGGCTATGCCCGCACCTCGTTGTGTTGGATACAGATGACGGACAGCACTGACAGAGGCCGAGAGCGATCCAGGACTGGACGGTACCCGGAGGTGGACCTCACGACGAGATGGTACCTGGAGGAGACGAACAGGAATGGAGCACTGAGGAGGATTTCTGTACCTACCCTTTAGGTAGGATCTGTGGTGGACAATCCAGGAGCTTCTAGTCACCTTCCAGCTATTTTTCTTTTAGTTTTACATGTTTGTCCTTCCTTTTTACTTTACAGTTGGGCTTGTATTCTGGCCCCCCTTTACTTTCAGTATACTTGATATTTAGATTTTACTTAGTGTTTGCTTCCGCTTGTACTCTGGTTGTGTGTGTTTTTGTTTTATAAAGTAAATTTCTTCCCAGTTTTAGGGATTTATGCCTTTGGTGCTAGTCTCTAGCCCCTGGCCTATGGAAGGTGGGCTTGGGTTAGTCACGATGCGGGCCTCGGGGGACGGGTCGTGACATTTAAGAATATAAAATATGTTATAAATATCATAAGTATTTATTAAATTCAATATTAGTACAAGTTTTCACACCTCAGTACATGGTATGAGGTATGGATCCACTTTTTCCTTTTGAATTATGAGTCGTTCATCGATCGGGAGAATTGAATTATATAAATAGAACATGATTCTACAGTGTGGTGCTAGTTTTTTATTATGGGGGTTGTGGTTATGTAATAGTTGGGGCACTATGTTTTAGTGGTTGGTTTCCATAGTTCAGGATATTTTTTCATAGTTTATGCATGGAGAATTGGTTATGGCATGGAGGCTGGAAGGTGGATTTAGAGAAATTCTACCAATATCAAGGTCTCTACATTGTGGAGTGGTGATTATGGAGCAGTGTCGGTGTGAGCTCTTGGAGGTTGTTTTTTAGTGATTTTTATTGTATCTTTTACATTTTCCTTGGTTTATAGGATCTCATCACTGAAAATATCATGGATTCCAAACACACTTTTGATCATGCACCATTGGGGTGTGTCCAACCCCCTTACGTTGTAGTCCCTTCCATTTTGGGATGCATTATGGTGTTTCCTTATGCACTACACTGTGAAACTTTTTTTTTCATGATATTTATAAATATCTAACTCTCTTGTACCTAATTTTTATTATTGATCTATATGTTCCTTGGTGATGATTTTGGCTCTCTCCCTTTTCCCTTTGGTATATTTTTATATCAACTGAAAGTTTAGATCTTTATTGGGTGTGATTATATGAGTGAGATAATTTCCAATATATTTTATTCTCTTATTCTCCATGAATTCGATGCCTTATAAGAATAGATCATTGGATATAGAATGTACATGTATAATTTATTTTTTTTATCAAATTTAGGTTCTCAAGTATCTTATATATTCCTCTCCCATCACAGATCTAGAAGGAAATTTCATTTTAATTAATATTGAGGTAGTTGTGTATTCTTATGGTATATCCCTTGGAATGACTTATATTATTATGATTTTATTTGGTTTTGATTTATGAAATTGATGACTTGAAATCCTTGAGATATGAAATTTATATTTTTTGGGTATGGAAATGTTTTTTAAAAGGGGGTTTTTGTTGAAAACTATTTTAATACGCATGTTGTGTTTATTAAAATGCCTTAAAGAATGGAAATTATTTTTCAATAATGAAATAAATTTGGATCAGTATAGAAATTTTTTTATGAATATATGGGTATATAAATGGAATAAATTTTACTTGGAAAAATCATTATGAAACATGAATTTGTTTTCTTGATGTAATGGTGATGTAATAGAAAATTGGGAAGACCTTTGGGTGTGGGTAAAAACTAGAAATATTTGATCCCTAGTGTGTTTATATTTCACTAGGGGAGGTGCTCATGATTCCATGGTTCAATTTGGGTATCCTTTTTGAGGTACTGAGGTTCCCAGACTTAGATTTCACAAATGCCAAGTAGCGTTTATTGTTTTTCAAAATTTTTTACACCCTTGTGTTATGATTGTACCTTTAGTTATTTTAGGATACATTATGTGCATGTATATTTATATGATTATTTTCATAATTTATATATATATATTTATTCTTGAAATATATTTTATCTATATTCTTATTTATCATTGATGTATTCCATGTCATATTTATTTATTTATTTGAATATGGAATGTTTTTTAGTAGAAAATTAAAGGATGATTTTAAATGGAAAAATTATTTCTTCTAAAATATTTTAGAAATTTGTTTTAGATAATAACTAATAGATGCACATGGATAGAATTTTTATTATGCCTTTTCATTATCCTAATGAACTTTATTTATCACACCTTACTTTTTCCTTTTGATGTTTATAGCCATAGTTTTTTAAGATATAGGTAAAGGTAATAGTGTTATATAGAGGATGGATCTCATAGTTTTTGTTTCCTTTCTAGTGGGTTGGGGTGGTGGTGACATATTATCGCATGGATATGGAACCATGGGTTACTTTGGGTTCTATATTGATAGTCTACCATTTTGGTTGTCTGGACCTTGTTATCTTATTGTTAGATATACCTTTATGGTTTGGTTGATTTTAAATATAATGTGTCTTTAATTTCTATTGAGATACTCTAGTTGTTTCCATATTATCATATGTATATTGAGGGTGAAATAATTCTCATGTTTCTTTATATGATACTCCAATGCTTATCACTAGCCCATGGTGATCGGAAACATGCTTCGGACCTTGTGGCTGTCCAATTCAAGTTATATTATGGGTTGACCTAGGTAGATCTGTTACAAGAAATATGTGATCCCTAGTAGAGTTATCTATCACTATAGGAGGTTCTCATGGTGTCATAGATACTATTGGTTATCCTTTATAAGGGATCAAGATTCTTAGATTTATAGTTCCCATATACCGACTAGTGTTTATTGTTTGTATAAGTTGTGTACACCCTTGTGTTATGACTGTTTCTTTGGTTCTTCGAGGATGCATTATGTAAATGTATATTGATATGAATATTTTCTCACTTCATATGGATATTTATTCTTGAAACTTATTTTATTCATCTTTTTATGCCTCATGGATATATTTTACGTCATATTACTTTGTTTATTTGAATATGGAATATTTTTCAAAATAAAATCAAAGGTTTATTTTAAATAGAAAAATTATTTCTTCTGGAAATTTTTTAGAAATATGTTTTATATAATAACTGTAATACCCCGACTCCAGAAGCCTAGATCTAGTGCATTATTAAATTACATTGGCATGATTACAAAGAATCAAATCTTGAAGTACCATTCCATTTATCAGTCTTGAAAATCTAGATTACATACATGAAACCCATAATTCATTGGTAAATTGGAAATAAAAAAATGAGACATTAATAAAATTAAATAAACAGAATACTTTAATTCGTATTCAATGATTTCTTCTTCATAACCTGGAGAAGGAAACATAATAATGGTGAGCTCAAATTCTCAGTAAGGGTAAATACAACGGAAGTAATAATGAATCAATCTATATGGAAAGGTAAATAACTGAATAAACTTTCCATTCATACAAATAGATAAGGCATAATATATATAGAAATTTAAGAAACTAAAAACACATTTCATTAATAAACAAATTAAAAATAAAATAAATCCATAGATATGGTGATGAAAAATCTCATGGATAAATAATAACTCAGGAAAATGCTTAATTTTTGGACACCATGTTTCATAGGTACATGGAACCAGTACCATAAAGACCTTTCACAATATGGTTTATTTATAGGTTAAACCCCCATATAAGGTGTTTATCCAATTATTTCTTCTCATGATACTACGGATGCATCGAGGGGATTTTATTCACTGATCCTCAACCTGTAGGGCTTTCATTAAACAGTCCTCAACCCGTGTCAACTAGTCTAAATAATTCCTCATATTAAATAATAAAATAAATAATATTCCTTACCAAATATCAATATATAATAAATAATATGTATTTATCAATAATACCTTAGATGAGGATAAGTAACAACAAGGGTTTTTGACATTAAAACATTCTTGAGGAAAATAATATTTAAACATTCCAATGTGTCTCACACCACATTGAAACCTTTAAATCATAATTCCACATGAATTAAATGAAACTTAGAACATCATGAGAGTAATTAGATTCATGATAAAACATGTAAAATGGTAATATATACACTAAATAAAAGTGAATTTGTGCATGATAAAAATTATGTCTCAATGGAAAGTAAATTGAGAAGAAATCTCTTACCTTATCTTTACTTTTTGTTGTGTTGTATTTATCCACCTTTATAGTGTTTTAAAATATGTTAATAACTAATAAAAAATTCACACTCATGTTTATAATACCATATATTAACTTCTTAAAATATTTTATTATCTGTTTTTCAACACTCTTTCATTATTTTAACTATTTCATGTGTTGACTGCCTAGTTTTGTCAACTAAGTTTTAACTTGTGATTTGCTGCTCAGATTAATTAGATCATGATTTAATCATCTCTAGAATGTAAAACATGACTAAATTGTCTTATAAATTTAGTACATATTTATTTATAATAGTCCATAATATTTGGATAGTATTAATTAAGTGCACCGTTCATCGAGACGGTAGGTCATATGTACGCATGAATGCTACTTTCATTTATTTATTATATTAAAAGAGTTAAAACTAAATGATACATATGTATATTATAATTATAGAATAATAAATATGTTATATATGTTACATAGTTATATTAAAACCATCTTTTATATTTTATATGTATTGCATAAATGAGTCATACCGCTTTGAGGGGGTGGTAGTACACACTTCCTCAAACAAAATTATCGTATTTACTCAACTTGGAAAGCATAAAGGTATATTCTAAATAAAAATTAAATAATCATAATAAATTTTAAATAAAATATATATAATATATAAATAATTTTTTTATCATAATGGACACCATGAGACGTGTTAGGGGAAAATTGAACAATCATCATTTCGTGAAGCAGTAGTTCCCCGTACACAGAAACAGTATGTTCGTTACCAATTAGATGGATATGTGTGTAAGTTTAGGTTGAAAACATAGCATAAAAACATAATATTATATTTAGGATAATATTATTGTTATGTAATCATATAATAATAAGAGTATAGGGAGTGGATAATAGAAATAAAACTAGAAAGCATGAGAGAAGGTGTTACCTCTTAATCGGGTAAATTATTTTGGTTTGTACCAAAAGCTTCCTTGAATGGTTTTCTGCACAAGGGGAGGGTTCTAGATTGAGTGGAGGGATTTTGGGAGACTATTTGGATATATTTTTTATGAGACAATTTGGCATGAGATGTGTGAGGAAGGGGCAGAGTCCTTTACTTTTTATAGTAGAGGGGGAGTAAGACTTCTGTAAATACCAAAAGGTATTCAATAATGGGTGGTCTACCTTACTTAAAGTGCCTCAAAAATGGAAAAAATGGCTTAAATAAGAATCATGGCTGAGAAAAACCTCATCCACACAAAAATATGTGCATTTTAATAATTTGGTTCCTTAACTTCTAAGATTCCCAAATTTTATCATTTTGGTTTTTATTAAAGCATATAGTTTTCTAATCTAATTAATTTAACCATTAAGACAAAATAAAAGTGATATTTATTAGAAAATACAAATTCACTAAATTATTAATATTATTTATAATTTATAAAAGAAAATTTATATGTTTTTAAGTGAGATTTTTGTTTTGAAATTAATTTAAAAACAAGTGCATGTGATGCACTAAAATGTTTCTTGAACTCATACCATGTTAAGAATGTTTTTACAAAATATGGGCCAATATATTAATTATAAAAGATTAATAAGTTCATTAATAGATCATATTTAATATTTAGTAACACTTAAAAATCACTCGGTATAATGTAGTATTTTTATTAATTTTAATTCATTTAATAATATTAATTTATTGTAAAATAACAATAATGTCAATTTTGACATTATTTATTTAAGGTTAATTTTAAAATATCAATATTATATTATAATTAAAATATATTAGGTTTACAGGTGTTTAACATGATATATTCATCTAAAAAATAAATAAATACAGTAATTTAATCAATTAACTTCACTTTTAATATTTATAGTATCATTTATTTTAGTTAATTATTAACTAAATAATCCCTATATTGACGTTTCTTAAGAATTTTAAGTAACTAAACCATATCTAAAAATTATGGATAAATTATTATGATAAAAATAACCCATATATATTAAAAAGGAAATTTATAACCGAAAACATGATGTTTTTTATATATCTCAAAATTTTATAAATGTTAACGGTAATGAAATTTGTCTTTTTGTCTTTTTCCTTACCCATTTTTATAGGGTACTTCCATTTAATAATATCCTAATAACCCATAAATTTTTAACCAAATGGGGACATGGTAAAATTATTAGAATCCAATGGCTTTTGGACAAGTGTACAAATCATTTTTCTCCTTAATGTTAAGGTTTAGTCCCTTATTAAGCTTAATCATACCTTAATCATCGTAATTAATTTTAATCACGTTCCCTAATCATTTTGGTCAAAAAATTAAGTTAATATTATTAGAACACAAATATAATACTAATTACATTATTTTATGTCATATTTTTAAAATTCAAATCACATAATTGGGAAAATTAAGATTAACTCTAATCCCATGGATAGGTTGAAATAACAGGTTTTTAAAGTAGAAAAACGTTTAAAATTTAGTTAAGTTTCTATATTCAATTTCAAAGTAAAATTGATTCTAATGAACTTAATTGTTTAAATATGTGTATAATTGATCTAATTAGACTCTAAAAAATTATAAAATATAATTTATCATTAATAATTATTTAAATGAAAATGATGTTTTAAACTAAATTGTAGTTATTTTTCACTATTCATCAAAAACGAGGTTTCTCGGAAAAATCCCAAAAATTCACCCTAAGATAATATTTAAATTCTTAATTCACAAATTACTTCTATTTTTTAAAATTAAATTTTATAAAGGTTTCAAAATTTAGTTTTAAAATAGGTTCTCTATTAAAAGGTGGTAAAACTTGGTCTTGTGTGTAACGCAAGTTAATTCAGTGTCGTATGTAGCGTAAGTTTAACATTATGTATAAATCATTCCAAAATATATATATTTATTCTAAAAGGAAAATATTTTATGTCTTGGGTTTTCATAATAACTAACAAATTCGTGTGGATATACACTGCGTAGATTATTATAGGTATGCTTCTGAGCTTTATTTCTCACACCCTACTTTTTTTCTTTGGACATATTTAGTCATGGTTTTTTAGGATATGGGTAAAAGGAATAGCATAAAGCTAAGGATGGATCTCCTAGTTTTTTTTCCTTTCCAGTGGGCTGGGATGGTGGTGACATATAGTCATATGGAGATGAATTCATGGGGTGCTTCATGTTTTATATTGATATTCTACAAGTTTATTTGTCCCAAAATTGTAATACTATTATTAGATATACCTTTATGGTTTGGTTTTTTTGTCATATTATGTATATTTTATTTATGTTGTGATACTCTAGTTGTTTTCGTATTATCATATATATGCTAAGGGTGAAATCATTCTCGTGTATATTTATATGAAACCCTGATACTAGTCACCAGGCTGTGGTGGTCAGGACTGCGCTTCAGGACTTGTAGCAAGCCAATTCAGGTGACATTCTTGGTTGACCCAGGTTGGTCTATTACACCAATCATGTAAGGTGGTTAAGGAAAACAAAACCTGAATCTTCATAGAGGCAGTACTCTACACAAATACACAAATATCATTTTTGTTTTCCCTAAGGGAAAATGGGGAAGGTTGTTAATAGTTATTCCCATAGTATAATAACATTCAGTATACAAACAATAATAATGTAAATATATAGGAAGGGAAAAATATATTTTTAAAATTAATATAGTAAATAAAATAAATTTGGAAAAATTAATACTCACATTGAGGACATGGTATTTCCCTTGGAAGAATCCTTCAAAAGGGAGGGATTGGGATGATATCTTATCACCAGAAGATTAATTAGGTTAAATAAAATTATAATGGAATAAATAAGGCTATATTTTCAATAGAAAACATAATTTTTTTTAGTGGTATTGAATGGGTGGTGAGATACCCCTTTATTAAGTGGTGAGAATGGAATTTTCATAAATATTTAAACTTATTATGAATAGATCACATGTTTATCATGTGAATAAGACACCAAAATGGATAATTACAGAGTGTTGGATGATATAAGGTCAATAATACCTCAACCATTAATTTTTATACATGTTTCTAAGTCCTCTACTCATAGAATTTTGTCTTTTTTCATTTTGGTTTTTATTGTGTAAAAAAAAAATTTCGTAAGTAATTTAATTTAAATGAATAAAAATAAAATAGAAATTATTAAATAATTTTTTCCTACTTATTCCAAATTTAAAATCCATTTTATCATATAAAATTTATATGTGTAAAAAAATTAATTTTTAATGTTAGCGCATGTAAAGTATAAAAACCCATTTTTAAAAAAGGTGTCTTTTTAAGATTAAAATTTATGTATAGGATAAAATTATAAATGTTTATTTGTTTTAATGATATAAATTAGTTTTAAAAGTTATATTCATTTTATATCAATCCAAAACTAAATTTTACTAAAATCATATTTAATTAAAAGGAAAGACCAAAAATATTTTTTATTGGAAAATATTAATTAAATCATTAAAATTTTAATCATATGTTTTCTAAATTCAACATAGTATTTTTAAAATATGTAGTTTTAATCCTTAAATACATATTTGATCAATTAAAAAGTTTTATAAACATATAGTTATCTCTTATATAATGATAAAGTCATAAATTTTCAATTTTAGTAAAAAATGTATTTTCACTATTCACGTAAAAGCAAACTATTTTAGAAAAATCCTAAACATTTATCTTAATATAATATTTAAATCCTAAATCTAAAAATAAAGTTTATTTTTACAAATTAAAATTCTAAAAGTTGAGAATTTAACTTTTAAATGAAAATATAAAAATATAATGAAAACTATTTTCATAGGAAAATAATTTTTTTTAAATATTAATGATTCTTATTCTTAATTATTCTAAAATACTAATAAAATTTTTGTTAATATATTATTCATATAAATAATATATTTTATTCATAATATATTTAATTTCTTAAAAAACACGTAAAAACCAATTTTCAAGAAGGTTGCAATTTAAATCATAAATGAGTCTTAATAGTAATTTAGCTACACTAATTTAATTTATCAATGCCTTATAATTGATAATGAAATTTGTTTTTATTTATATATATATTTCATAATTTGGATAAATTTATTTTTATTTCCCAATTCTACGACTACAATTTAATTGTTGTAGATTGTTCTGTGGTTTATTGTAGTTTGGTGTTGTGTGTACCACATAATATTAAACATATTATATCTTAAAGTAATATATAATTTAAAATATCAACATGTTATAGAAATTAATACAGTTAATTTCAATATATAATTGAGGCATAACTTAAAAAATTTAAGTATTGAACAATGGAAAATCATGATAAAACCCTACAAACTTCCAAAAGTTGATACAGATACTCTTATTGGTAATGATGTCATTAAATATTAGTTGAATTAAAAAGAAAAAAATATTATATGTTTTTATATTAACAAAAGTTTTTTAGTCATGTATTTGCATGAAATACAACACATGAAATTTGTAAAATTTTACAAGTTACACACCTTGGATCAACTAAGCTGGTTTATAAAAAACTTGGAATGATTTCTACTAAGTACTAAGATTTCAAGATAGGTAATGATGAAACTGTTAACTAGATGTTCCACCAATTCACAAGAATTGTAAATGTAATGAATTCCCTTATATAATCATTATATAATCTACTATTTTTTGAACGATTCCTAATATGACTACCTATAAAGTGGCATGTGGTGAAGGTTTAAAATGAAAATAATAAGAATTTAAAAGAGTACATGATGGATGAACTCATCAGTTCACTACAAAAATATGAACATGAGTTAAATAATATTGAAAAAGAAGTGGATTAGAAGAATAAAGGTATTGCTTTCAAATTATATATATTTGTTTCTTCTAACTCTTGTGAATCTAAGGCATAGGAAAGTGATAGTAGATAAATAGATAATATAAGTAAATATATTTATAATCTGATGAAGAAGAAGAGAAAATTAAAAAGGTAATAGATAAAATATTATAAGTATGGATGTAAAGGAAAGAAATGTACCATGAGTAAGTATAATTATGTTTCATAACTAACCTATTATTAATAAAAGAAAAAAGGGGCACATAAAATCAAATTTTACAAAATTAAAACATAAAGGAAAAGATAATAAATACAAGAAGGAGATTCATGCATATAATGTTGGATGGATCTATACTGAATAATAAAATTCTAGAGATGAATCTAGATGTGAAAATGAGACATATAAACTATGTTTTATAGTGAATAATTTAAATGAGGTTGTTGATGATTAAAATTATAGTTTTTTTATGATTATGAAACTAATGGTTATAGATTTGATGATCTATATGAAGAAAATTAAAAACTTACAAAATATTTTTTAAAGATTTTTTAATTGTATAAAGAGTTAAAAAAATAGAATATGAATCTTATATTGGAAAGTAAGAAAATAAATAAAGAAAATGGAAATTTAAGAAACTCAGTTTTCTATTGAAATAATAGTCAATATAATAAAGTAGACATTGTTAGAAAAGGAAATGAAAAATTGAAAAAATTTAGATCATGTTAAAAAATATGATTTATGATGATTTTTAGTTTGTTCAAAAGGAGAATGATAATATATAAAAGGAATTTTCTAGTTTGAAATAAACTTTATCTATATTTGTTCAAAGAAAATAAAGATATGATAAGATAATGTCCATGATGAAATTAAATAAGGATAAAAGTGGTTTTGGTTACAGTATATAGATTCCTAAAATGTAAGACTTATTTTGTTAAAAATTCTAAAGAAAACATTTTTGTAGTTACATATTTTAAATATAAAATGTGTGAACACTAATCTAATAAATTTTTTTTAATATTTCCATAATCTCTTGTCTATACTAAAAATTTTATTTCTAATAATTTATCTTCTAAATTAATTTATAATAAATTTCTTAAATCTATTTGGTTATCAAAAAAATTTATTACTAACCTGATTGAACCCAATATATCATGGGTACCAAAACTATTTTCTATTTTATTGATTTTATTTAGAAATACAACCCTAATAATCTCAAGGAAATATGGTAAATGGACTGTATATATTTCAGGCTTATGACTAATGACCCATTGAACATTTTTATTTACACTAAATTTTAAGGAGGCGTTTTTAAATTCAGGGATAATTATAAAGGCAAGGTTAATGGTTTTGATGAAGTAGGTATATCTAAAAAATAATTTATAAAGTATTTTATGTTGAAGGTATTAAACATAACTTAATAATTATATCACAATTATACGATGATGGTATGTATGTTAAATTTTTAAGATAATAAATTTCTAATTTTTAAAGATAATTCTATCTTATTTTATGAATATAGAAAAGAAAATATTTATTTTATTAATTTTTATAAACTATATAATCAAAATTATAAGTGTATTAATTCTATATAAATAGATGGTTTTTTGGCATAAGGGGTTTGGGCATGATCATTTTATACTTTTATATAAACATTCCAAGCACAGATAGGTTTTAGAGTCACCCAAATTAAAGTTAAATAAAAAAATTTATTTATGATTTTTGTTTAAAAGGTAAGAAACATAATTAAATTTTTAATTTTTTTAGTCATATTATATTACTATACTATTAAAAAAATTAATCTTAATTTACTTGGCCCTATGAAAACTGTTAGATTAAGAGGTAAAAAATACTTTTATGTAGTATTTAATGATTTTAGTAGGTTTAAATACGTTTATTTATTATCTCATATATAGTGACTCAGGATTTTCATAAATAAATATTACATCTTTTTAGATGAATATTCAATAAATTTCACAAATACACACCTGGATATTATAAAGGTTTAGTGTATTTGGATACTAGATACATAATATTCCTATATCATGAAATATCTTCAACATATCCCACAATGATCTTCCCATTTAGTACTATTATTATAAATTCCCTACTTAAAACCTTTCTTCATAACATGGGGAAGAAGACATAAGAAAGGGTGAGCTCAGTTTCTTAGTAGGGTAAATAAGGTAGTATCAATTGATGGTCATATGAAATCATAAAACAAGCATAAGGGTATGATATCATGACATAACTTACAATCTTCATACCCAATCATCCAAGGATCATCAACATGATTCATGGAATAAAGAATTATCCTTTCAAATGACATGAATCATAAGAGTAAGAAAAAAATATAAATCAATCATGAACCATAATTTCATGTCATAAAAGTATGGCACCGTCATAAGTAAAGAAATCATTTCCTATGTCAAGGTTAACTACCAAGAACATCAAATCATAACGGATCAGGAATCAACACCTATTTCTTATAGTGGATCAATCACATCGACTTATTTCCTATAGTAAATCAAAAACATTAACTTGTTTCCCATAGTGGATCAAGAACATCGACTTGTTTCCCATAGTGGATCAATCACATAAACTTGTTTCCCATAGTTATCTCATGATATATAATACTTTAAACAATTCATTAGATAGATATATAATTTCATACCCACCCATCACATAAATAAAACCATACATATGTATGTTATAATATCATTAAACATTCATCATATCATCATATCATAACCCATGAAAATAAAAGAGGTTTCATAAAAATTTCATTAATCCATTATAGCATAACCCTTGGAAAATAAATTGGTATCATAAACATATCATCATAAATAATAATAAACCATATATATAAACAATAATGGTGGTACCATTTGATTATATACCTATTAAAACATAAGTAACACAAAAATATGGTTCCATTAATGAATATAAATTATGTAAAAATATCATGAAAACATTCTTGAGTAAAATAACCTTTCCACCTTGAAAATAACATTTTTGAAACTAAAAATTTGAAAAATACTGTGAAAATAATTTTTCTTTGAAAATAATCTTGGAAACCTATATAGGAAGCTTCAAATAATTGAGCAGTCTTGGTGTTGGGAAATTCTGTTCATGTCTTATACATTAAAGTAAATATACCATTCACATTTTTGGTAAAAAGGAAAAAAGTACCTAATTTGAAAAACAGAAGGAATATTCCTTTTAAACCATTCAGTAAAAAATTAAAACATGGGTAAAAATGTCTTTAAACAATAATTGTAAAGAAATAAAAATATTCTTTAAAACATTTTTAGAAAACATGGACATATAACAGAATGGATTTTCAACTGAAGAGAAAAATAAAGTTGATTTTCCTTACAACATTCTTTTAGTCACTTTAGTTATTAAATAGAGTAAAATGAAATTAAAACATGTATTATATATAAATAACCAAATTATAATAAAATTAATGATATTCTTTAGAGTTTGATCAATAAATTTCATCATTGGAAGCATAATAAATATCAATCCCGATAAACAATGAGATTATAACATAAATCCCTTACCACTTTGGTAACTTTTGAATCATAACACACCTAAAATAAATAACCTCATATGGATATGTAAATACCCATAATTTTCATAATAATAATAATAAAATACATTCATGTTCAGTATATACACTACATAAAATAAAATAGTGGTGAATATGGCATGTGATTCAGAGAAATAAAAGTGAGATGAAAATCCTTTACCATAGGTCTGACTTCCTTTATACGTTTTTGAAACATATATATAATAAATATAAATTTATTATACATATATTATAGAATCATAATCATATATATCATACCATATATGATTTACTTATAACCTTTTATCACTCATTTATTAAAAAATATTTATTAAACGCACTATTCCAAGCGATAACTGATTTTTTTTTCATGTATGTTTTGTTTCAGTAGTTTTAGACCTTATACTTTGATCAGGGTTCCATCATCTATAAAATTTTAATAAGGATATAAATATAAAATATATTCATTATATACATATTTAGATTCATCTATAAAATAGAGGTAGAAAAATGAATTATAATGTTCATGGAGACAGTTGGTCGTACATACGCATGAACGTTGTTTCCATTTTTTGATGGATGGAATGAAAGAAATTTAAATAATAATTTGAATTTAAATAATAATTTTAATATCATATATATTATATATATTCATTAAATATATCCTTATTAACATACATTTCAAAATAAAATGAAAAATGCATCGCGTCACTTCGTAAAGGTGGTAGTCCACATGTATGCATGAGTGGCATTATCATTTTCCAACAGATTAGAAGGTAAGAAGGTAGATATGATATTATAATTATAAAAGTATAAATATTTCATAAATATCATATATGTATTAAATATTTTATTATATCTATCTGTGAGAGATGGTGATGGAAAATGAATTACATCGCTTCGTAGGGTGGTAGTCTGTCGTACACACGATCGATGGTTTTGTTTCCCATTTGATGGAATATGATGTTTATATAGGTTATATCATTAAAATAATAAAATTTTAGTATATGGAATATAATTTTGTTATTATTTAAGAATATTTTAATAATATTTTAATGATGTATAAGAAGAGATAAAAAATTTTTGGTCATTATACCTCTTCTCACTACTAGAATTTAGACCTATAGCCACGGATCAAAAGCCACAGACAATAAAAACCATTTCTATAGGTCATTTATACCCACACCTATTTTAATTTCCATGGAACTAGCCCCGCACATTACACCCCCCCCCCCCCCCCGTCCTTGTGAGTTTACCATTCCCACTGACCCTGTGATCCTCCTCCCTCTCGCGATCCTACTCCTCTCTCGACGTCTCTGATGCAGCCATCCCACCTCCCCATGACCCTCCTTCCGCGATGTAGCTCTAGAACGGTTCTAACATAACCCCCCCCCCCCCACATGTGATCCTCCTCCTCTCCCAACATCTTCGATGTGGCCATACCACCTCCCCGAGACCCTCCTTCTCTAACACGGCTCTGGCACAATTCTGACGCGGTTCAAGAATGGTTCTAACACGGCCACCCCATATCCTGAGATCCTCCCCCTTCGAAGCATCCACATCACCTCCCTGGATCCTCATAATACATGTTATGGATCTATGAATAAGTTACATTTATCTAGTATTGATTTCATTGTTACCCTATCTAGGTTTGATCCCACACTTAGAAAAGTTTCTAGGTATGGTTGACCATGGGGATTAAAATCTGGAATACCCAAAAATTAAAATATAAATACTAAAATCAATTCCCATTCCTACTATTCAAAAATATTGTAGAGAGGATACCACACTTGGTGTGTTGGTTTTTTGGTTGGGTGACATCATTTACTATAAATAAAACTTGTTATTTCATTTTCACTTCATCCATGGATTCCCAATCCCTCACATTTATTTTAGGAATGTGAGAATAAACCATGGGTTTATATCAGCATCCCTAGATGGGGATCATAAGATTTTTTATGATAGGATCTATATACTCAATGAACTAGATATGTGAACATTATCAAAGTTTACCTTAGGATAATTTAATGCTTTGGAGTTTCACTTGTCATTATGATCCAACCAAGAGCATGATGAGTGGGTGAGAAAAGTCTTATCTAAATAAATCCCAGTTAAGTTAAACATTCATTTCTGGAGGTTCTATAATAAGGGAATACCAAGTGAAATTAATATCCATAGAAAAGTAATTTATATAACCTCACCATATATGTGTTTTGAGAGGATAAAATTTGAGTTAGTCTAGAACTTATTTTTTGATATAGAATAGGCTCGCTTTGCTTGGTCCCTTATTGGGAAACTTATGGGATTTCAATTTTAGGGGGGATACATATCTGACTTTTTTTCTACATTATTTCAAAGTGTGGAGAAACATTCATATATGGTTAATCTTCATGTAATAGTGTTTTCAGTGGTGTTTTGGGTGATTTAGAAGACAGTTAACAAGGGTCGTGAAGGCAAGAATAGCTCCCTCTATTCACTCAAATTCAGGTGCTCTCTCTCATGGAAAAACTAGGTTCCTTTATTCCTATTTAAAAGAGAATGGATACTAGTAAGGGGACCCTCCCTATAGATTTTATTACAAATTATAGAGCTCCTATATGGTGGTGTATCAATTGGATACCCCCCAATATTTGACTAAAACATAATGTGAATGGGTCCTATAAATTGGGAGTTATAAGGAGGGATTGTGCATGATTCTAGGGTATATATGGTTATCAAATATAGTTCCTTTTATAGTTTAGGTAATTCTATATGGGTGGAGAAAATATTTTTACTCAGTGGCATTTAAATTTAGAGGATAGATAACCTCAATATTTTTATGGTTGAGTAGAACTCCAAAATTCTTGTAAGATTCATACATAATGATGCAAGTGATCCTTGGTATTCAGTTTATAATATTAGAAAATGTAGGTCCCCCATCAATCAAGGAAAAAATATCATTCATACTTAGAGATAGGGGAAATTTCCTGCATAAAATCTATCTAGTAAATAGATACCTTATAATATTCTTGTTATCTATCATATTACAAGGGATCTTCCACATTACTATGAAATTATTTTTAGTGGTGAAACCCTTAGTATTCACCACTTTAGACTCCAAAAGTTCATTAATTTCCAATAAAATGTTTTTCTTGAGTTACCCAATAATTTCCCAACTATTACATCAATCAAGGTAGTTCTTATAGGGATACTATTAATGGAGGCGAATGATCTGAATACTCAAGTTATTTATGAATAAAACAATTTTCATCAAATGTACAATGAAAATACTAAATTAAATTGGTTGGATAATCAATTACCCAATCAACTACATGGTCTAAATCCTAACCTTCTGGAAAATTTTCCAACATATGACCAATTTAAATCCCAAAAATCTCAACATAGAATCCAATATTTTCCATATAAATTATTAGAATAATTTTTTAAAAAAATATTGAAAATTAATTATCAATTTTCATCATTGATATTAGATATATAAAACATTGAAATGGTTATGGAACCCATTCCCACCCAGGTTTACCCTTCCTCAATATCTTAGAAGAATCTTGTTACACACAAACCTCTCATGAATAACTCAAAGTTGTGAATATTCCCAAGAGTGGGGAAACTATTTTAAAACCTAAACCATTGATTACAAAACCATTAGAGTCTTCAAAATCATAGGAAAAAACTGAATAACCAACATTAGAAACTGAAAAATTAGAGCTAGATAATGAGTGAATTGGTTAGGGAATGTTGAAATTCAACCAGAGGAACATGGGTAAATTGTTTATGGGTGTTAAAATTTGTATAAAAGTGATGTTATATATTCAAAAGAGAGAAATTTGACATATTGGAAAGATTTTCCTAAATATTATTGTATTATTTACGGGAGAGTGTCAAGAAAATATAGGAGATTCAAGAGTTTAGATAAAGACATAACAACCCTTAAAGATAGACACATGTAACTCTTCCAAATAATAATGAGATTGATCTTTATTATTGACACTGAAATAATAGGTGTAATATGGCCTTGATGTGGAAATTAGATAAATAACATCATTCCCACTTATAAATAGATTGATCTCAAAAAAAATATAATATATCATAATGGTTTTTTATTAGTTAATTGTTTTATATAGTGATGGTGTTTAGACTACTATGGTGTGGTTTAAGTGACATTCCCATATCAAAATCAATGGATTTAAATTAATTTGTATTTTCATTTCTCTAGTGTGATTTTTATGAAATCGGATTGTTTCCATATTATTAGTAGATTATTATTCATGTGCCTTTAAATTTTATCATTGTTTTATCTATTAATTTGGTTACACATAATACTACCACAATTTTCATTAATTTATAATATGATGTAGGGGAGTGAGGGGTGATAAAGGAGTGATTAAGCATTCTGAATTACCATGAGTAGGTGAAAGTAGTGTATTGAAAATCTTTTTTTTTACTACCTAACCTAACACACTAAAGAGAGAGTGAATAGATTGAGATCTTGGGTTATTACAGGGTATTATTTAGGGGGTGAATTTATTTTATAAGATATTATTATATAATTGAGGAGAGAATTATTTAAGGTAACCCTTAATTATATTCATCATTTTTCACTTTTATTTTATTTTTTCCATGAACTTGTGGTTCCACTCCTTCATTATTTAATTATTTTAAAATTAATAGTGTTATATTAGTGTAGGTGTGAGGATAATGAATGATTATATCCTTCCATGCACTTGTGGTTCCTTATCTCTTTTCACTATAAAACGTAGTATTTTAAATTTTCTATTGTATTAATTTTCCATATTGGAGTTACAAATTAGTGGAAATCATGTTTTTAGGTTTTAATCAGATCTACCTATTGAATTAGAAATCACTGGTGTTTTTCATGTTGAACTTTGATGATCCTTTTGGAATCATGCTTTTGTTTAAGGAGATTCTTATTGAATATTATCTATTAATTCCTATCTAATAGAATGATTTAAATTTGTATTTCATATAATCATGATCGGTTGAATATGCATTTGATTAACTTGGATAGAGGGCTGGATAGTGCTTATTTACTTGATTTTTGGGTTGGTATGAGAGGAATATGAAGACTTTTTGTTGATGAAGTTAAAAAATTCTAATGATAGAAGAGTGGGAAAAGGGGATGTTGTAATATGATTTTCTATATAGAACTTTTCTTCTCTTTCTGGCTCATACGGTGACTCCTTTTCCTCATTATATAAAGTTTTATTATAAGTCATGTTTGTATCCTCTTTTAATTACTTGATGGTGTATGCTTATTGCACCTCATGTTTTCACTGTATCATGAACCTTCAATTTTTTTTACTGGGGTATGGGTTGGAAAACCAACTCATTCATTTTGTCACTATTTCAGTTCATAAGTTTTTCATTGAATATTTACCTATCAGAAATAGTGAGCTAAAAATTGGTGTTGTGAAGCCTATGGTCTATGGTTTTCATTACTGGCTTCAAAAGGAGAATTTCAACTTTTGATTGTCTACCTATACGAGTTCAACTTTTTAGTTGATATCATTACTATATATTCATCTTTTTAATTCTTATTGTATCTTTAAGAATATTTTCAAGCTCACGATTTATAGAAAGAACAATTTTTCCAGGAGGGGGGGCTTTGTAGAGGGAGGGGTGTCTAGGAGGGGGTGTCCTGGGGTAGAGGGGGTGTCCAGGAGGGGGGTGACTAGGATGGAGGGGGTGTCCTGGGGATTTTCCAAGAGGGATGGGTACAGGAGGGAGGGGTGTTCATGGGGGTTGTCCAGGGGGTGTCTAAGAGGGAGGGGTGTCTAGGGGGGTGTCCAGGGGGTCCAGGAGGAAGGGGTCTAGGGGAGTGTCTAGGAGGGAGGGGTGTGCAGGGTGAGGGGGAAGGGGGTGTGTAGTGGGGGATACAAGGGGAAGGGGGTTCAAGGTGGGGAGGGGTTTGTTAGGGGTAGGTGGGGTGAAAGGGGAGAGGGGTTGGGGAAGGGGGTGCAAGGGTAGGGGTGAAAGAGATTCTTGATAAAAAAATAAAAAACATGATGAGTTTTTAAGAATAATATAGATGAAGTTGATTCGTTTATCGGGTTATTCATCATAGATTAAATCATTGTGATTTGTGTTGAATGAGTGATGTTTGAAAAATAAAGATCTTTATTAATTATCATGTTATTTATCATTAGGATGTACATATCAATCTAGATGTTATTTGTTCATTGTTGGTTATGGATTCATGTATCATTTATCATGTACAGTTGACACACTGATCACATATATATAAGAAGTCTTTATATCTCATTTCCTTTCCTGCAATTTTCTTATAGGTGGACTCTTATGGTGAGTCCGATTATATCCACCACCATTGAAGACATTGAGTTCAACATCGGATTTGGGTAAGGTTTATTCCGTTTTTATTCTTTGGCCCAATTTTAATTATGGATTTTTTTTGATTTTTGGGTTCTGTATATTTTTGTAGAGCGTTTTGGATTTCATTGAGGTGGATTGGAGTCATCGTTGATGAAGTATTACATGTGTATGAATATGTATGAATATACACATATAAGTTCCCCCTTTATATATATTCACTCATGGTGGTATGAATATATATATATTGGGGCTAGGTGTGTATATATATATATATAAAAAATGCATACATGTGTAAGTGTAAAGGGGTATATTCAAGTATAAACATATATATAAGGACCCCCTTGTGTATATTTGGCCATGAAAATATGTAAATAGGAGATAGGTGGCCTTATATATATGTGAATTTTCATATAAAAAAAGGAAGATTCGATTTTTCTTCGTCAAAAGAAAATGCGCCTTGAGGTTGAGGTAGGTTACCTCTGCCTAAAACTTTAATTTTAATTCTATAATTTCATGATTGATTTTAAAACTTGTTTCCATAATTTCTTTATTGTTTTATAAAATGGTTTTCTAATAACCACTAGCTTTGACAAGGAAGAATATGAATATAGACCTTGAACTTATTTATAAACCTTGTTCAAAGAGGTTAACAAATGATACTAGTTTCTAGATACTAGAACAAGAGTTATAAAAACCATACATTGATTATCCTTAGAGACATTCATGATCTCATTCAACTTCCCATTAAATTCATCATAAAATACCACTACTTAGATTAAGGATCTATTAGTTTCAATACTAAGCTTCCTAACATCTTCTCTGGTATCATGGAACTCACCCATAATATTCCTCTTGAAATCTTAAATAATGGGGGGTGTGGAGGGGGTGTGGTTAGTACCTTTATTTTTATAGATATTGAATATTGATAATTAGATTATCTCAACATGTTTTTGGAACCAGTTGTAGATATTTTTTCTTAAGTGTTTCCCTATGAACAATGTGCGGAACAATAATTTTTCCAATGTCTAATAAAGTCCAAGGTTGACTTACTTCTAGATTTTTATGTTTAAATTCAAGCTATAAGAATTTTATATTGAATATGTTTCTCTCAACATCAATTGTTTTTATCTTTTCTTCATGGGGATTCTTGATTTTATCAACTTCATCATCAAGAATTTTGTTCTTTTCCTATAATAGATGGTCAAATTATTTAATATTATTTTCTTTGACCTCCAGTTCATTATTCATGACAACAACTATTTATTTATATGTATGGTTCAATACTTATATCATTTTTAAGTATTTTTCTTTCTCTTGGATTTCATTCAGCAAATCCATGCAGGTGGGGTGCAAGAGGGAGGGTGCAGGGGGTTCTGTAGGGGCAGGGAGAGGGGGAGGGTGCAAGGGGTCTGTAGGGGGATGGAAAATTGGAAGGGGGTTTCCAGGGGGAGGAAAAACTGGAAAGGGGTGGTCTGCAGGGGGGTCTATAGGGGGTGGTCTTTAGGGCAGGGGGAGGGGGTAAGGGGGAAGGGGTCAAGGGAAATGGGGAGAGGGGAGGGGAGGGGTGGGTGGAGGGGGTAGGGGTAGGGGGAGTGGGGAGTGGGGAGTGGGGAGGTCTGCGGGGAAGGAGGGAAGAGGGTGGTATGCAGGGGGGGTCTGCAGGGCAGGGGGTGCAAGGGGGGGGTAGTGGGGTAGGGGGTGCAAGGGGGAAGTAGGGGGAGGGAAAATTGGCAAGGGGGAGGGAGCATGGGGGAGGGGCAGGGGGTCTGCATGGGGGTCTTCAGGGTAGTGGGGAGGGTGAAGGTGGGGTGCAAGGGGGGAGGGGTGGGGAAGGGGGTGCAAGGGGGTGGGCGGTAGGGCAGGGGGTGGGGTAGTAGGGTAGGGGTGTAGTTAATCTCTATAGTTTTCTACATTTAGGTAAACTCTGTAGGGGGTTTGCAGGGTAGGGTGGAGGGTGTGGGTGGGGTGAAAGGGGGAGGGGTGGGGCAGAGGGGTGCAAGGGGTAGGGTAGTGGGGAAGGGGGTGCAAGGGGTGGGGAAGTGGGTAAGGGGGTGTAGTTAATCTCTATAGGTTTATTTAATCTTATATAAGGTTGAATAACCATTACAATCCATCTATAACTATTCCATTTCTTCATGATTAGGTTACTCCAAATATGCCCTCCTATTTACAACAGATTTCTTTCACTAAATCATGGCATGATATCACTTGAAACATATCAGATTTTGTATGATACCACTAGTTGTTATTGGTATGGATTTAACACCTTTTCTGTTAAAAATATAGGCCCTTATGTCCACTTTTTTTCATTATAGATTTTAAAGATAGATTTAGATCCTGCAATCTATCATATTTTTGGTGGGTTGATTCCACTACCACATTGCATGAATTTACCTATACATAGATAGATTAAATATTATATTTTAAATTAAATTATATATATCCTAATACACCATATTTATTCAAGACTCTGTAAATAGATGTTGCTTTCTTCTACACTTATGTAAACTCTGAATAATAAACCACCACTTTTGTGGTTCTTATTTTACTAAAAATAACACGATGTCATGTTTTCAATTTAGGAAAAACTTCCAAGAGATCATATTGATCAAGAAAACCGCGTCATATATTACGGTATCTTGAAATATTAAATGTTCCTAATTTATTTTTTTATACAATAACTTTAATTTATTTCCATATTTATGTTTCTGTTGTACTATAAGGTTGTCAATTTATCAACTAGGTTTTTTGTTCTGGGTAAGGATAACAGTTTAGATCATCCATACATGAATGTATAAATACTTAACCCTACAGAAACCTTATATATAATGAAAATATTATAATACCACATATTGTCATACAACTAATGATTGATAAGACCATTCCCTAAAACCAAACCTCCTTATAGCTTTGACAATCTATCCAGGAAGGAGGGGGTTTGTCAAGGGTGGGGGTGTCTATCCAGGGAGGGGTGGGGGTCTGTCCAGGGTGGGGGTATGTCTAGGAAGGAGGGGGGCTATCCAGGGGGTGTTCAGGAGGGGGTGTCCAGGGGGGATGCAAGGTGGGTATGCAGGTGTGGAGAGGGGAGTTCAAGGGGGTCTGTAGGGGGAGGGGGTCTACATGGGGGAGGGGGTGTGTAGGGGGGAGTGCTTCTATCCAGGGAGGGGAGTGGGGTATGTCTAGGGTGTGGGTTTTGTCTAGGAAAGAGGGGGGTTTTGTCCATGAGGGAGGGGAGGGGGGTCTGTCTAAGAGGGAGGGGTGCAAGGGGGTCTGTAGGGGGTGTTCCATAATTGGATTTCAATGTCTGAAACCAACATCGACCGTGTGAACAAAATACATTCAAGGTAATATTTATGACATATGAAGTAAATGAGATAAAACTTCAAGAAAGTCTTGACTAAGAAAATGAGGTACAAACTAGGTTGTATTTTCAATCATTGTAAATCAATAAGATGAACTTTCTGACATATCTTCCTCCAGTGTGTATCTTCAGTACAATATTCTAATTTGTTTTGAAATTTGAAGTTTCAAATAATTAAATAACATTGAAACATCTTATACCTTTATTTTTAAACTGAAACATATGTTATGAATGTATGTCATTTTGAGTATTAATGTATTTTTGTTAAAATCTAGATTAAATTTCTTGACTTGTAAGATATTTTTCACTTGGATAAAATGCAGGGTTTTGATCCTATATACTAGGTTACAGGGTTTTCCATAACTGGATTTCGGAGAAATATAGCATCATGGAACATAGAATATGTGGCATATTTTTGAGTAGTGGATCATTTTATTCTATCTCATTTATTAGTTTCTTCTACTTGTACTGAATATCACTTTGGATACATGTTTTTGAAAAATGGATCATGTACTATATTTAACCAATCGATGATGTATTTAATTTGACCAGTGAATTTTTTTATATCATTGGAACATGTATTTTAGGGGTCTCTCAGTATTTTATAGGGTTATCCTTTGAGAGGTTTTCAGGGGGAGAGGGTATCTAGGAGGGGGGTTGTCCAGGAGAGGGAGGGGGCTATCCAGGAGGGGGATACAAGGGGGTCTGCAGGGGGAGGGGGTGTGCAAGTGGGTCTACAGGGGGAGGGGAAGGGGGTCTATCCAGGGAGGGGGTCTCTCCATATAAGGACCTAGCCTTAAACCTTACTTAATCTTGAGTTATTACAAGATTACACATTAAGGATCTTTTCAGGTTTAGAGTTTTAGAGAATTAGATCATAAAACTTGCATTACATTCCACATTTAAACAAAGTGGTTACATAAAGAGAGTATTAAATTTTTCCCATCAACGGAAACATATTTAAAATAAAACATGGATTCTTTCTTGAAACTTCCTTGACACTATCATAATATCATGTACCTTTCCCTTGACCTGTGAAAAAAATTTCAAAAAACTTGGGATGAGCATAAAAAGCTCAGTAAGGGTTATAAAAAATATGGAAAGGAAACATGAGTTCATATATACATAAGAATGAAATCATACTTTACCCATAAAACATAGGCACTTTAACATACCTCATCAAATCATGAATAAATCATAGAAATCATAAGATATAAAAGGTAACTTGAGGCATTCATAACATTCTTACGTAGGGAGTAACCCACTTGGTTACGTTTAGAATACCCACCACAGTATATTCCCTAAATCTCTTCGGAGAAACCTTAATGTTTCACTCCTTCACGTTACCCAATGAATTGGAGAGATATATCGGGCTCACCCGCCCTTAGTTTATCATGGAACCACCCGTCTTCATAATAATGTCCAAGAACCATAACATAATCATATCACATAAAACATGCATAAAGGAAACATAACATTTCCACTTTTCAATCACAAGATATCAATACAACATATTTATATAAAAACATTATGAAAACCATTTTCAATACCAAAATAAAAGAAAAGTAAAACATGGTATTTATTTTTCTTTTAAAAAAAGGTATGGCTTGTAGAGGAAGCAAACTAAAATAATGGTCACGGCGGCGGAGAAGTCGTTGTCGCCGCATACGTACGACAAAAACATTCCCTTTTGTCATTTAGTAAAACGCTTTGTATAAAAAAGATTCCATTCGGATAAACGTAAAAGTCAAAGGGGTTTATACACCGTATAAAAGAAGGTTGTGTATAAAACAAAATATACCTCAATGAAAGGAGATTGAGATGAAGTCCCATACAAAGACGGTATCCTTGGATTAAGGATAAATCAATTACATAATTATGTGTGAAAAACTAATACACCAAATATAAGTGGATATTAAGTGTAAAATAATCAGAGGTTACTCACACATATTCATAGAATGACATATTCAAGGAGTACAAGTTTATCCCAAAGAATCAAAATTGGGTTAAGAAGTTCCCTTGCAAAAATTTGACAGCCTAACGGCGTCACTACAAAATTCATAAAATGAGTTGATGAGAGATAAAAAGGGTATCTCATCACTTGGACATAAAATTTAAATCACTAAGGATATAGAAGAACATATCCCAACATAATTTTATGTGAATTAAAAGACATAACAAAAGAAGTATTTTAAAAAGAGGAGGGTGCAAGGTTCCCTTACCGACATGGGTATCTTTCGAAACATACACCCCGTGAAAGAAGGACAATACAACATTGATTTAAATACTCATAAATGAAATTATATTACATAATGAGTAAAATAATGGGAATTACATACACCACTCAAAGGAAATTTTGGCAAATGTAGCATAAATCTCACGGGAATAAAAGTGAGATGAAAAATCCCTTACAAAAACTCGGCAGCCTAACGACGCCACTTAAAACTTCCAAAAATGGATTGATGAGATAAAATAGGGACTCTCATCATATTACAATAAAATTTACAGCAAGAGGAATATAAAAGAACATCTCCCATCATAACAAAGAGGATCTTAAAAGAAGTGACATAAAGGAGAGTACTTAAAAAGAAAGAGATAGGTTAGATCTCTTACGAAAATTCGGCAGCCTAACGAAGCCACTCAAAACCTCCAAAATGGATTGATGGGAGAGAATAGGGTCTCTCATAATATGAACATAAAAATTACAGTAGTATTAATATAAAAGAACATCCCAATCACAAGAAATATGATCTTAAAAGGAATGACATAAAAGAGTGTACTTAAAAAGAAAGAGAGGGGTAGGGTCCCTTACCTCAAGTCCAACTTGTCTTGTTCGTTTCTTTATATTCCTGAATAATAAACTTTGGTAAATTTATAATTGCTTAAGGACCTCCTATAAAGATTATTATTCAGTTCATATCACATATTTTAATGTTATAATAATTGGTTAATAATATGAGTTCATATCAGACGTTTTTGTCGATGTTTGGTACATGAGTCAAAAATTGAACTTGTTGGAAAATAATTTTCCATGTAGTTATAGGTACATCATATCCAGAATAGTATTGATGTTTTAAATATCATATATATCTAGTATATATTCATTTTATACTATTCCATATCATTTGGAGATAAAAATTAAAAGCACCGTTCATGGAGACGGTAGGCCGTACGTACGCATGAACGCTACTTTCATTTTTTGTCATATTAATAGAATTAAAAAAAATGAGAGATATATATATATATGTTATAATTCCAGAATGATATCCATAATTTAGATGTAATATATTACATATATATCCATTATATATATGTACTTATAATAGTACATAACATTTTGAGATAAGAAATGAAATGTACCGTTCATGGAGACGGTAAGTCGTACGTACGCATGAACGCTACTTCCATTTCTATTTCATATTTAATGGAATTAAAACATAATGATACATAATAGTATTTTAATTCCAGTATGGTATCATATATAATATCATTAAATATATCCTTTATACATACCACATATGGTATTAACGAATCAAATCACTTTGAGGGGGCGGTAGTCCGCACTTCCTTAAATGAAGATATCACATTTACCCATAATGGAAACCATAAAGGTATTCCATAAATAAAAAATACATAAGCTTAAGTAAAACATAAACATATTATATATCATATATAAATATAGTGTCATCTTAATGGCCACCTTTTAAGGTGATATATGAGTGTTGAACAATCATCGTTTCGTGAGGCAGAAATTCGCCATCCACGGAAATAGTATGTTCTTTAACCATTAGATGTGGGTGTGTGTAAGTGTATGTCACGACCCGTCCTCGGGGCCCGTGCCGTGACTACCCCAAGCCCGCCTTCCATAGGCCAGGGGCTGGTGACTAGCACCAAGGCGTAAATCCCAACAAAAGGGAAGGCATTGCCTTGAAAAGTAAACAAGCACCACAAAGTAAGCAAGCGGAAAAGTAAACACTAAGTAAAACTGTAACAAGCTGTGCTGAAAGTAAAAGGGGAAGGAAATACAAGCCCAACTGTAAAGTACAACTGAAAGGGAAAAACAGCAACTGAAAAAGAAAAGCTGCAGCGTCGAGCCATCCTCTGGAAGTCCCACCTGAAGGGTGGGTACAGATAGCCTCCACTGCTCCTCGGGTCCACCTAACCGCTCTGAGTACGTCCCGCCCAGTGGTCCAACTCCAGGTACCGTCCTGCTCCACACGCCTCCACCATGATCAGCGCTGTCCGTCGTCTGCAACCAACACAACGTAGTGCGGGCAAAGCCTGTGCACGGGTGAGTATAAGCTACTCAGTAGGGACCCCGAGACCTCTGAAGGTCTCCCGAAATCCAAAAAGGATAATCCAAAAAGGAAAGATACAATCACAAAGTAACAACCGACACTTCTTAGGTATATGCCCATACATATACCTAAGTCATCAATTCCCACTCGGCTCCAACGTTCGAGCTCAAGCACAAACCAGTCCACACAGGAAAGCAAAACGTAAACCCACACAGGATAGCACAACACAATCCAAAAAGGAGAGTAAACCGTAATCCACACAGGATAGCTCAACAAAATCCACAAAGGAGAGTAAACAGTAAATCCACACAGGATATCTCAACACAATCCACAAAGGAGAGTAACACAGGATTCATCTCACACAGGTATACTTCTTCGGATGACGATAAAGATGATCACTGATCCATCTAAGTCATCAGACCCACAAAGGATCGATAGGTAACTAACCCCCGCAATGACCCACACAGGATCGGGCCCACACAGGACCTGTAGGCGCTAGCTCACACAGAACCGCTGAGCACTGACCCACACAGGATCGGACCCACACAGGATCGGGCCCACACAGGACCTGTAGCACTGATCCATGTAGGATCGCTGAGTGTTGTAGTCGTCGCAGTCCAATGAGGATCTCTGCACTATCTTCATCGTAGTCCACTGAGGATCTCTGCACAGTTGTCGTCACAGTCCACTGAGGATCTTTGCACGGTCGTCGCTGTCGAAGTAGCAGTCGCAGCCAGCTCTAGGGTTCCCGCACACAGCAAGCTCATTCGGGAGGGTCCGCTCCATGATCTGAGAGGCTGATACATCAACTGACACAAAGTCTGAAGTTGAGGTATCCAAAAGTTCCGTATCGTCAATAGGAACTCAACGTCGCAGACGGCGCGTCAATCGGACGCCCGGTCTGAGAGTTATTGGCTTTTTCGTCCCAGGGGCACGGTTGTTTTTTAAGGAAAAACCAACCCGACCATACTCCACCTGCGTCCAAACCTCGGGCGGAGTATGCCAAAAGATCCTTCTCACTTAGAGGAATCCACCAAAGCAAACGGCACGTCAATCGGACGTCCGTAGCTCAAGATATGAGCGTTTTCGCTCTGAGGGCCCGGTTGGTTTCGTGTACGAACCAACCCGGCTGAACTCAAAGTATTCCGAAACCTTGAGTGCGATATACCGAAGTGACCGTCTCGATCCGAGTATTGCGTTTCCGCTGGCGGTGCGTCTTTCGGAGGCCCGTAGCTCAAGTTACGGGCATTTGATCGAAAATGGTCCGAAGACGGGGGGTCCGGGCACGGGCCGACCCGGCCCGACCCCCCCCCCCCCCTGGGTCGGCCAAACCGGGTCGAACCGAACCGGTCTGACCCGGTCGGACCGACCTAGCTCGGCCGAGCGGACCGAGCGACGCGGGGGGGGGGGGGGGCGCCGCCCCTGCGTGACACCCCCGCGGCACCCGCGGGGTGTCGCCCTGGACGACCCGAGCAAAACGGGGGGGAGCCGCCGCCCCTGCGTGACAACCCCGCGGCACCCGCGGGGTGTCGCCCAGGACAGCCGGATGCGGCTTCAGCCGCGTCCCGCGCACGCCGGATTCGCGCGGCCGCGGGTCAGCGGGCGCCGCCGCCGCGGCTGAAGCCACAGCGGTTCTTCCAGCGGCGCGCCGGGGCGCCGCCGCCTCCGACCGCCGGCTTCTGCGGGCCACCGGAGTCGCTCTGGTGGTCCGTTTTCCTTCCCGTCTGCGTCGTTGTTCCTCCCGGGTTCCGTTCTTCCCTGCAATATCATCAAACTTCCGTTGCGGCACGTTCCGTCGTCGCCTGTCAAATCCGCACAACACGAAGAATGGTGGAGGGTTGTCGGGCCGTGTTCGTTTGGACCGCACCCTTCGCGTTAGATAAAAACAACGGGAGAAAATAAATCAACACATGATACAACAATTTTAATAAATTAAAATTGTTCGTTTGCATCCGGTTCTTTAAATTTTAAAGAAACTTCCACGGGAATAAAAAAAGGGGTAGTTCCAAAATAAATCCCTACCTCGTAGTCGTCATCGTACACACATTCTTCACGGATTTGCTCGTCATGGAAGGAGGGGATCATCGTGTCGTCGTGGAAAGGCGTCGCGTCGTCGCGGAATCCGGCGTTGCGTCGATGAACTCAACGGACCAAGAAACAACAGATTTAATTATAAATAATTAAATCCGTGTTTTGTTAAAAAAACCACAAAGGAGATTTAAAGAATCACAAACACTCACCTCAACGGAAGATTGAAGGACCTTGTTGTGGAGGAAGGAACGTCGCCGAAGAACGTCTCGGATGAAGCGTCATAAAACTCCGAGGGTGACGGCGTTCTTCGCGTTCTTCGCGTTCTTCACGTTCTTTGTGAAGGAGGATGAAGGCTCAAGAATTCCGTCAATCCTCTCAACGAGTAATCCTCCAAAAAGACTTTTTGGTCTTATTTTATTATTAGAGTGCAATGCAAGATTCCCAAGAAACTCATTGTTGTGTATTGGGTACGCCATCGTGCATAGCGTCCCCTTTAAAGTAATATTAATATTTTATTCACAAATATGGATAAATATGAAAATGTCATATTCTTTATTTACCTAGGGTGTTACATCCTTCCCCCCTTTTGGGAATTGCGTCCTCACAATTTTTAAAATTGGGCTTGGAAACTTCATTGAAAATCCCACATCGGAACAAGAGTCAGTAAAACAATCACTTTAAAATAAAGAAAGATAAGTACAAAGGTCACCCGAGTTAACCCATACTAGGATTCCAAGTATGAAAATATGGACATGGAGGAAAAAAAAGGGTCATGTTCTGATGGAGAGTGATAGTAAACATGACTAGGAGAAAGTTAACCATAAGAAAATCACAAACTTGTGATGGGTTAAACGGTATTAGATTCCCCAGTAGGAAAAGTTAACAGACAACATTTTTGTTTTAAGTTACTCTTCATTGAGGAATTTATTTTTGATCTTAAGGAAACATACTTACTTGTCATGTTGACTTTCAACTTTTACTAGATTTCTTACACAAACTCATACTTTCCCCAAAAGACGATTATTTAGGAAGACTTGTTCACATTAAGAGTACTATAATCAACTTCTATAGGATCACATAATCCACAAAAGAGAACTATATAATTCTCATATCTTTAGACCTTAACCAAAACCAAAACCAAAAAGGTTAGTACAAGATCAGATAATACCCAAAAAGGATAATCCTTTTTTTAAACAAATCTATTCTTAATCTCCAAAATTTATCAAACAATACCCAAAGTTCAACAAATACCATTAAATAAACAAATTGTCCATAAAATACTTCAAAGTAAACCAAACTAAGATTGAAACCCAAATATTTGAAGGATTTAGTCACATAGTCTTCCAAGTTAAATCGTAACATTTATCTCCAAACAACATCAGTTGCTCCTAAAGTCTCGTATTGAAAAGTAATTAACCTAATCAGATATCCTCCATGATAGGTTAATAAATTTCCATAGATAACCCAAAATCATCTTAATATTAATTCATAAAATCATCTAACTAAAAATAATTAGTCAAACTAACCAGGGACTTCATGTAGTCCAGTGGTAGGTGATAAATACCAGTCGCACTTTGGTTGTGGGTTCGATTCTCGCAGCTTTGTCCGACGCGACGGGTTGTCACACGGTCTGTGTGTTTTCGTTTTTCCAAAACTATATAATTCTTAAAACATTCCCCAAAACGAGATAAAATCTTCAAAAAAATAATCATAAAATATTTTAACCTCAAGTTTATCTCATGCCTTTCATTTTCCATCATAACATATAATAACCCATAATTACCTCAAAAGTAAGGATCATATAAACTCTAATGGTTACCTTTATAATTATTACCTGAACTTCCACATCGATTGGTCATCTCGTACATGATGCATTACAGAACATACCAAGGTTCAAGTGGTTGATCATGACTTTTTGATAGTTGGTTTAGAACAACCACGGGTTTCCTCATTGAATACCCCATTTCATCCAGTCTCTTAATCAGAGAACAACCACAGTTTCCTTCAAACCTATTGTCACTTTGGTTCCTGCTAGATCCATCCATTCACTAAAAACAGAAATGTCAGTGTGAGTATATCAACAAAACCATCATGTACTAATGAGGAAGATAGCCACTAAGATATACTTACTTATTCACTTTATCTAAAACTAGGACTCTTTCTGAAATCCTAACCATTATGGTAATGTCACTTATGCTTAGAGGATACCCTAACCTCTAAAGTTATCTAAACCGACCTTTGATACCAACTATAAGGCCCCAGCCTTAAACATTGAGGATATTTTCAGGTTTAGAGTTTTAGAGAATTAGATCATAAAACTTGCATTACATTCCACAATTAAACAAAGTGGTTATATAAAGATAGTATTCAATTTTTCCCATCAACGGAAACATATTTAAAATAAAACATGGATTCTTCCTTGACACTATCATCATATCATTTACCTTTCCCTTGACCTGTGAAAAACATTTCAAAAAACTCGGGATGAGCATAAAAATCTCAGTAAGGGTTATAAAAAATATGGAAAGGAAACATGAGTTCATATATACATAAGAATGAAATCATACTTTACCCATAAAACATAGTCACTTTAACATACCTCATCAAATCATGAATAAATCATAGAAATCATAAGACATAAAAGGTAACTTGAGGCATTCATAACATTCTTACGTAGGTAGTAACCCTCTTGGTTACGTTTGGAATACCCACCACAGTATATTCCCTAAATCTCTTCAGAGAAACCTTAATGTTTCACTCCTTCGCGTTACCCAATGCATTGGACAGCTATATCGGGCTCACCCGCCCTTAGTTTATCACGAAACCACCCGTCTTCATAATAATGCCCAAGAACCATAACATAATTATATCACATAAAACATGCATAAAGGAAACATAACATTTCCACTTTTCAATCACAAGATATCAATACAACATATTGATATAAAAACATTATGAAAACCATTTTCAATACAAAAATAAAAGAAAAGTAAAACATGGTATTTATTTTTCTTTTAAAAAAAGGTATGGATTGTAGAGGAAGCCGAAACTCAAATAATAGTCACGGCGGCGGAGAAGTCGTTGTCGCTGCATACGTACGAAAAAACATTCCCTTTTGTCGTTTAGTAAAATGCTTTGTATAAAAAATATTCCTTTCGGATAAATGTAAAATTCAAAGGGTTTTATACACCGTATAAAATAAGGTTGTGTATAAAACAAAATATGCCTCAATAAAAGGAGATTGAGACGAAGTCCCATACAAAGACGGTATCCTTGGATTAAGGATAAATCAATTACATAATTATGTGTGACAAAATAATACACCAAATATAAGTGGATATTAAGTGTAAAACAATCAGAGGTTATTCACACATATTTATAGAATGAAATATTCAAGGAGTACAAGCTTATCCCAAAGAATCAAAATTGGGTTAAGAAGTTCCCTTGCAAAAATTTGACAGCCTAACGGTGTCACTACAAAATTCAAAAAATGATTTGATGAGAGATAAAAAGGGTATCTCATCACTTGGACATAAAATTTAAATCACTAAGGATATAGAAGAACATATCCCAACATAATTTTATGTGAATTAAAATACATAACAAAAGAAGTATTTTCAAAAGAGGAGGGTGAAAGGTTCCCTTACCGACATGGGTATCTTTCGAAACATACACCCCGTGAAAGAAGGACAATACAACATTGATGTAAATACTCATAAATGAAATTATATTACACAATGAGTAAAATAATGGGCAGTACATACACAACTCAAAGGAAATTGTGGCAACTGTAGCATAAATCTCACGGGAATAAAAGTGAGATGAAAAATCCCTTACGAAAACTCGGCAGCCTAACGGCGCCACTTAAAACATCCAAAAATGGATTAATGAGATCAAATAGGGTCTCTCATCATGTTAAAATAAAATGTACAGAAAGAGTAATATAAAATAACATCCACCATCATAACAAAGAGTAGCTTAAAATAAGTGACATAAAGGAGAGTACTTAAAAAGAAAGAGAGATGTCAGATATCTTACGAAAATTCGACAGCCTAACGGCGCCACTCAAAACCTCCAAAATGGATTGATGAGAGAGAATAGGTTCTCTCATAATATGAACATAAAAATTATATTATTAGTAATATAAAATAACATCCCAATCACAAGAAATATGAGCTTAAAAGGAATGACATAAAAGAGTGTACTTAAAAAGAAAGAGAGGGGTAGGGTCCCTTACCTCAAGTCCAACTTGTCTTGTTCATTTCTTTATATTCCTGAATAATAAACTTTGGTAAATTTATAATTGCTTAAGTACCTCCTATAAAGATTATTATTCAGTTCATATCACATATTTTAATGTTATAATAATTGTTTAATAATAAGAGTTCATATCAGACGTTTTTGTCGATGTTTGGTACATGAGTCAAAAATTGAACTTGTTGGAAAATAATTTTCCATGTAGTTATAGGTACATCAATTCAAGAATAGTATTTATGTTTTAAATATCATATATATCCATTATATATTCATTTTATACTATTCCATAGCATTTGGATATAAAAATTAAAAGCACCGTTCATGGAGACGGTAGGCCGTACGTACGCATGAACGCTACTTTCATTTTTTGTCATATTAATGGAATTAAAACAAAATGAGATATATATATATATATATATGTTATAATTCCAGAATGATATCCATAATTTAGATTTAATATATTACATATATATACATTATATATATGTACTTATAATAGTACATAACATTTTGAGATAAGAAATGAAATGTACTGTTCATGGAGACGGTAAGCCGTACGTACGCATGAACGCTACTTCCATTTCTATTTCATATTTAATGGAATTAAAACATAATGATACATAATAGTATTTTAATTCCAGTATGTTAACATATATAATATCATCAAATATATCCTTTATAGATACCACATATGGTATTAACGAATCAAATCACTTTGAGGGGGCGGTAGTCCGCACTTCCTTAAATGAAGATATCGCGTTTACCCATAATGGAAACCATAAAGGTATGACATAAATGAAAAATAAAGAAGCTTAAGTAAAACATAAACATATTAAATATCATATATAAATATATTTTCATCTTAATGTCCACCTTTGAAGGTGATATATGAGTGTTGAACAATCATCGTTTCGTGAGGCAGAAATTCTCCATCCACGGAAACAGTATGTTCTTTAACCATTATATGTGGGTGTGTGTAAGTGTAGCTTGAATCCTTCTTATAAAAACATCCTAGTATATTGAAGATACTGGAGTTGTTATAAAATAAATGAATAAAAAGAGTTTAGGGGGTTGGAGAAGCAAAATAAAACAAAAGGACACAAGTGAAGACATTACCTTAAAATTGGGTAACTCCCTTTGGTTTGAGCTCAAAGGCTTCCTTGGGAAGACTTCTGCCCAAAGTTAGGCTTCAAAGAGTTAGATAGGGATGTTTAGAGACAAAATGGGCAGGGGTTGGCCAATCCAAAGGCTTTTTAAGTGTGGGTAAGGAGGTAGAGGTGGGGGCCTTTTATAAGAGGAGAGGAGGGGCACTCTTGGAAAGTAAAGAAATGTTACTTTATTTTAGAATGATTTTCGGATTTTAATGGTCCCACATTGATTTGTTTCTAGGATAAGGTGATAAGGGTTCTAAATCCACCCATACAATAGGTTTTGTAAATGTTTAGGTCGTAGATTTTACATTATCTGTCCATTTTATTTAAATCGTTAAATAATGAGGTCATCACTGCATCATCATGATGTCATAAATAATTTAATTTATTTAATGTCTAAAAATTATATAAAAAAATTCTATGATGTAGGAAATCGTTTTATCTTTCCAATGACTATTTATAGTCAAAAATCTGAATTGTATAACCCCGTGTAAAAATTGTTTTAGTAAAACATTTCATGTTTGTGTCATTTTTACTTTAACATTAAATAAAAAGGTATTTATGTCATTTTCCAACCAAAGTGGCTCCATGGGGTCCCCAAGTTGACCCATGGATTGTCTTGGTCGGACATGACATACTAAATGAGGGTAGGACATGTGTATAGGTCATTTAATTTTATTAAAACATTATTCTTACCTTAAACTACACTAATTACCTCTAATCGCGATTAAAAACTTAATAAGTTACTATTCACCAAAAAATTATTATAATCCCATTGAATCACATTTTACTTATTAATGAAAACCATGTATGTCAGATTTTTGAAATTCAAAACACAAAGATGGAAAATTTTAATTTAAATGGAAAATCAGTTTTTTATAAGTACCACTTAGTGGTTTCACTATTCATCAAAAATTGAAGTTTTTCAGAAAATTACCAAAAATTCACCCTAAGATATATTTGATATTCCAAATTCAAAAATTATGTCTATTTTACAAAATTCAAAACTTATAAGTTGCATTAATTAATTTAATAATTAATTCCCGCTGTCAAAACAAATAGCATGTTTTTATGAAACAAAATGTATCAAAAGATTGACACTAGTTTAAGTTCGATTTCAAAGTGAAATTAATTCCAACGAACACTATTGGATTAAATGGTAAAAATATATTCTAATTTTACTTTAAAACCAATTCAAAAGATAATCTAATAATATAAATAAATTAGATTAAAAAGAGGATTTGAATTAAAATACAACATTTTTCACTATTCATTAAAAATTGAACTTTTCCAGAAAAATACCAAAAATTTACACAAAGTAAATTTTGATGTCCAGATTCTAAAGAAGAATTTTATTTTGTCAAATATAACACATAAAATTGTCAAAAAGTGTATTTAAAAGAGGTTCTCCATCAAAAGGCGGTTAATCGACCTTTTAAAGAATATTGGAATGTTTACGCTTAAAATTGGATTCATTCGCATTTTTAATCCTATAACATTTATTGTAAAGAGTAAAAATATTTGACAAACATATATAATCATTTTTTAGTTAGTTCTGTTCATTCCTGCCATTACAACAGCTAGGCATTAACTACCATTTAAAATAATATTATTTTATTATTAGAGTGCAATGCAAGATTCCCAAGAAACTCATTGTTGCGTATTGGGTACGCCATCGTGCATAGCGTCCCCTTTAAAGTAATATTAATATTTTATTCACAAATATGGATAAATATGAAAATGTCATATTCTTTATTTACCTGGGGTGTTACACTTCAGGGGTGAAGGGGGTCTGCAGGGGGGAGGGGTGTGCAGGGGGGTTGTAGGGGGTGCAAGGGGGTATGTCCAGGGTGTAGGGGGTCTGTAGGGGTGCAAGGGGGGTCTGTCCAAGGGTGAAAGGGGGTATTTCCAGGGGTGAAAGGGGGTTTGTCTAGGGGTGCAAGGGGTTATGTCCATGGTACAATGGGGGGTATGCAGGGGTGCAAGGAGGTGTGTCCAGGGTGCAAGGGGGTCTGTTCAGGGTGCAAGGGGGTCTGTTCAGGGGTTCAAGGGGGGAATGTCCTAGGTGCAGGGGATCTGCAGGGGGAGGGGGTGCATAGGGGGGAGGGGAAGGGGGGTCTATCCAGGGAGGGGGTCTATCTAGGGTGAAAGGGGGTTTGTCCAGAGGTGCAAGGGGGATTGTCCAGGGTGCAAGGGGTCTTTTAGGGGTATAAGGGGGGTCTCCAGGGGGAAGGGGTTTGTAGGGGGTGCAAGGGGGGAGGGCGGGGGGTCTTTCTGAAGGCTGTTTTTTTATTATGAAATGGGAAGGGATATAGCCACAGTTTGAACTGTGGATAAATCCATATAGCCATGGTTTTGGGGATTATATCCACTGTTCCAAACCATGGTTATAGCCTAAATTTCTAGTAGTTTCTTTAGAAAACCTCTTTAGGTGTATACCTCAAGCCTTCCTAGGATGGTTTTTTATTCAAATAGGGACTCTAGTTCATCATTAGGGATCTAAGGGAGTTATTTGGGTAGGTATTAAATGAACCAAAAGTATCTTTAAGGTTTTATAGGATATGATATAAGATTCCCTTTTATAATTGAGTTGAGTGGCACACTTGTAATTTTTCAAAGTTTTCAAATAATTTCATGTCACTATCTTAGAATAAAGTCTCAAAAATGGTCCATTAAAAACCATTGTATGATATAAGTTCTAAATATTTCTATAAAATATAAATTATACTAGTTTTTTGGTCATTTTAATCCTTATCTTTTTTTATCACCCTAGTAAACTTGTTTTAACCTTAACCATGGTAAACTGTTTTTATTATTTTTACTATTTATTATAACAAAAAATTAAGTTAAAATTATTAAATAATATTAATTATAATTAATCAAAATATGTAATATATTTTATAAAATTAAATATATAGGAGTAGTGGAGTTTATTTTAAAATTAAACCTACAAACGTGTTGAAAACGGTTTTCCAAAGAAAAGGTTTCCTTAAGTATAAAAAATATTGTACCAAAATTCAACATAAAACTAATCCAAATGATATAAGTTGGATTAATAATAAAATAATTGAAATAATTTTACTTTTAAATCAATTTAAAATAAAATTTACCTTTTTAAATTCTTTAAATGAAAAGAAAATTTTAAATAAAAATCAGTATTTTTCACTATTCATCAAAAAATTAATATTTTCAGATAAGTCTCAAAAATTATCTGTAAGATAATTTTGAAATATTTTTTTAAAAAAATAAGTTTATTTTTTAAAATAAAATTTCTAAAATTCGAAAAATTAATTTTAAAATAAGTGCGTAAAACATGATGAAGCTGGTTTTTAGAAAAATACATTTTTTTAAGTATAAAACTGAATTTATTCTTATCTCATGCCTAGAAAAAAAATATATCAAATTTAAAACATTTTATTGAATATATAATATATAAATTTAATTAAAATAATCAACCAATAATAATTAATTTATTTTATTAATATAAAAATACATTTCACACATAAAAACAGTTTTTCAGAAAATTTATCTCCTTTATTTTCAATTGGTTTTTATTTTCACTTATTATTAATGGATAACCAAAGAATTAATTTTATAAATATATAAACCATAAATTATTTATAATTTATTTATCGTTATTAATACCCACCAATCCAATAGATAATCGATTACTATCACATAATAATATTTTAATATTATACCGTGATTCGTTTAAACATGGTGTTGCGTGTAACACAAGCTATCGAAGAAATTTGATTTATCTGAAAAAATATTTCATAAAATATTAGGGTGTAACATTATAACCCCATTAAAAATAATTTCAATTTTGAAATTATGTAACTCTAATACATTTAACTGAGGATATTTATTCCACATCAGATCCTTAGGTTCTAATGTAGTTTCCTCAAATTGGTGGTTTTACCACAAAACTTTGACAAGGAAAGTGGTCATGTTTCATAGAATTTTCTCTCTATGATAAAGAATCTCCACTGTTTATACATCATAAGATAGATCTTATTCCAGTGGTATAACCTCTGAGTTCAGTACATGTGAAGGGTCAGTTTTGAACTTCCTCAGAAAAGATACATGGAACACGTCACAAACTTAAGAGAGGTTCGGTGGAAGTTTCAAATGATAAACTACCATACTGACTTAATAAATAATCTTTAAGGGAAAAATTTACCAAGTTATTAGGTTTTATTTCTTCCCAAATCACATAAACTTCTTCCATGTATAAATTCATAGAAACACCTGGTCATTAACTTCAGACTCCAAATCTCACTGACAATTGTCATCGTAAATTTTCTATCGATTTGTGCTTCTCTTATGTGTTGTTGAATATATATAACCTTATATACAATTTATTCAGCTATCTTAGGTCCCAATATATTTCTTTCTCCAACTTTATTCCACTACTTTATAGTTTTACACTTTTTTCTGTAGAGGGATTCATAATGATCCATTTGAATGATCGAGTGAAAGATATTGTTGTAAGAAAACTCAAATTGAGGAAGGTATTTATCTTAACCACCTTTGAATTCTAGAGAACAAGATCTCAACATATCCTCAATTTTTTGAATGTTTATATTATACTGGTCATATTTTTTAGGATGGTAAGTGGTATTAAAACTCAACTATGTATCCAAATCCTACTGAATACTTTTCTAAAACTATGAGGTTAACCTTAGATCCTAACCAGATACAACATAATGTGGTACTCCATACAAACTTACCACTTATTTAATGTATATTATGGAAATATGTCTTTTATGATATCAATGAAGTGTGTTACCTTTATAAAGTGATCGAAAACAACACAAATAGCATTATAGCCTTTAGATGTTTTGGGTAGTCCGATGATAGAATCCATGGTGATTTTTTCCCATTTCCATTTTGGTATAGGTAGTGGCTATAACATATACTTATATTTCTATCTCTTATACTTAACTTTATGAAATACCAAGCACTTAGATACATATTCTATAATATCCCTTTTCATATTGTCCCACCAAAAATACTCTTTCTTGTCTCTATACATCTTTATACTTCCATGATGAATAGATAATGACGAACTATGAGATTCATCCAATAAATCCTTCTTCAAATATAGTATGGACAGAATACATACATGGATCCAAAACCTTATCATTCCATCACAATCAAGGTTAAACTCAATAACATTTCTCACCTTCTTCTATAGATCTATATCTTCCTTCTATTCCTCTATAATCCTAACATGGATAGATGGTTGAACATTTATTTGAGAAAGATAAAATTTATCTCCTTCCTTAAAGATTTCCATATCCATCCTTTTCAATTCCAAAAATATTGGATCTTTTTTTATCTTTATCATAGATAAGGTAGCATGATTTATTTAGCTCAATGAATTAGCCACCTTTTCTTATTCCCAGGTGGTAATATATTGAGTAGTCATAATGTTTAATCAACTCCAACCATCTTCTCTGGTACATATTTAGATATTTTTAAGTAAATATATACTTTAATATTTTATGATCATTATATATATCACATATTTCTCTAAAAATATAATTCCTCTATATATTTAATGAAAAAATTATCATATCTAACTCCAAATCATGATTTTGGTAATTTTGTTCATGAACCTTCAATTGTTTTGAGGCATAAGTTATAACCATATCATTCTGCATGATAACTCATCCTAGCCCATTATTTGATGTATCACTATAGATTGAAAACCCTTATCCACTATAAGATAATGTAAGTATAGGTGTGCTAACTAACCTTATCTTCAGTTCCTTGAAATTTTCGTCACATTCACTTATCCAAATGTATTTTTCCTCCTTTTGAGTTAACTTGGTGATTGGATTATAAAGTCATGATAAATTATCCACAAAATATCGATAATATCCATCCAAACCAATAAAACTAAGGATATCAGTAATGGTGGTTAGTCAAGTCCATTTCTCAATAATTTCCATCTTTGAAGGATCCATCGAAATACCCTCACATGAGATTATATGACCCAAGAATGAAAATTTCTGAATCCAAAATTTATACTTGGTAAATTTTTCATAAAACATCTCCTTACTTAGGGTCTTTAGTAGAATTCTCAAGTGATTTTTATTCTCTTTATTAATATTTTAATATATAATAATATCATCCATAAATACTACCAAAAACTGATCAAGGTAATCTCTAAAGACTCTATTCATTAAATTTGTGAAGATGGTGAAGGTTTTGGGCATAGCAGAAGCACTGGATGGGGCATTACCAACTCAATTTTTTGTCATGATCGATGATTAATATGATATTTACATGATAATAAACATCATGATCAATGAAATTATATCAAAGAGTATAGAGAATAGATAAACACTGAAACCAAAGTGTAGGAACATCACATATTATTTATAATTAATTTAAGTAATTAAATAATTACCTTGTGAAGAATTATTTCTTTTTTGATGGATCTGACAATGTATCTATGTTGTACCATCATTGTGTTATAGGAATAAAGAATATATTCTCTCTATTTGTGATCCACACATGTTCCATGAATCTCTAAACATCATCGTAGGAATCTTTGGGTGCTATCATGGTAGATAATAACACTTGCATCATTCGCCTTTGATCACCTCAAGAATCGATTCAATGAAGGGTTATCTTTAATATCTTAAGACTTAAGAGTGGTGGAAGAGGTGGACCACTCTTCATTCTTGAAAGCATTCTTGGAGAGATAACTCTCTAGGTATTTTAGAGGATTCTCTTCAAATCTTGGTGTACACAACACAAATGAATTATCTCTCTTAAGAAAATAATATAATTGGGTTTATATACTACTAGGGTTTAAAAATAATAATTGCACATGTTCCCTTATTATTTATATAATCCTCGTGGAACCCCATTTCTATAATAATATTATTATTATTATTTCTTGACATACACTAAACTATCAAATTAATTAAATATTATTTATTAAAATAATATTTAATATATATTATTTCTCATTAGACCATTAAACTTGATCCTTCATTCCTCTATAATATTTATCAGGAATTGAACAATTATTTTTTATTTGATAAATAAATATCTCCAAATTATTCTCCAATAAATAAATAAATATTATATTCACTAAATAATAAATAAAAAGTTATTTTTTATTCTTCTCATATAATATTCAATTGAATAACTGGTGATGGAATATATATGATCAAGAAAACATGAATAATTATTAAACTATATGTAGAAATAATATTTATTCAAATTTTTAAATAATAAATAATAATATATTATTTAAATGATATTTTGGATATACTTATTGTGTGACCATATGGGCCTATTTCTTAGTGGAATTAGGTGAAGCAGCCTAAAGTCTAAGGTTAGCATCAATTAACTTGCTAAGAACCCATAGAGAAAGAAGTTAATGTCACAATGAGATAATACCTCATAAATATTCATACTTTGTAATATAATACTTTTATTTTGATATATCTAATCAAGTATGGTGCATGCTAGTTCCATCAACCTATGTGATTGATGTCTCTTTATTTAACTTTTTGTAAATTAAACATGCCTATAAAACACCTTGTCCATGGATTTATGTAGGCTATATCATTCCCATAAAAGGGCCTGAGATATCAACTTCCATTAAATTACAGAAGGTAAAAATCATTTCTCACATTATTCTTTAATGAAATATTACTCGTGATGCACCTAAAATATCCTAACTCACTGAGAACATCTGTTATCACGGTTTTAATCAATACATCAAAGTACAAAACTTATAATACTCATTAATAATAATATTAAAGTCTAGGGATCAATAAACACGTATAAATAGAGGAACATCCAATGACACATATAAATATGGATTTTATACTAGAGAGTCTCATTCTTATAATATCCTACACTAGATATTACCATAGCCATACACCGTGAGAAGGTGCCTCAAAGTCCTATGAGTATCCACCCATGATATCATGTTTCATTTGTGTCCCTAAAATTATTTCATCTGGATATAGAACATATATGTAAGAATATTTTCATTTCACTTCTAGGTTCTCTTCATAGTGGGTGGCTATTATAACCTTTCAGTGCTATAAATACTCTTAGTACATTATCACATACTATGTCATGCATAAGGAAAACCATAATGTGATAAAGAGTTTATTAATATTCAAAACAAGGAATATAGGTTATAATGAAGTACATAGAAGTTTATTCTAGGGAACCAACTCCAAAAACTCCCACTTGTACTAGAACCAAATGCTA
The DNA here is from genome assembly GCA_963277665.1 of Viscum album. Classification (NCBI taxonomy): domain Eukaryota; kingdom Viridiplantae; phylum Streptophyta; class Magnoliopsida; order Santalales; family Viscaceae; genus Viscum; species Viscum album. The sequence goes on along the minus strand of OY728141.1, from coordinate 1,026,606,712 downwards.
AAAACCTTTAGTCCTATATCTCTCACATTATACTCATTCTTTTGATGAGATATACATTTAGTCAGGGGTCCATCGTGTTTTCTTCTATAGAAACTTTTCTTTCTGAAACTTCACCCATCTGAGAAAAAATCCTCAGGAGGTGATACTTCTAGAGTATGTACTTTGTTCGTTGGTATAACCTTGTCTCTTTTGTAAGATACACCACTTTATTATGATCACAATACAATGTGATATGGTATTTACTTACAGGTACCACATCAAACTCCTAGAAAAAGTTTCATATCTAAACAGATTCCTTATCTATATCAAAATTTGTTATATACTCAGAATCCAATATAGAATTGGTGAAAACTGGATGCTTTGAACTCTTCTAGATCACAGCTCCTCTATTGAGACAGAAAACATATCCTAATTGTGATTTCATATCATTATGATCTATTTTAAAACTAAAATCAGTATAACCCCTAATGACTAGCTCCTCATCTCCTCCATACACTGGGGACATATCCTTAGTTCTTCTTAGATACTTAAGGATATCCTTAATAGTAGGCCAATGTTGTTCTCATGGATCAACTTTATATATTCCTACCATACTAAATTCATAGGAAATATCATGTATAGTACATTACATTGAATACATAATTAATCATATCGCTGAAGTGCATGGGATCTTACTCATTCTCCCTTTCTCCTATTGTGATTGCGAGCACATTTACTTAGAAATATGTATACCATGTGAAACTGGAACCAATCTCCTCTTATATTTTTTCATGATAAATCTATTTAATATATATTCAATTTATGTACTTTGACTTAGTCCAAGCATCCTATTGGATATATAAAAAATGATCTTGATCTCTAGAATATAGGTTGATTCACCTAAGTCCTTTATGGAGAAACACTTGTTTAACCAGCCCTTAATAGACTGTAAGATAAGTATTTTTGTATAATAAGTAATATGTCATCATCATATAATAATATTATAATAACAATAATCCCACTAAACATCTTGTAAATACATAGATCAAATTTGTTCTTAATGAAATCAAATTCTTTTGTAGCATCATCGAATCGAATGTTCTATGACCAAGACACTTTCTTTAATTTATAAATGGATCTATACAACATGAAAATCCTTTTGGTATCACCTGGAGTCACAAACCCTTATGGTTGTGTCAAATAGACATCTTTCTAAAGGTTACCATTAAGTAAAGTTGTTTTAACATCCATATTCCAAATTTCATAGTCATGGTATGTTGTTATAGAAAGTATAATTTGGATGGATTTAAACATGGAAAATGGTGAAAATGTTTCATCGTAGTAAATTCATTGGTGTTTTTTAAACCCTTTATCCACTAGACTTACTTTATAGGTATTTAATTTACCTTACATGTCTAGTTTTCTCTTTAATACCCATTTTTACCCTATAGGATTTACATCAACTCGTTCATTGACCAGAACCCAAACTTGGTATTGATACATGGAATCTATTTCAGAATTCATGGATTCTTGTCATCTTATGGATTCTGAGCTCTTTATTTCTTCTTTGTAAAGAGAGGTTCGTCAATTTTAACTAATAATGTGTTACCATATTCTATGTATAAAAAACCATATCTCTCTGGATCTATTACCTCTCCAGTGATCCTACACAGTACTTGTGTTTCAGGAACTACTACTTCAATGGGGACCTTTAGAATCTGTTCATGTACCAAATCTTTTGTATCTTGAGTATCAAATTCATTGATTTAAATCTTACTCCTACTATCATTTTTGAGTATGTTCTCCCTCTTAAGAAATTTTTCTTGATTGGAGATAGTCACTTTCTTGTTTGAGGGGTTGTATAGGTAGTATTTATTTGTTTCCTTAGGATACCCTATAAAGATACACTTTGTGCCCCATGGTTCTAGTTTGTTTCCTAAGAAGGAATTAACAAATGCCTCGCAACCCTATACACATGTATGTAAAAAAATAGACTTATTTTCACTCTATAAATCAAAATTGAATTTCATTTTCCATTTTAGTTGGTACTTGGTTTAGTGCGTATGTCATAGTTTTTCATGCATATCCACAAAAGGATAATGGAATATCTGCATGACTCTTCATCAACCTTACCATTTATAAAAAGGTATGGTTTCTCCTTTCACTAACACCATTCCACTTTGGTGTGTAAGGTGGAGTGAGTTGATATATAATCCCAAACTTCTATAAGAATTTGATGAACTCTTGGTTAAGATATTGACCACCTCGATCTGATCAAAGCTTCTTTATCTTCTCTACAAGTTGGTTCTCTACTTCATTCTTTAATTATTTGAATTTCTCAAAGGACTCAGACTTATACCTCATCATGTAGACATAGAAATATCTACTCAAGTCATTGATAAAATTTTTGAATTAATAATACCCACCTATATCCTCTACTATAAGTGGTCCACACACATCAGTGTGTACCAATACTAGAAGCTCTGTGTCCCTTTCACCATGTCCACCAAATTATGGTTTAGTCATTTTTTCTTGTAAATAAGAATGAAATATTTCAATTAGTTTTAGATCAAATGAGTATAAATAATCATCTTGACAGATCATTTTCAGATGCTTCTCATTTACATGATCAAGATGGTGATGTCATAGTTGGTTGTTATATGAGTTGTGTGAACATGAATCATTATCTATTATCAATACTTTTTTTCATAATTCAATACATAAATACCGTTATTTTAATTTTTCATACCATAACATATGTTTTAATTATAAAAGAAATAACTTTTATTTCCAAACATAAAAATAAAACCATCTATATCTAGACAGGATACAAAAATTATACTCTTGGTAATAGTTGGTATATAATAGGAATCTCTTAAAACCAATATCATTTATGTTGACAATGAAAGGTGGTAGCCACCAATGGATGGAGTAGATATCCTCACACTATTGGAAACTCGAAATAAACCTCTCCTCTAGAAATATTTCAAAATATACTTGGTTCTTACATTTGGATACAGATATGAGAACCACAAGTTGTATCTAATACCTAATGTGTAGATATTTAAAGACTAAACTCAATAATGATTTAGCTTATCCTTGCTTCTGGGTGTCATTCATCTTCCAATGGCCTTTCTTTCCACATGAAAAACATATTACTTCATTTTCCTTACCCTGCATCTAGATCTTCCTCTTCTTGGAAGGATGGTTTTTGGGAGCTTTAGACTTGTTATGAGTCTTGGGCCCTTCACCTTGTTCTTACTTTCCTTATTCACACTACTAAAAATAGACCTTTAACAACGCTGGCTTGTATCAATGCTAGAAAAAAATATTGATAAAGGTGTCCTTTATCAGTGCTAAAAACAAGTGCTGATAAAGGGTACATTTTATCAGTGCTAAAAAAATAACTTACAAAAGATATCTTTTATCAACACTTTTTTAGCTCTGATAAAGGGTAACCTTTATTAGTGTTTCTATTTAGTGTTGATAAATGGTACCCTTTATCAGTTCTTTGTTTTTAGAATTGATAAAGGTTGGCATTTATGAGTAAGTTCTTAGCACTGATAAAGGTCCAGAATAAAATGAAATAATTAAACAAATAAAAATTTAAAAAATATTAACAATTTTATTAATTAAATAATTATTGATAAAAATGAATAATATGAATATACATATATATAAATTGAAAATATTAATAAATAGTATATATTAAATATATAGATATGTAAAATGAATAAAATGAAATAATTAAACAAATTAAAATTAAAAATGAGTAAAAATAAGAAAAATATTAAACATTTTATTAATCAAATAATTATTAATAAAAATGAATAAATTTAATATACATATATATATATTATAAATATTAATAAATAGTATATATTAAATATATATATAATAAATAAATTATAATAATTAAAAAAAATTAAAAATTAATAAATTATAATAATTAAACCAAAAAAATAAAAAAGAATAAATTACAAAATTATTAAAAAAATATTGATGAAACAATTATTAATAAAAATGAATAAGTTTAATATATATATATATATATTAATTATAAATAGCAATAAATAATATATATTAAATATAAATATATATATATATATAATGAATAAAATATAATAATTAAAAACAAATTAATGTCTTACTCATTTTTAATTTTGTTTTATTTTTAAATTTAACATATATCAAATGTGTGTTACATTGATTTTACAAAAATATACATAATTAATTAATTTTTATATATAATTCACACATAAAAGTATTTATGCAATTAATGAAATCTTATTTAGAAACACATACACCTAATATTTATATAATTTATTCAAATTTTAGTATATTTTATAATTTCATTATAACATGATACATTTAATATATTATGTTTTAAATCGGTCAAACAGATTATGTTTGCACTTTCTAGGCTGCTATTCATGTTTTCCACCTCTCCAAACAGCTTATAGTCCTATTTAGGGTGGCTTGTGTTGAATTGATTCACTCCATTTGGTGAGGTAGGAACAAAGCCATCCATAATCTGACTAGATTTAATGTTGAACATGCCAATGAGAAAATCCTAGTTGTAGTACAAACTGCTAATACTCAGCACACAGAAAATTGTAGCAACTAGATTGGGGACTTCATAATTCTCAAGCGGCTCAATGTTGAAGGTAACTTCCCTATCACATGTGTCACCTTTGAAGTTTTTTGGACGCCCCAATTTGCTGAATGGCTAAAGTGAAACACAGATGGAGCATTTAGGGGAAACTCATGGCCTTTGGATTGTAGATCCATTTTCAGATATCATCATGGGGATGTGGTGGAGTGCATTTATGGTCCTTGTGGCCATGTCACTACACTGAAATCAGAAATGGTGGTCCTTATCATGGAAATAGAGTGTGCTCATCAAATCAAATGGAATTGTATCTAGTTTTAATGTGATTCTACTACTCTTGTGCAAGCCATAAGAATGGGTCATATTCACTTACCATGGAGACTGACAGCAAAATGGAAAAAATGACTTGATCGACTCTCCTCCATGAACTACTTCATCACCCACACTTTCAGAGAAGCAAACTATATGGATGATGGGCTTGCAAATAAAGGGGACACTACAGAAATATGTCTCTATTCGTCCACTTTGCCTGATAACATGGTTTCTCTTTTTCTTTGGGATAAATGTAAAATTCCTTCATTCTGTCTCTTGTAACCATGCTTTGATTTAATCCAAGAGCCTTAGAGCTCACTTTTATCAAAAAAAAATTATTTTTTAGTATTTATATAATTATAAATAAATAATTATATATATTAAATAATTATAAATTTATATTAAATTTGTTTAAATAACTAATATACTATATTTATATTTATATTTATATTTATATTTATATTTATATTTATATTTATATTTATATTTATATTTATATTTATATTTATATTTATATTTATATTTATATTTATATTTATATTTATATTTATATTTATATTTATATTTATATTTATATTTATATTTATATTTATATTTATATTTATATTTATATTTATATTTATATTTATATTTATATTTATATTTATATTTATATTTATATTTATATTTATATTTATATTTATATTTATATTTATATTTATATTTATATTTATATTTATATTTATATTTATATTTATATTTATATTTATATTTATATTTATATTTATATTTATATTTATATTTATTTATTATATATATAATTATATAAATATATATAATGATATAAATATATAAATATTATTTTTTTAAGTATTTATATATTTATAAATAAATAATTATATATTTAAATAATTATAAAATTATAATAAATATATTTAAATAATGAATATATTTACTATATTTATATTTATATTTATATTTATATTTATATTTATATTTATTTATTAAATATATATATATATATATAATTATATAAATATATATAATGATATAAATATATTTATAATTATAAAACTATAATAAATATATTTAAATAATGAATATATTTACTATATTTATATTTATATATATTTATTATATATATATATATAATTATATAAATATTTATAATGATATAAATATATTTATAATTATAAATAAATAATTATAAATATATTTACAAATATATTTATTTATAAATTTATTTATAAATTTATTTATAAATTTATATTTACTATATTTATAAAATTATATTTTTATAATTATAAATAAAAAAATTATTTTTCAAAAAATTATTTATGTAATTATAAATAAATAATTATATATTAAAATAATTATAAAATTATAATGAATAAATTATAATTATATAAATATATTTTAAAAAATTATAATTATAATTATAAATCTTGTATCACTGCTGATAAAGATGTACTTTATCCATATTTTGTTAACGGTGATAAAACTCGATCTTTATCAGCTTTAAAAAAGCTCTGATAAAGAGGCCTTTTATCAGCGCTTATCAATTTAGCACTGATAAAAGAGGTCTTTATCGTCACTTTTTTGAAAATGTTCATAAAATTTTCTTCAATCTATTTAAAAGAACCCTAACTACGACTGATTCAATCATGATTCTTAATCTCTCATGGAACTCCCCTAATGTCGGTGCTCCTCATCTACATTCTCTTGGACAAATCAAGGCTAGAATCCAAGGTATGATATTTTCTCCTTTTCCTCTCTCATTGATTTCTTGTTTGGGTTCCATGGTTTTCATTTTTAGGTTGTTCTCAACCATTATGAACCCTACTTCTCACTACCATGGAGAACCAAGGACATTGGCTAATTACTAACTTTGAATTATCGATGATTGGTTGCATCAAGTTGTTGTGATGTTGTGAGGCCTGTGATTAGAGCCAAGGAATTTTTTTTTCATTTATGATTTGTATTTGTTGTTTTAAGTTCTAATGTAAGTTTCAATTAGGGTTGAAAATGAACTTTCTTTTTCTTATTTGTTTGACGTAGCATTGGAACTATTATGTAGGCCTTTGTATACTAAGGGTTTCAATGCCTCTCTTTCCGAACTCTCTAATCACATAATTCAATTTTACTGACCGAAAAAATTTATTAAAAAATATAAATCAGTTATAAATCTTTAGATTTGATATATATGATATATATTTGATTTATTTTAACTCTAGTGATGGGAAATGGAAATGGGTTTTTTTCTTCACATATTATAGGCCACTATGATTTTTATTTCACATGTTCCTTACTTTTATCAAAATAATGTTGCATTGATAGGTATATTTATTTATATAAATGTGATAATATTATATGAATTTCAATTTAATGTAATGTTTTTAATAAAAATTTTGTTCAAACAATATTTATTCTCACCTTTTATTATTTGATTTTATGGTATTTTCTAAAATATTATTATTATTATTATTATTAAAGTGATAAAAAATAAACACTTATGTTTAGAGAATTATATTCTTTGAAATGTAATATGTTAGAATCCATAATTAAAATTTCGTTTAGGTAATTTTTGAATATGATTGGGTTTAGAGTATACATGGGATAAACATATTTTTTAAAAATAATAAGTGCTAGGTTTTATTTTGTTTTTGAAAAAAATTTGTCTTTATTTTTTTGTTATAATTATATGTAAAAAAAATAGTTTCTCATTAAATATATAAATTAGTTCATGATTTCCTCTAAGTATAATTTTATCTATATTAATTTCACAATATTTAGATTGTGTAGGATATGTAAGAGTTTATAATATATGTATTTTAGAGTATTTTTTGAAAATAGATAATCTTTTATTTATTAACTATTGAAATATCTTATTTATGATTTAAATAATTCAATAATAATTAAATAACTCCATTGATAAAGGTTTTAGATTGTTTTTGAATGTAATAAATAATAGATAATGGTTTTAATTATGTTAAATTTGAGAAAACATGGGTTAAAAATAATATTGATCAATTATTTTGTATTACACGTGCTATAATAGAAATATTTAAGTGATTATCATGTTTTATTATTTGATTAATTAATTTTATGTTTGTGATATCATATTAGTTATAAATTTTATAGATGTATTTAATATTTTATTTTTCAGAAAAAATGGTTCATATTATATATTTGTTCATAGGATAAATATATTCTTCAAATTATTTTACTTTAATCATACACAAATATTGTTTTAATAATCTTTATATTATAAAATGAAACAATATACATTTATAAATTATTTTTTGACTGGGATAACTATATAAATTATTATAAAATTTAAAATAATTTTTTCTAGAAATTATAATTTTAGGAAATGGAAAAATAATGTGACTTTTATTTAGTAATTCTTTTTTTTTATCTTTGTATACATTTTTAGTGATTGTTTAACTAATATTTTTTTTATTTATCTTATAATTTGTTCTCAAGATTAATTTTTTAAAAATTATTGTATTAAATTTAATATGTAACTAATTTTTTTGTTAGATTTTGATAAATATTCTTTATAATATTTTCATTGAATAATCACTTGATATTATTTGAAATTATTTTTAATATACCTCTCAATGTATGATTACAATATTTTTCTATAGGAAATAAATGTGTGGATGTGATAAAAATAATTATTATCATATATTATAATATGATGGGTATTATGTGAGGGATAGGTATGGTATGTTATAATTTGATTTACTATAGACACGTCGTTGATTCATCGAGGGTTAGGGTGAGGGTGATGTGATATTCATGTTTTTGTTTGTTCTCCTTTATGATTTTTCAGAAGTTAGGTTTAAATAATGTATTGTGGCACCCATTTTGTGGTTCTTTCCTAAGGGAACCGATTATTTTAATACTTCCGCATATTTTAAATTCACTTCCTAAGAAAAATAGTTGTGTTATACCCATTTCATGATTTTTATGTAATAAGAACATGTTATAGTTTCCCTGAGGGGTAGTCTTGGATACTAGGGGTCTGAGGTAAAATCTCATGGTACCAATGATGTGGTTATTTATAGAGGGAGATAATTAATTTTTTCTACTCCTATGATTCAAATGTTAACTTCTTATTGGTGAATTGATTTGAATAACAGGGAACAACCATGGTATAAACTTATGGTGTGATTAGTGTAATTCACTGGTATTAAATGAAGTTGGTACGTTTGATTATAATGGTGTCCTAGTTAGTACATAATGATTTGACTTACATGTGTATTTTGAGTGTTACTACTTTGAACATATACTCAAATATATACATTTTTGTATATTTTAGGGGGGGATGTAATTATTTACTTGTTTATTTTTATACTCACACCCTACACATGAACCTCAGTGGATATAGAGCTCTAATATTTGAGATAAAGGTGAGGGAAAATGTCTAGTAATGTAGATTAGAGTCATTTCATCTTAGTGGGGATCAGTTGATGTTCTCATGATAGTGTCAGGGAACTTTTATCATTTTGAGATAAATTTAGAGGATAACACCTACGATAGTGGAATAATTCTTTTCTTAAATTCAATAACTCATTTCCTTCAAAATGGATTCACGCTAATCATTTGACAAAAGAGTATGAAAATGGAGTTAAATAGTTCATCAAGTTTGCAATAGATAATTCATACGACCATTCTCAAATCCTTTTTTTTTGTGTTTATGTTGTTGTTATTCAAGACAAATTAAATGTTTGAATACTCATGAAGAAAATGTCTTATGCACATGATGATGTTACCAATCCCAAGGAAGAACAGAATATTTATGACGAAACTGTAGAATTATTAGGTGATAAATAGCATATTGATGAAAAAAACAATGACACAGTATCATAATGTTGAATAAAATTATCAAGGAAATAAGTCAGGGTATAGAATTTGAGGTTGGTTGGAATCAACGCTACCAACCTATTGACCCCAACAAGTCAATGTTTGTTAGTTATGTTAGGGTCACAATGAGGATAAATGTGTTGATTGATATTGATTCATGGCACCACATCCATCATGTGATGAAGTAACCCCTTTGGAAAGATATAATGGTAATTTTATAATATACTAACTCTATTTTACTGAAAAATTATATAATGAAATGTTGATTTAATTTTCATTATTTATTTTAGAGTTAATTTATTTTAGAATATTTACCTAATAAATTTGTCTTATTGGCCATTATATTAGCCTTTAGAGGACTTTATACTCTTCTTACCAAGTTAAATATTAGAGATATTGAGGGAAAAGTAAATCTCCACCCACCAGTTAGTTATACACACATTATAAAGAAAGAAACATGGATTAATTTCATCGATTTTTGCAATGAGAAATCATTTCATGTTCATTTCAGTCAATAATATATTATATTATATTATTTATTTTATCCAATTTTATTCAAAAATTTTAATTTAAGAAACAGCAAAAGAGTACTGAAAATAAAGAACGAGCATCAAAACTAATATACCCCTATGGAAAAGTAAGGATGGGGTATGATTCACTAGAGAAGAAATTGGTATGTATTTTAAATAAAAAAATAAAAGTTTTATTTGATATGAAACAACATATGTTTCTTTTTTTATATATATATTGATGAAGAAAAATCTAAAGTCACTTCCATCCCATGTCATGTGTTATGGAAGGAGGCTCTCATAAGTAAGGAGGGTAAACTAGTTAATGAAAACAAAAAAAAGTGGTATGGGAAACTTGTGTAAGTATGACATAATAGTAATTCAATATGATTTATAATAGTATTACATAAAATATCTATTTATGTTCATATTTTTTATATAGTTTAGACACAAGAATCGGAAATGGCCATACAGGAATAAAAACTACTTTCAATAGCTTTGAAGCGGACAAAACAATATGGTCATGTTAGAAGATTAGGTTTTGGAGTGTCTCCTCAAACATATTTTGAGAAGATAAAACCACATGAAGATATATATAATATAGTGAAAGGATTACAGACACAAATAGATACTCTGTAAGATATTATTGTTAGGTCTAGTTTGGTAGACCAATGTATGAGAAAGGATTAAAGTGAACCAGTGGTGGAACAAAGATCCACACATGAACCAAATAACCCTACTATCTTTAAGGATATTTATTCCCCTAAAGCGCATGATTTACCTAAGGTAATCAATTTTTTCATCAATCTTTCTTCTAAATGTGAATCAAATAACTTCTGATAACTTTATATTACTAAAATTCTATAGGGTACAGTTTTTTGTGATTTTATCTATCAACACCCATGAACCGCCTTGTTGTGAGGGGTATAGTGTATAATATCCCAGGAAACGAGATATGATATAAAGACCTCCCAAAAGATCACATGATATTGGGTATTGAGGTATATAATAAGATGACTGCTGGGTTGAATGTTCCACTTGATGATCCAGATATTACAGTAGTCAATGAGGTTATTGGAACTTTCATAGAAAGTTCATATAATCTTATAAATATACAAGAGGTATGTATTTAAAAAAACATATGAAAAACCTATAACAGTTTATAAAGAAAGGTTTGAAGTGATGTATGATATTACAGATGGATAAAGTGATGGTGAAATGGATCGTCAGATCAAGACAACCTAGTGAATCAACCAAGAAATAAAAATTACCTTACGGGAGTATCTTCTCCCCACCTGTTCCATAGAAACATTTACTATCATTACATCTTCATGTAGATACCACATTTAATGATGAAAATATTACTTACATTCCATGTGAAAAGAAATATATAGAACTTTTATAATAGAAATAATTGGTCTTGAGACTATAAATGAGATTCTCAAGCATGAATGGTCGGGATCTCATTTATAAATACATACATAAGGTACATTTTCATAATAAATCTATCTAAATGGTGATATAATATGTTTATTAAAGTTAATAACTATTTATATTTTCTATAGGAGTTTATATTACTATTATATAAATGTAAAACCATTCGAATCACGATTTCAATTCATTAATCCATGTATCATTTCTATAGAAAAACTTACTTTTAATAAGGAAGAAATTGAGAGGAAAAGAGATGACAAAATTAAAGCATTTGAGAAAAAATATTAGAATACAAACTCTTTTTGATTCCTACAATGCAAAGTTAAAACTCTATGATATTATCACATAAAATATATTTTTAATTTTTTTTATTACTTATTTGTTTTTTAGACATCACTAGATGTTGATTGTAGTCAATCTGGATACCCAAAATATTTATTTTTTGGATACAATGCATGGATATCTGAAAAACTCACCACACATTATGTGTATTGTGAATTTTTAATATACTACAATCAAAATTTTATAGATAAACTTTGGATTATATGTTTCAGTCTATGTTTTAACAAGAATTTTTTTATGATAGTGAGGTCGCTAAATATATTCAAAATCATGGAATAAAGTCAGTGTATGAATAGATAAAGCCTGTGGATTATTATAAATGGAAATAGTTGATGTATATATAGAATTATTTAACTATAAAAACATATTTCAAAACAATTTAATTATTTTGGTCAATGTTTATGCAATGTCTAAATCAAGATAATGATAACAATTATAGGTATTATGTTTTCAAATTTATTAGAGAGGTCATAAGGTATGAAGAGACCAGCATCTCCGAATAGGTAATTTCTGAAGGTAATTAAAATTTCATTAAATATATTTATTAATCAATTTTTTTCTATATTTTCATATTACTATCAATATTTATAACAACCTTCATACTAAAAAGAAGGGGTAAATTGTTTTAGAGATTATTGGGTATTATGCATGTTTTCAGGATGTTTACCAATAAAAAATTTAGGTGATTACCTGTTATGTTTGTGATCTAGTACGAGCTATGACCTTAGAAATATATTTGGGGTGTAAAGAAATTGTGTCAGAATGATTATATATTATTTTTGATATATTTATCAAGTAGAAGTATAATGGAGGAAATCAATTTGATTAGAAGAACTGACCTACAAACAAAAAAAAATTTGGGTAATGGTAGAGGTGGAGGTAGAGGTAGAGGTGGAGTTAGAGACAGAGACCAAGGTAGAGGAGGAGGCAAAGGTGGAGGTTGAGGTGAAGATCGAGGCAGAGGATGAGATTATTCATTGTCTTAAAAACAGTAAAATTGTTATTAAATGGAGTTTAATGGGGATCATGCCAAGGTTATGTTTGATAAAAATCATTCAAAAGTGCTCACAACACTTGTCACTTAATATAAGATCCATTATGCAAGTGTTTCATGTGGATTATTGAAAAAAAATCACCACTTTGAGATTCATAAAATTCTAATCAAATCATCAAATAGGTATATAATCTAACTAAAATGTTTTAATAAGTATGTGTGTAATCAACCACTGAATCCAGAAGGTGCATGATAGAACTATTGTAGGAAAACCAGCATTGAGAGATCGTGGTCATCGATGAGGGTTGGTGTCAAAGAAAACATGAAATCAAATAAAAAGAAACTACCTTATAAAGAAATCTCTAAAAATTAAAAACACACTTCAAATGAAACCGTGAAGCGCCAAAAATAAAAATGAATTACCCTTTAAAAAATATGCTAGTATCTTGATCTAAAACCTCTGAAAAATAAATAAATACAAAATTTCATCAACTGAATCATGAATTTTTGGAAAAGAACAATACATTGGTTTTACTTTAGTGGGTAATAGAATTATTTAGGCTATTAGACATAAATTAAATGCATGATATAATATCACAAATTCTTTTTAAATTCATAAAAGTAACATTCATTATGAATGTGCACATTCATTATGTAAAATTATGCATGTTCACAAGCTCATTAATAAAAAACTCAACATCATTCTCAATAAAAAAATACATGAGAATAGGGATATTCCCATTTTGTTGAACAAATAATTATAATGGTATGTTAGATTTTATCATCCCCCAGGATATTGAAAATGATATACTAATTTATAAAACAATCCAAGAATACTTAATGGATGCACTAGATTTCAGTTTCATTTGGATGATATAAAGTGTTATACTGATGTTTAATACTTTAAAAAATGGGTAAATAATTTATAATGGAGTTTAGTGTATTCTAAAAATACATAATGGGTCAAACTGAAGTTTTTTCTATCAAATAATGTAAATGATTTATCATGGATTCAATACTCTCTAGGATGGAGAAAGGGTAAGATATATGTTATTATTTTTCATAAAATATGTAAATATTATTTTAGTTCAATCAGTGAATTCTAATAGGCTTACACTAATAGTTAATGTTTTCTAGGAATAAATTACTTCGTCGATAAGGATGATTCACTCTTGTACTATGATTATGCACTCGACAAGGATGATTCATTCATGATAATCTAATTTTCTTTTTATTCTCAAATGCATTCAACATTCTAGGTTATCAAACTGAAATATTGTTAGATGACCCAAAGTGTTGAATACACTATAGGATAAAAAGACACTGTGGAATCAACCATACCTCAAAACAATACATGGTGTGCCTGGTTTGACTCAAATTGTGTGGTTTTGGTTTAAAATTGACTTTTTATTAATGTATTGTTTCGTATTTATGTTTAATTTATTTCTTTATAGTATTAATAACATAAGAATATTTTTATTATATGGGTGGATTCTTTTGATCAAATTGGGGTAGTTTATTCAAAGCTTCTCATGCTCATGATAGATTGGACTTTGAGATTGAAACTAAGATAAAAAAAATAAGGAAATGGGTCAACAATGTATATAACCATCATGAAAAGGTGAATTCCTACGACTTATTTAGTTAACTTTTTCACCATTTTATCTATTATTTTTAAGTTAATTTCCATAGCATTTCTTTCTAATAATTTTTTTTTCACAGATATTTTGAGAAGTTGTGTTTTTTACTTCAATTGTCTGTAACAATCTAGAAAAGAGATAACATGGTGCTTTTGGATGAAGCATTTCAGGTAGCATGGGGTTTCTTCTTCCATACAAATGGAACATTTATTTATTTTCTACCTTGGTGAATACAGTTGAAATAAAAATACATATCACATACTCAATAATCTTCACCTCAATCTAACAAGTGGTGTGACTAGTATGACTCAAATGGTATGTTTTTACTTTATAATTTTTATTTTAGTTAAAAACATACATTACATAATCAAAACTAATAAAACATGTAAAGATTGTTTTGATACTTTAGTAAAATGGCCCATAAGTCATTTTGGATGTGTAGGAATTAGTCTCACCTCAATTTGATGTACAATGTGACCGATATGACTCCAAGTGTATCTTTTTATTTAAAATTAACACTAATTTTAGTAAGAAAGACAACTGACATACTCAAAAAAACTCATTAGTATTTTTTTGATACTTTATTAAAATGATCCATAATTAATTTTTGATGTGTAGGAATCAGCCTCACCTCAATCTGATTCTCAATGTTCCTGGTATGACTCAAAGTGTCCGTTATTAGTTTAAAATTGACATTTCTGTACAAAAAGTTCCACTCACTGAAAATTGAAAAAACACACTTGGATTGTCATGATAATTTATTAAAATGATTCATAATTTATTATTGATATTTAATAATTAGTCTCATGTCAAACCCACACATGATGTGATAGGTATGACTCAAAGTGCATGTTTCTAGTTTAAAATGATATTTTAGTAAAAAAAACACAAGTGGCATAATTAAAATCAATAAAACACATTAATATTATTTTTATACTTTATTAAAATTATCCATAAGTCATTCGGGATGTTTAGGAATCATCTGAAACTCAATCCAATGCATGGTGTGACTGGTATGACTCCAAGTGCATCTTTTTATATAAAATTGGCATTAATTTTAGTAAAAAATAAAAATAACATACACAATACCAATAAAACTCATTCATATAGTTTTTATAATTTAGTAAAATGATCCATAAGTCATTTTAACATGTATTAACTATCCTCACCTCAATCCAATACACGATGTTCCCGTAATGACTCAAAGTGTCGGTTATCTGTTTAAAATTTCCATTTTAGTACAAAAAGTGTCACTCACTAAAAACCAAGAAAAAATAATCAGATTATCTTGATAATTTATTAAAAATATTAATAATTTATTTTTTATGTGTGGTATTAGTCTCACATCAAACCCACATACAATGTGATCGGTATGACTCAAAGTGCTTGTTTTCAGTTTAAAATGATATTTTAGTAAAAAAACAAAAGTGGTATACTTAAAAACAATAAAACTCATTAGGATTGTTTTTATACTTTATAAAAAAACTATCCATAATTTATTTGAGATGTTTAGGAATCATATTCACCTCAATTAGACGCATGGTGTGACCGGTATGACTCTAAGTGCATCTTTTTATTTAAAAATCACAATAATTTTAGTAAAAATGACAACTAACATAATCAAAATAGAGAAAATGTATTTGTATTGTTTTTATACTTTATTGAAATGATCCATAAGTCATTTTATGAATGTATGAATAATTCTTATCTCAATCCAATACATGATGTAATCGGTATGACTCAAAGTGTCTATTATTAGTTTAAAATTGACATTTTAGTCAAAAAAAGTGTCACTCACTAAAAACTAAACAAACATGACCAGATTTTATTGATATTTTAGGGAAATGATTTATAATTAATTTTTGATGTGTAAGAATTAGTATCATTTCAAACCCTCACACGATGTGACTGGTATGACACAAAGTGTATGTTTCTAGTTTGAAATGAAATTTTAGTAAAAAAACATAATTGGAATACTCAAAACCAATAAAAAACATTCATATTGTTTTTATAATTTAAAAAAATATTCATAAGTTATTTGGTATGTTTAGGAATCATCTTCACCTCAATATAATGCATGGTTTGGCCTATATGACTCCAAGTGTCTCTTTTTATTTAAAATTGACATTAATTTTAGTAAAAAAGAAAACTGACATACTCAAAAACTGAGAAAACACATTAATATTGTTTTTCATACTCTATTAAAATTATCTATAAGTAATTTTTTACATATAGGAATCATTCAAACCTTAATCTGATACACGATATACCCGGTATGAATCAAAGTGTCTGTTATCAGTTTAAAATTGGCATTTTAGTACAAAAAGTGTCACTCATTGAAAACCAATAAAATGTTCTCATATTGTATTTATAATTTACTAAAGATATTAATGATTCATTTTTTACATATAATAATTATGCTCACATAAAACCCACACATTATGTGACTGGTATTACTCAAAGTGCCTGTTTCCAGTTTAAAATTTCATTTTTGTAAAAAACACAAGTGGCATACTCAAAACTAAGAAAACACATTAAGATTATTTTTATACTTTAAAAAATGATCTATAATTCATTTGGGATGTGTTGGAATAATCCTCACCTCAATATAATTCACAGTGTGACTAGTATGACTCCAAATGCATCTTTTTATTTAAAATTGACACTAATTTTAGTAAAAAGGAAAACCGACATACTCAAAAATGATAAAACGCATTAATATTGTTTTGATACTTTAGGATAACAATACAGAAGTTGTTTTTGATGTTTTTTAATTATACACACCTCAATATGATATATAATGTTCCCAGTATAACTCAAAGTGTCTATTATCATTTTAAAATTGAAATTTTATTACAAAAAGTGTCACTCACTCAAAACCAAACAAAAATGATCAGATTGTACTGATAATTTAAGAAAAATATTCATAATTAATTTTTTTTATCTAGGAATTATTCTAACATTAAACCCACATATGATGTGACCAATATGACTCAAAGTGTGTGTTTCCAGTTTAAAATGACATTTTAGTAAAAAACACAAGTGATGTACTCAAAACTCATAAAATGAATTCAGATTATGTTGATACTTCATTAAAATGATACATAAGTAATTTTTAATGTTTATAAATTATATTCACCTCAATATGATACACGGTGTGACTGGTATGACTCCAAGTGTGCCTTTTTATTTTAAATTGACATTAATTTTAGTAAAAAAGACAAATGACATACTCAAAACTATGAAAATGCATTTGGATTGTTTTGATACTTTAGGAAAAATATCCATAAGTAATTTTTTATATGAAATAATCAGTCACATCTCAATATGATATATGATGTTCCTGATATGACTCAAATTTTCTTTTATCAGTTTAAAATTGAAATTTTAGTACAAAAATAATAACTCACTAAAAATTGAGTAAATGTACTTGGATTGTCTTGATAATTTATGAAAACGATTAATAATTCATTTTTTATGTGTAGGAATTAGTCTCATATAAAACTTCCACACAATGTGACCAGTATGACTCAAAGTGTGTGTTTCCAGTTTAAAATGACATTTTAGTAAAAACACACAAGTGGTGTACTCAAAATCGAGAAAACACATTCAAATTATTTTCATACTTTGGGAAAAATATCCATAATTCATTTTGTACATATAGGAATCAGCCACACACCAATCTAAATAACAGTGTGACCGATATGAATCTAAGTGCATCTTTTCAATATATAAGATTCATTTTAGTTTAAAATAATCATCACATCACCAAAACTAACCAAACAAGCATAGATTATTTTCTCATAATTATATTTACTATTAATTAATTAATTTTCATATAATTTTTATCTTATACTTATTTATTTAATTTTCACAGTGATATTTATTGAAGTTGAATAATAAATTGTGTGACGCGAAATAATTAACTACAACTCAATCTAATACATAGTGTTACTAGTATGAATCAAAGTTTATTTTAAAATTAACAGGCGGGGAGAAGGGGTGGTTTTTTATTTTATACAGGTGTGTTATTTTTCTCTATAATAGTGTTTTTCTTATATTTGTATTGTAAATTTTATTTAATTTAAATTATATATTTTTATCTAATTTTGAAAATTTATGGTGTTGTTTCTAGTGTTGTAGTGTGTTTTTATAGCACATTGTAGTATTCCCCTTTATCAGTGTTTTTATTTAGTGCTGATAAAGGGACCCTTTATTAGTGCTTTTATAAGTTCTTATAAAGGGTCACTTTATCAGTTCTTTTAGAATCACTGATAAAGGATGTCTTTATCATCGCATTTATTATCATTGATAAAATATTCCTTTATCAAGGCTTGTATAAGCGCTGATAAAGGGGCCCTTTTTCAGAACTAAATAAAAACACTGATAAATGTTGTCTTTTATCATCACTGATAAAGGGGTCATTTATCAGCATTGATAAATGACCCATTTATCAGATATTTTCTAGCACTAATAAAAGCCTAGGGATTTTAACTACACTCTTTTATTCGGTGCTTTTTTAGAACTGATAAAGGAAAATTCTAGCACTATTAAAGGCCAATTTTTTAGTAGTGTCACCATAAAGACTGTGGATTTGTCATGCCCCATATCCTTTTTCACATAGAAAATTTGAGTAATAAGTTTCGAAAGAATCTTATCATTCTTTACCATGTTATAATTAATAATAAAATTGGATAAGGACTTGGGTAGTGAGGAAAGTGTGAGATCTATGCATAACTCATCTAGGAATTTAATCCTTAAGATGTATAAGCATTCAATGTATCCAATAATCTTGAATACATGTGGCTCATCTAGTTCCGACTCTCCAAGATTAGTTATAAATAAATAATTGGAGATCTCACATATCTCTTGTCTCTCCTTCTCTTAATGGATATCCTGAAGTTGATACATCATGCTATACACATCCATGTCCTTATTTTTCTTCAAAATATCATTGGTCATAGATTATAGCATAAAACATTGGATATATGTGGAATAATTCAAATGTTTCTCATATAGAGATAAATCTTCATCACTATCCTCTTTACCAGGTGCATCAGGAATAGGTTCTTCTAGCACATACAATTTCCTTTCATGGTGTAGGATAACACACTACCACCTTTTCCACTCTTGGAAATTTATGTTGGTGAGAAGGTTATCCTTCTCAAGTATGGATCATAGTGATATGTTTGAATCAATTTTTTCTATTTCTACAAATAAGATGAGAAAAGTTTTTGTACATTATCTGTTAAAATTTATACAAATAAATAAATATTATATTTATCAATCTCCCACTATTTTATTAAAAACCAATATCCCTCACCATTGGATTTAGAATATCCTATTAGTTGTAAAATCTAGTGGAAAGGATCCATATTTCCCTTCTCATCACCTCATCTTTGTCTAATCAAGAAATTTTAAGGGTTTTAGGTAGGCATTCCAAATACTAACTACATTAACTCAAAATTCCTTGATTTTTTGAGTGGACTCCCCAATCTTGAAATCATTAAATTGGATTTCCTCAAACTTTTCCTCTTAGTTACACCAAGTCCCACTTTGGAAGTCAACCCTTGAGGTGGACTAAGTTAAGTTAACCCAAAACTTTAAGTAATAATTCTCCAATAATTTAAACCACCCCAATATTGGCTAGTTAGGAACTTTGAACTATGGTTTTATTTTAACTGAAGTGGTGGAAGGCTATACCGACTTAAAATATATAATTGATGTATTTTGTCTTTTATGTGTAAATTACTAATTATGATCTTTATTAAATTATTTTTAATATTAATAGGATTTATTTAAATGGTTAACTATGACTTAGACAGTGTTTACACATAAGTCAATTTATTTTAATTCTATCTTGCATGCTTGTTAATTCATTAATTCATGTGATCGCAACAAAACATACATAATAAAATATCCATGAAACTTGATAAAAATTAAATAATAAAGTGTTATGACCATGAGATTTTCTTTCTGGTTAGTTTATCTAGTGGATTATAAACTAAGTATGGACCTATAGGAAAAACACCATGAAACATTTATGGTTTGTGATGCATCTTTCCACATGTCCACCTATGTATCTATCTTGGATTGGTTTCTCCTTGGATCTAAACTTGAAATACCTCTACTAGATTTGAATCTATATCAATTACATATTCTTTTACTCACACACGGGTGAGGGGAACCAAAGGATTGGTTAATAGGTTTACATAAAAGAAACCATGGGCATGCATCCCCCTGCATAATGAGAGGAGGGATGACACACATGCCAATAATTTAATTTAATACTAAATTAAAATAAACTAATCACATATAAAGGTCTGGTCTAGGCTCATGATCATCAGTATGCATGCAACGAATTATGTATTTGATTAGTATTCAATTATAATCATTCATATTTAAGATAAATCACACTCGAATCAATTAATTATATTCTTTAATTAATAAATTATTTTATCTTAATTCTCATATGAATTTTCTTTAGATTCTCATCCATCGTAATTTTAAAAAATACATAAATTTATTTAAAATTAACTATATACAAAACAAATATATACCTTGGAGGCAACACGGTGAGTACCCATATAAATTACCCAATGTGTATTATACTCATATATTTTTTACTCTCGTGACATGTGGAATACATGACTTATCATGTAATTTCATGACATGTATTATCAACATAATGACCAAATGGTGTTTACGTAGTGTGTTATGCTTCAATGCATGTAGAGTAATAACTATAATACAACTTATACATGATATGCATATTCAAACATTAGGAAGAAATTAATTGGACATTTATATATATATATATATATATAACCCATCACATGGTGTGTACTATCAACTTAATGAACACATAGAACACATGTCTATAAGGTTTGAACAGTTTCATAAATTAATTTTTAATTCTATGCAATTTAGTAAAAGTGTGCAGCATATAAATTAGAGCTACACACCATGTATTATTCTTATCGTCTATTTGTGGCACACACCTAGGGACTCAAAATTTAACTATTACATGAAATATATTAGTGTACATGGTGTGTACATGGGCTACACAGCATGTGGTCTCCAAGTTACATGACCACCAGTCATGTAGGTTGTGTAAGAGGATACATGTACCATATATGACTAAAGCATTACACATCATGTATGGAAGTTATGTGATATGTACATTAGATTACTATGTGCCAATATATCTCGGCCAACATGTGGTGTATAATTAAATTCACCATATGTAATAAACGCATATATATTTAATTAATTCCAAATTATTTCAAGGTGCATTAAACACTAGTATACGGCATGTACCTTTGGGTTACATGGTGTGTACTCTTGTGTTGTTTGTCCAAACCATCATCACCTTTGGATGAGATATTTGAATTTACTTCATTCATAAAATTAATCAATTTGATTATATTTTATAGAAATGAAGATAAATAAAGAAGAACTTGCAATTTAGATTAAAGAAAGATTAAACTAGATTTGAAAACTAATGAAAAATACATAAATCAATCAATAATCTTTAAATAATTATATAATACCTCATAAGTATTATTAATGTGTAATATAATTCTTTTATCATTATATCTCTAATCAAATAGGGTGCATACCGATACCATCAACCTATGTGCTTGATGTCTCTTTCTTTGACTTTTTGTAAATTAAACTTTAATATAGAACACCATGGACATTGATTTATTTAGGCGATATCATTTCCATAAAAGGGCATAAGATATAAACTTCCATTAAAGAATGGAAAGGAAAAATCATTTCTCGCATTATTCATTAATGAAATATTACACATGATGCACCCAACATATCATACCTCACCACGAACATATATCATCATGGATTTCATCAATACGTAGAAGTACACAAATTATAATACTCATTAATAATAATATTAAATTCTAAGTATCAAAACACACATCCAGATATAGGAACATCTAATGACACATATAAATTTGGATTTTCTACTGGTGGGTCTCGTTTTCATAATATCCTACACTGGATATTACTAAGGGAGTACACAATGAGAAGGTGCCTATAATTACTATGAGTATCCACCCATGATACCTATATCATTTGTGTCCCTAAAATAATTTCATCTAGATATAGAAAATATATTTAAGAATATTTTCGTGGCACTTAGGGTTCTCATCATAGTAGGGAACTGATATGACATTTCAGTGTGCAAACTACTCTTACAATATTATCACATACTATATCACATAGAAGAATAATCATGATATGATAAAGAGTTTATTAATATTAAAAATAAGGAATGTAGTTTATCATAAAGTATAAATAAGTAGGTTCTATGGCACCAACTCCAATAGATATCCATATCTCCTCATAATTGATCAAAAAAAGCATCTATATGAGGTATAAGATACTTTTTCTTTATAGTGATCATGTTAAGTTCTTGATAGTTGATGAGGAGTCACATTGATCCATATTTATTCTTAATAAAAAGAGTCATTATACCCCATAGTGATCACTTGTCCAAATAAATCCATTATAAATATTCTTCTAGATTTACTTCTTCAATTCTTATAACTAAATTGGGGTCATTCTATAAGAAGTCTTTAAAATAGGTGTAGTACTAGGTACGAGTTCTATTAAAAAATCAACTTCACTGCTCAATGGAAGACCAGTAAATTATTATAGATTAAAAAACTTATTAACAATAGTAATATCTAAAATATTGAGTTTCTCCCCAACTATTTGAGATAAATGAACTTCATGGATGAATTAAGATGCACAATATAGAAGTAATTTACATTGGAAGTTTGTATTCATCCTCACACTGATAGATGAGTATAGGTTTATTTAGAATATGAAATGTGACTTACCTTCCTAAAAAATTTATATTGTCTCAATATAAAGAAATATAATCCATGACTATAATCACATCAATTTCAACTAAAGGGATAATCACAATATTTTCAGGAAGAATTTTCCCATAAACTTCAATCAGAGAGGAACTATAGACTTGAGGTGCGATCATTATACCAGTAGGATTTTTTACTGATAACTCAATATTCAATCATTGATCTGGTAATTGAATATCCTTTTAAAATACATTAGATATAAAAGAGTGGTAATATCCATAATTAAATAATACATTAGTTGGTCTATAGTGGATAATAAGTGTACCATTCACCACATCATTCTCGTATCCCACTTCGGCAGCTGTGATCGCATGAGATTTCCCTTTGTCTTTGATCTTAAGAGGTTTATAATTTCAATCATTATCATAAACATTCTAATTCATGCATTTTTTGTCATAATTTTGATACTCTTTTCATTTTAATCATTATATCATGGGAGGTACATTAGTTGACGTCTTCTTCTCCTTTATTCCATTAACTATACCATTCATTTTTTTCAACATTCAAGGGATTTATGACCCACCTTTCTATAGTTAAATCACCACCCAGTTCCATTCGATAAATATACTTGATGTTTCTTCCTCCATTTCTAGCATGTTTATAGATAGAATTTATTTCCACCATGTGATTTATTTGAGTTTTCTTGATACTCGGTCTTCCTTTTCTTATAAAAACCATATTAATTATGGTAATCTATGATTTCCATTTCTACATTGAGTGCACATTGAACAGTTTTTACATAGCTACTAATTTATCTTATATCTTATTCATTTAGGAGACTTAGTTTTAAGTCACCAAAGAATTGATCAATTTTTATTTCAGGGATAATGATTAAACTAGAAGCATACCTTGAAACTCTTGTAAAATTTTCCTCATAAGTGCAAATGGATTTATCCTCATTTTTATTAAGCTTAATGAATTCCTTCTCTATATTTGTACATATAATATTTTGTAAGTACTTACTTAAAAATATCTTCTTAAACTCATATCAATCCATAGATTATATTTCTTACTCTTATATCATATTCATAATAAGGTTCCACTATTTATCTTCTTTTCCATCCAAATGATAAATGGATAGGAAAAAAATTTCATGTTATGATCACTTGAGAATAGAAAATATCTTTTTAGTGGTGTTGATACATCACTCAGAAATAAGTGGATTATAATATACACTAAAATATGGTGGATGTTTCCTCATAAAATACCCAATAGTATGTTGTTCCCCACTTTGATATTTTGGAAGCTCAGCTTGATTCATGGCCTGGGAAAGTTACGTGATCAAATAAACAGGATTCTGAATTCCATATCCCATATAATTTTATTACTCAGGTGTAAAATCATTACATTTTCTATCACATAGGTTTTTAGAAAGTTTCCTTATAGTTCCAACCATTGACTAAAACCAAAAATTTAAGTGTGAGAAACAATAATAATAGTGGGAAACCACATAATCATGGAAAAATATTTATAGGATATCTAAATCATGACACTTTATTTTCATCCTATGATGAATTAGGTTTAGACTAGGTTATCCATGGGAATATTTTATTACCAAATAAGTATATTTTATTATCAAAGAAAAGTAGGTCCACATTAAAACAAGGGCATATTATAAAATAAAACATGAAACAAGAATTAAAAATAGCGACAACAAAGCTTTATGGGGGGCCCAAATAGTGTAGCCTGAGGGAATATACTTCCATGAGGTTCTCCCTCTCCACTGGTAAAGAAATCATTCTATGAATACAATAATACCTAGCTCCATTTCTCACCTTGGAATCCATGAAGTCTTCCACTTTATTTCTTTTATGCCAGAAGTGAAGGAAATTCATCCAGTTATTAATAAGACCCCTTGAATTTCTAATAATGTATGAAATTAACCAAAGTATGGTACCTGAATGGTGTAGGGAGTTGTACAGTGTTATGAAATCTGTTTCAATCACCTCTAGGATGATATTGTGATGCCTTCATAGAAGGATACTTGTGAACATATCCATCACCTCAACTTGGAGAGAATCCTCATGGCCAAAGACCAATGTAAATGATATGATAATTATCCCCCATTGATCTCATACCACACCTCCCCCCTTCATCACACTCATAAAATAAGATCCATCAGTTTTAATTTTTAAGACAAAGAGGGGATGCTTCCAATAAACCCATCAACCCTTATTAGCATTTAAGGAAATATGAGTGGAGGGACTACCTACCAGAAGTGGATAGAGTATAGGAACATCTTCCTATTTGAGTACATGGCGGTTCAGATCGATGAGAAGATTTTTGTTTCTGATTACTATTTCTCTTTCCAAGAAAGTGATTCCATTCGCTTAAACATTGTTCTATTCCTGCCATAGATTCCAGCAACTTGCAAGTAGGACCAGGAATCTGGCCTTTCATTCCACACTTATTATTCCCATGCCCTAAAACTAGAATTACATAAATTTTATAACCTATACACCCTGGGATAAGATACCCGTGAAGTCTCAGAAAGTTATCCACACTACACGGGCCCAACCACCTTTAAAAAAAAGTTCCTCAGAGCTCTCCTTCTTTTAATACTGTCAACACCAACATCTGGAATCTAGATTTATCCCTATTAGTTTTATGTTTTCATTATTCGGAAGGTCCTAGTTTCTTATTATCCAAAGAAGAAATTTATATTTTGAAGCAATCTCCTTACACCATAGTATCCCCCCATCTATCCTCATTTTCTGATGACATAAACACCCTTATATAGCCCTTCTTCGAGAAGTTTCCTAGTGAGGAAGCCATAAACAGACACATGTCTGGTTTATTATTCAATTCAATGATGTCAAAGTATTCTCATTGCTAATTTTCCAGAATGAAATTAATAAAAATTTTATGCATGCATGCATTCTTGAAGGTAATACCTAGAACCAGGAAGACATGGAATCTAAGCATCATTCTAACCCAAATGTGATACCATAATGAAATACCCCCTTACAATGATCTATTGGGAATGGTCTTGGAGTGTTAAGAGGTTAGGTTGAATTACATATCAAAGAGATAAATAACCACCTCTTGTCAAGACCATGTCACCACAGTATTTATTTTCCTTGAACCTACCCCAAAGATACTGATCCTCGAGAATTTCCCATGATAGCTTTGCATGCATGAATTTGAGTGTGTCCAAGAGGTTTTTAACATTGATTCCTCCCTCCTTTTTTGTCCTATCCATTCTTCCCCAAGAGGCCCTATGATTCTTACCTTCAGTATATGCATCCCATGTGAATGATGCTGGAATTTTTTCAATATGGGAGATGACTAGTTTTAGAACTTTAGTTTACAAGAGGGCATAGAGAAAAATGGAGGAGAGAACTATTTTAACCAGGGTAATTTTTCTGCTAAAGGAGAGGAAATTATTTTTCCAATTCAAAATCCCCCCAATGATCCTCTTGAAAATTTTATCAAAGTGTTGAATTCAGGGCTTGCATGACGAAATGTTTCCACCCAAGTAGTATATTGGAAAAAATATTCTTTGAATGTCAAGGTCATTACTGAGAGAGGATATCCTTATTTCCGAACACCTACTAGATATATAGAAGCTTCTTTTGGTTAAATTGAAAATATTCCCACTCCATCTAAAATAGTGTTCAATGTCTTTATTGATTCCTTGAACTGATCTCATACTGGCATTTTCAAAAATTATGGTGTCATAGACAAACATGAGGTGAGAGATAGTACGTGAGCATTGTCTATGTATGTATAAATGTATATCCCCCCATTGAATAATCATTTTGATTAGGAAGATAAGGAAATATTGAATGATAATGAATAAGGTAGGGGATTAAGGGTCACATTTCCTTATCCCTCGGGTATATTTGAAAAATTCATAGCTTTTCCCAAAGAAAGAAATTGAGATCCAAGAGGAGTTGAAGCATATGAACATGATATCATTGGCCCAAGAGTAAAATACCATTCTTTCCAACACCTTGATTATGAAATTCCATTCAATTAGGTCATAGTATTTTTCCATATATAGCTTGATTTCCATAAATGATCCAAGAACATTTTGGTTGATGTCACTAATCACCTCTTGAGCCAATGTTATCGACCCTTGAATGGACCTCCCTTTTATAAAACCATATTGTTCATTAGATATCCATCAAGGGAGATTTTAGGATACTCTTCTATTAATCGCACCTACTAGAACCTTATAAGAAAAATTACACATGTTAATCAAGAAATAATGATGAAGCGATGAGGGGTTCTTGATCTTGGTAATCAGAACTACAGTGGTGGGACCTACCATCTAAGGGAGATACCCCCTAAAAAAGTCTTTAATTGTGAACACAATATCCCTCCTAAAAATATCTCATGAAGACTTATAGAAGGAACCAGGGAATCCATCTGGACCTAGGGCACTCTCTGGGTTGACCCCTTTCAATGCCTCATAAATTTCCTCCTCATCATGGATGGATTCCAAGAAAACATTTTCAGTAAAAGATAACATGTGAGGAACTGAATCAAGAATATTCTCATATCCCCTTGGATATCCACCTTTCATATGTGGATTGGTACTTAAAATCATAGATTTTAAATGAGATTATGCCATACCTTCAACCACCCCTCCGTCATCAGTATAGGATCCATCTTACAACACATGGGCATCATTTAATAAAATCCTTCATAATGGTTTATAGATAAAATTTGAATTAACCTAATGATATCCCTATAGAGTGTCAAACTATATGTTCATTAAGGAGACACTCACCTCTCACCATAATGATGGTCGAGATATACTCAACCAACTCTTTTGTGGTTGTAACCCCTAGATGAATTTGTACCAAAACCATGTCCAGTTATAGTATCTGTACAGGGATGTATTTCTAGTAAAACATCATAATCTCTTCTTTACAAAAACTTTAGTATGTTATCCTATGGTTAGACTTATCCCCAGGATTTTCAGAAAAAAAAATTATAACCCTAATCCCCAAAATATTGACTAAACCCTGCTCTGATACCAACTATAGAAACCTAGTATTTTCATATATAAATATTACATATTTTTAGATGAATATTCAATAAATTTAAAAAATACACACTTGATAACCATAAAGGTTTAGTTTATTTGGATACTAGATACATAGTATTATTATTTCATAAAATATCTTCAATATTTCCCAAAAATATCTTCCCATTTAGTACACTTTATAGAAATACCCTAATTAAAACCTCTCTTCATAACTAGAGGAAAGAAAACATAAGAAAGGTTGATTTCAGATGATCATTAAGGGTAATCATGGTAGATATCAATTGATAGTCATATAAAATCATAAAATAAGCATAAGGGTTTGAGATCATGACCATAAATTACAAAGTTCATACCCAATATGTTGAATATCATCAACATGATTCATGGAATAAATCCTTATCATTTCAAATGACATGAATAATAAGAGTGATAAAACATCATAAATCAATCACGGACCATAATTTTATTTTATAAAATCATGGAACCATCATAGGTATGTAAACCATTTCATATTCCAAGGTTAACTAATGAGACTATAAAATCATAAAAGATCGGGCATCAACACCTATTTCCCATAGTGAATGAAGCACACTAACTTGTTTCTTATTTTGGATCAAGCACGTCAACTTTTTTCTAATAGTGGATTAAGAACTTTGACTTTTTCCCATATCAGATCAAGCATATTTAATTGTTTCCCATATTTATATCATGATATATAGTATATTAACCAATTTATTAAATGGAAATATAATTATGGGTCCATCCATCACATAATTAAAACCATATATATATGTTCCATAAGATCATTAAACATTCATAATATCATCATATCATAACCCATTAAAAGAAAAAAGGTTTCATTTACATTTCATCAATCCATCATAGCATAAACCATGGAAAATAAATGGGTTTCATAGATATCACATCATCAATAATCATAAATCATCTAGAGAAAGAATAAGGATGTCACCATTGGATAATATCCCTAGTAAAACATAATACACACTAAATATTCTTTTCATTGATGAATATAAATTCCATAAAAATATTATTAAAACATTCTTGAGGAAAATAAACTTTCCACTTCGAAAATAACCTTTTTAAAACTAAAAAATCACAAAATATTATAAAAATACTTTTTATTTTAATGTAACCTTGGAAAATTATAATGGAATATTAAAATTATTTACTGGTCATAATGGGAAGAAATTATTTTCATGTTTTATATATTAAAACAAATATTCCATTCACATTTTCAAAGAAAAGGTCAAAAGAAACTCATTTGAAAAATGATAAGAAGATTTTTTTTTAAACTATTTTTTAAAAAATTAAAAAATGGGTAAAATGAATTTAAAAAATAATTTTAGACTAGTAAAAACATTCTTGAAAATTTTTTTAGAAAACTTGGACATGGAAGAAAATGGATTTTTGACTGAAGAGAGAAATAAAGTCAATTTTCCTTAAAACATTCTTTTAGTCTATTTTGTTCTAAAAGAGAGGAAAATGAAAGGAAAATTTTTATTCTCCAGAAATCAACATATTATAATTAAATTAATGATATTATTTATAGTTGGATTAATAAATTTCATTATCAAAATTATAATAAAAAACAATTTCGATAAACAATGATATTGTAACATAAATCTCTTACCACTTTGGTAACTTTTGAATCATAATCCCCATGAAAGAAAGAACCTTATAAGGATATGTAAATACATATAATTTTAAAAAAATCATCATAAAATACATTCATTATTATTATATACAGCACATAAAATAAATAAGTGGGGAATATGGAATGTGTCTCACATAAATAAAAGTGAGACAAAAAATCCTTACCTCAAGTATGAGTTCTTTGGTATGTGTTTAAAACTCTTATATAATAAATATATATTTAATAAAAATATATTAAAGAACCATAATAATATATATCATACCGCATATTATTTATTTATTCCATTTTATCACCCATTTATTAATAATTCTTTAGTAAAATCACTATTCTGGGTGATAATTGCATCGGTTTTCATGTATGTTTTGGTTTGATGGATTTGGTCCTTGTACTTTGATCATGGTTCCATTATCTATATAATTTTAATAATGATATAAATATCATATATATTTATTATATACATAATTATATTCATCCATAAAAGTATATATAGAAAAACGAATTACACTGTTCATGGAGGCAGTAGGTCGTACGTACACATGAACGTTGTTTCAGTTTTTTTGAAAGATGGAATGAAAAAAAAAAGCTAAATGATAATTAACCTTTCAAAAATAATTTTTATATCATATATATTCATTAAATATATCCTTATTAACATCTATTTCAAAATAAAATGAAAAACATATCACATCGCTTCATGGAGGTAATACTCTACACATACACACGAGCGACGTTATCGTTTTCCAACAGATTGGAAGGTAATGAGGTAGATTTTATATTTTAATTATAAAAGTATAATTATTTCATAAATATAATATATATATATATATATATTAAATACATAATTATATTCATCTGTGAGAGGTGGTTATGGAAAACAAATTACATCGCTTTGTGAGGTGGTGGTCTGTCATACATACGATCGATGGTTTCATTTCCCATTTGATGGAAGAGTATATGGATATAGGTTATAAAATTAACATAATAAAATATATTTATATTTAAAATACTGGTTCTATTATTTAATCATAATTTAATATTATTTTAAGGAGGTATAATAAGAAATAAAATGAAAATGCGTGGTTAAGAACTATACATCATCTTTGGAAAAACTCTTTAGGTTTTATACTTAAAGCCTTACTAGGATGATTTTATGATCTAAAAAAGGAATATAGGTCATCGTTAGGGATTTAATGAAGTTATTTATGTATTTTTTTCCTTAACCAAAAGGATATTGAAGTGTTTAGAGGGGAGTATATGGGGTTTCCTTTTATAATTGTGGTGAGTGACACACTTGTAATTTTTCAAAGTTTTAAAATAATGAAATGTAAATTTCCTAGAAAAAAATTAAAAATGGATAATTCATAAAAATTATATGATATAAGGTGGAAAATTTCTATAAAAATAAATTATTCAAGTTTTTATATCATTTTAACCCTTATCTATTTAGTTTAACCCTGATAAACTTATTTTAACCATAATCGTGGTAACAGATTCTTATTGTTTTTACTATTAATTATAACCAAAAATTAAGATCACTAATATTAATTATACATATTATAATTATTTAATCCATTTTATTTAATTTAATTAACATAATTTATCTAATTTAATTTAAAATTAAACCCACAAAAGCCTCGAAAAGCGGTTTTCCAAAGAAAATTTTTCCGTAAGTATAAAAACTTGTTGTATAAAAATTAAACCTAAAATTAATACCACTAATTTAAATCAGATTCATAACATAATAATTTAAATAGTTTTTATTTTAAAACAATTTAATAACTTCATAATTTTTTTAAAATAAAATACATTTTTTAATAAAAATCAGTAGTTTTCACTACTCATTAAAAAAATAATCTTTTTAGAAAATTATCCAAAATTCATGATAATATAATTTTGAGATATAGATTTCAAAAAAGAGTTTGTTTTTCTAAATAAATTTTCTAAAATAGAAAAAAAAATAAGTGGGTAACGCACGATGAAACTGCTTTTTAGAAAAATGCATTTTTTAAGCATAAAACTAGATTTATTCTTATGACATGCCTAGAAAAAAATATTAGATGAAAGTTATAACATTTTATTGAATATATAATATATCAATTTCTTTAAAATAATTCACCAATAGTGATTAATTTATTTTATTAAGATAAAAACACATTAAGGGCATAAAAATAGTTTTTTTAAACATCTCCTTTATTTTTAATTGGTTTTTATTTTCTCTTATATTTAATTGATAACAAAAAATTAATTTTATATATATTTAAACAATAAATCTTTCATAAAGTATTTAGTCTTATTCATACCTACTAATCCAACTACTAAGAAATAATTGTCACATAATAATATTTTAATAGTATATCATGGTTAGTTTAAACTCGGTGTTGCGTGTAATTCATGATATCAAAGAAATTCAATTTATATGAAAAAATATATTTCATAAAATCTTAGGATGTTAC
This sequence comes from Viscum album, assembly GCA_963277665.1. Lineage (NCBI taxonomy): Eukaryota > Viridiplantae > Streptophyta > Magnoliopsida > Santalales > Viscaceae > Viscum > Viscum album. The sequence goes on along the minus strand of OY728141.1, from coordinate 1,026,574,006 downwards.
ATCATAATAATTAATCCTTTTCTAATTTTATTTTATTTTTTATGTTAATTCAAAATATGAAAGGTTATTAAATTATTTATATTATAATTGATAAAGGAGGTGAATTTGTTAATTTGGAATTTGATAAAAATTTTAAATATATTGTATATTTTCATAATTTTTCTACTCCTAGAACACCACAAACAAATTTTGTTATATAATGAAAAAAAACTATTCAAGATACAGCTAGAACTATTATTAAGGAATATAATTTACCTAAATATTTTTGTCTTGAATCTGGTAATTCTAATTCTTATATTTTAAATATAATTTTTATTTTACCTCTATTAAAGAATACCACTTATGAAATGTTTAATGGAAGAAAACCTAAATTTTGTCATTTTAGAGTTTTTGGTTTTAAAGTTTATATTTTAAATACTAAGGATAATTTAGATAAATTTTATGTTAATAGTGATGGTGGTGTTTTTCTTGGTTATTTGAATAATAGTAAATATTATAGAATTTACAATAAAAAATATTTTTTTTTAAAATAATCTAAAAATTTAAATTTTGATGAAAATTTTTATAATCAAAAATTTGTTTCATAAATTATTATTGAATATTTTATTTTATTTTTAATTTTGTTAAATAATAACCTCAATATAATATTATAACTATTGAGGGGGGTCATATTCTTTCTAAATATGATCCTAAATCATGGATAAAGCATAAAGATCACCCTATTGATAATATAATTGGGAATATTGGTTCTAGAATTAAAACTGGGAATTCTATTTTAAATTTATTTTTAGATTCTACTTTTATTTCTAATTTTATTCCTAATAATATCCTTGATGCTTTGAAAGATTCGAATTGGATTATTTTCATACATGATGAACTTGATCAATTTATTAGAAATAATCTTTTGGATTTATTTTAACTCTCTATAGATAAACATTTAATTGGAACTAAATGGATATTTAGTAATAAAATTGATGAATGTAGTAAAATTGGAACTAAATGGATATTTACCATGTGAGGTATGATGTTTATTAAATCTTTTATAGTTATGGATTTTTTCGATACATGTTCAACTCATTACTTTATATCATCTATTATTATTGATATGTTGGACCTACATTCAGATCTTATGCATTTATTTATGACACTTTACACTCCTTTAGAAAATAATTCCAAGTAAGTATTTAAATATCTAGAGTGTTGGGTGATGATTTCTAACCACGAAACTATCAGGAAGGGCAGGTCTCGTTACTCCAAGCGTTGAGATGAACTCATGCCAATTTTCAAAGTTTCTTCCTGATGTTGTAAATCCACATCTTAGTATACCTATTCCTATGGTGGTTTGTGGGTATCCTAAAATTTTTATATATGATTATCTAGGTTACTTCCTCACAGTAAATATAAGTTCTCTATAGAATTTATTTTGGGGATTTGATCCATCTCCAAACCTTCATACCAAATGACACTCATTGAATTGATATAATTAAAGGTTCGTCTTGAGGATCTTAGGGACAAAGTATTCATTAATCCTATATTTTCACCTTGTGTAATAACTATGATTTTTCCATTTATTATTTTGGAATATTGTATGGATTTTTTTTAGAGTTGGGTTTTGAGATGGCGTGAGTTTATGAGGCCCGGTGTACCTGGAATTAATTTTTGAAATATATTAAATATATTAAATATCACACATGAACATTTTTCTTAAAAAAGTTGAATAGCTCATGAAAAAATTCTTAGACTAGAAATATGATTCTTCCATTGAGTTTAGAGAATGATTTTTACATTAGGCATGATATAACCTTAGAATTCATCAGACATTCATGTCGAGACATAATCGTGGGAGGACATTTAAATAATTTAATTGAATAAATTAATTTATATAATTAATTACTCTAACCTGGTTTTTTTCTAGATATACGCTATTATGAACAAATACCATGGTTAGACACATAACCCTGGGGATTTTTTGAGATATCATTAGAGGAACTCCCATTGGAGAGCGATGATCGGATCGTGGATCATCGATTGGTGTGCGAAAAAACTCAAGGATATCACCAACGATGAAGACACGAAATCATTCTTCACCAATGGTTCATATAAATAGAGGTAGGATGTTGTTTTATTTGGATCCATTCCCCATATTTTTATTTCTATAATGAACATGAATCAATTGACCAATGGATTGATTCACAGATCGATCATATTACTGGTATGGGTTATTTACGTGGAGTTTGGGAGGAATTTTTAATTTAAATTGGATCTTCATTTATAATTATAAAGGAAATGGATCAAGTATAAATAAATATTACTGAGGTTTTTTTCTCATTTGTTTGTTTTTTTGGATTTCTCCCACCATTATTCATTCATCATGGGTAATTACTTTGGCCTATAGTTCGAAAAATACTGGATAAATAATCATTGTGTGCCCGTGTCTTGGCACAATGGATTGTTATCGCATATATGGGTTTCAATTGATGATAGGATTAAGCTATGATGATGGTTATGATAGATCAAGACCAAATCAGGATGTTTACATGTGGTTTTTTGAATTCACAGAGATGGAAAGGCTGCTCGATGATTCTTGAGAAACCAGGACGGCTGAAAATCGGTTCTTTGGTGATGAACGAACCTGATTAAACCAGATATGTTGTCCAAATATAGGATATGCGGTGGATCTAGTAGCCTCATAAGTGGAAGAAGATTATGTAAAATGAACCATAGGGTTCTTGAAATCATGATATATATGATGTGTAATCCAAGATCACACGGTGTGTGGGACCCTCGCTTTGGCACGAGGGTTTCCATGAGAAAGATAAATATCACACGGTGTGTGATCGTGGTCACATGGATTGTGACCCTTACCCAGTGGATTAGATTTTACCTTGGAGGGTACATGGACATGTCCAGGAATAAATTTAATTGGACATGCCATGTACTCCGGCACAGACATGGCCATAGGGACATGGACAGGGCTAGGAGTACACGGGCTTAGACACGCTATGTACTCAGGCACAGACATGGACACAGGCATGAGATATGATACATGGGTAGGACCCAATGTGGAAGGGACACATTTTGTAATACTATTACACATCATTTACTCCTTAAAAGAAGGCTTTGAGCCCTTATCCTCTTCATCTTGGACAAGTTTTGTTAGGGTACATTCCCTTGATCCATTCCCTAAGGATTAGTATAGAATTGCATTTTTTACATAGGATGGTGATCCCTTCATAGGGACTTTAGTATTGGATATAGTTCTTAGAATCCTTACATGGGGCCTAGAGTGATATCCTTTATCATCAACGTTTCCCTAGGTAGATTTCTTAGTATCCTCATGACCAACACTACATAGTTGTCGATCCTCTACTTAGCGGGTTGTTCCATATTGAGTTGTTGGTATACCCCATAGCCTTAGGTGTGATCCTCATATGTGTATAATTATCTCTATACTTCCATTTTATACTTCATATATTGAGACCCGATGAGCATGAAATATCATATAGACACCATCAGTGCTATATGACTCATGGAGTGTGTTCTCTTAGACTAGTGTTATGTGGAACCTTCGAGAAGGAATCTATGGTTGGAATTATGATTTTTACATTAACTTAAGATTGTGTATCTAGGTTGAGTATATCTAGATATTCTTATTATATGTTTTATATACATATACCTATGATAAGATGACTTTTATTCTTGATATTATATGTTTAGTGATTTTGGGGTTTTCTACTGGGTATTTTTATACTCACTCCTGCATGGGATTTTCATTCATGTGTTGTGACTTATGTAGATGATCGACCATTTGAAAAATTTCTAGAGGGACCAGTACCATGTGGAGCTTAGTGATCCTGATAAACTGAGGTGTGTTTCTTCGGTCACCTTGACAGCAGTCCTCACCCATCCTACAAGTTGGACTTGTTTACATTTCATCATTGTATGGTCTTGGAGATGTGTGTGGGTGTACATGTACATTAGGATAAAGCCTCCCATATGAGTGATATGCCTACTCAGCACTGGTCTCTATCCCATGTCCTATTGGAGGTAGGCTTGGGGTAGTCACAATTTAGTTATCATTGGACCGAGTCATGATATAATGGTATCATAGGATTCGGTTCCACCTTAGGACCGAAGTCTGTGAGATTGGTTTGGGGAAACAATGTTATGTGTTTTGAGTTCAGCTTTCAGGCCAAGGAATCCAATGTTAGTGTGGTAGCTGATGTATCTATACACCTAGACTCTAATCACCTGCCTTTTGACTAGGTATATATAAAAACTAGTTGTAGGTAAAATACATTGGTACATGCATTGTATAGGAATGGGTTGTGGTTTTCATGTCCTTATTGAGTCATATCTACATAAATACTCATTGAATTTGGTACATCTTATCTATTTCAGTATGCCTCTATGATTTTTTCTAGCTATGATTCAACATCAAGATCACGAGGATGATCCCCTTAGTGATGAGGCTTTGATACAGGGACCTATTCAAGATCTATTACCTCTAGATGGTCCACAATTCATACCACCACCTATCGAGAAGTAGATTTTACCAGTAGTACCAACATATTAGGTATGCATGCTAAGAGTGCTTCATGAGTTTCAGTGACAGCAACCCCTTAGGTTCTGAGATGATACCAACCCACAGGAAACTAAGGACTGGATTAAGGTGGTGAAATGATTTTTTCATCTTTTTAAGACACAACAAGATCATATGGTGGTCCTGGTAGTGATCCTTCATGGATCTACAGGATGGTGGTGGGGCTTGGTGATCCAGTCATATTATGAGGTGAATATTTCATGTCCAAGTTTGAGTTCATTTTTAGAGAGAATTTTTCTCCATATACATTGAGTGTTGTGTGAATACAGGAGCTTCTACCACTTTAGTAGGGTAGTAAGATTATGGAATATTACTCATTGAGGTTCACCAACCTCTCTAGGTACTCAATGGATATAGTACATAATCATTTCATTAAAGTTTGGACCGTCAAGCGAGGTCTCTGAAGAGACATCCAATCTAGCATGATACCTCTACGCATTCCTACTTATGTTGGGGTGCTAGATCAAGATTTGGTGGTTGAGAGTTTTTTGGATGAGCAGATGCAGACAGTTGTTTCTGGCAGTAGGTACATAGGGGAATATACTTCAGTGGCAGGGAGATGATATCAAACTCAAGGACCTGGACATGTGAGGCATTTCAGGAAGAAATCCCAAGATAGAGGGTCATCGGTTCAAAGCTCACGGGATGGGTGTAGTCAGTGTAGGAATATATGATATAACTCATATGATGGTAGGGTATATATCACATGGGATTCTTTGATCTACCATATAGATGATAGAGAGATAGTGGATGGGATGCCTAGGCAGAGTTAGTGGTAGAAAATAGTTTTTATATATGGTGGTGGATGTGCAAGTGGAGCTGGGAGAATAGCTGGAGGTGGTAGACATTTTTACTTGTTACCAACACTACCCTGAGGTGGTCCACATCAAGCTTAGGGAGCTTGAGGACAGGGGTGAGGGAAGCTGCAGGTGGTTGAGGTTTATGACTCATAGGATCTAGGGATTATATGAGGTATGATATGTGTTTTTTCTACCTTATATTTAGTATTGATAAACACATGTGTGAGTTATTATTTTATTTACACTTATATGGTTCGAGACTTAGAGATTTTAGTTGATCCCTTAGCTCAACCCTTACACATGTAGACTCCTACAAGAGGTGACTCAGTGGTCACACACTTTTTCTTATGGTGTGACCTAACTCTTGGAGGTGATATTTTTGTTTGGGATCTCTTTTTAGTAGAAATGAGGCCTTATGAAGTCATCTTAGGTATGGACTAGTTATCTATAGTTTATTCCCAAATAATCTATTTCAGGAGGAGTATGTGGTGTGTCTATAGTGATGGTTTTAGGTTTTACTTTGTGGGTAAAATTAAATCCCATACAAAGTAATATGGACTCATTCATAAGAGCGTGAATAAGATCACTCGTCGGTTGTCTAGCTTGACCCTTGGTGTGGTGGATGCTATGAGTCTTCAATTCCCTATAGTGGTGGTGGGGTATGAGGAAATATTTCTGGAGGATATTCTAGGCTTACCTCCCCATAGAGAGATATAATTATACATTGATATAAACACCAAGATGACCCTGATATCTATACCATCATATCATATGGATCCCATATATCTTCATGAGCTAAGGGTGTATTTGGAGGACTTATAGAGGAAGGAATTTTTTAGACCCAGTGTTTCACTATAGGTAGCCCCAGTGTTGTTCACCAAGAAGGAGTATAAAAGCTTGAGGTTGTGTGTGTATTATTATTGCCTAAATTAGGTGAATGTAAAGAACAAGTATCCACTACCAAGGATCAATGAACTCTTTGATCAGTTGAGAGAGGCATGATGGTTCTCTAAGATTGACCTCAGATCATGATATCACCAGTTGTGAGTATGGGATAAGGATATACAAAATAATAAATTATGATGTCACTATGGTCACTATGAGTACTTGGTGATTCCCTTGGGCATAACCAACGCCCCAATAGTGTTTATGGTACTCTTGAATTGGATATTTTAGTCTTTATTAGACTAGTGAATGGTATTATTTATCAATGATATCCTAATATAATCAGCATTTGAGGAGGAGCATGAAAGAAACATGAGGATGGTTATAGACGTACTATGAGAGCACCATATTTATGGGAATATCTCAAAATTTCAGTTACAAATTTAAGAGGTCTACTTTCTATTCCAAGTTATATCACCAAAAAGTGTAGGAGTGGACCTGGTGAAGTTTGAGGTGGTGTTAACTTGGGATCCACCCAAGAGCATGACGGAGGTGCGAAGCTTCCTTGGTTTGGAATGCTACTATCAAATATTCATATCAAATTTATCTAGTATATCAAAACCCTTGAAATATTTTACCTAAAAGGGGAATATTTTTGTGTGTAAAGAGATGTTCTAATGGGATTTTTAGGAGTTGAGGAAGATATTGAAGAGTGTTTTCATCTTGAGACTTACAAAGGAGGGTGTTGAGTATATAGTGTTCCATGATGCATCGGGTAATAGGCTTTGTTTTATTTTAATGCAGAGGTAGTCAGTGATTGCCTATGGTTCACATCAGTTGAGACCACATGAGTAGAACTATATAACCTATGATCTTGAGTTAGCATCGATAGTCTTCGTACTGAAGATGTAGCGACACTACCTGATGGGAGAGAGGTTTATCATATATTCTAACCATAATAGTCTCAAGTATATATTCTCTCATAAATATCTTTACTTGAAATAGAGACGATGGATAGAGTTCCACTAGGATTATGAATTTGAGATTATCTACACTCCTGGGAAGGTGAACATGGTTGTAGATGATCTCAGTAGGAGATCTTTTACACAGTTATTGAGTGAGGTGTTAGAGTAGTTTGGCTCATTGCAGTTATCCTTTGGGGATGGGGATAGACTATCTTACCTCCAGTTGATTTTTTTAACCCTCTGCCTTTACAATAATTCAGGGGGGCACAACTTGGGGATATTGACTGTGAGACCCTATGTACTCAGATATCCACTAGACATGCTCCTGATATATTTTTTGAAGGTGGGAAGTATTTCTTTCTTTTTAGTGGATGGAAAATGGTACCAATGAAATTGAAGTAGGAGGTTCTAATAGAGTTTTATAAATCCCCTTCCAAGTGTATAAAATATGTACCAGGACCTCCAACATCAGTTTTGGTGGCTAGTGAGGAATAAGGGAGTTGCACAGTTTGTCTCTTGATGCCTTACTTGTCAGAAAGTAAAGGCTAAGCATAATGTTTCAGCGAGTTTATCTCAACCTCATTAGATTCCAGAGTGGAAGTGGGATAGGATATCCATGGAATTCATGGTGAGGTGACCACGTACGTTAATGGGAAATGATTCCATCTAGGTGATCATAGACCGACTCACCAAGTCAACCAACTTCCTAGATATCTAAGATAAGGGTTCAATAGATAGATTTGGATGCCTATATGTGTACGAGATAGTTCAAATACATGGAGTTCCCTTGATGATCATTTCTGAATGTGATACTCGCTTCACATCTCAGTTATATAAAGGATTACAAGAGGATTTTGGGACTTGATTTCATTTCATCACAGTGTTTCACCCCCAGACTGATGGATTGAGTAATGGACCATTCATGTCTTAGAGAAAATGTCGCAATCTTGCATGTTAGACTTTGGATATAGTTGGGGGGATCATCTACCATTAGTGGAGTTTGTGTACAATAAAATCTATCATTCCACCATCAATATGGCACCATTCTAGGCTTTGTATAAGAGACACTACAGATCACCACTATGCTATAATGACCTAGGAAAGTCCGTACTTATGGTCCTAGAGTTAGTGCAAACCATAAAAAAAATTTCATATCATCTAGGAGTGGATGAGGACAACATAGATCCATCATAAGTCCTATGTGGAAAGACAATGAAGGAATTTGGAGTTCGATGAGAGAGACCATGTGTTACTATGGGTCTCACCTCGATGTGGATTATAGAGATTTGGTTAGGGTGGAAAACTTTCTATGAGATTCATTATCCCTTTCCAAATACTGCATAGAGTTGGTGAGGTGGAGTACCACTTAGCTCTACCACCACAGTTAGACCTGGTACATGACGTCTTCTACGTGTCGCAGCTGAGGTGGTACGTGCATGATCCATTGCATGTTATCGACTGGGGTGACCTAGAAATCAAGGATGGATATATATTTGTTGAGTAACCAGAAGAGATTGAGGATTATCATTATAGGATCCTTCTTGAAAAAATTATTTCCCTAATGTGTGTTCGGTGGAAGCATGGAAATATTTAGGAGAGTACCTAGGAGTGGGAGACCCGAATGCATGATCAGTACCCACATCTCTTTGTGTAACCTTTTTGTTTGGCTTTCTCAGGCATAAATCCCCAAGGTGGGGAGAACATAACGACTCCAATTTTTTCATGTATTATTTTGGAATATTTTATGGATTATTTTTAGTGATAGGTGTAGAGATGACATGAGATTCCAAGGCCCGGTGTGCCCAAAATTAATTTTTTAAATATATTAAATATATTAAATATCACACGTGAATAGTTTTCATAATAAAGTATAATAACTCCTAAATTGAGGCTCGAATCAGAAATATGAGGCCTCCTTTGAGTTTATAGCATGGGTTTTACCCTAGGCGTGATATAATCTTGGAACATGTTATATTTCTGGGATAGTACATAGTCATGGGAATATGTTTAAATAAATTAATTGAATAAATTATTTTATTTAATTAATTAACCTAACTTGGTTTTTTTTAATATATATACTATTAAAAAATACTAGGGTTAGCTATATAACCCTAGGGATTTGTGAGAGAGTGTTGGAGGATCTTCCCCTGGTGAGAAATAACCAGATCATGGGTTATTGATTGGTGTGTGATAGAACTTAAGGATATCACCAACGATGATGACACAAAATTGTTCTTCACCAGCAATTGATCTAAATTGAGGTAGGATGTTGTTTTATTTAGATTCATTCCTTGAATGTTTATTTTTATGATGAACATGAATTAATTGACTAATGGATTGATTCACTGATCAATCATATTGTGAGTATAGGTTATTTGTTGGAAATTTTGGAGGAATTGTTTTTTTAAATTGGATCTTATTTTTTCATTCTAATGGGAAAATATTGTAGAAAAACAAACATGGTCAAGCTTAATTCCTCCTTTGTGTGTTTTTTTAGATTTCTCCCGCTATTATTCATTCATATCGGTAAATTACTTTGGCCCATGGTTCGATAAATACTAGATAAACAATCATTTCACATATATTTCTTAGCGTAATGGATTATTATCGAAAATTCGGGTTCAGATCAACAATGGGATTGGGCTGAGAAGATGGTGGTGATGTCTTAGGATCAGATTGGTATGTTCACATTTGGGTTTTGGAACATGTGGCGATGTCAAGGCTACAGGATGATTCCCAAGAAATCTATATAGTTGGAAATTAGTTCTCTAGAGACGAATGAACCCGATTGACCTAGGTCTTTAGTTCACAGATGGGATACATGGCAGATCTAGCAATGATAGTAGTGGATAAAGACAGTGTGGAATGAACCAGAGGGTTTTTTAAATCACGATATACATAGTGTGTAATACAAGATTACAAGGTGTGTGGGGACCCTGGTGATATCTCTAGGGTTTCCATGAGAAAGATAAATATCACACGACATGTGACACTTACCTAGAATATCACCATGTTCCTTGAAGGGTACACAAACATATCCAGGAGTATACTAGCTCAAACATGCCATGTACTCGTGCATGGACATGTCCAGAGGGACACTGACACATCCAAGAGTACACGGGATCAGACACGTCATGTACTCAGGTATATACATGTACACGAGCATGGGTTGTGATGCATAGGAAAGAAACGGTGTTGAAGGTACATGCTATGTACTATCATTACATGGCGTATAATCCTTCAAATAAGGCTTGGATCCCTTGTCCTCTTTATCTTAGACAAGTTTCATTAGGGTGTGTTCCCTTGATCCATTCACTAAGGGTTGTTATGAAATCGCATCCTATATATAGGATGATGATCTCTTCAAAGGGACTTCAGACTTGGATAGAGTTGTTGGAATCCTTCCATGGGGTCCAGAGTGAGATCCTCTATCATCATCTTTTCTATAGGTGGAATTATTGGTATTTTCATGACCAACACTACATAGGCATCGATCCTATACTTAGAAATTTGTTCTAGATTGATTTTTTAGTATACCACCCATTCCCTTGGGTGTGATCATAATTTGTGTATCATTATCTTCAGACTTCCAATGTGTACTTTATATGGAGAGACCTGGTGATCATGACATCTCAGATGGATGCCATCAGTGTTATATGACTCATGGAGTGTGTTCTCTCGGATAATTGTTATGTGGAACCTTCGAGTAGGAATCCTAGGCTATAATTACGGTTGTGACTTTACCTTGAGACTGTGTGTCAATGTTGAGTATATCTAGATATTCTTGTTATATATTTTTTATACATATACTAGTGATGAGATGACTGTTATTATTGATATTATATGCTTAGTGATTTTGGGGTGTCCTACTGGGTATTGTTATACGCACCCCTGCATGGGACTTTCCTACACATGTCATGTCTTATACAGACAATCAACCATTTCAAGGATTCCTAGAGGGGAAAAGACCAGGTAGATCTTAGTGAGATAGACAAACCAAGGTGTGTTCCTATGGTCACCTCGATAGCATTCCTCACACATCCTACAGGTTGGACTTATTTTACATTTCAGTATTTTATGGGATTGGATATGTGTAAATGTGTACAAGTACATTAGGAAAAGGAATCCCATGTGAGTGATATAGATACTCAAAAAAATTTGCTATCCCTTGGCCTGTTAGAGGTGGTATTGGGGTATTCACAGTTTGGGCCCTATTGGGCTGAGCCGTGACACCTTGGGCATCACCAGATCTCTTTAAAAATAAGACATATGGGTGTTATTAGATTTTTTTGATTACCATAATCTCAACCAGGTGAAAGTTAAGAATAAATATCCCTTTCTTAATATTTATGAACTTTTTTATCATCTTAAGGGGTATTAGTGGTTTTTGAAAATTTATTAGAGATTAGGGTACCATTATTTGAGGGTTCAAGATAAATATTGAAGTTCCAAAGGATCGAATAACAACTGAGAAGGGGGGGTTGAATTAGTTGTTCACTTTTTATAAGTTTCAAAAAATTTATAAAATTAACCCCTATAACTTGTTAAGTTGTATTTCCTTATAAAATTTTAGTAAATACTCATTCATGCAAAAATAGTAAATCAAGTAAAGCACACAAGATTTACAAGGTTTGGACTCAGTATGAGAACCTACATCCTTTCCGTATCCACTCTTGTGGGTCTGTGGAAATCCACTATTATGAATAAGTGAATAAAACTTGTGCCAACTCCTGTTAGACACCTTCTATCTCTCGATAGAGAAGATTATACTGAATCCCATCAATTTAAAATGTTTTCTTATATAAAAATTAATCCAAAAAAAGAATAAATACTTTGTTGAAATCAATCTATAATTGATCAGTCTAAATCCTCAGTCTGATTTGGCTAGATCTAATTTTATCAATATGATGAGTCTAGATCTGATTATCTCAATACAATCTATCTGGATCTGATTATCTCAATATGATGAGTCTAGATCTGATTCTCTCAATACAATGAGTCTGAATTTGATTCTCTCAATATGATGAGTCTGAATCTGATTTTCTCAATAAGATGGACTAAATAGAATAAACCCATTCTCAATCTACAAAACTCAAACTCTTCTCAAATACTCAATACATTATAACTCAACCCGATTGACTGAATAAAATCTTTTTAATACAATTTTTCACAATCCAGTAAATAAACATTCAACTGTCTAATCCTCCTCATGAGATCCCTGGCCGACAATGACTCTCACTTGATTTCTTTAGCACTCCTCCTTTTCTGCTTTCATGAAAGTTCCACTTGAACGAATGATCTATTCAAGTATTTATAGGTGAATTAGAATACAAAAATGAGAAACTTGAAAACTTTTCTTACTTCCTCAAATCTCAAAAAATATGAAAATATCTCACATTTAAACTCCATCTTTGACTTTTTCAAAACTCTTTAAATTTCTTCAAGATTTATGCAAAATTTAATTTCAAGATTAACCTCTTTAAATATTAATAAAACTTCTATAATTTTATTTTTTATTCTTATTTTTAATCATCTTATTAAGAATCTAATTCCTTCTCCGAGTCTATCTGATTTCTTTTTCCTTCTCAGAGTCAGTCCGATTTCTATTTCCTTCTCAGAGTCAATCTGATTTCTATTTCCTTCTCAGAGTCATTCCAATTTCTATTTCATTATCAGAGTTAGTTCAATTTATGTTTCCTTATCACTGAATATGAATTCTATATCCTTCTCAATGAATTTTAATTCTATATTCAGTGAATCTGAATTCTATATCCTTTTTAGTGAATCTAAATTCTGTATTCAGTGAATCATATTTCTATATCCTTTTCAGTGAATCCTAGTTTTGTATTTAGTGAATCCGAATTATATATTATTTTTAGTGAATCTGAATTATGCATCCTTCTCAGATCATTACGATTAAATTCTCATTACTATAGAATTCCCATTATGATGGAATCTCTATACTCCAACATTGAGAATCTTCAAACCACTCAACCATTTCTTCAAAAGATTTTATCATGAAAGTTTTCATGATTTACAAGAACTTTATGCTCAGAAAATCATCATATGACATAGTTTATAAAGTATGAAAACTTTCTAACTCCTCACTTCATAATCTTCTTTCAAAACTCTTCAAAAAAATTACTTCTCCACTTAGTAACTTTTGTCTTTCTAACTCAAGAACTTATTTCTTTCTCAAATTATAGCAAAGGAAAAAATTCAGCAAACAACATCTTCTACCTCTGATTATTTTGAATCTAATGAGATGAATACAATGTAGATGGATTTGATTCCTAGAAAACAAAAACATTATTAAACAAAAAAGTTTAGTTATCAACAAATACAAAAACTTTCTTTAAAAAAATTATTACAAAGGTTATTCAATCTCCCACTTTTTATTTGTTGACAACCCTTGTTAACAACTTTTCAAAATCTAATAATTTTTCCACAACTCAAATTTTTCAAACAACATAAGTTTTTTTACTTTTATAAAAACATAAATTTTCTCAAAAGAGAGTTCCTTGAAACCACACTACTGAATAAAGTAATGTTTTTTAAGTAATTCTATCCCTCGGTGATAATAAAAAAATTTAGACGTGTAAAGATAAACTCCCCCTCACTTTTATTTTGTTCTCACTTTTCTTCTTCTCTCCCCCATTCTATGATAACCACAGCTTTAGATTCATAAAATAAAGATAAATACAAACTTATTACAAAGTATAGAGTTATTAATTTCTCTCCCCCTTTCTCAACATAATCTAAAGAAAAAATAGCAGTTCTTCCTTATGAGGTTTGGGAAGACATGGGAGGAGGCTGAACATGAAGTTGCATCCTCAATTCCACAAACCTTTATTTTGGAATTGATTTTGTAAAGGTATCAGAAATATGATAATTTTTTGAAATGTATTCTAGAAAAACATCTCCAGCAATAAATTTCTCTTTTATAAATTGAAAATTTATATCAATGTTTTTTTATCTTGAATGTTGGACAGGAGTCTTAGAAAGATCAATTGCACTCTGATTATCATAAAGTATCTTCAATGGTTTAGAAACTCTTATATTCAAATATTCCAACAAAACTTTTATCCACAATATTTGAGTTAAATCTTGATTAGATGCAACATATTCAGATTCAACCGTGCTCAAAGTTATTGAACTTTATTTCATACTATGCCAACTCACACAACATTCTCCCAAGAAAAATGTTTCTCTTGGGGTTGATTTTATATCATTACAACCTCCTTCCCAATCAGCATTAGTATAACCATGAAACTTCATGTCACTATTTCTTTTTTATAACAACCCATGTGAAGTTGTTCCTTTGAAATATCTCAGAATCCTCTTTTCTTCCAACATATGTGATTATTTTGGATTACTTTGATACCTATAACACAAAGTCACAGCATAAACAATATAAATCCTTAAGGCTATAAGGTAAAGAATACTTCCTATCAGCTTCCAAATGTCTTTCTAATTCACACTTATTCTGGATTCATCTTTACTAAACTTTTTTCTCACTAAAATGGGATTTTAAATTTTTTTGGATTCTACCATGCCAAACTTCTTTAACAATTCCCTAGCATGATTTTCTTGAGATAAGAAAATGTATTCTTCCTTTTTTTGAACTTGTAACACAAGAAATAAAGTTAATTCCCCTAACATAGACATTTCAAAATTCTTCTTCATTTCCTTGTAAAAATGTTTACAAACATCTTATCTATCCCCAAAAAAATTATATCATCCACATAAATAATTACAATTACATCTCCGAAGTCAACATCTTTCAAATAAGAGTTTCTATCAACTTTTAATTCAGAAAAGTTCAACATTCTCAAAAAAAATTTAAGTTTAGAATATCAAGAACATGGGGATTTTTTCAGCCTATATAAATCTTTCTTCAATTTAAAAACTTTTTTTTTCATCCTCGTTAATAAGAAATCCACAAGGTTGTTCAATGTAAATTTCTTCCTAAATATAACCATTTAAGAAAACTAACTTTACATCTATCTGATAAACTTTGTAATTCTAATGTGTGACCCGTGAAATAAACATTTCTAATTGTTTCTAATCTTGCAACTAGGAAAAAAATTTCAAGATCCACACCTTCCACTTATGTATAGCCTTTAAAAACAAGACTATCTTTATTTCTTGAAACTTCTCCATGTTCATTTAACTTGTTTTTGTAAACATAGTTGGTTTTTATAACATTTTTATTTTTTGTTAATGAAACAAGTTCCCATGTTTCGTTATTCTCAATCTGATCCAACTCTTCATTCATAGCATCCACCTATTATTTGTGTTGAATAGATTCTAAAACTGATTCTAGTTCAACTTTTGAGATAATTAAAGTATGATTATCTAATATCAACTTTCTTCTTGTCTAAACTAGAGCCTTCTTATTCCCAATAATGTTTTTGGATTTAACATGTTTTTGTAAGGTAGGAAATTTCAAAGTTTCTTTCCCAACTGAAATTTCCTCATCACATGATTCTTAAAAATCTTGATAATGATGTTTTGAAATAATTTCACCATTTTTGGAATCTCCAATTTATCCTCCTCAGCATTCTCAAAAACTTTTGTTAAGGAACTTTGATTTTAAATTACCTTCACATAATATGAGTCCACCAACTTTTGTAAACATTTTTTCCAATATATGTAACTTCTTCCATTTGGTGAATAACCCATAAATGTTTTTTCCTCATCTCTCTCATAAAACTTTTCCAAATCTGGATTTTTTATTTTTAGAAAACATGGACTTCTAAAAACATTGAAGTATTTAAATGAAGGTTTTTTGTTAAACCATATTTCATAAGGAGACATGTTGGTTTCCAGTCTCAACAAGAATTTATTTTGAACATGTACAGTAGTACTAACAGTTTCTCTCTAATAGAATTTTGAATTTTTTTATTCTACTAACATAATTCTTCCCATTTCCACCAAACGTCAATTATTTCTTTCTACTACTCCATTTTTTGTGGATTATAGGGATAATTATACCAATGTTTGATACCATGATTTCTTAAAAAAGTTTCAAAAATATTTTTTGTGAATTCAGTACCATTATATGTTCTCTTCTTCTTTATAGAAACCCCCATTTCTTTCTCAAAATATTTTTTTAATAATTTGAATATTTCAATAGCCTCTAACTTGTGATTCATAAACATGATGTTTGTCATCTAAGTGAAATCATCAATAAAAGTGATAAATTATAAATCTTTTTTTATTGAGGACTCATTGGCCCACATAGATCAGAATGAATAAGCTCAAGTGGCCTAAAATATTGAATCTCAATTCTCTTATAACTTTTTTAGTCATATTTTCTTTTTGGAAAGTAATACAAAAATATCCATCTCTTCTTTTCAATTATAGAAAATTTCAAAGAGCGTCAACTTTAGAAATTTTATTCATTTTTTTCTACTCAAGGTGGCCAAGTCTTCAGTTTCGTAATTTTTTTTCATCTTCAGCACTCAAGTAACAAGAGTTTTTGAATTCTCCTATTTGAAATAGATTCCCACTGGTTCTTTCTCCTTTTCAATAAATTTTCCATATTTCAAGATTTTTATGATACAAAAATATATTCTAAAAATAAATTATTTTCCATAATCACAAAGTTGAATTACACTAAGTAAGTTTTCTTTTATTCCATCAACAAATAAAACTTCCTTAGATTTCAACATTTCGGATTCAATCTCATCCATTCTGATTCCTCTGATTTTTAAGGTACTATCATTACCAAAGGTTACTAATCCTCCATCATGAATTTCAAAATGTTTTAATATTTTTATATCACCTATAATATGTGAATAACAACCACTATTAACTATCCATTTTTTGTTCCTTTTAATTTCTTTCAAATCTATAAAAACAACAAAATCTATTTTCTCAACTTTTTCTTTTTTACTTTCTTTTATTTTCTATCATAAGAAACTTGTTCTGGAATGAGTATCATACATATTTTGGTATGATGACCATCCTGATCAAATATTCCACAAACTTCTTCCAAACATTCAAATTTATTATTATTATTTTTTTGAAAGTTTTTAACATCTTGATAATTCACTTTTTCAACTTTCTATTAGATAGGAAAGTTGCTCATTCTACTTCTATTATTTCTTCCACTTTTCTCAAACATTATTATAGGTATTTCTGCCAAAAATTATATACCATATTCCCATATATTCCAAAACACCAGTAATATCCATAAAATCTTGGTTTTCTATTTAAGAAAGATCTTTATTTCTATAAACCTTATTGAGGTTGATAACTTCTTTCAGCACTTACATGCTCAGGACATGAAACATCTTTTATTTTGAGTGATTTTTCTACTTTTGTAGATTTGATAAGTTTCTCACATCCTTTCTCCACCCAATATTTATCAATACTTTTTATAGAACCTGAAATTTTAAAATAATTAGATGAAACATTACATTTGGTAAGACAATATTTTATCTGATTATCATATTGATCCTTCTCAACAACTTTAGAAGTCTCAACTTTCACTTTCAAAGCTTTGTTGAAGTTTTCATTCATCTTCCTCAAGATAATTTTTAACTCAAAAAGTTTTTAGTGAAACTTTTTAACCTATTCTTCCTTAGATTCTATATTCTTACAAATATCTTCAATCAAATTTCCCTGATCAGTAATTCTAAATTTGTAAATTAAAATCTCTTGAATGTATTCATCCTCCTGCTTAATGACATCTTTTCTTCCATCATCAACTTATTCATAATATTTCTTCATCATTATAATTTATTTTTTGAGAGTATTTTTTTTCTCAATACATGAAACATGTTCTTTTCTGAGATGATACTCTCTATAAGATTATTCACCACCTTCTTAACTCTCAGGAATCTTTTTTTTCTCAACGTTTTCAATGAAGGTTTTAAATATTTCTGAACTTTCATCTTTAGAATAATTATTTTCAGTTCAGTCTTATTCAACTTTATTACTCAACATACTTATTTTGTTTCTAGTAAACTTCTTCTTGTATCTTTTGGAATAATTTTCTTATTTATCATTTTTATTCTACTTATTCCATCGAGGTTTTTCATTATAATTATCTCGATATTCTCTAAATTTATTCTTGGGGAAATTCATAGAAAAGTTTCTAATTCCACCACACTTGAAACATTTGAGAGGAATTTTTCCTCCATAATTTTCTATTCCTCTTCAATTGTTCTTGGATATAAGTGACATGATTATATCATTTAATTCATCATCCTCTTTACATTCAAAGCTACAAGGATCAATATCTTTAGTATCTTGGATTTTCATCTTTCTCATAGCTTCAAAATTCATTTCATCTTACATCTTATTTTTAAACATTGGATCTTTACTCATTTCATAAGCAACAAGAAATTTATGCAATTCATCAAGAGATAAATCATCCTTATCTTCTAAAGAAGAAATTTTATAATCAACCCTATCTTGAAAGTTTCTAATAAGTTTCTTTAAAATTTTAGAATATTCCAAGACATCTCAGAATACTTTGATATTTCAAAAAAAATCATTTACTCTGATGAAGTATTCATCAATTATTTCTTCATATCTCATTCTGATTTCTTCATACTTACTATGCCAGATTTGTAGCTTTGCTTCCTTGACTTTTGTATTCCCTTCGAAAACACTTTCCATCTTGTCCCAAACACTTTTTGAAGTTTTGATACCCTTCAAATTCTTATAAAAATGTTCTGATAAGGACATGAGAATAGAATTTCTAGCCTTTCTATCAACTTTTATATTTATCTTATTAGAAAAGGTCATTGGGAAATTTTTCTCAAAAGGTGGAAACCTATTAGTAACAGCATCAACAACTTCCAGTCCAAGAGATAAGAGATAAGGAATCATTCTATTTTTCATCCATAATAATTTTTTCCATAAAACGTAGGAATTCCTCTACTGTTGATAGAATTGATATTATCCATAATAAGGATTCAATAAGGAACCTACCTCTGATACCAATTGAAGTTCCAAAGGATCAAATAAAAAATGAGAATGGGGGTTGAATTAGTTGTTTACTTTTTATAAGTTTCAAAACATTTAGAAACTTAACCCCTATGACCTGTTAAGATTTATTTCCTTATCAAATTTTAGTAAATATTCATGCATGAAATAATATTAAAGCAAGGAAAGAACACATGATTTATAAGGTTAGGCCTCAATGTGAGAACCTACATCCTTACCATAGCCACTCCCATGGGTCTATAGAAATCCACTATTATCAAGAAGTGAATACAACTTGTGCCAACTCCTATTAGACACCTTCTATATCTTGATAGGAAACATTATACTGACTCCCATCAGTTTATAATGTTTTCTTATAAAATAATTGATCTAAACAAAATAATAAAGACTTTGTTGAAACTGCTCCACAATTTCTTAGTCTGAATCCTCCGTCCGATTTGGATGGATCTGATTTTCTCAATCTGATAAGTCTAGATCCAATTATATTAATACAATATTTATAGATCTAATTCTCTCAATATTATGAGTCTTCATCCGATTATCTCAATACAATGAGTCTGGATCTGATTCTCACAATACGATGAGTCTGAATATAATTATCTCAATATGATGGACTCAATATAATGAAACCATTATCAATATGAAAAACTCAAACTCATATCAAATACTCAATAATATTTACCTTAGTCTAGTTGACTCAATCTGATTGACTGAATATGATCTTCTCAATACGATTTTTCTCAATCCAGTAGATAAAAATTCAGTTGTCTAATCCTTCTCATGAGATCTATGGATGGAAATGACTCTCACTTGATTTCTTCAGCACTCTTCATTTTCCGTTTTCATGAAATTTCCACTTGATTGAATGATCTGAGCAAGTATTTATAGGCAACTCAGAAAACAAAAGTGGTAAACTTGAAAACTTTCCCTGCTTCCTCAAATCTCAAAAACTCAAAAATCTCTCACATTTAAAATTCAAATTTTACTTCTTCAAACCTACTTATATTTCTATAAGATTTATGAAAAATTGAATTTCAAGTTTAACCTCTTTAACTCTTAATAAAAATTCTATAATTTCTTTTTTGAGTATTCTTTATAATCAGCTTATTGCAAATCTATTCCCTTATCAGAGTCAATTCGATTTTTGTTTCCTTCTTAGATTCATTCCAATTTCTATTTTCTTCTCAGAGTCAGTCCAATTTCTATTTCACTCTCAAATTCAGTGTGATTTATGTTTCCTTCTCACTAAATCATAATTTTGTATCATTCTTAGTTAATCTGAATTCTGCATTTTGTGAATCTGAATTCTATATCATTTTCAATGAATATGAATTTTGTATTCAATGAATATTATTTTTTGTATCCTTTTCAGTGAATCTGAATTCTTTATTTAGTGAATTATAATTATGTATCATTTTCAGTGAATCTGAATTATGTATCCTTATCATCTTATTATGATTGAATTATCATTACGATGGAATTCCCATTACGATGTAATATTCATATTATAACATTGAAAATCATCAAACATCACCATCATTTCTTCAAAATCTTTTATCATGAAAGTTTTTATGATTTGTTAGAACTTTATGATTAGAAAATCATCATCTGAATTAGTTTAGAAAGTATGAAAACTTTTTAACTCATCTCTTTATAATCTTCTTTCAAAACTCTTCATCAATAAAATGACTTCTACACTCAGAAACTTTTGTCTTTCTAACTCAGTAACTTATTTCTTTCTCAGATTACAGAAAAAGAAAACTTTCAGAAAATAACAATTTTGACCTCCAATTATTTTTGAATCTGATGAGATGAATACGATGTAGATGAATCTGATTCCTGTAAAACAAAAAATGTTCTTAAGAAAAAAGGTTATTTGTCAAAAAATACAAAAACTTTGTTTAAAACAATTTATCACAAAGTTTATTCAAAGATATTTCTAAGATGATGTTTAGGATCATGTATGGTAATTTTGAGTATTTTTTATGCTATTTAGCCATACTAATGAGCTTGTGTACATTATAGTTTTAATTAATTGAATCTTACATTGGTTCTTGGATTATTTCATAGTCTTTTTTATAGACTATATCCTAGTTTATTCCAGATAATATTAGGATTGTGTTGAGAACTTAAATATCATTCTTAGAATCCTAAGAGAACATCATATGTATAGAAATCTATCAAAATGTTAGTTCTAGATTTATGTGGTGGAATTTATGGTCTATGTGGTTTTTGATAAATATGTATCACTGGATCTTAAAAATATCTAGGTGGTGATGTCTTAGGAGCATCCTAGAAACATATTTAAGGCCCATGGTTTCTTGGTTTTATCTGGTTATTTTAGATGCTTTGTTCAGGACTTATCCAAGATTGCACACCCTATGACAGAGTTGAAACATAAGGTTGAAAGTTTTATTTAGATTGATTAGTACTGAAGATGTTTTGAGGTTTTAAAAGTGATATTGACATCAACTCTAGTATTGATTCTTCCTGAGTTGGGTATTTGTAATGATGTTTATTATGATTCCTCGTGTATGGGTTTGGGTTGTGTTCTGATGTAGGTGAGATAAGTAGTAGCTTATTTCTCTCATTAGTTACACATTCATGATCTAGAGATGGTGACAGTGATGCATGCACATTAGAATTGAAATCACTGCCTCTTTAGGGAGTGTATTACAGTGTATTTAGAACATATGAGGTTGATGTATATCTTCACTCATAAGGATCTCAACTTCAGATATAGATAGTTTGGGGAGTACCTTCAAACCTTTGAATTTGATATTTCATACAATACCAGTAAAGGTAATGTGGTCGCAGATGATTTTAGCAGGAAATTACTAACTTAGGAATTGATGGAATCAGTGGAAGAGCAGTACTTGATGAGATTGTTTGTTGAGATGCACTTAGATAAAGGGAGTGATAACTAATGGGTATTCCTAGCTTTTACTCGACAAGGATCATGGATGGATGATCATATTCAACTTGGGAAGGATAAGGATTCAGTTTCAATACTTTAGCTAGAATATTTGTGGTGGGGAGACCTCAGGTGAGTGGTCTCGGTATCCCAATGGAGTTTTATGCTTCAAAGGCAGGATGGTTGTTCTGATAGACTTTAGGTAGGAATTTATGGATAATGGACATTGATCAAGTTGGTCTATGCATCTTGGAGATACCAAGATGTACCATGAATTGAGATTCCATTACCAGTTTCCAGAAATGAGACGATTAATTGTTGATTTTTTATCACATGCCTCACATGTCAGAGGATTAAGGAAAACATCAAAGGTATATTGAATTTCTACAAGCTTTACCCATTCCAATGTGTAAATGGGATTAGATATCCATGGAAAATATGATTAGGATGCCTTATACTCCTATTGGTAAGGGTTTGATATGGTGATTATTGATCGACTCATAAAATTAGTGCCTTTCCTACCTATTAAGGAGTCAATGAAGGTACAGGATCAAGGAAACTTGTATATGTTGAATATTTTCAGACTTCATAGTGTGCCATTAGCCATCATTTCTGATAGGTATCCTCTTTTTATGTCCCAATTCTAGATTGAATTTTAGATAGTGATGGGTTCACAGTTGAATTTGAACATAGATTATCATCCTCATGTGGATGGCCAAACTTATTGAGCCATCCATAATCTTGAAGACATTTTATGGGCATGTATGCTTGACTTCAGTGGATCATTGGAGAAATATAAACCCTTAGTAGAATTTTCCTATAACAATGGTTATCAGTATTTGATTCATATGGAACCATTTGAGGCATTGTATATGATGTATTATAGGTGACCCCTCTATTGGGAAAAGGTTTCAGAATGGTTCTTTGTTGGACTGAGCATTATTTAGAAGATTAAGGATATCATGAAATTGATTAAAAGGAGGTTAGATATAGCTTAGAGTCACTTAAAATCCTATGTCAATCAATTTCATCATTCACTAACTTTGATTTAGGTAATCAGGTTTTTCTCAAAGTTTCACCTCAAATGAGACATAGATATTTGGGAATGTGGGTTAAGTTAGCACCTCATTATTTCGACCCGTTTGAGATTGTGGAGAGACTCGGGATGGTGACTTATTGTTAAAACTTACCTTCTCATTTGATATATATCTAGGATGTTTTCTATGTTCACTAATAGAGATAGTGGCTTTGACATCAAGGTTTTAATGTCTTTTTATTAGAAATTGACTTTAAAAGAAATAAAAAAATATTTCCACTTTATTTTCTTTAAAAAATAGTGTGAAAATGTTAAAAAAATACCTTTTAAAATCAGTTTTTAAGAGAACCAACATTAAAAGTATTTTTTAAAAATATTGAAACTTGAAACCCTTATTTTATTTTCAATCAAACCCACCTCCTCTCTTGACCTTCAACATCACTGACAGCACCTAAGACCCTTAATGATGGTTGATCATCCATTTTCAGTCAATTTTCATCACTTTTTCACATTATTTATCCTCAATATTCCTTTCTTCATCCTTTTTTGATGATCCTCAATATTATTTAGTTTAAGGAAGCCCTATTATAGTTTACCAACAACCACAATTCAAGGTTTTGGTTGGTCCCTTATTCTACTTTGTTTTTTCAAATTTATGTCTTCAATATTGCATCATTCACCTTGTTTCCACCGACTTCAAGTGATTTTATCAAAATTCATGATATATTTTTCATTATCGAGGTTTATATTTGGTAATTTATTTTTTTTATTTTTTGAAGATAAATTATTTTTTTATTGGTTATAAATTTGATTCATTCATTCATTTTTTTATATTCACTTTATTATCAATTATAAATTTTTTTGTAAAAATTTGTTTAATGTTATAAATTTTTATGATTATTAATTATTTTTCAATGTAATTTGTTTTTTTATAGAACTATTTTTATTTATAATTTTTTTTATTTATAATTTTTTATCATTATAATGTGTTTGTGGTCGAAATTATTTATTTTTCTTTAATTTAATTTTTCATTTATAATTTTTTTTTGTCGATATAATGACTTTTGATTCAATTTTTTTTATTGTAACTTTTTTTCATTTTTAAATTGTTTTTAAGAGAAATTATTTCTAAAAAAATTATACATGTTTATTTTATTTGTTTTTATATATGTTTAATCACATGTATTTAAAATTTTCAATGATATATTTTTATCAATATGTATATTTTTTATGATCAAATAGTTATCAATAATTAATTGTTTTGATTATATGTGTTTATGTTTAAAAATTTTCGGTTTATATATATTTTTAAATGTTTATATTTTTTAATATATTTACCTTTTATATTTTGATATTAGGTAATTAATGGGTTGTAATTGGATAAATTTATAAAGAACCACTTATTCATAGGAAATAGGTGTTGATGGTTTCTTCAAATTTTCTAAATGAAATATTCAAAATAAAGATTTTCTTTTAGGTCTATGCATGAAGTGTTTTAATATGAGAAAAATAAATTATAGAGAAATAAAGGATCATCTAATTTTCTATGGTTTTAGCCAAAATTATACATGTTAGATATATCATGGTGAAAGAAATAAAAATTCAACATCTAATGTGGATGAAAATATTCATAATGAGATAGAGGATCATATTGAATAATTAATTCATGATGTAGGAATTGAAATCATAAAAAACTACAACTTTTTCAATTATTTTATATAGATTATGATAAACCATTATTCTTAGGTTGTATTAAATTTATAATGTTATCAACGGTTATGAGTTTAGTTAACTTGAAACCAAGAAATGGGTGGAGTGATAAAAGTTTCTATGAATTTCTTAAAACTTTAAAAGAGATACTTTCATAAGATAATAGGCTTCCAAATTCCAATTATGATGCAAATAAAATATTATGTTCAATGGTATTTAGGTATAAAAAGATACATACTTTTCCCAATTATTGTGTATTGTATGGGAAGGAATATAAATTTTTATCAAAATTTCCTAAATTTGGGATATCATGGAATAAGATGGATGAAAATTTTAACTCGGTTTTATTCTCATGTACTGGAATCAAACCTCTTACTAAATAAATTTGGTACCTTCCAATAATTCCTTATTTAAATAATCTATTTGGAAATTTAAATAAATCCAAAAAAAGGTTAAGATGGTATACAAATGAGCGCATCTCTAATGGTAACTTACATCACCCTATTGATTCACCATAGTGGAAGAGATTTGAAGTGAAGTTAGAAATGTCATAATTGGATAGTGAACTGATATAATGAATCCATTTCAGAGCCTAGGTATCAAATATAGTTCATGACATGTTTTTTTGGTAGTTTATAACTTTTCCTCATAAATATTTATGAATAAAAAATATTTTATGATGAGATTGATGATTTCTGGATCAAAATAGCTTGGAAACAATATTGATATGTTTCTTTCACCATTAATTAATGATTTGAAACATCTATGTGAGATAGTTGTTACAATTTTTAATGCATATAAGAAAAAATATTTCCTTTTGTGTGCTATGATAATGTTCACTATAAACGAATTTACTTCTTTTGTAAAATTATCTGAATATAGTGTTAAAGTACATAAAGCATGTACAATTTGTGAAGAAGAGACTTTATATTATCAATTTCATAATGGTAGAAAGACAATGTATATAGTACATTGAAGATTTTTTCAAATTGATCTTCCTTATCATAGATTGAAAAAAGAATTTAATGATTTATAGGAATATAATACCCCCCCCCACAACCATTATCATCTAAATAATATTTTGAGAAGATTAAAAATATTGATTTCACATTTGAAAAGAAAGGAAGTTATGGTCATAAAAAAATATCTGGAAGAAATGGTATATCTTATTTGAACTACCTTATTAGATATTTTTAGATATAAAACATAATATTGACATTGTTTATGTAAATAAAAACATGCGTGGCAGTTTGATTGGAAACTTATTAGACATAAAAGTAAATATAGAAGATGGATTTCGTGTTAGATTGGACTTGATATCCATGGAAATACATTTGGAGTTATCTCCCACTATGAAAGGAAACATAATATATTTACCTCTGGCTTGTCACATATTAATCAAAGAGTGAGAAGATAAATTTTTTTAGTGTATACATGGTAATAAAGTGCCCAATAGATATTATTAAAATGTGATGAATTTTTTTTCATTAAAGGATTGTAAATTAATAGGTATGAAATATCATGACTGACATATATTGATGCAAAAACTAATAATGGTCACAATATGTGGTATATTGCTGACACCTATTAGAAATACTATCATCAGGTCATGTTATTTTTTCAAATCCATTTTTAGTAAAAAAATATCCAAATTTATTAGATGTGTTGGAGAATGAAGTTGTGCTACTTTTTCAACTAGTAATGTATTTCTCACCTACATTTTTTGATATAATGGTTTATCTAGTGATTAATTTGGTGCATGAGATAAGAATATGTGGGCCTGTATATTTACATTGGGTGTATCCTTTTGAAAGATATCTGAAAATTTTGAAGGGATATATTAAAAATTCTCATTGATCAGAGGCCTCTAATGTTCAAGAATAAATATTAGAAGAGGTGATTGAGTTTTGTACATATTATTTGTATGAAGTGGAGCATATTTGTCTCCAAATATCTTGACATTTGATAGTTGATAGTGAAGGTATAAGGATTCATGGCTTAAAGGTAAATTTCACTCCATGTGATGAAGTGATGCGGGAACATTTATAAATTTTTAACAATATAGATGAGGTTTAACCATATATATCATCACATATTTCTGAATTAAATGTATGATGTCTAAAAAGAAATGAAAATTGTTTGATTATTGATCATAAAATGAAATTTGTTTCATGGTTTAAACAGAAAGTCAACATAGATATATTTGCATCAGAAAAATAGAAATGGTTGGTAGGGGTACCATCTATTAATGTGATCACATGGTTTGGTTTTGATATTAATGGGTACAAATTTCACATAAGAAATCAGGATGATAACAGTACTATTCAAAATAGTGGGGTAATACTCATCATTAAATCACTTCATTTTTTTAGCAAAAAAGATAAAAACGTAATTTCTGTATCAATGGAATATTTTGGAGTTATTAAGGATATATGGTAAATTGATTATACTAAATTTCGAGTAATAGTGTTAAGTATAACTGGGTTGATAGTAATAGTGGTGTGAAACATGATGATTAGGGGTTTACACTGCTTTATTTAAAAATATTTAGTTTCAAAGAGGAACTATTTATCATGGTGACACATGAAAAGAAAATATTTTATGTCATTCATTCATCGAATGATCATTGGTATATCATTTTTCAAGGGAAAATAGTTTATTTGGGTGATGAAGATGATGATGATGTTATGGATTTATGTGAGGTTTCTTCATTTATTATGTTGTTTCTAAATGATAACAATGACTATAATGTATAGATTGTACATGTTGTATGAAATGATCATGATGAAGGGATATGGAAAAAAACTAAATTACACTCCTAATTATTCATGTAAATATTTATATTTTATTTATTTTTTAAAATTTACATGTGTAAAAACTATATTTTTTTTAATTTGGATATTTAATTCTATATGTATTGATTATTTATATGATTTTTATAAAAAATTATATTTAAAAGTTATGGTTAAACATTTTTTATTGAAAACCCTAATGTACATCATTATGTTTTGGTTAAATTTATGAATATAAAAACACTTTTTTTAATTGTGATATTTAAATTTATAATTTTTGACCATTTCTATCATTTTAGAATTAATGTTTATATTTAATAGTGCAATTTTCATATTATTTTGTTAATAACCATGGAATTTTTTTTTTGAAGCATATACATGTGTAACACTATTTTTTTACTTAAATATTTTTATAATCATTGTTTTTAAATATTTACTTTCTAATAATATGCAGGTACACATAATTTAATTACATTTGTATATTTCAATGATAAATGCAGATGTAGAAGAAAAATCACCGAGGTATATTTATTTTTTCATATTATTAAATATTTTATGATAAAATTATTTAATGAAAGAAAATTTTTAATTTAAAAAATAATAATTGCAGGACTTCTAATTCTCCTTCTATAGAGGAGTCTTATTCTTCTTCTATATATAAAATTATTCCTAGAGTTGGTAGATGTGGGATTACATGTTTACTAAAACTTTTACTTGATTTTGGAGACTAGAGAATACATATTAATTTTGATGATAATAGTAACTTGACTAGCTCAAATGCAATGTAATTTATGAGTTATATCATCGTGCAAGGTCATTGTAGGGTTATCATTTTATATACTTATTATAAGTCCATCTAAAATATGGTGAAAGAGAATATGTGGGATTCCATAATGGTAAAATATCTCAATTGATTTATTTTTATCTCATTATTATAATATTATATATTTTATATGACTAATATTCAATGTATTAAATTATAGATTACATTTAATTTTCAATAAATAAAATAAATTAAGAAAATGTATCTATCTTTATTGGTGGTTTGATGGAGAGATTTTAAAGAAAATTTGACAAAAAAATATGTTTTTGGAAAATTACAAAATGAAAACTCATGCCACAAGTATGGGTTTTTAGATGCAGATACATGAAATAAATGTCTCCAACTTATATAATAATGAATTTATGGTATGATAATTATTTTATATTGTAAAATTTATTATATATTACATTATTACTTATTAGTTTATTTTTATGTAACAGACCACTAAAATATCTCATTAAAGGATCCAATTGCAGAATGTATACCATTATACTTTATCAAATAGAGGGTATCATTTACTAGAGGATAAAATGATTTCAGAAAATTTTGATGCATTAATATATAAATTTAGTAGTAGTTCAAAATAGGTCTAGTTCGGTCCTCCATCTCCCCCCACTCTCTAAGAAAAATGGAAAAGAGTTATAAGGTAAAAAATGAAAAGTTTCTTATAGAGAAATATAAATTAGTAGATGATATAATTGTATGAAATTAATTTTTATTTTCCATAATTTTTTATATTTTTTAAATTAATAAAACTAATATACTATTTTAACTTTTTATTTTAGGATGACCTTCAAGATAAAGTGATATGGGGGACTTTTATCCCTAAATGTAGGATGGACATCCTATATAATGCTTTAGAAAATCCAAAACACCCTTACTGTGTAAGATGATATAAGGTGGGTATTGGTATTAGGAAAGTTTTTTGTCATCAAAGTAAGAAATAAAGAGACTCGTAAATAGATTCTTTAAAATATGAGCTGAAAGACCTAAAATAGTTCATGGGTAATTAAATTCAATTAGCTATGAAGGCTATGTTTGGATAATTGATGAGAATATCATACCTTGTGTAGCTAGTGAAGCATGTGCAGCCTACACAGCCTGTCTATTCAGATCCTCCACCTCCTAATCCATACCCAACCTTATATTGTGAGTTGTATGTTTTAGATCTCAATGTATGTATTGTATTATATGGATTAGTACGTATTTTGGGGGATTCTATACATCACCATATTATGCATTTGGGCATTTAAGAGTATCGGTACATGATATTATTGATCCAAATACTCTACGGCCATTGCCTATAGAGCATGTTTCCAGAGTTTGAGATTGTATGAGTCATTGTTTCTTTGGCTGGATAGACTTATTCATCATCTAGAATATGAGCTATGCATTGTTTTTTAAATATTATTTACATTTGATTGAAAATTACTTATAATGTTTTCTTAAATTTTATTTATATAGGAATTTATAAAATAAAAAAATAGTACAAAAGAAATAAAAGGTTCAGGTACCAACAACTTCATATACTTATGAGATTTATGATGGGCTAAAAATATTATCCCAGTTTTCTACTTCCTTGGATAATATTTATGAGTTTCAGATAATATCTAATATATTTGTAAGATACTATCCATTATGAATATTCAAAAAAAATATCATGGATCTGGTTATTTTTTATGAGCTCAGTGTACCTATGTTGCAGTTTTTTTAATGTCAGTACATTTATTTTTCAGTTTTTATTTCTTTAAATTAATATGACTTCAAGTGACTTAATATATTACTTATTTAATTAGTTATATACACATTATTTTTATTCAAAATGAGACCACTGGTGTTTAGGGTTTATAGATCCAGAATAAATTTTAACACCTATGAAATATCTAGATAATGATACTAGAGTTATATATATGTGTGCTAGATTTACAAATATGTATATTGGGTGATGGTTTTTTCCATTCCATGATGGGTAAGAAGACTAAGATAATTATGAGATAATATTCATTATAATTGAATTAATTATGAACTTTTTATATTGTAGTGGTCATTGCATGTTAAGTGCATTATACCCACATGAATCCACATTATATTGGTTTTTCTCTTTAATATGTGGTGTTTATAAAATTTTTAGAAAATTTTTAAACAAGTAGGTTTTATTATTTTTTTAAAATTATTTATTTATAATTATTATTGTTTATATATTTTTTTTAGTTGATATATATGAAAATATAGGTCATGGATAAATTTTAACAAAGATCATTTGTTGATACAGGATCCAAATAAAATCTAATCTATGAAATTAATGGTAAATATATTTTATATTAGATAACATTTTTTATTATATATATGTGTGTGTTGTTTTTTATTTTCAAGTTAATATTTTATAACTATAGTGTCATCGTAAAAAAATAAGGGTTTAATGTGGTTATTATGTTTTAAGATTCATGTTTGAGATAATCATAACTGGGTCAACAACTAAATTTGATAAGGTTAGTTATATTAATTATTTTATGTTTTATATCAAAATATTCTATTTTATAATATTATAATATTCATTGTTATTTTAAATTTTGGAAGAATGAGAGGGTATGGCAATTTTCATCAGTACCAGGCACCGTGCAGCTCTACATAGGGTAATTCTACCCGATCATCCATTCAAGGTGGGGAGCTAAGAACCTTCAAATATGAATATGTTGGGGAGGGGTTGTTTCAGGTGTTTTCATGTATTGGGCCTTCAAGGTTATGTATTGGGCCTTGTGCCTCTGAGCCTTTGGGTCATGTATGGGCCTTATTCCTTGGGAATATAGGTCATTTAAGAATTCCCCATTAACCCTTAAAAGGGGTATTATCCAAAAATAAATAAAAATATAATGCCTTTGGTATTTTCGGATTATTATTGTATATTTTCAATGAGATCAAGTTGTATATGAATGAAGACCTTACCCGTCTTCAAAGTTTTTTTGCAAAATATTTGTTAAGTATGATTAAATTTTAAATAATCATGTATGTATCATTTAGTTAAAGTTAAAAATGAGTATTTAGACAGTCCTTTTTTACTTTAAGTTAGCATATTCTGTTTTTTTTGTAGAGTTTTTCTCTATTGTATAAAGGGTTATGGATTTATAAAACATTTAACACACTACACAAGCCTTTAATTTAGAAAGATACATCATGAATACCAAAGGACTTGAGTAACCAAACCATAAAAAATCAATTAATTAAGGAAACATGAAAATCCTTTAAGTCATGTAACTCTAGGATAAAATAAATATAACATACATGCTTAACTTTATAGAAAAATATAGACATAACAACCAACATAAAAAATTTAAACTTAGACAAACATAACTCTACCAACTTTATAGTTTATATTAAACATATAATAATGTATAAATATATAAATATAAAAAAAATCATGTCAATCATACCTTACTTTATATTAATTATTAATTTGAATTAAAAATATTTTCTTAAATAAAATTTTCACAAAACCATAAATAATAAGTTTTTAAATAAGGGAAACATAAATAAAAATTACTACATGATTTATGTAAAAAATAATTTAAAATGATTTTACAAGATATATCAAAATATATTTAAAAAATTTCCATTAATAATTCTAAAACTATAGTATTATTTTTACCATTCATTTGGGTAAACATCCAATAGGAATATCCTAGGAATATCATAAAAATTCAATCAATAATTTGAGATCCCTTACCTTATTCATTGGAAATCTATATCAACCTAATGATCTCTAAGTAATAATTCAAGGAAAACCAAATATCCCCTATAAACCATTATAAAATATTTCATAACCAAAGAATACAAGATAAGATACGCCATAATTAATGAATCGTTAAACTCCAAGAAAACCCATGTAAGTAATGCTGAGTCATTTTTCTTAAATAACTTCTTCTGAATCCATTGTTTTGATAAATCAAATCATAATTTTTATTTAACTTTCACTTACTTGAAATTTTTTTGTTCTATTTTTTTAAAAATGTAACTTTCAATTTATGTTTTATATCAAAATATTATATTTTTTAATATTATAACAGTTAATGTTATTATAGATTTTCGATGATTTAGAGTCATATACAAATTAATACCTTAACCATATTTTAAGTTTTTTTGAAAAATATTTGTTAAGTATGATTAAATTTTAAATTATCAAGTTTTTATCTTTTAATTAAATTTAAAAAATTGAGTATTTAAATAATTTTTTTCTACTTTAAGTTAGTATATTATATTTGTTTTTATAGGGTTTCAAATGTTTCAAGTATATCTCTTTTAATTAAATTTTTTAAAATGAGTATTTAGAAAATCTATTTCTTCTTTAAGTTGGTATATTGTGTTTTCTTTTACAGGGTTTTTATTTTATTTAAGTTGGTATATTATATTTGTTTTTATAGGGTTTTATATGTTTTTAGTGAATTTAAATTAATCAGTATTTTTAAAATTCTCAGATTTCCACATTAGTTTTTTATTAATAGATATTTAATCCAAATAATAGTACTTTAGACGTCGATTTTTGGTAAAAATGACATCGAAAGTCTTTTCCAAAATCAAAATAAAAGGACTTTTGACATCATTTTTTACAAAAAACTGATGTTGAAAGGTGCCTTCCATGTCAGTTTTTCTAAAAAAACAAGTGTGGAAATTTCTGAAAGACACATTCAACATTGGTTTTTTTTTAAATGATGTTGAAACATCATTTAAATTTTCTTTTGGTTGAATTTCTGATGTCATTTTTTTAAAAACCGATAGTGACACTCTTATTTTTAATGTCACCTAGATTAACATCGGTTAAAAATTTATGTTAAAAATTAAAAATATTAAGGTTAAAATATCATTTTCCATTAGTGGTTTCCCATTTCCCTTAGGGTTTCAGTCCCTGTGCTCCTCCTTCATGTCCCCCATCAACTTTGTTTCTCCCTTACCCCATCTCTGCTTCTCCTTTCTGCCCTTACCTCCCGGTCCTTTTCTCCCTTCTAGGTCGGTTGGGTGTGAAGGATCCCATGGAGGTTTTGGGATGTGTTTGGGGGGAGGTATGAGTTTACGGGCAGGGTGAATGGTGGAAGATTTCTCCTTTTTCTTTGTCCTGGCAGTTTTCTCGTATGGTGATGGATTTGGTTATCTCTTTATTTGCAGATATCTTTCATCAGTGGGGGAAATAGTTATAAAAAAGAATATTGGTTCGTGTTCTATGGATTTTGTTCATTTTTTCTTTCCCAATGTTATCAACATTGTGTTGTTCGTATCTGGTTTCTGGTTTTATTTGTTCCTGATTATGACGTCTATCGATCGTGTGAGTTCCCTTCGGCCAAAGATGGTGATGAAGATGAAGTTTAGAATCTCCATGGTTGTGGTGATGGATCTCGATGAAGTGGATTTCATTGAAAGTTTCTTGTCACATTCTCTGACAGTGAGGATAGTGATGATTAAGGCTCTGTTGATGGAGTAACACTATAACATGAACGGCCTCTTGGTTAGAGGTCTCTCGGTGATGGGTGATGGTACTAACGCTGGTGGTAGGAAATGATGCTTTTTGGATTATAGTGGGTAAGCTCGTGGCCCGATATGGATATGGCGGTTTCCAGAGTTTTGGTTTTTGAAATTTGAATGTTAACTTTTGAATTTTTAATGTGGTGGTGTGTTTTTTGTAGATTTTGGGTTTTTGTTAACAGCTGGCTCCTTTCTGTACGGTTCCCACTTACACAAAAAGTGGCTATTTGAAAATACAAAAAAAAAGGTTTATGGTGGATTAGTGGTTTCCCATCTGAATAAGTATTTTTTTAGTTGTGTCCCTTATGATTGAGTGGGAGGATGTTGAGATTGAACCTAAAACCTCAATGTTTGAAAGAAATGTTTAGATAGTATACCAACAGGATTAGGTGTTGTGTTTCAAGATAATCCCAATGGTTTGTGGGAGATGGTAGTGTGGTAGTTACAACCATGAGATATGGGAGCATGAGGCCATAATGATGTAGCAA
This sequence comes from Viscum album, assembly GCA_963277665.1. Classification (NCBI taxonomy): domain Eukaryota; kingdom Viridiplantae; phylum Streptophyta; class Magnoliopsida; order Santalales; family Viscaceae; genus Viscum; species Viscum album. Next base: position 1,026,539,518 of record OY728141.1, on the reverse strand, counting down.
TGGCCTTATCAATTTTTGGGTTCATGATCCTGAGTTATTCTAGGTGGAAAAATTATTCTGGGGAGAATTTCAAAACCCTTCAGGTCATGGGTATGTTTACTTTTGATCTTGGTTTATCCCTTGTGAGTTTGTAGAGGCTTTTGGTATATGGGGGTTGAAATTTTTGATTTTCAAGGAAAACTAGTCAGGCGCACGATTTAGGGTAATGGTTAGTAATGATCATATGATATGGAACTATGATTTCCAGAGGTTGTCACATGGCTTGAGCATGGTTTGTTAAACCATGTGAATTTTCCCCAGGTAACCATGTGCCTCATTTTTCAAAGGATAGAGGCTACCACATAGCTGGTGTACAGTTCATTAAACTGTGCATCCAAACCATGTGTCATGATCTAAACTTCTAAAAATTGAAATTTACCATGATTCCCTTGGTTGTTTTAACCTATAATATCTTAATCTATCATTATATGAAACCAAAACATCCATGATGCTCTATAGGATTATACCTTCAACTCCTTGGTAATTCTTGATCTCTTTGGGTGGATCTCATCAAGGTATGTTTGTTTTTCTCTCAGTTTCTCCTCTTTTTCTAGATCTTCTTTCAATATCTCATTTTATCTATGTCATGTAGACCTATGTGGGGTATAATGACCTAATATATGGTTTATATGAAGATTTTATGGTGTTTCTCTTGGATAAATTCTTATGAGGATTGGATCTCTTAGTTTCCCATCACTGATTTAGAAAGAAATGAGGTTTTCACTATTCTTATGGTAATTTCCTATATCCTAGGGTCTATCCCTTAGAGATCCTTATGTTCTTATGATTATTTAATTTGGTTTTTAATATTTAAATCGTTTTTAATATTCATGGGAAATGGAAATGGGTTTTCAAAATAGTTTTCTTTGAAAATGGATTTTATACACGTTATGTGTTTGAAAAAATGCCTCAAAGATTTTTTTGAAAGAGATATGTTTTTAAAGCATGGGATCAGTGTGGTATCACTATATAAATGTTTTAATGAAATTTGGTCTTGGATTTGAAATGTATTTTACCTTGGAAATTTTTTTATGAATCATGGTTTTTTTTTCTTAAACATAATGATAATATAGTAGCGCATTGGGAGACCTTGGTGTATTATGAGGAAACTAAATATGGATGAGTCATAGTGGAGTTATATATCACTAGGTGAGGTTACATTGATTCCATGAAGGATAGGGTTATCCTTTCTAAGGGACTGAGGTTCTAAAACTTTAGGATTCACATATTCTAATTGGTGTTCCTTTGTTTGTCTTAGTGGTTTAGTTGTGTACACACTCTCATCATGTATTTCCCTCTTTAGATGCTTTTATATTACATTAAATGTATGATATTTTGATATGCTTATTTTTACCCTTGTTATTGATATGGATTTTGATAAAAAAAATATTTATCTATTTATTTCATTGAATATGTGATATGTCATATTGCTCTATTTATTTGAATATGGAATGATTTTGAAATGAATGGAATGTTTAGAAAAGAAAACTAGAGTATGGTATTTTAAATGGAAACTTATTTCTTTCAAAGTGTTTTATAAATATTGTTTAAACAAGAACTAATAGATTCGGGTGGATAAACATTGTATAGATTATTTGGTAGAATCCTGCCAATCTTTAGTTCTCACACCCTACTTTTTCCTTTGAGAATTTATAGCATTGGTTTTATAGGATATAGGTAAAGATAATAGTGTCATGTAGAGTACATCTCTCCTTGCTCTTGTTTCCTTTCTGGTGGTTTGGGATAGTGGTGATGTACGGTCACATGGAGATGAACCCATTGGTTATTTTGGGTTATGTGTTTTGATGGTCTTTTAGTTGTTCATTGAGACCTTATTATCTAGATATTGGATTTGACCTTTTTGGGTTTTTTTTTTTTTGAAATATGATATATTCTAGTAATCTTCTATGATACTCTAATAGATTTTATCGTATCGTATGCTTGTTAAGGGTAAAATTATTCTCATCTTGTCTTTGTATGATACTCATGGTGATCGAGAACATGATTCAAGCCTTATGGAAGGCCAGTTAGAGTAAAATTATGGGTTTTAATAATTTTTTATTTTATATTATATATTATTTTGAATCCTTACTCCATAGTTTTAACTTTTTTTATCTCATTTTACCCTTTACTGAGGTGATAAATTTTACCATGGTTACTATTTATAATGCCTCAAAATAAAAGGGACCTATTTATAAAATTTGAAACTCTTGATTAAAAAATATGGAATCCATTTGATAAAATTAAATTTCTATAATAATCATAAATTAATTTTAAAAATAACCCATAAAACATGATGAAAATGGGGTTTTTGGGAAAATGAATTATTCAAGCATAAGATGATATTACATTAACTTTATGACTATTAATCATCGTTATATGAATTTAAATTAATATATAAAGATATATAATCTATAAACTTTATTTAAATCATTTATAATTAGGTGTTATTTTAATTAAATAAAATGTAAAAACATTATGCACTTAAAAATAGTTTTCTAAAAAATGTGTTTTATGCATAAAAATAAGCTTATACCAAAATCAAATATAATGTTGATTATTATATAATTAATTGTATTAGTTATAATTAAAGGATACTTATTTTACTTTATGATCAAATTTTAAACCTAATGATACTTTTAAAGTACTTGATTTTATAAAAAAATGATTGTTTTACAAAAAATTAGTATATTTCACTATTCACTGAAAAATAAATATTTTTAAAAAAATCCCAAAAATTCACCCTAAAATAATATTTAAATGATTATTTAAAAAATTATATTCATTTTTTCAAATAATTTTTATAAAAATGATAGAAATTAATTATAATATTCATGCACAAAATTCAATAAAACCCATTTCTGAATAAAATTTATTTTTGAAGCATAAAATGAATTTATACTTATTACTTATCTAGTAAACATAATTATATGAATGTTAATATATTAGTGAATATTTTGAAATATAAAATATTTTAATAATCATATTTTTAAATTGATTAATTTATTATGATAAAATATACAATACCTTAAAAAAATTCATTGAAAAAATATAATTTTAATCATATCAAATATTTACTTTTTATAACAAATTTGTTGGTATTATTCCCAATAAATATATAATCCCAATGGTCATATAGGTCCAATATATATATAATTACATTGACCATATGATCCCAATGGATATATAATCCTAATGGATATATCATCTTCCTATATAATCTCTCATAAATCCCTTCAAACCTTACTTCTCTCTCATCATGCCAATAAAGTTCTACTTATTATTATTTTATCTGTATTTTTTATTGGGGTTATGATCTTAATAACATACCATAAAGATAAATATTATATTATCATGGTATTTTTATATTTTTTTATTTATTCCAATTGTATTTTTTATACTATTGATTATTAAATTAGCCTCATAATGTATTGATTTTTATCTATAATTGTAGTATTTTATCACAATAAAAGTATCATAGTTCATTTTAGTTTCATGTTGTGTATATCACAACCTATCGAACATAATATTTATTTAAATGAGAAAACATGTTGAAATATCAGGGTGTTACACTTGGTATTTAAATAAATAATTATCAATTTCTTTATCAATAGATCGGGATAAATATATATCTATTTCTAGTTGTTTCACTCAGATTTTATAGATTACAAAAACTTTATTTGATTTCATTATTTATTTTAAAAAATTATCTATTTATTATTATAATACTTATTCTATATTTATTTATAATATTCCTTTACAACATTCTATAATTAATCATATTGATTTTATATTTCGTTTTATTAGGAATCTTTCTAATAAAGGAGATATTTTTTGGAATTTATTTCTATTGAAAATCAACTTTCAAATATTTTCACTAAGCCATTAGATTCTTCTAAAATTGATAAAATTAAATTTAAACTTATAATTTTGTAAATTTAGTTCATTTTCATTTATTAAGGATGGGTTTCTATTAAAATTTGTTATATCAGTTTGCTTATTTATTTTTAACTTTTTGGTAAATTTTAAAAAGGGAAGAATTTTTTTGAAAAAATATGTTTTAGTTTTATAATTTCCAAAAAGGGGGAGATTTTTATTGCTAGTATTGAATATTATATTATTAGTGTTTATTTATATTTATGTTTTAAGTTTTTAATATTAAATATGTCTCAACAATATCTTAATGGATAATTATAATTTCTCATAGCATTATATACTTTATGTGTAATTTACATTTATTATGAATTTATTATGTTTATTCATATTTTTACTATTTTAATTATTTTGGTTATATTTTGTTAAAAAATAATTGTCTAAAGTTTGTTGTTTTACCCATATGTAACCTTTTGAAAATATTATTTACCCTTACAAGAATATGGATTGACCCATACATGAATATGGATGGACCCTTACATGGACTTTTAAAATTTTTTCTTACCTTTATATAGAAGTATATTGACCTATATATAGATTATTTTATTTGTATTTACCTTTATATACCTTTCATCTAAACTTTAAGAAATGATTTATTATTATTTTTTACCCTTACATGTTCATGTATCTACCCTCACATGGTATGTATGAATTCCATGTAACCTTTACATGAAACTTTATTACCCATATGTGGTTTTTGTATCTACCATTCCGCATGCTTAAGAGATCACCATTTACCTTTACGCAAGGTATATATTTTGTTATTACCTATATGCAGCATGAAATTCCCATTGGTTTTTATCTTACATTTACATATCTGGCTTAATATGACCTTTATGCAGATGGTTGATCTTACCTCCAGGAAGTTTCATAATACCTTTATGTAGAGTATATAATTTTTATTTTACCTTTACATATCTTTGTTCTTAAGGTCACTTATATCTCACAGTCACTCGACTTGTTTCTCGTTTCATATTTTGTTATTGTGGTCACTTGACTTACCGCATGCTGAATATAGTAACTTGAATTACCATTCAATCATTTGTTATTATAGTCAATACCTCATGGTTAGTTGTTCTGTTATTGTGATAGATTCACTTATCATACCTTATAATGATCGACCACATGACCACAGGGTAAGTCATTCCTTCATGTGGTAAGTATAATGACCATGATTCTTTCTCTTCATAGTAATTTAAATAACATGGTAGCTTGTCTTATTCTCATGGAAGGTTTATTACTTAGCTTATTTTTTATAAAATCTAGAAATTCCTAGATTGCTTTGTTTTTCATATCTTTTTATGTTCTGAATTACTTCATGATTAAAGTAGTTATTTATATTGATTTATTTTTTTCATAAACTCTTATTAATTATATAGATACTATGAGAAATTATTTTGGAGTTTTTAAAGAATATTTAAATAGTGATTAAAATTGTTCTTTATTTTTATGAAAATGTACAATATATATTTTTAGAAATTTTAATTCATGTATTATAAGTGATTTATTTGATTTATTTATTTCTAAATTAATGTATAAGACTAAAAATATTCAAACTATTCCAATAGTATTTAATGTGGTATTATTACGTTTTTAATTTTTATATATATTTTCATGCATACTACAAGTTTTTAAATTTTTTAATTTTAAAAGGAAACTATATAAAATATTTATGATATATCTTTGTCCTGTTATTATGTTGTTATTTATATTAGTTTAATGATAAATTCAAAATGGTTTGAACTAGAATTTTTATTTTGAATTAAAATCCTAATTGTTATGATAGTTGTGGAAACTATTTTTCTCTCTCTATGATAATTCTAGTTTATCAGTATTATTATATTGAATTGATTTACCCATGGAGATTTTTTTTTGTAGTTAATTGAAGAAAATATATAATGGACTTTGGTCTTTATGGATAATATGATATACTTATATAGTACACTTTCGATGAAAACTTTCAAACTATCAAGTATTGTGTTGTGAACTTCCAAACTTCCAATCGATCTCATGAAAATAAAGTTTTCATTTGTAGGGTGATATCTCAATGGGAGACCAATATTATACAACTACTATATCCTTAACAAGGCATACTAATCCTTTGATTAGTAACCAGAGGTTGTGCTTCATCTGTCTTTATCAACTTGTTTCCCCTGGTTTTTATTTGTAGTTATTATTATTTGATTCTATATGTATCACTTGTTCTTCAACATTGGTTTATGATTTTGAAACCTAAAAGAATTATCTCTATCAAGTTATGACTCCCTGATACTAAAGTTATAATCTTAGGTTTGTGACTCCCAAATTCTGAAGTCATGACCCTTGGGTTGTGACTCTCATTATTTAAAGTTAGTGTTGTAATTCAGTTGTGAATCCCCATATAAAAGTTAGTGTGTCTAGTTGTGCCTCCACTAGAAAAAGTAAATTGTAATGGGTTGTGAAACCGAATCAAAAATTAGGTCATTATTGAATCCACATATCTCAAGGAGTAGAGAGGTGTAAAAGTATACATAAGTCTACTTTGGGCCAAACTATTATAAAATTTCTTGTGTTCATTCTTTTAATTTTTTATTCTTAATATCTTGCATGATAATTAACTTTGATAAAATTTAATTAGTCTAAAATTTATTTTAGTACTTTAAATTTTAAACTGGTCTATTCACCCCCCCCCCCCACCCACCCCACCTCTAATCTATCTTTCATCTCTCATACCTAATAGAATTTGGAATAATAGATAGCCTTGAGTGAGAAGGATGGTCCGGATGTGATGTCATGCAAGACATGGATGATGAACCCTACCTTGAGTGATAAGGTAGAGGTTAGTATTAGATGAGTGTCCCTATATTGAGTGATAAGGTAGTGGTCTATATCCCTTGAGTGTTAATGATTGGTCCAGGGCATGGATGAAAGACCCTTCCATGCACCTTCGAGTGATGGTCGAGGACTCACTGAGACACCCTACCCTAATTCTTTAGGTATATTATGGGTTTCAGGTATGATGTAATGAGGTGAATAGATTTCATCTTATACTAAAGTAGGTATGATCAGCTATCATGGTGTCCTAGTTAGCACATGATGACCTAATGTGCATGGAGTCGTAGTGGACTAGTTATCACAGGACATCTAACAAACTTGTGTGGGTATGTTTATTTCAGTTATTTATTTTTCTCATAAACACACATTTATAACATTTTATATTAGGTTAACTTGATGATACCATATTGAGATGTATCTCTTATACCCTATACAGACACCCCAGTGCATGTGCAGACCATATATATGCTTTCAGGTCAAATCATAAGATGAGTAGTGGATCGGGATGGGGCATCTCGGTAGGGATTTGGAGACTAGGTTGGTGAGGATTGGGTGATAGTAAATCCACTCATGTATTTTAATTATTTTTTTATTTTTTATTTTTTATCATCCTAGTGGGATATCACTACAAATTTTTTGATTATTTATGATGGGTTAATTATGATGGATTCTCATCTCAAATAGTAAATTATGATGGGAGTCTATTCATAAGATCTTAACCTTTCCTAGAGTTGTCCCAGGATCTTTTTTAGGTATTCTTTTTTCATTATTTAAGTATACTTTGATTGGGTTTTACCTTGGGATGTGTTTGGGTGAAAATTAAGAATTTTGGAAGTAAGGTGGAAAATGCACAGTCGGTGCACAGTTTTCCCAAACTGTGCATCCCATCCCAAAAAATTGTGTGAACCCAAATAGAGGGGATTCACACGGCTGATGCATGGTTTTTCAAACTGTGTGCCCTCTTCAGATAAATTGTGCCCCCCCCCAAGAAGAGGTGCACGGTTGAGATGCATGGTTAGGGGAAACCGTGTGCCCCTGCCCAGAAAACTGTGCACGGGATTTAAATTAACATGAAAATTGGTTTTAAAATTCCAACCCCCCCCCCCCCTACCCCCTCATTTTAACACCTATTTGACCCTCATTCAACCCTAACCTCTCTTTCATTATTGTTGAGGCTCCCAGATAGATTTCAAGTGTAACATCCCAGGTAAATAAAGAATATTACTTTTTCATATTTATTAATATTTGTGTATAAAAGATTAATATTACTTTAAAGGGAACATTATTCTCGATGGCGTACCCATTACGCAACAACGATTTTCTTTGAAATCTTATGTTGCACTCTAATAATAAAATAATATTATTTTAAATGGTTGTTAACGCCTAGTCATTGTAATGGAGGGAATGAACAGAACTGACTACAAAATGATTATATATGTTTGTCAAATATTTTTACTTTTATCCAAAAAATGTTAGAGGATTGAAATGCGAATGAATCCAATTTTAAGCGTAAATATTCTAATATTCTTTAAAAGGTCGATTAACCGCCTTTTGATGGCGAGCCCTTTTTAAATACACTTTTTGAAAATTTTATATGTTATATTAGACCAAATAAAATCCTTCTTTAGAATCGGGACATCAAAATTTACTTTGTGTATTCTTTGTTATTTTTTCGATAAAGTTCATTTTTAATGAATAAGTGAAAAATGTTGTATTTTAATTCAAAATCTCTTTTTAATATAATTTATTTATATGATTAGATCATATTTTGAATTGGTTTTAAAGTGAAATTAGAATATATTTTTACCATTTAATCCAATGGTGGTCATTGGAATTAATTTCACTTTGAAATTGGACTTAAACTGGTGTCAATCTTTTGATATATTTTGTTTCTTAAAAACACGCTATTTGTTTTGACAACGGGAATTAAATATTAAATTGATCAATGCAACTTATATGTTTTGAATTTTGTAAAATAGACATCATTTTTGAATTTGGAATATCAAATATAGCTTAGGGTGAATATTTGGTATTTTTCTGAAAAACTTCAATTTTTGATGAATAGTGAAACCACTAAGTGGTAGTTAAAAAACTGATTTTTCGTTTAAATGAAAATTTACCACCTCTGTGATTTGAATTTCAAAAATCCGACATACATGGTTGTAATTAGGATTTAAAATTTGGTTCAATGGGATGAAAATATTTTTTTGGTGAATAGTAACTTTTAAGTTTTATTAATCGTGATTAAAGGCAATTAGTATAATTTAAGGTAAAGATAATGTTATAATAATATGAAATTACCTTGAAACGTGTCCTTCCCTTATTGGATGAGTCATGGATGACCAATAAAATCCATTGGTCAACTTTGGGACCCCATGGAGCCACTTGGGTAAAAAAATGACATTAATAACTTTTTATTTAAAGTTAAAATAAAAATGTCACAAACATGTATTGTTTTACTAAAACAATTTTTACATGGGGTTATACAAGTCATATTTTTTACTATAAATAGTCATTGGAAATATAAAAATATTTCATACATCATGATATTTTTTTTATAATTTTTAGACATTAAATAAATTAAATTATTTATGATACCATGATGATGCAGCGATTACCTCATTAATTAACGATTTAAATAAAATGAAAAGATAATTTAAAATCTAGGACTTACACTTGTAAAAAACCTATTGGATGGGTGTATTTCTAACCCTTATCACCTTATCCTCGAAATATATCTTTTTGTGTGACCTTTTATATCCGAAAATCATTTTAAAATAAAGTAACTTTTCAAGACTTTCCAAGAGTGCCCCTCCTCCCTCTTATAAAAGGCCCCCACCTCTACCCCCTTACCCACACCTCTCAAGCCTTTGGCTCGACCAAACTCTACTTATTTTGTCTCTACACATCCCTCTATTACTCCTAGAATCATCACTTTGGTCATAAGTCTTTTCCAAGGAATCATTTGAACTCAAATCAAAAAGAGTTACCCGATTTAAAGGTAATGTCCTCTCTTATGTTCTTTTGTTTCATTTTGCTTCTCCAACACCCTAAACTCTTTTTATTACTTTATTTTGTAAAAACACTAGTATCTTCAATATACTAGGATGTTTTTATGATAATTATTTGATCTACACTTACACACAACTTCATCTAATGGTTAAAGGACATATTGTTTCTGTGGATGGCGAATTACTACCTCACGAAACGATGATTATTCTATATTATCCTACCAACTCTCATGGTGGCCATTATGATGGCACTATATTTATATATGATATATATTATATTTATTTTATCTCTATGCTTATGTATTTTAAAACAAACATTTATGCTTTTCATGTTGTGCAAATACGATAATTTCATTTGAGGAAGTGCGGACTACTGCCCCCTCAAAGTGATTTGAATCGTTAATGCCATATGTGAGATGTATAAAGGATGGATTTAATGATGTTATATATTATATTATAATGTAATTATAATATACCTATGTATCATTATTTTTTTTATTCCATTAAAGTATGAAATAGAAATGAAATTAGCGTTCATGCGTACGTACGGCTTGCCGTCTCCATGAACGGTACATTTCATTTCTTATCTCCAAATATTATGTACTATTATAAGTACATATATATAATAGATATATATTTCATATATGTTACATCTAAATGATGGATATCATTCTATAATTATAATATATATATCTCTCATTTAGTTTTAATTCCATTAATATGACAAAAAAATGAAAGTAGCGTTTATACGTACGTACGGCCTACCGTCTCCATGAACGGTGCATTTCATTTTTTTTACCTCAAAATGTTATGGAATAGTATAAAATGAATATATAATGTATATATATTATATTTAAATCATTAATACTATTCTGGAGATGATGTACCTATAACTACATGGAAAATTCTTTTCCAACAAGTTCAATTTTGACTCATGTACTGAACATCGACAAAAACGTCTGATATGAACTCACATTATTAACCAATTATTATAACATTATAATATGTGATATGAACTGAATAATAATCTTTAAAGGAGGTCCTTAATCAATTATAAATTGACCAAAGTTTATTATTCAGGAATTTAAAGAAACGAACAAGACAAGTCGGACTTGAGGTAAGGGATCCTACCTCTCTCTTCTTTTTAAGTACTCTCTTTTATGTCATTTCTTTTAAGATCATATTTCTTATGTTTGGGGATGTTATTTTATATTCCTAATTCTGTAATTTTTATGTTCATATTATGAGATACCCTATTTGATCTCATAAATCCATTTTTGTAAGTTTTATGTGGCGTTGTTAGGCTGCTGAGTTTTCGTAATGGGTTTTTATCTCGCTTTTTGTTCCCATGAGATTCATGCTACATTTTCCCTATCCCATACAATTTTCCTGCATGCCTTTGGCACTCTATGGGTATTTGGATCATCATTCCATGTCCCATAGGCATGCAGGTAAATTGTATGGGTATTTGGAGCATCATTCCCTATCCCATACAATTTTCTTGTATGCCTTTGGCACTCTATGGGTATTTGGATCATCATTCTGTGTCCTAAAGGCATGCAGGAAAATTGTATGGGATAGGGAATGATGCTCCAAATACCCATAGGGTGTGGGACACGGACTAATGCCCCAAATACCCATGTGGTTCTAGACATGAAGTTTTACACCCATGATATTGGCATTGGACTATGGTTATAATTATACATGATAATAAATTGAAATTAATGGATAATGAAAGACCATTGCATTATAATGAATTGTGAATTAAATGTGTGATATAGTTCAGACACTGGCACAGGATAAAGTAGGTATTGAGGTTCGGGTGTCCTTAGTAACCTAAGGGTTTACGTGGTTAAATAAAGAATAATTTATAATGTGGTAATTGTTTACTTATGAATTGTACTTATTTATTTATATAACTACATACACTTTTATTGACTGGATATTGTTTTAGATTTCATTGGTAGTGGCCTGCTGAGTTGTACTCACACCCTACTCAGGCTTCCTGATTGGTACCCAAATAGATTTCATGGTTATAGGATAGGATAGGGGAAAAGTCCCTATGTTAGATGTATGATTTTGGATGGATCATGGATGAGGGAGTCAGGCATGGTTTGGGATCCGTTAGGGAGTTTTCAGTGTCTTTACTTTTGGGTTTTCATTTTGATACTTGACACATACTTTATCGTGGAATATCTACTATTCATTTTTGATATTTTATTTCTAGTTTTAGTCATTTTATGGTATTAGTATCATTATGTTTATGGTTATATGTCATTTGGTTATTGTTTATTATTTTCTATTGGTGTATTAAACTGATAAAAGAGGGTATAGTCTTCCCATGATCAATATTAGACCATCACTACTAGTTAGCGTCCTTTGGCATGCGGGGAGGTGTGCCTAAGGTCATGTGACTAACTAGCTTGGGGCACCAACATGTGGCACCTGGGATGGTACATTACAAAGTGGTATTAGAGCCCAGTTTTTTTTCTTTTCTTTTGTCTTACTATTTTCAAAATGTAAACATGTGCCTAGAAATATTCGAGCCTTGGTTGAGAGCTTGTTCATGGGAGTAGCTAACCCATGTACGAGAGTAAAATCTAAGTACCTAGGGTGGGATTTTGTTATTGGTATTTTATGTTACAGTTGGATAATATTTCACCTTGGGTGAAACACTTATTGTGTGATGTGATAATAGTTGTTGAGATTTTCTAATATTTGACTCATAGCCCAGTATGGCATGAGATTTGAGTATACATTCATCATTCTAGGAACTCGGGATTATTTTTGTGAAATGCATCATTTTAGGCACGTATGAGAAAATGGGTTTTGGGTAAGTTGTTGAACTTGAATGGATTTTCCTTAATTTTTAAATTCAAATGAAAAATATGCCTAATATGAATTTAAGAATTCTAAAATTATGAAAAATGTGAATAATTGGGTGTCTAAATGAGAAACTTGAATATGAGAATGATTTTACCCTTTTTGACCATGACCTAGATATAGGATGGTTAAGGGTAGTGATAGTGCCTCAGTTTTGACCATGTTGCTGGAAAAAGGGGGAATGAATTGTTATGTTTTTGTGTAAATCCATATTTTCAACTATGTAATGTTGTGAAATTTTTCATAAGGTGCATTTTTTTAATTTTAGAGTTATACCTACATAACGAAACTTGTTAAGAGGGTGATAGGAGGAAATTACTAGGGATGATCCTCTAGTGGTGGAACCCAAGGCACTGATAGTGCTGGGTGAGAAACTGGGAGAGTAGTTCTATGAGAACTTTGCTTAGTTAATGCAATTCATAGAAAGAAACCTAGGGTGGGTTGTGAAAATCATGTCTAATCTTACATGGTATTTTTAGTTTCAGTACCCTCTGACATTTTCTGGTGAGGGTGGACTTGAGATAGCTAAGTTTTGGATTGAATCTATCCAAAATATACTTGAACACTTAGAGACTCCTACTAAGAAGAGAGTCAAATTGGTTTCTTACATGTTGCATGGTTAAGAGAAGCATTGGTGGAACATCCAAAATTGGGATGAACATCTAGAGACTATGGAGTGGAAGTACATTCAAGGGAATTTCTTGGAGCACTATTATCCTCAAATGCTCATGAAGGATATAGAAGTTGAGTTCATGAGATTTAATCAAGGGAGAATGTTTGTGATAGACTATGCTAGATGCTTCATGGAATCGCATCACTTTTATCTAACATTAGAAGTGGATGAGGATACTTCAAAAAAATGATTTTAGGATGGACTTAAGTGTGAAATTAAGTCCCAGGTGAATATCTTAAGGATAAAGAAGTTTTCAAAAGTGGTGAATCAGGCTCTTATATCTGAGGGAAACTTGAAGGAGGATTCTAGTGTCATACATTTGGTTTCCTCTGGTCGATCAGGAGGTACGTCTTTCAAGGGTAGGAAGCATCGTTATGATAGTGTTAGCTAGAGAAGTGGAAATCTGAGTGGATAAGGGGAAGGATCAGTTACTCAAGATCTTACCTGAGTTCTTTTACATCAATACGGTAGGATAGGGAACTTTCATAAACATTGTCCTTGACCACCAGTTTAGGGTCTATCTTGCGTTAATATGGGTTATTTGCAGAGGTTTTGTAAGAACCCATGATATACAAGAAATGAAGAAGCAACTAGGAATAATTAGAGTTTGGGAAGGGGATCTTCCACACCATATCAGTCTGGTAGCTAGAGTTCTACTTGACACGGTGGTAGAGGCAGTGTATGTGGTTCTTCTAGGAAAGAGTTCCTGTATCAATAGAGTAGTGTAGTATAGGGGACTTAGACTGCATCACAGGGAAGAGAGGTAGGACAATTGCATTCATTGTAGCTTGCACTTGTGAATAGTGGGGCTAGACCATTGATAGTGAGAGGTATTATTCTTATATATTCTATTCTATCTAGTGATTTATTTGATATTGATGCCTCTCATTCCTTTATTTTATCACAAATTGTGAATAGTTTGAACCTAGTGGTGGATTTCATGAGTAGGGTATTGATGATAGATACACCATTGGGGGTATGATCTAGAGACATCTGTTTCTGAAAGGGGTGTTCTCTCGAGGTTGGGGAGTATTATTTTCTATGAGATATTTACATCCTAGAAATTTTAAACTTTGACTTAATTATATGTATGGATTGGTTGGTGGCATACTGAGCCCACATAGATTATTACCAGAAGATAGTGACCTTTACATCTTCTGGTGGTGATAATTATGTTCACTATGGAGAATGGGATATTCAAGAAAGACGAGAATAACCAATTACTCAAAAATTGGGATAGCTCACAACCCAAGAGAGATGTGGAGTTTAAAATTGATCTCATACCATGGGATGAGCCAGTTTCAATTACCCCATACATAATTTCACTGACATAGATTCAAGATCTAAAGACTCAACTGGAGGAGTTAAATGATAATGGATTTATCTGATCGAGTACGTCACTTTGGGGTTCTCCAGTTTTGTTCTATAATAAGTATGATGGGACTCTACACCTATTTTTAAATTATTAAAATTTAAACTAGATGACCATGAAGAACCAGTATCCTCTTCCATGTATTGACGGCCTATTTGACTAGTTGAGAGGGTCTTGTTTTTTCTCTAAGATTGACTTGAGATCAGGGTATCATCAGGTGAGAGTTTGAACTTCGGATATACCAAGAACTAATTTCAAAAGTAGTTATGGCCTATATGAGTTCTTCGTAATACTATTTGGGTTGACGAATGTACCAGTAGTGTTTATGGACCTAATGAATAGAATCTTCCATCCATACCTAGATTAGTTTGTGGTAGTGTTTGTGGAAGAAATCTTGGTGGACTCCAAGACTCATGAAAATCATGCCCAACATCTTGACATAATCCCCAGTACATAGAGAGATAACCGGATATACTCTAATATATCTAAGTGTTAGTTTTGGATCGATTAGGTACACTTCTTGGGTCACATCATCTTGTAGTAAGGTGTGTTAGTGGACCCTGAGAAGGTGCATGCATTTGTATCTTGCGAGAATACCAAGAACATTCTTGATATCTATATATTTATAGGATTAGTTGGATATTATAAAATATTCATTAAAGACTTTTCCAAATTGGTAGTTCCACTTTTGGGCTTGACCAAGATGGGGGAAAAGTTTGAATGGTTAGAAGCATGTGTTAATTCCTTCTAGGAGTTGAAGAAACAGTTGACATTGGAACCAATCTTGATACTACCTAAGTTGGGTGAGGACTATACGATGTATTTTTATGCTTCTAGGATAGAGCTTAGAGCCGTGTCGATGTAGGTAGATCGATTTGTGGTGTACGGGTCTCGGCAGTTGATGCCACTTGAATAGAATTACCCTATGCACGACCTTGAGTTAGCAGTTGTGGTTTATACTTTAAAGTGTCAGTGGAATTATCTGTTGGGAAAAAATTACTATGTATACAGATCACAAGAGATTAAAGTATATCTTTTCTCAATGATATTAGAATATTTAGAAGCAGAGGTGGGTTGAGTATATGCAGTCATTTGATTTTGATCTAGAATATACACCCAGAAAGGAGAACAGTGTGGCTGAATCTTTGAGCAGGAAAACTCAAAATTAGGTGGCTTAGGATTCTAGTGTTGAGTGAAAGATGATGAATTTGTTGGCTGTGATGCATGTTGTGGTTTTGGAGAGTTAGGAGTAGATGAATCTCATATCAGTTTCAATAGAGTCTGAACTTTTGAGATAGATCAGAGACAGGTAGTATGAGGATCTAGAGTGCTAGAATTTGAGGGAAATACTTGAAGGAGGGGATTCATATTCCAATTAAATCATAAATGAGGATGTGATCATCTATTTCAAGAATTGATTTTTTATGCCTAAGAATATGTGGGAGGGGCATATGCATGAGTTTCATGCCTCGAAGTGGGAAGTACATCTAGGGATGAAAAAATGTACCATGAAATACATAGAAATTTATGATGGTCGGGCATAAAAAAAGAGATATCAGATTTTGTGACATGATGCTACACCTATCAACAGGTGAAGGCTGAGCATCAATGACTTGGTGGTTTTTTACAACCATTTCCCATTCTAGAATAGAAGTGGGACGACGATAATACGGACTTTGTAGTGGGTATCCTAAGGAAACCTTGAAATAATGACATTGTTTGGGTGATTATGGATCGTTTAACAAAGGTAGTGCATTTATTGCCTATTTGGGTGACTTTATCTATGGAGAAGATGGGATATTTGTATGTTCAAGAAATAGTCTATCTGCATGGGGTGCCACAGACCATTGTTTCAGACCATGACTCACTCTTTACTTCATGCTTCTGGTAGGGTTTGTAGAAGTTGTTTGGTATATAGGTTTTAATGGGTATGGTATTCCACTCATAGAAATATGGGAAGTCAGATCATATAATACAGGTGCTTGAGGATATGTTTTGAGCATTTGTTAAGAATTTGGTGGGTCTTAGGAGAAATTCATAGCACTTGTGGAGTTTTCTTATAACAACAGTTATTAGAAAACTATACAGATAGAACTATACAAGGCTCTTTATTTAATGCCATGTAGATCACCTCTATATAGGATGGAGGCAGGTGAGTTAGAACTGTTAGGATTGAGTCTCGTACAGGATACATCAGAGCAAGTTTAGATAATTCAGAAATTTATGTCTATGGATCATAGTAGATAATATTCATATGTATATACATATTGAATACCCGTATAGTTTATAGAGTGTGATCGTCTATTCCTTCAGGTTTCGCCAATATTGGTTCACTGCAAGATATGGAGGTAAGGAAATTTGGCACCTAGGTTAGATGGACCATTTGAGGGTGTGGAGAGAATTGGGCTGGTGGCATATTGATTATCTCTTCTATAGAGATATAGTTTTATACATGATATTTTCTATGTGCCACAACTACGATGGTATCACCCCGACCCTTCTCATGTGATCGATGTGGATGATGTGGATCTTGAGATAGATTTGTCCTTTGTGGATCATATGATACATGTGTTGGATCATAGTGATAAAGTGTTATGGGGAAAAACTATGTCAATAGTTTGTGTATTGCGGAAACATGGGAATGTGTAGGAAGAAACATGGAAGAGAGAAGTGGATATGAGGGATTAATGGCCTGATCTCTTTGACTTGGAATCTTAGAGATTTTTTGGAGTACATCTCGAGGATGAGCTTTTATAAGGTGGGAGATTTTAAGATCTTAACCTTTTCTGGAGATGTCTCGAGCTCATTTTCAGGTTTTATTTTTTTCTTTTTTTGAGAATACTTTGATTTGGTTTTACCTTGGGATGAATTTGGGTGAAAAATAATAATTTTTTAAGCAAGAGGTCAAGTGCACAGTATTCCCAAATTGTGCGCCTGATCTCAGCAAACCGTGCGAACCCAAATAGAGGGGATTCACTCAGCTGGTGCATGGTTTTTCAAATTGTACACCCTATTAGGAGAAACCATCCCCCCCCCAAGAAGATTTAAACGGTTAAGGCGTGTGATTAAGGGAAATTGTTCACCCCTTCCCAGTAAACCATGCGCAAGATTTAAATTAACCCAAAAATTAAAGGTTGAATTGAAGATCTGCACCTCCACGGGTATGTGATTTCTTCCCATTTAGATCTCTCTCTCTCTATCTCTCTCGCTCTCTCCTTCTCATATTCTTGGATAAAAGAGGAGTGTTTATCCATTTTTGGATCAAGATCTAGATCTAGATCTAGGTTTGTTAGATCTTGATTCATTTAAATCTTAGATCTAGGAATTGAATCAAGATCTCATTATATGTCGTTATTCCATTCAAATTGGGAATTTTTGTTGGGTGATCGCTCATCAACAAATCAAGGTAGGTTTTCTATTATTCAAATTTCATAGTCATGATTTAAATTACATGTATGTAATTTTAAAATTTCTAGTGTTTTTTAGCAATTGAATTTCTGATTGAATTAATTAATTTGGTAAATTAATTAATTAAAGGAATTATGGAATTAGGGATAATTAATTTTTGAATTAATTATTGGAATATTGAATTGTGGGATTTGGGAAATAAATAATTGTTTAATTAATTATGGGTTATTGATATTGTGGAATGGTATTAATTAATTGTTGAATTAATTAATAGGATCTATTGGGATTACGAAATCATGAATTGGAATAATTAATTATTAAATTAATTATGGGATATTGAAATTGTTGAATTCTATTAATTAATTGTTAAATTAATTAATGGTAATTATTGAGATTAATAAATTTATTAAAATGGGTTAATTAATTGTTAAATTAATTAGTTGGTCAATTGTTGTGATATAGAAATTGATTGAATTGGATTAATAAATTGATGAATTAATTAATGTATGATTTTGATAGTGAAAGTTTATAAGAGGATTAATGTTGATTAATCTTGAATGATGTGATATTTTTGAAACATTTGAGATTGTGAAACATGTGATATTTTGATACATGTTATATTGTGATATATGTGATTGTTTGATATGAAAGTATGGGACACTGACTGACGCTCCAAATACCCATGTAAAATTGATTGATATATGAGTGTGGGACACAGATTGATGATCAAAATAATCATATAGTGACAAAAGGATGAATAAAAATTGTATGGGATGGGGACTGATACTTTAAATACCCATGGGGTGTGGTACACGAACTAACACTCTAAATACCCAAAGGGTGCTAGATATGACATTTTATGCCCATGATAATGGAATTGGACTATAGTTCCAATTAGCCATGATAATTAATTGAAATTAATGGATAATGAAATACCATGGTTTTATAATGAATTGTGAATTAAATGTGTGATATAGTTTAGAATCTGACATGGTTCGAAGCATGTATTGAGGTTCGGGTGTCCTCGGGAACTTGGGGTTTATGTGGTTAAATAAAGAATAATTAATAATATGATAACTTCTTACTTATGCATTTTAATTATTTATTTATACAACTACATACATTTTTATTGATTGGATGTTGTTTTATACACCGTTGGTGGTGGGATATTGAGTTTTACTCACACCCTACTCGGTTGCCTGATCAGTACCCGAATAGATTTCATGGTTTCAATATAAGATAGGGGGAAAGGCCCTATGTTAGATGGTTGAGTTGGTATGGAGCATGGATGTGGGAACCGAACATGGTTTAGGACCCACTGGTTAGTTTTCAGTGCCTTTACTTTTGGGTTTTCATTTTGACACTTGAAACGTACTTTGGCATGGAATATATATTATTCAGTTTTGATATTGTATTTCCATTTTTGGTCATTTTGTGATATTGGTATCATTATAGTTATGGTTATAAGTCATGTGGTTATTGTTTCTTTTTTTCTAGTGTATTACTCTGATAAAAGAGAGTATAGTCTCCCCGTGATCAATATTAGACCCTCATTGCTAGTTGGTAGCCTCTGGCGTACGAGGAGGCACACTTGAGGTCATGTGACCAACTTGCTTGGGGAACTGGTGTGTAGAACCCGATCTGAGATGTTACACTATTGAGAATGACCTATGGTAAAAAAATAGTGTCGTTGCTAATGGTTTTTGTGATGGTTCATCAAAAAAATTATTTTTTGTGATGTATTTTCTTTTCCATCACAAATAGTTTTTTTTCAATGGAAATCATGTTCGTCACAAAGAAAAATGAAATTATTTTTTGTGATGGAACTTTATATCCATTACAAATAAGTTTTTATAAATTAAAACCTTATCTGTTGAAAATAACCTTTTGCGATGGATATCCAAAATTATCGCAAAAAAAACTAAAAAATAATATGAAACAAATTAGAAAAACCAAATTTATAAAACTTTTCACATATGAATTAATAACCATTTTACATATAATATGTCCATCCAAAAATTATCATAATATGATTCTCAAAAAATATCATGGATCATTATGGAGGGGGGTCAGCTGAATAATTGGGTGGAGAGAACTTCTTTCCTAAACCACATGCAAGTCATCACATTTACTCCATTGTCTGATCATATTATTTCTCCCACTATCGATGTTGCTTCTCCTCTTGGATCCCTTCCTATCGATGATGCTCCTCCTGTTCTCTATGAATCCTTTATTAAATCTCATCCTGATCTTACATCCTCTCATCACACATTACAAATGACTATGACTCTACACAAGCTCCCCTTGATTTGGATGATGACCACACAGTAATACCATAATAACTAGTAATTGCTAGTAATTATTGTTAATTATTGGTAATTATTTCTAATTACTGGTAATTATTGTTCATTGCTGGTAATTATTTCTAATTGTTGATAATTATTTCTAATTACTAGTAATTATTGGTAATTATCAGTAATTATTGGTAATTATCAGTAATTATTGGTAATTATTGGTAATTATTCCTACTTACTGGTAATTATTCCTAATTACTAGTAATTATTCCTAATTATCTATAATTATTCTTAATTACTAGTAATTATTCTTAATTAGAGAAAATTATTTCTAATTATTGGTAATTATTTCTAATTACTGGTAATTATTCCTAATTAATGGTAATTATTTCTAATTAAAGGTAATTATTTCAAATTAGTGGTAATTATTGCTAATTATTGGTAATTATTTATAATTATTGGTAATTACTAGTAATTATTAATAATTATTGATAGTTATTAGTAATTATCTATAGTTACTAGTAATTGGTAATAATTGTTGGTAATTACTAGTAACTATTACAAATTATTAGTAATAATTTCTAATTGTTAGTAATTGTTGATTATTGTTGATTATTAGTAATTATTACTAATTATTAGTAATTTTTGCTAATTATTAGTAATTATTGGTAATTATTAGTGATTATTATGAATTATTAGTAATTATTGGTCATTATTAGTAATTATTACTAATTATTAGTAATTATTGGTGATTATTGGTAATTAATGGTAATTATTCTGAATTATGGATAATTATTCCTAATAATTGATAATTATTCCTAATTATTGATAATTATTTCTAATTACCAATAATTATTGGTAATTACTAGTAATTATTCCTAATTATTGGTGATTATTACTAATTACTAGTAATTATTTCTAATTATTGATCATTATTGGTAATTATTACTAATTATTGGTAATTATTATTAATTAGTGTTGATTATAATTAATTATTACTAATTATTGTTAATTATTGTTATTTATTCCTAATAAAAATCAAACTAAATAAATTAAAAATTAAAAAAGTTTAAAATAAATAGCTAAAAACCGACTCTTGCATTGTAATAAAGATGTTGATGCGCTTATAGAAATTTTCTTGAAAAAATTAATTATATGAAGTAGAGAAGTTGATAGAAGTGGAGAGGGTTTGAGAAGTTGATGGAGAGGGTGTTGTTTGGGTCCTTATATAGGTTATATTTTTTATAATAGAGTATTTGCGATGGATTTTCCATCACAAATACTGATATTTGGGATGTAATTTTTTTTAAATAATACCCACCATAAAAAAGTAATGCTAGAAAAAAAATTCATTTGCAATGGATCTAGAGATCTATCACAAATTCTATCCACCATATTTAAAAAAAAATTACTCTGTCGAAAACTTATTTGCAATGGAAGATCTTATTATGTCGTAATAATTTTTTTAATGAATAATACTATTTGCAATGAAATGAGGTCTTCCATCGCAAATACTCTTTATGCGATCATTGCCACCAAAAATATTTGTGATGGAAGAACTCATTCTATCACACATACTCTTTACCCGCCAAATGGTGTGTGCTGTCACTAAGAGTACTTACAGTGGAATGAGAATTTTGTCACAAATAATTTGATGTATAGAGTTATTTGTAAAATAATTCTCCATCTGTTGAAAATAATTCAATATTTAAGATTACTTGTGATGGGATTTTAATCCCTCACAAATAACTCATCGCAAATAATTTTTTTTCCTATAGTGGATCGGTGGAATTGTATGATTGTTTGCTTCTTCATGGTGCATTTTACTATAGTATGATTCTTGTTTATTGATTTATGCATACTCTGATCTTTATTATGGGTATTTTTTTATATTTCTATTGTTTAATTACTCTAGTTCAAGGGAATAGTCTTCCTAATGCTTTTTTAGATCATCACTACTAGTCGACTTCCCCTAGTGTGTGAGGAGATTTACTTGAGACCATGTTATTCCATGAGTCAAGACAATGATGAGTGGTCTCTAGTTAGGGTGTTACATGAACTTTCCTCTCCATGTATATAGAATGGATGAGGATTTTTAATCTTCATTTGATTGAGAGAAAGTGAAGGTGATGTGTAGTGTTCTCTAGAATTCCTCTTTCGAGAGAGTTCCCTAGTTTTCCCATCTAAGAGGTTCTTTAGGGTATCTCATTCCTTCTTCTATTCTTTTTCTTAGAGGAGTGACTAGAATCACTTGTATAGGAAGAAAATTTCACCAAGGCATTGGTTATTGGGTTTGTCATTGTATATCTAAGAATATCTGAATTTATCAATTCAAGTTTGATCTAAATATTTCAAAACTTTTTAAAAAAATGTATTTTTTATTGTTTAATTATTGTGTCTTCCATTTTCTTTCAATGTTCTTAGTTGGGTTTTATAATTACTTCCACTGTGTACCGAGGTTTTATAGCATCATTAAAACCTAGAATCATTTACAATGGATAGTTTATCCTTTATAAAAAGCTAACGATTCTTTTGAATTTTTTGAATGGTTTTAGCAATGGTTATTTATGATGTTTGATCATATTAATCCCAAATATGAGATATTTTTAGTTATTTGTGATGACTATACATATTTCTTAGATAATATCTACCATTTTAAAGTAATAACAATGAATAAACTCTCATAATAAATGTTTTATATGAACTATTACTTATTTACAATAGATACAAAATTCATCATTAATGTCATATTAATGAAAAAATATTCATTGTTGAAACTTATTTCATCACAATAACTTTACAATTCCAAATGGAAATAATATATTCTAAAATTAAATAAAATATATTAACAATAATTTATAATAACTCATTAAAAAATATCATTATTGTGATAGAAATTTAAGTTCTCAAATCTGGTTGGATCACTAAGAGGGAGAGGGGTGAATGAGTGATCACATTTTTCTTTTTACAGGTTACTTCCTTTTATCCCAACTTCTATGATTGATTAAGGTATTGATATATTCTTGGATAATTATCTCACCCTTACTCACATACATATAAAGAAATCATTGAAAAGGCGCATGCAGATTTACTAGGTTCATCATAAAATCCAACTCCTTTTCATGATTGGTTATATGCATCAATTAGGAATTCTTCACTATATCCATAAGTGGTTATAACTCCAAGGATCGTTGCAGTCATATAAACATAGATTCATACTATATTATAGCTCCTGAATCACACATGAGATTGCATCTTCACACTACACCACTAAAATTTATGATCTAGTCAAAAAAAGATCTCTATATACTCCTGGTTTCTTTTGCACCACTTAAAAATGATCTTTCTCTATGAACAGACTAGATCAGCAATTCTTCTCGTGTACTACTCTAAGTCTTGTATGTCTAGTTTTTCTTTAGAACATGGTCATCCAACTTTCTTAGCACTCCAGTTCTTCACATGAATTGGTTCTCCTTGCTTCTTAGAATACTTGGTCATAACATGTATTCTTCTTCTTTTTCAATGACTCCCAGCTTCAAAATCCATATTCTCTCTTTGTTATAGTGATGTGTATCGAAATCTCAGAAAAACTTTCACATATTGTTCATGAGTTCTCTCAAATTTTTCCACACCAACTTTTTTGAGTTCCTTCTATATTTTATTACATTGATCAGGGTGGGGAATGAAAAAAACAAAAATCTAATATAATTATGTATGGGGAGGATCGAAACCCAGACCTACCAAACACCATCACAGGATGAAACCACTAGTCTATGCCCATGGGGCTTACCTTCTATATTTTATATTCAAAAATAATATCATGAATGATAGTTTACAAAATGGAATTTTTGAAACTCCCTTGATCTTTAGAAGCAGCAGTGATCACCCTTTTAAATAGGTCAATGAAATCTAATTTTATTTTCCTCATTCAAACCCATTTTAATTCTCTATAAAAATAAACCCTTTACATTTCTTGAAGACTTGGGTATTTTCGTATTTTAAATCCTCCACCAAATCTACTTCTTTAAATCATTTGAAATCTCCACGTGCATGGTACCATGCATATTTTCCATGTGGTAGCTTCCTTTGTGACATAAATATTTTTTCAGAAACTAGTATCTTCATTGGCTATCCTTCCTTCATTATCAAATTGAAATTATGTTCATTTGATTGGTCATAATATTTGAATTTTTAAATAACATCTTATTAGTGTCATAAAATTTCTCATTCTTTAGGATATCGTGATTATGAAAGACTCAGTTTTTCACTAAGTGAAATATATTATGAGAAAAATTCATTTGTGTAGCTCCATTCACTTATACATAGGATAATTCTCTTACACATAGATCAATTATCTTACAAGTAGGTAAATTATCTTCCATTTAGTTGAAATGTCTTACGACCTATTAAAATTACTTTCATGTAGATGAAATGTCATATGTGCTGGAAAAATATCCTCTGTATAGATGAATTATCTTACACACTAGACAAATCTAATCCATGTAAATAATTCTCTTACATGCTGGAAAAATATTCTTTGTGAGGAAAAAATATCTTATGTTCTAGCCAAATCTCCTCCATGTAGGATAAATTCCTTTTTCATTTTTCCAAACTTCAACTCTAGAATGGTGATTCCAAAATTTCTTCAAATCAATTTAAAACCACTTGGGATATTCTCAAGGTGTTCCTAATGATCAAAAATCATCTCAAATAATCTCAAAAATCATAATCTTATTGGTCCTTGTCACCTATTCATAGTATCTTCCAAACTCAACATCATTTAGATGATTTCATTGACTTTCAAGCTAGCCTTCTTCTCATAAATCATTTACTTTAATCTCCTCATATAGTCAGCTATTCAAACACCTTCAAAACATTTCATAGATAATACTCTCACCACTAACACCTATTTTTAACCTGATGATCAAAACATTGATATAACAATAAAAGGGGATGATTCAATGAAGCTGTCTAGACAAGTTCATTAAGTAGTAGACAAAAATATCACATATCATTTAACATGGGAACACACTCATCTACTCATTACACTTTGACCTTACTTCTCAAGCATCTTATTTACAAAAAATACAGCTTCTTTATTTGGGAACTTAAATATCCCCCTTTTATTTTTTGGTCAATGCCCCTTTTATCTTATTCAAGGTTAAGGAAATTCATCTACCCTTATTGAAAATAAATTCAAAGGGACTATGGGGGAATCCTCAGACTTCCTTTATAATTTTAAATATATTATTCTCCCTCTTGAATAACCGTGTTTATGCACCTCTTGATGGAAGGATGATACCACATACAAACTTAGGCAGGATCCTTTAGTTTATCTACTCTAATTCTATATTGGATAACCCAGTGTATAAAAAAAAGAAAGATTTCAACAAGATATTAGGTTTGTCTATAAAATTTTTAGCATGTAATATCAACTAAAAACTCAAGCTAAGGATTTTTTAATAGTAGATTAATTGTGAAAAAACATGTAACATTCATACATCTCAACAAACCCATCAAAATAATTCATGTGAATATCCTAAAACTTCCCTTTTTTATCATATTTTCATCAACCAATACTATCCTTTTATAAAAAAAATTATATAAACAAGAATAAGGGTTGTAATTGTGATTGGAAAACCACTTTCTCCATTTTTTCACAGCTATACAGAATTCATTGGTTCATTGTATGATAGCTTTGCCTTTATTTTTTCTCCCCCTTAAGGGTTGAACTAACTTTTTCATCTTCAAGATAGTTAGAACACATCAAGAAGAACACATTATTTTTTTCCAACAATGATAGCACCATACTTCTCCTTATATTCCCTACATGTTATCCCAAATAAAAAACAATAAAAGGGAATAAAGTTGGACCTCTTTTATTCCTCAAAACTAAAACTAATGTTGATATTTATCTCTCAACCTAGGTTTCTATTTCCTTACAAACTTAAAATGGGAAATTTTCTTTGAACTCCCATTTATATTATGAGTCTCAATAGGTTTTATACTCACTTTCTTTCCTTGTGCTTCTTCCTTGTGTAAACAACTTAATCTACCTCAGTTGACAAAGAAGCTTCATTGCCTTGGACTTACATCAACTATCTCATCACATCTTCTTAGGCTAGTATAATTTTCATACAATCATGTCATGTCGAGTCTATTCACATATCTCATATACACTTTCTTGAACATTCAAATAATTTTTATGGGTACCTTCTCATCACAATCACCCTTATCATGTAATATCACTTGTTTTATTTTTTCTTCATCATCCATATCTGATTTTTTTCATTTGTTTATCCTTTTTTAATTGATTTGGACAAACTTCCAAGCATTCATTCTTGACATGCTTAGTTTATTTTGGATGTTCACATGATTTATTGGTGAACTTAAAAATATATTTCCTTCATTTCACATCATTAGAAACCTCTTTAGGTATTCTAGTCATGCATACCTCTGCATTATGACCTTCTTTCTCACATCATCCACATATTTCTTTAAGACACCTAAATCTATTTTGGGTGGATAGATTTTATGAATTTCTAAAACAAACTTGTTTCTTTTATAAATTTTTCCTCAAATGATCACCAAATATCCCCCTTGATTCTCATATCTTTAATTTTAATGAAATATTAAACAAAAAAGTAAAGTCTTTACCTTCCACAACACTAGCATAACCCTTGAAATTTAGATTACCTCAATTGATTCCAAATTTATCTAGATTGATGTTCATGTTATCCTATTGTAAATCAAACCTTATTTTCCTAGGTGGTATTGGTTTCATTAACTCCCTTTCTTTTTTTAATGTGGAATATTTTACCTTAACATTCTTCTTGATCCATCCATGTTTAAATTTTTTTAAAATCCATACACTATCAAGTGTAATAGGTTTATTTTGAGACATATTGGAAATAAATTTTACCTGACTATTGGAACTCTTACTTTATAATTATTTTGAATACTCTAATTTAACCTAAAAATATTTTGATAGGTCTTATATGGTCATACTTAACTCATTTTGGGAACTAGAAAATATTTACTATGTCTTATCCAGTTCTTCTTCCTTTCCAGCCATATTCTCTTTAAGATCTCGCTCCATCTTCACTTGCTTAGTGAGCTTCAACTTATTTTTCTTAATCTCATCAATATATGTAACTTCCTCTTTGATCAATTATTCCTTATATTTAAAGAATTTTTTTATCTTTCATAAGATTTATCTTATCTTTATTGAGCTATGTAATTTTCTCAATAATGCTTCCATCTAACATGTTGGTCAAAGTGGATACTCAAGAGGGGGGTGAATTGAGTTCCAATTAAAATTTATGTTAAAAAATTGTCTATTTAAAATTCTCCAATTTATAAAACAAGTTAAACTGTAGTGAATTTATACATATTGTAAATGTTCACTTAGCTTCTCAAAGATTGATTAGCTCTCAGTTAATTTAACCACAAGATCAAACTAACTTTTGAAACTAACCTACTGATTTACAATAAGTGTAAACACTTACTAATTTAACTATCAAAGTAGCTTTAAAATATTTTTGTATTTCAAAGTAATAGCAGTGGAGTATAAAAGTTATATGTAGTATACTTTAAACTTAAACTAAAGATGCATAGAATATGTAACAATAGGTTCAGTCTCAAGCCAAGACTTAGTCCTCTCAAATTTATATAAATTTGATCCACACCCTGGATAGGGGTTAACAACAGTTTACACAACTATCCAGGCCACGCAGGGACCTCTACCATTATTCTTCGTGGGAAACAAAACAGAGATCAGGAAACACAAGGACCTATTCCATAGTTGACGTGGGTAAAAAATAGTTAAGATTTTTAGAGTGAGGATTTTGATATCCTCTAGTTCAGTGCAGGAGATAGTGTGTGTGTGAGATATACAGAGTACACCACATTGCTCGAAAGTAAATAAACAAATCACTTAGAGAGAATAGATAAGAGTTTAGAAAGCTCTAGTGATTAGCAATGTAGCTCTGGACTCTTTGGATTCATTAGAATTGCTTCTTAGTCCTTCTCTGGTTTTTCTGTTGAAAAACAGAGTGTCGTAGTTTATCTTGTCTTCTATAGGAGTGAAAATGATCTCTTGATTCGTCGTGTGTTCTTAAGTGGTGTTGTATTGCACTCATGAGAGTTCTTTGAAAGTCTTGCAATCTCCTTCTTGATCAGGATTATTCTTTTGGTTCAGTACAGTGCTCTCAGGTGTATGTAGGTTCTTCTTGTTGTATCGTCACACTTGCACACCACAGCTTACACTTGTTACGTGTACTGCATCTCAATCTTCCTTATATTCCACTCGTTCTGGAAGTAGTAATGATTCCCTTTTCATAGGTACGAGATACGGTTTCCTGACATGCCAACAACTATCATTAAATAACATTAATTGCATTAAAAACATCAAATATGTCCGTTAGTATTATTTAAATAATATTGACAAAAAGTTAAGAAATGGTGTCACAGTGATTATGTAAATGGTGACTTCTTCACGGTATAGTCTTCACGGTATGTGGTTCACGGTAAGTGATTCACGGTAAGTGCTTCACAGTAAGTGCTTCACGGTAAGTGCTTCACGGTGAGTGCTTCAAGGTGTATCAGTCACGGTGAGTAGCTCACGGTGTGTCCTTCACGCTGTGTCCTTCACAATGTGTCCTTCACGGTGTCTGGGTCACTCTGATTGTGTCTTGTACACAGTCTGTCTTATTGTGTCAAACATCACGGTGTCTCTATACTTAGACAAATATCTGTATTTAGACTTAGATAGTAATATGAAGAATATGGATTAAGTTTAATCATTATAGAGTAAGAGAACTTGAATCATAAATATAAATACTTGATAATATAAGTGAGATTTGTGATCATGCATAAGACTTGTAAATAATACAGAGAGTAAATAACATCATAAGACTTGAATAGCATTAGCAAGATGTGTAATTAATATTGAGATTAATTAATAGTAATAGTATTTGTGATCATTAAAACATTATTAATACATGAGGTGTCCAACAATATCCCCCTTTTTTATGATCAAAAATCATGTATAGTCAAAATATAAATGAAATGCAACATAGCATATCTCATTATAGTACTGATACTTGTAGTTTTTCTCCCCCTTTTGGGATTATCAAAAAGTAGAGAAAATGAAATGAAACAATGAATTTTTCATTAAAAAGGGTTTATAATAGATCATATAATAGAAATATAAACAGGAAACAAGAAATGACATCCCATCAAAAAGAAAGAAAACAGTCTCTCAACTCTTCAGGGATCCACCTTTTCCTTGCCTTTAGCAGCAGCAGGAGCTGGTGCTGAAGTAGAAGAAGGAATAGATGTGGTAGACAAAGAGGGTAAGGTTATACCTTCAAAAACAGATGGATCCAAATTAGGAGCAGTATAATATCTAGGTTGTGGTTGGTCAAGAATGACTGGCCGGATCTGAGAAAGAGCTTGGCTGACTGAAATGGCAGTTGAGGCTAAGGCAAGTAGACCAGGTCTAAGGGGTGCAGCAGCTGGAGCAACTATAGCAGTACTCTGCACATGAAGATATGGCTTCAAAAGATTTATGAAATCAGTAATGATTTTTCCACCATATTGCATAGCCTTTTCAAAATCTTCCTTATTCTCCATGAATTTGTCCAACAATCTGGTGAACTCTGTAAGTTTCTGAAATTGAGCTTTAAAAGCTTGAGTTATAGGAGGGATTTTCAAGTTTTCCACAAGATATCTAAAGTGATCTGTCATATCACTTTTAGAGAAAATATGAGTGAGATAAAAATCTATTTTCCTAGTGATCTCCTATTGAGAATCATTAGCTATCTTAGAATGAATTCTAACCAAGTCCAATGCTCGATCACTGTTCTAAACCACTTCTGACAAAGAAGACAGATCCAAGCCACTTAAGTCATTCTGAAGTTCTTCCTTGATTATGGATCTCAGTATAGAATCATCCAAAAGAGGAACATAAGGTTGACCTGAAGCAGCAGAAGTTTTTACAGCTTCGAATAGAACTTTGAGATGTTTTAGAACTTTTTTCAAGTATCTAG
Source organism: Viscum album (assembly GCA_963277665.1). NCBI lineage: Eukaryota > Viridiplantae > Streptophyta > Magnoliopsida > Santalales > Viscaceae > Viscum > Viscum album. Next base: position 1,026,509,039 of record OY728141.1, on the reverse strand, counting down.
TGTACTCATCTATGAGTTTATTCAGATTTTCTACAAGCTCCCTCATACTTTCCAGCATCTTGGTGTGTCTTTTTTCAATCTTTTCATCAAAAGATATTAGATATGGATGCACTTGAGACACAATTTCCCTAGAAAGGGTGGAATCAGTTGGCTCAGGAGAAGCAGCAACAGGTGCAGGGGCAGATACAGGAGTAGGCTTTGATCTTAAAGACAACTCATTCTGCAAGTTTGTTATCATATTTTTCAGATTTGCAACATCATCACTTAGCAGCTTATTTTCAACTCTGACTTCTTGAATTTCTCGAATCATCCTTGGTTGAATATGAAATATAATATTTTCCAAGAGAATTGATGCATCTTCTTGACTCAGTTGGGTCACTGGACGAGGTTGAGAGGATAAGATATTCTCAACTCCAGCTAACAGAGTCTCTCCAAAAACTTTCAGATCATCTTTAGTCACAAAGGAGTGATGCTCGGGTAAGGGTGCAGGTAAAGGTAGAGTTTCAGGTTCTGGTTGCGGTTCAGAGTCATCTTCAAACACAGATTCTGATTCAGATTGAGGCTCTGGTTCTGGTACTGGTTCTGGATGAGCTACAAACTTCAGTTGAAATAGAGAAGAAAGATCCATTCTAGTTGTAGTCACTTATTGTGACTCATTCACATCATAAAAGCTTGAGAACTCATACTGAGTGTACACAGAATATGTGACAGTAGGTTGAGAAGATTCAGCAGATCCAGCTTCCATAATCTCAGGGTTTTGAGGTTCCTCCCCCTCAAATTGTGCTTCCATTTCAGAGACTATAGGCTTAGCAACATGATCAAGATCCACAGGATCATCTCTAATCTCTTCAGCAAACTCTTTCCTTGCCAGATGAAAGGAAATTTCCATCCTCTCTTCAGTAGAGGGAATTATCTCGGGAACTGATTGTTCCACTGATTGAACTTCCAGACTTACTTCTTTCTCAATAGGGAGATCCTCTTCAACAAGTTCTGTCTCTATGGTTGCTTGCTGTTCTGAATCAGAAAAAACCAATTTTCTTGCAGCATTAGAATGAGTTTCTGGATTGACATCTTCACTAGAAGTAGGAGCTTCATCTTCTCTCAAACCAACAACAACTTCCTCTCCTTGAGGTATTTCAGTAGGGATAACAGCAAGGACAATAGCCCTTTCTTTTTCAACAGGAACTGTTTCCATTTGAGGTCTTCCAGCTTCTTCTCTAGGTGATACTTCTGATGTTACTTCCTCTTCTTCTTCTTCTTCTTCTTCTTCTGAATACTTAGACACTTCATCTGGTTCCAAACCAGGATCAGATAGATTCTTAGGTCTTCTTAGATAATCAATAGGATTAAACTTTTTATAGATTTGATCATTATCCTCAACCCAATTCTTCTTCCAGAGGTTCTGGCTTATCTTCATCCTTTTGATGATAGGCTTGGATAAGCATAAATCAAATTCCTCTAACATTTCTTCATTCGGTCCAACCATCCCTTTGGCAACTAACATGGGTGAAATCATCCTTGAGTAAAACAAGGAGGTGGATTTGGAAGTGACTTTGATCAGCTCAGAGATATGGTTAATAACATACTTTTATAGGTTGATCTTATGGCCATTATTCAACAGGTGAATCAGGAACACATCCTAATACTTCATTACAGCAAAATCCCCTTTTCTCGAACTAATCAAATTCTGAACAAATTTAAAAAGAAGTCTAGTCTCCCCATCTAATTCAGCAGTTATGGCCCTTATCTTGGTTCCATTACCAGTTAGAATTTCCAAAGCATTTTCCAGATTGAAGATATCAAAAGATGGAGGAGGGTCTCTCTGGTAGTCATCACAAACTCCTTCATGTGGAATTCTTAGGCATGCAGCCCACAGCCTCGAAGAGAAGGAAAACTTATGACCATTGATCCAGCTGGTCACCATAAAGCTTTCTCCAAAATCAAAGGAAAACTTCACATATTGGTAGAATTGAGATACCAGCCTCAGGTAAATTAGTCTATTTTGTCCAGTTAACCATTCAAGTCATCCTTGTTCTTTTAAAACTTTCAAAACTAACGACTTTCTAGACACCAGCCACTCAGGGAAAACTTCTTTTTCAGGTACAACAGTACGGCTTACCAAGTTTGGGTTTAGAGGTCCTTCGGGAGTTATCCTCGGTATCCTCTTCTGTTTCTTAGAGCGGCGCTTCTCAGACGAGGGTGAATATGGACGCTTCATCCTTGGCATACACTGAAGGTTTGGGCGAGAGGGAAGAGAAGGTTTTCAAGAATGAGAAGGTTCAGGAGAGAGTTCGGGTAAGGAATCGAATGAAACCCTTAAGTTTTATCATTTGGGAAAGTCAATCATCATAAAAACAAAAACATGGGAAATCAAATAGTAGTGAAATAAAAATTACCATGATACGGGTTAAAATAAGAATATAAATAATTTTCACGGTGAGACCGTGAGTAGGCATTACGATGTGATGAAAAATAGTCATCACGGTGAGACAGTTGGTGGTCGTCACGGTGAGACAGTGACCATTCGGTGCAGTCACGGTGAGACACTAAGTTAGCAGACCGTGAGCACAATATCTTAATGGTGAGACTGTATGCATGAAACAGTAACTGTAAAACAGTGAGCATGAAACCGTAAAGTAAAATACAGTAAAGTATTGAGTATTAAGATCAGTAAGATATCTATTTATGATTAATCATACCAAGATCATGTATTATGTAGTCTAATCTTTCAGAATTTAATGGTTTAGTGAATATATCAGCAAGTTGATATTCAGTACCAATGAATTCCAAAGTGATATCACCTTTTTGATAATGATCCCTCAAAAAGTGATGTCTTACATCAATATGTTTTTTCCTAGAATGTGAAACATGATTCTTAGAAATATTAATAGCACTTGTGTTGTCACAATTTATTGGGACATGTCTGAATTGATATCCATAGTCTAGTAATGTGTGTTTCATCCACAAAATTTGTGCACAACAACTTCCAGCAGCTATGTATTCAGCTTCTGCAGTAGATAACGCAACAGAATTTTGTTTCTTACTACACCATGATACTAGTGACTTGCCTAAAAGATTACATGTTCCAGAGGTGCTTTTTCTATCTAACTTACATCTAGAAAAATCAGCATCAGAATAACTAACTAGTTCAAATGATTGTCCTTTGGGATAGAACGGTCCTAAATTGGGAGTATGCTTGAGGTATTTGAAAATTCTCTTTACAGAATTTAAATGTGACTATTTAGGGTTTGCTTGAAAAATAGCACACATACACACACTAAACATAATATCAAGATGACTAGCAGTCAGGTAGAGTAGACTTCCAATCATTCCTCTATAAGTGGTTTGATCAACAGATTTACTATCTTCATCAAGATCCAACTTACAGATGGTACTCATGGGAGTGTCACTACCTTTTGTTCTATCCAATCCAAAACGTTTTAAAAGATCTCTAGTATATTTACTTTGAGTTAAAATAATTCCATCATCATTTTGAGAGATTTGAAATCCAAGAAAGAATTTGAGTTCACCCATTAAACTCATTTCAAATTCATTTTGCATCATTTTAGAAAAATCAGTACATAGGGAATTTCTTGAAGATCCAAAAATAATATCATCTACATAAATTTTTACAACTAAAACATCTTTAGAAATTCGTTTTATAAAAAGAGTAGGGTCAGCTATACCTTTTGTAAAACCTTTAGAAATTAGAAGAGTAATTAATCTATCATACCAAGCTCTTGGAGCTTTCTTTAAACCATATAAAGCTTTTGATAATTTGAAAATATGATTTGGAAAATGAGGGTTTGAGAATCCAGTTGGTTGTTCAACAAAAACATCCTCAGCAATATATCCATTTAAGAATGCACTCTTGACATCCATTTGATATAGTTTTAAATTTAGATGTGCAGCATAAGCAAGTAAAATCCTAATAGCTTCTAATATGGCTACAGGAGAAAAAGACTCCTCATAGTCAATTCCTTCCTCTTGACTATATCCTTGTGCAACTAGCCTAGATTTGTTTCTAAATATGTTTCCAGATTCATCTACTTTATTTCTAAACACCCATTTAGTGCCTATGGTGAAAGTGTCCTTAGGTCTTTCAACAAGATTCCACACTTTATTTCTTTCAAACTGATTGAGTTCTTATTGCATAGCAATTACCCAAAATTCATCATTAATAGCATCATCAATGTTTTTAGGTTCAAGTTGTGACAAGAAGGCTTGATGTTCAACCTGATTTATAAGAGAAGCTCTAGTCTTAGTCCCTCTATCAATATTTCCTACAATAGCATCTAAAGGATGATTCTTTAGAATTCTAGTTGATCTAGTAAAGGTAGGACTAGAAATTTCAGGTTCTTCTCTAGGTTTGGGTTCATTAGAAGAAGATTCTGGAATAAGTCCAGAGCTGGTTGTCTTTATAGCAGGTTCATTGATTTTATCATTAAGGTCTAGAATAGATAAATCTTCTTCAAGATTTTCAAGAGAGGTTTTAGACTCATGTGGATTAGTTTCATCGAATTTGATGTGAACAGATTCTTCCACATACTTGGTTCTCTTATTTAAAACTCTATAGGCTTTTTTGGTTAAAGAATATCCTAAAAATATTCCTTCATCACTCTTAGAATCAAAATTATCAAGATTATCTTTTGTATTGAGAATAAAGACTTTACAACCAAAGACTCTAAAGTAATTGACTTTAGGTTTTCTATTATTCCACAACTCATATGGGGTCTTCTTAAAAACAGGTCTAATTAAGACTCTATTAATAATATAACAAGATGTATTCACAGCTTCAGCCCAAAAGTAAATAGGTAGGTCATATTCATTAAGCATAGTTCTAGAAATTTCTTGTAGGGTTCTATTTCTTCTTTCTACTACACCATTTTGCTGAGGTGTCCTAGGAGCAGAAAAGTTATGACTATAGCCATTGTGTGACCAATAGGATTCAAATTCATGATTTTCAAACTCACGTCCATGATCACTTCTTAGATTTTTAATCTTAAGTCCACTAAGGTTTTCTATAGACTTGGAGTATTTAACAAAATAAGGACAAGCTTCACTTTTGTGAGCTAAGAAGTATACCCAAGTATATCTAGAAAATTCATCTACTAGGACATAGACATAGTGCTTCCCATTTAAGCTAGAAACTCTAGATGGTCCAAATAGATCCATGTGAACCAACTCGAGAGGTTGAGAAGTTGATACTTCTTTCTTTGGTTTGAAAGAGATTTTGTGTTGCTTTCCCTTTTGACAGGGATTACACACTTTGTCATTTGGAAACTCAAGTTTGGGTAAGTCTCTAACTAAGTTCTTCCTAGTTAGTTTCCTAAGTGAGTGTATATTTCAGTGTCCTAATATCCTATGCCACAACCATGACTCTTTATGAAAGTCATTTAAACAGGTAACATTTTTTTTAGCTAAGGAATTTAGATTAACAGCATAAACATTTTCATTTCTTAAAGTAGAAAATACTAAAACATTTTTAGAATTAAAAACATTAAAAGAATCATTTTTGAACTTGACATTAAAACCATCATCACATAATTGAGAAATACTTAACAGATTATATTTCAGTCCATCGACAAATAAAACTTTAGAAATTAAAACTGAATCAGTGTTACCAATTTGGCCTAGGCTGATGATCTTTCTTTTAGAATTATCACCAAAGGTGACATAGCCTCCATCAACCTTTATTAAACTCTTGAAACATGAGTAATACCCAGACATATGTCTTGAACATCCACTTTCCAAATACCATGTCTTCTTGTGGGAACTCTTCAAGCAGGTTTCCTACAAAACAGTTTTAGATAGAGTATGATTTTGGTACCCAGATCTTCTTGGGTCCAGACAGGTTAGCAATCAATGATTTTTGTACCCAAATTTTTCTTATGGATCTCATATAATTTACAGAATCAATAGATTTTGAAAGATAAACTCTATTTGATTTATAACTATGTGAATAACTAGTTGAATCATATGGATTTCCAGAACTAGAACTAGCGGTATTCTGTCCAGATTTAGGAATAAAGCTATTCTTAGTAAACTGTCTATGTCCAGGTTTGTAGCCTATTCTAGTAGTATATTTTGGTTCCACTTTCTTTCCTAGCATTTGAGTTAGTGTATCCTTTCCATTTGTGAACTTCTCTAAGTCCTTTCTAAGTTGCTCATTAGACATTTTCAGTTCAGTGTTCTCCCTTAACAGTTGAGCATTCTTCTCTTTTTCAATAGTAAGTTCAGTTTTAACAGTTGTAGTGAGAGCATGTTGTTTCTTCAATGATTTTTATTTATCCTTAAGTTCATTGCATGTATCTTCCATCATATTACAATATTCAAATAATTCCTCACTAGTCATGTTTTCAGAATCTGAATCAGATTCTGCATCATCTCCAGAATAATAAGAATTTAAAACATAAGTATCTAAGGTTACCTCAAATGTGTTTGTCATGAAACACATGTTGGCATTATTCTTTTCAAAATCAGACATTTCAGATTCACTTGTGCTGTCTTCAGAAGCACTCCAGGTAGCCTTCATATATTTCTTGTACTTACTGTCCTTGTAATCATATTTCTTCTTGAATTTTAGCTTTGGGCAGTCTGCCTTAATGTGTCCTTTTCTTTTGCACTCATAGCAAACAACTTCATCACTTTTATCTGGCTTTTTTCAGTACTTCTTCCAATGTCCCTTATTGTCATACTTTCCTTTGTAATTTTATTTTCTGAAAAATTTCTTCTTCCTATAAAATTTCTTAAACCTTCTGGCTATTTGAGCCATTTCAGCATCACTATCAGAGTCTGATCTTTCACTTGTTGAACTGTGAGTTTTTATTTGAGCTTTTTCTTTGTCTTTGTTCTTTGAAGAAGTAGTCTTGAAAGCCACTGATTTCCTTTTTGGTTCATCCTCTTCCTCTTTATTCACCTTGAGTTCTTCCTCATACATCATAAGCTTACCAATGATTTCTGTTATAGGTAGATCAGTAATGTCACATGACTCTCTGATTGAAACAGATGTGCCTCTCCATCAGTCTGGTAAACATCTTAGTATCCTCATAATTTGTTCCTTTGCTGGAACAGCTTTACCGAGTGAATTCATTGTATTGACTATCTCATTGAACCTGAGATACATATCAAAAATAGTTTCATCAGTTTTCATTTTAAAATTATCATATTTAATAGTATATGTATTTAATCTCATTTCTTTAACATTGGTTGTTCCTTCATGAGAAACACCTAAAGTATCCCAAATTTCAAAAGTAGTTTTACAAGAAGAAATTCTGTTAAACTCTTCATCTCCTAAATCACAGTACAGGGCATTCATAGCTTTACAATTATTATTGTAGGCAGTCTTTGTAGGTTCATCCTAAGTTGTTCTTTTGGTTTTTGGAATTTTATATTGAGATTCTATAGCAGTCCAAATATCAAAACCCATGCTTTCTAAATGAATTTTCATTTTAATCTTCCACTGAGCATAGTTTGTACCATTGAAGAAAGGTGGCCTGTTATTAGCAGCACCCTCTAGTCTATTTTCAATAACTAGATTTTAGAAATTAAATTTAAAGAGATAAAATTTAGAACTAACAGAAATTTAAGATCTTTAAAGATGCAACTAAAATCACAGTTGAAAACAGAGTATTTCAAAAATCCTTAAACAAAAACAACCTCTGATACCAAATGTTGGTCAGAGTGGATACTCAAGAGGGGGTGAATTGAGTTCCAATTAAAATTTCTGTTAAAAAATTTTCTATTTAAAATTCCCCAATTTATAAAACAAGTTAAACTGTAGTGAATTTATACAGATTGTAAATGTTCACTTAGATTCTCAAAGATTGATTAGGTCTCAGTTAATTTAACCACAATATCAAACTAACTTTTGAAACTAACCTACTGATTTACAATAAGTGTAAACACTTGCTAATTTAACTATCAAAGTAGATTTAAAATAGTTTTGTATTTCAAAGTAATAGCAGCAGAGTATAAAAGATATATGTAGTATAATTTAAACTTAAACTAAAGATACACAGAAGATGTAACAAGAGGTCCAGTCTCAAGATGAGACTTAGTCCTCTAAAATTTATATAAATTTAATCCACAGCCTGGATCAGGGTTAACAACAGTTTACACAACTGTCTAGGCCACGCAGGGACCTCTACCACTGTTCTTTGTGGGAAACAAAACAGATATCAGGCCACACAAGGACCTATTCCATAGTTGACATGGGTAAACAAGAGTTAAGATTTTTAGAGTGAGGATTTTGATATCCTCTAGTTCAGTGCAGGAGACAGTGTGTGTGAGAGATATATAGAGTACACCACACTGCTCAAAAGTAAATAAAAAAATCACTTAGAGAGAATAGATAAGAGTTTATAAATCTCTAGTGATTAGCAATGCAGCTCTGGACTCGTTGGATTTAGCAGAATTGCTTCTTATTCCTTCTCTGGTTTTTCTGTTGAAAAACAGAGTGTCGTAGTTTAGCTTGTGTTCTACAGGAGTGAAAATAATCTCTTGATTCGCCGTGTGTTCTTCAGTGGTGTTGGATTGCACTCATGAGAGTTATTTGAAAGTCTTGCAATATTCTTCTTGATCAGGATTGTTCTTTTGGTTCAGTATAGTGCTCTCAGGTGTATGTAGGTTCTTCTTGTTGTATCGTCACACTTGCACACCACTGCTTACACTTGTTACGTGTACTGCATCTCAATATTCCTTATATTCCACTCATTCTGGCAGTAGGAATGATTCCCTTTTCATAGGTACGAGATATGGTTTCCTGACATGCCAACAAATATCATTAAATAACATTAATTTCATTAAAAACATCAAATATAACCGTTAGTATTATTTAAATAATATTGACAAAAAGTTAAGAAACGGTGTCACAGTGATTATGTAAACGGTGTGTCCTTCACGGTGTCTGGGTCACTCTGACTGTGTCTTGTACATAGTCTGTCTTACTGTGTCAAACATCACAGTTTCTCTATACTTAGACAAATATCTGTATTTATACTTAGATAGTAATATTCAGAATATGGATTAAGTTTAATCATTAGAGAGTAAAATAACTTGAATCATAAATATAAAGACTTGATAATATAGGTGAGATTTGTGATCATGAATAAGACTTTTAAATAATACAGAGAGTAAATAACATCATAAGACTTGAAGAGCATTATCAAGATGTGTAATTAAGATTGAGATTAATTAACAGTAATAGTATTTGTGATCATTAAAATATGATTAATACATTAGGTGTCCAACATAACCTTTTAGTTTCCACTCTAATTTTTTCCTCTGTTATTCATTATCACTACTTGAGGAATCAATCTTCTTTCAACCTAAGTAATAAAGTTGAATTCATAATCTGGATTTCTATATGATTCTTCTTTATTTTTCTTTCTTATAATACTTCATCCTTTGCTACTGAACTACTTCTTTCTTTTACCTTTTCTAAAATTCTGATAATTCGCATTCTCCTTATATGATTTTGAATCAACAACCTTCTTATTTTGACAATAATTGGAAAATTTTCCAATACCATTGTAGTTGTAAAACCTTGGTGATTGTTTACCTTTGTCTTTCCACTTTCCCTTATTTAATCTATTTGAGAGAAAATTAATAATTTTATTGAAATCATATTCATATTCCTCATCTTCGGAGTCACTTGTTTCTATAACTACCTCTTCTTTGACTTTTCCTTTTCTCATGGTCTTGAAATCTATCTCATATTTTTACTTCTCCTTGAAATATGTAGCTTTCCTCATTTCATAATAAATGAGTATATTATATAACTCATTTATTTTGAGGTCTTATCAATCTTCCAGGGATAATACTTTTAGATAAAATCTATCTAGGAAATTTCTCATAAGCTTTTTGACAATGGTGGAATCCTATAGTTTCTTACCAAACCCCATAATGTTACTTACAATATCATTAAATATTATAAAATAATCATCAATTTTTTCATCATCATCTATTTTAAGGTCTTAAAAATTTTCTCCTCCAAACTTTTAGTTTGGATTCCTTGACTTTAATATTATATTTATAGTTGCTTCTCAATTTATCTCAAATACTCGTTTTAGTCTAAAGTACCATGAATTTTGTATATACCTTCTATGATAGTGACATCAAGATATAATTCTTTTCTTTTCCATAAACCCCCATATTTATCTTGTTAGCAAGGTTCATATGGGTACCTTCAGCAATGGTTGGATATCCCACTATCATTGTATCTTTCACTTCTAGTAAAAGCGATAAGAGGTAAGATAGCATCATATTCTTCCAATTGTGTTATTTTGTTCCATTGAAAGTAGGGACACCCATAATATTCATAGATTTTATATTCTCTATCCTCAAAAACTTCATGGATCTTTTATAGGTAACTTGGCTCTAATACCAATTAAAGTTCCTAGATCTAGTTGGATTACTGAAAAGGAGAGGGAGTGAATCAATTATTTCCTTTTTTTTCTTTTTATGAGTTACTCCATTTTAACCCAACCTATGTAACTGGTTATAGTCTCGATACATGATCGTATAATTATCTCACACTTACTCGCATGCATGCAGGTGAAATCATGGAAAAGGAACACAAGGATTTACAGGGTTCAGTATAAAATATTACTTATTTTTTTGATTGGTTAGATGCCCTAATCATGTATTACCCACTATATCCATAATTGGTTACAAATCTAAGGACCATCATAGTCCTATAAACAAATATTCAAACTATGTTCCAAATACTAAGTCACATAGGAGAGACTTGCAGCTTCACACTATACCACTACAATTTATGATCCAATCAAATAAAGATATCAATATACTCATGGTTTCTTCTACACCACTTGAAAAATGATCTTCCTCTATGAACAAACTATATCAACAAGTTAGATCATGTGTTTCTCCAAGTCTTGTACATCCATTTCTTCTTCAGATCATGGTCATTTGGCTTACTCATCACTTTAGTTCTTCACATGGACTAGTCATCCTCGCTTCTTTGAACACTCAGGTACAACAAGCATTATTCTTCTTTTTCAATGACACTTAGCTTCAAACTCATTCTTCTCTCTTCGATACGGTGATGTGTATTTGAATCTTAGAAAAACTCTCACATAGTGTTCATGAGTTATCTCAAAGTTCAACCCACTATATTCTTCAGGTACCTATTTTATTTTATATTCATAATGAATATCGTGAATAGTAGTTTCTATAATAGAATTTCAGAAACTCCCTTGATCTTCGGCAGAAGCAGTGATCTCCCTTTTAAATCGATTGATGAAATTCGATTTTATTTTAATCATTAAAACTAAGTTTAATTCCAGATCAAAGTCTTCCTTTTTAATTTCTTGAAGGATTTGGTATTTCCATATTTGAAATATTTCACCAAACCTACTTCTTTAAATCATTTGAAATCTCCACATACATGGCATCATACATCTTTTCCATGTGGAAGCTTTCTTTGCTACATGAAGAACTTATCAGCAACCAACATCTTCTTTGTATAGTATTCCTTCATTATTGGCTTGAAATTGTGATCATTCAATTTATTATAATATTTCAAACTTTTGAGAACATCTTTGAATCATCATCATATTTATCATTCTTCTGAATATTGTGATTTTTGAAGACTCATTTTTTTACTAAGTAAAATATCTTATGAGAAATATTCATTTGGGTGTATCAATTCACTTATGTGTTGGATAATTATCTTATTCATATATAAATTCTCTTACACATAGGTAAATTCTCTTCTACATAGATGAAATGTATTACGACTAGCTCAAATTACTTTCATGTAGATGAATTGTCTTATGTACTGGCCAAATCTCATCTGTGTAGATGAATTCTATTATGTGATGGTCAAATATCCTCTGCATAAATTAATTCTCTTATGCTTTGTCTAAATATCCTCCACATAGGATAAATTAATTTTTCATTTTTCCAAACTTTATCTCCAGAATGGTGATTCCATAATTTCTTCAAATCAATCTGGAACCTCTTGGGTTGTTCTAAAGGCATTCCCAATGATCAAAAATCATATCAAAAAAATCTCAAAATCGTCATCTAACATCTCCTTGTCACATATTCATATCAACTTAAAAACTAAACATTATATAGATGATTTCATCAACCTTTAATCTATCCTTCTTCTTGTAAATCATTTTCCTTGATCTCCTTATTCTCCGGCTCTTCAAACACCTTAAAAATGTTATAGATATTAATATTACCACTATAACCTATATTTAACTTGAATATCAACACATTAACCATCATAATAAAAGTGGATACTATAATGAAGTTGACCAGCCAAGTTATTTAAGCATCATCCAACAACTTATTGTACCATTTAACATGGGAACACACTCATCTACACAATACACTTTAACTTTACTTCTCAAGCACCTTATTGAAAACAAATAAAACTTTTTCATTAGATAACTTATGAAATGATATTTGTAGAAGATAATTATTGTCAAAAGAATTATTTTTGATGGAATTCCTATCCATCATAGATATTTTTTCATAGCTTCAAGTAATTCCTATTACAATATATACAATATTTGTATATACCCAATGATTATATATACCCAATAATAGTCAATAGATATATATATTCATATATCTTTCAACTTCTCATCTCAATCATTTACTTCTTCCTAAAATTTTCTATCATATTTCTAATATGTTTTTCTTATTTTCACAGTTATAGTCAGTGGTATGATTATCACGGGAGATCGCAAAAAATAATATTTCAATCTTGTAGTTTTTTTATTTACTTGTATTTATTTTATTTTTATACTTTTTAGAATTATGTTCCATATACATTTCATCTAATAATAATGTTCATTTATGTTGTAACATTTTACCTTAATGAAATAAATCATTGTTCATTTTTTATCTATATTGTATATGGAACAAGTTATTTAACTACAACATATATGAATATTATAGAAGGAAATTCATAATAAAATATATGGTGGTGAAATAAATGGGATATTACAGCTTGTAATGAATTTAAAAATTCACATTTCCAATAAAAATTCCATTTTAGGCCAAAAAGAGAATCTAGAATCAAAGTTAATGGATTGCATGTAATAGAATAAAAAAATATTTTATGGAGAAATAAAATTAACAACATGGTAACTGAACTCGTTATATAACATAATGGTCTTGGAAGTACTAAGAAGTGAAGTACAAGTTCACAAAAGGATGAAATTTTTATAGTTATAATCTTCTTGAGGAAAGATGATATGAAAAGGATAACAAGCCTTTGGTGAAAGGAAAACACATGTTGATTCTAGGAACTTAACTATCTCCCTCACGGTGAGGTGGACACGATGAAAATTCTCATGTCACCATGAATATTTTTTCATATCATAATACATAAAATAAAATGAGGGGGATATAATATAAATAATTATATAAAAGGGGGGTTCATTGATTCAATTAACAATAATGAAACTTAAGATATAGTCTCTTTCCTCATTTACTTATTATATATCCACTCATTGTTTATTGTAAGTATTTTTTTTGTGAACTAAAGGGAGCCTCAAAAGTGAGGGGTATTATATGGTCTTGGGGGGATCTAGAAGAAGTTCAATGATCATAGGTTGATATGAGATACAATGAAATGTGACTTGAAATGGAAAATATTTACTTATTTTTAAATATCTTTTATTCCTACAATGAGTTCACTCATATAAACTTAGAGTTTTTGGCTGATGATTCTTTACTAAGATTTGATATACTCTTTCGAGTTATGAAAATATAGTAAAAATATGTAATTTTTAAATTAATTAAAATATGTGAATGAATTTTTGGGAAGATTAAGTTTACCACATTTGGATTCCACATTAGGTCTAGAACCCACAATTTGAAATGACCCAACCTCTGAATCCTCAAATGAGAAACAAGGCCATCTAGAATGTCTGAATGCAACAGAACCCCCACAAGTGTTTGGAACTAGGAAAACATAGCACCCTAATCACCATATTGGTCCACCCATTATAAATCTGGTCTTCTGGTATTCAAATACAAAATTCCTCTAAGCTAATAAATAGGAAATAACAAAGAACATGACAATGAAATAGAATAAGCACAACATATGCTTAAAAACATAATCTTACTCCACGGGGTAACACTAAAATTTATATACATTAAGGAGAGATAATATAATAGAGAATCCGGTTTATAAGAAAACTATCTTCTGGAACCCTACCTAGGCCACATGAGTTACAAGGGACCTATTTGGGATCCCTACCTAAATATAGAATAAGTTCTCCAGAAATGATTCCATGACTCCTTCCTTCCACAAGTTCTTCTATTGGGTAATTAACCATCAATGGGAACCAATGCTACTTGAGAGGAGTAAGCCAGTGACCCCCACCCTCTATTTGTAAAGATGACTCCACAATATCCAGTGAGTTTCATAGGTCACACAACCTTATGATCTTCATGGTCGTCTGCCACTTGATCAAGGTTACTGCTAGCTTCACCGCTAGAGCACTACCTCAACTTTCGATATCTAATAAACAGTGCTAATTAATCCTATTTATCCTTTGGAAACTTCATATTACTCTTACATATCTCCAGAGTTACTCTCAGGTGATTTTCTCTTATGAAAATCCCTAGAAATTTCTAGAATCACTTCCTTCCACTTCTTCACTTCATTATCCAGAATCAGTTTTCACTGTGCCCATGAATCCAAAACTATTCCTTCTTCTTCTCTTACACTAGCACAAGATTCTAGAATTTCAACATATAACTTCCACACTTGTGAAATCATACAATACATCATTTTTTATCTGCACTTTTTCATCACCACTACTTCATAGAGTTTTAGAGTTTCTTGGTGTTGGTGGACTAAATATATATGGTTCTACAAGCTTCATTCTGAAAGTCATGTTATAAAAGTTCTAACACTTCACCGAAAAACACACACAAAACCTAACAATCTACCACTTGAGAATTTTTTTCATAGATTAATCCTAAAAATATCACACTTGAAGATCATTATTATGGATTTCACTATGTCCTTAAACTACTTATAAATTCTATATTCCATTCTCTCTTTCTCTATAGTTTCAATTTAGTCTTCCACCACACTTTTGATTATCCAAGCCCTACTAAGACAAAACCATCCCTAGAATTTCTAGACCTTGATCACCCATTTCATCTTCACAAAAACTTTTAAAAGACTATATTAAGTTTCCTCAAAATAAAATAAGCATGATAATCATTTGAATTTGTTAAATACTTGTTAATAAGTTATATTATATATTGTGTCCATAGAACCACTCCTTCTAAACCTTGCATTAGAAAAAATATACCACCAATCTTACACAATTAGAGAATTTTGGGTACATCTAACTTTAGTGGTACTATCATGTCTAACCTCCTTATAAAATTATTTCCAAAAATTTAGTATAATAAAACTGACATACTCCCACTGAAACAATTTGGTACTATTTTGGTCATCATTACCCAGTGAAACCAAGGCATGCACTATTTCTTTGCTCCCACTACATCCCATCTTGTTTTTTATCCTTACAAGGATATCCTTTGTTAATGAATACATTTCAAACTTTTATGGCCTTTCATAAGTTTTTTTCAAATATGAAATCAAATTCTTCATTGTCACTCCTTGATAAAGAAACACCCCCAAGGACTTTGGGATGTCCCCCTTCCTTTCTAGCATCGATGTGGCACTGGATGAAATCTTCCAAAGAATTTCAGATGATAGATCAAGAAAACCTTACTCTATGAACCAGAGTATATATGGAAGATCTTTCCCAAACAAAATAGAATTACCTTGATCTATAAGATAATTCATATGTCTAACCAGGTAATTCTATACATGAAGAGGGAAAGGGACTTTGAGCGGCGGGTTTCCTCTATCTCGCAGTGGCTAGGGTTTCCTTCTAAAGTCACCTTCTCCCCTCCTCTGGCATGCTCGAGTCTCGACGGTGTCTTCCTCTAGAGTTTGGCATGGCACGTCTTCAGCTCAGGTGCGGTTTCGCTTCATCGGTTCTAGTGTGGCGTATCCAGAGCATTTGGATCTCAGCTCGGTGGGGATGGAGCGGCTCAACGATGGCTTTGGTGTTCTCTGGAGCGGCTCGTCGTTGGATCTGCAGTGTCTTGGGGGAGAAGAGGTAATCTGGTTCTTTTTTTCAACTGTTGTTCTGCGTTTGAGGTTTTTTCATTGGAGTTTGGTTCGGTTCCATGGAGGATGGGTTGTCGGATTGTTGTTGTTGCCGATTGGCCATGATTTCGACTCTTGTTTCCAGTGAGTTCATCTGAACCAGATGTAGGTAGATATACTCTACTGGAGGCATGTCATTACTGATGTCCCTTGGTCCTTGTCTGTTCTATTTTCCCTTCTTCTTCTGTGGTCATGGTCTACTCATGGATGTTGGTCACCGGTTTGGGTTTTTCCCCGGCTCAGATCTGTTTGGTCTCATTCCCAGGGCGGCGCTTCTAGGTTGGATCAGTCGTGGCCCCCTCTCTGGTGATGCTTCGTGGGTCGGTTGTTGGGTCATCCATCCCTAGGTGGCGGTGAGTCGTCTTCCTGTCTCATGGGGAATCTACCTCAGTCGTGGTGGGTATGCTGATACGGTGACAAATAGAGACAGTGTGAGCTTTCTGGCTTGGGGATGGTCATGATGGTGGGTCTTGTCTCTCGTAGCATTGGTCATGATATGTGGTGGTGCTTGTGTGACAGGGTGCCCGTGGCGGGGAGGCTATTTGCTTCTCGTCGTAGATATTTCAGATATATTGGTTTTCTCTTTGGGACACTGGATTTGAGGTTACAGTTTGTTTGATCTTCGTGTTAAGGTATGTTTGTGTAGGATCCTGCTTTCTCATGTCGTGAATTTGGTTTTGGCCTCGTGGTCCGATGCTTAAGGGTCTTTGCAACCAATTGTCTACAAGAATATGTTTCAGAGGAGGTGTAGGGAAATGGTTTTCACTATTTCATGGCTTTCGAAATTGGATGTTTGAGAGGGTATGGCTTTTTCCATCAATTCCAAGCTCGTGCGCTTTTGCACAGGACATCTTGACATTCAGCTTTGAGACAGTGGAAGCTGGATTTAATGTTTTTTTTGCTGGGAGGAGCTTCTATCATGTAGTGAGAGTTGTTTTTGGTCTTGATATATTGGTCCATTGGGGATATTTGTTTTCTCTAAGTCAATGATGTCTTGGGTTCCCCCCTTACCCCTTAAAAGGGGGTCTATTTCAATAATAAAAAATTAATTTTCAGTCAGTCAGTAATATGTCTAACCAGACCAAAAACATCTTGCATAGCCATATTTAGAACATGTTGCAGTACTTCAAATATCAAGAAAAATTTCAACATAAGACATATCCATGGATCCATCCCATAATTCCAAATTTTTTATTCAAAGTCCAAACATCTTCTATGTGACACTAATATCAGGTGTTCCATGTTTGGACTTCTCAAATGGTATGGTATCCCAACCAATATAATTTTTGAAACTATTATTACTTCCAAACTCTGCACCACCAAACTAACGTCATATCTCCTCACCATTGTGGTTCTTCATTCGATGAAGGTTCCAAAACATTAGACTTTTTTCTTGATAAGAAACACCTACAATTTTCTATGTCACAATACTGATAAAGGAACAAAGTATAGTGATATGTTGTGAGAATTAACTGGAAAACTTCTAATCATTGGTGCCTCTCCTTGGATTAGGGATGAAACCCCCGTATGTTTTGTACTCCATGTGAATGAGCTTTATCACTCCTAATAGCTAGAATTTTTATCCTCTTCATGCCCAAGTGTCTGAGATTCCCATTCCATTGATCCCTACTTCTGGGAGTTTCCTGTCCAACATACATTATTCCTTCAAAAACCCCAGTTGGATGTAATGGTGTATCACACTTTTCCAAAACCATGTAACCCCATTCCATTTGAACACCCACATGTCATCCAGAAACTTCAACATAGAAATCCACACACCATATGACAAATAGAAATCTTATTTTATAAATTGGGTCCATGACGCACACCTTTCCATTCTAGTAAGCATCCATTCCTCGTCCAGATGGAAACATCACCTTTTCCAATGATCATGAGCACTCCCTAGTTTGAATCATCTAGGAAAAAACTTCATGATCCATTTCTCATACATTAGGTGAAAGGAAACCCTAGAGTCACAGAACTCAAGTGGGATGGTGATACTCAGTAGCAAAGAATCCACTACCCGCAGCTATTGGATTTGAGGAATATCCAAGAATCATATTTCATAACAGGTCTTTCGGACACAACAAGACTTCTTATTCATTTAATAAATAGTACCGTACATAGAAAAGGATCTAATCGAATTTACATTGACTCAATCTTCTATTTTAAAACTTCTAAGTGAAGTCATCCAATGTTAAAATCCTCCTTGTGGTTCATGCTCCACCTTATAGGTTAACACCTTTCGAAACAATTCTAATGATTTCTTATTGAGGATTATTCATTATTCTAGCAACATCACTTTCAGCTGACTCACATCAATCCAGAACTTACCCTCTTATAACTACATCCTCCAGAAACAATAAGCTCCCACTAAATCCGAAAATCATAAAGGGTCTTGAATGATCTTCTAAAAGTCTTTAGCAGTCTCCAATTAAGCTCATAAAAACACTTGAACAATGGAACATTTCATCAAACATCCTTCATCTTGAAATACTATCAAATACAAGGAAACCCATCTTTCATCTATCACTATTTCAATTGTAAAATTCTTTAGAGACTTAGTAAACCATTCACCAAAATTTCCCAACAGTCCTCCAACCAATCTCTACTTTCAAGACTCAGTAAACTACTCACCAGCATTGTGAAACCAAAGATATCAAACCACTTAGTGTGGTATCAATCAATAGAATAAAAAAAATATGATACCACTTATTGGGGAAATTAATCCACCCTTATCCAAATCCCTCACTAAGTCTGAAACATTTAATTTAAAACAACCCAACCTTCATATCCGTAAATGTGCAACGAGACCATTCAAACATTTTGAATATAATGAAACCCTTGCATGCTTGGTTTCCTAAACTATGAATTCATCAAGCCTTAATCACCACACTGGTTTTCCCCTTTTGGTTTTGGTCTTCTAGTCTTTAGATAAGAAATTCTACCAAACCAATAAATAGGAAAGAAAAAATCACACAATAAAGAAATGGAACAAGCACAACGTAGGAATCGTGTGGTTTAAAACTTAATCCTATCCCCAAAAAGGATCATTGTAACTTCCATACATTAAGGAGATATAATAAAAGATAGTACATGTGTTAAAAGGTACATATATTCTAAAACCCTACCAAGACCACCCAATTTACAAGGGACCTATTCTAAAACCCTACCTGAATATGAAAGAAGTTCTCCAACAAATCTTATACAACTCCTTTCAATTGCAAGAACTTTTTTTGGAAAATTATCCACCGGTAGGAATTGATGCCACTTGATTGGATTGAGAAAGTGACCCACACCCTTTATTTATAGAGGTTCCTCCACAGCAACCAGCCAATTTCATAGGTAGCACTGCATTCCGATCTCTATGGTCACCTACCACTTAATCAATGCTACTATCAATGACACCACTATCACACTACCTCAACTTATAATATCTAGTGAATAGTGTTGGTTAATATTACGTATCCTTTAGAAACATCATATTACTCTTGTATATCTTTATAACTACTATCACGCAAGTTATTCTTACACAGTGCCCTTCAATCATATGGAATCACTTCTCCCTACTTCCATACTTCATTATCCGGAATTAGTCATCATCATGCCCATCATTCTGAATTTGATCCTTCCATTTCTCTTGCACCAATGAAAGATTTTAGAAATGAATCCTTCAGCTTCTTTGCTTGTGAAAGCATCTAGGTTTTCCTTCTGCATCTATATTTTGTCGTTGTCATTGTTTCATGGCGTTTTAGACTTTCCCAGTGCTAGTAGATTGTCTCTATATGGTTTTACAAGTGTCCTTCTGGAAGTCATGTTCCAAAAGTTCCAACACTTAACTAGAAAACAATTCCACACCCAAAACCTAACATGAATGGATATTGAAAACAAATCCAAAGTGAGAGAATGAATTGGAGTTCATTAAGTGGAGACCATGAATGTACTAAATCACGTTGAGTATAAGGTCATGTATTTTTTGTGTTGTAGAGTTTCATCTAGTAAAACCACACAATAGTTTTCATTTAGTAGAAAGAAATAATTGTGTGAATTAGAAAAGGACCGCAAAAAGTTGTATCAAGTAAAAAATTATATTTTGGAATTGTGTATAGTATACATTGAAAGATAGAGTTTCATAAATTAAAACTTATGATGAGATGTATTAGGTGTAAAATTGTGACTTGTTGTGTCAAGTATAAGAAGGGTTTCATGAAGTAAATTTTAAACTCTACTGAATACAACTATAATATGCACTGAACATAAACAGAATGTATCAAAAGAAATATCATGTGTTAAATATAGAATGAATATTTACCAGACACAAGAATAGTGAACCATGTTGAAGTGGTTGAGAATTAAAACTAATAAAAGGAGATCAATCTACTAATTGGTCTATATCAGCTATGTAGATAGTGTATATTAATCGAGTCTAATATTTGTGAAGGAAATCATCTGTGAATTTATTTTATGGCCATGTATCATGATCTCCCTCCGCCCCAAGTGAGGGTTTATTTTTAATAAAAAATTATTATGGACAATTATAAAATGTTTATGGATTGGTTGTGAGTGTTTTTCCATGAAGGTAAAAGGAGAATTTATGGGAAGTTATTATGAGTTTCCATTAGGATATTTGATTAACTTTAAATAAATTTTAGAGTATAGATATTTATTCCATCCATGAATCAAAGCGTGACTATTTTATCAGGAAATATATTATGATGCACATGGAAAGGGTGAAATGAATAAGATATTTTAAGTTACATTGAGAAAGATTTTTTAAAAAAATATATTTATTTCATTTAAGTGGAATTAAATGTATAAAAATAAGGAAATCAATCATTGGCTTAAGATCTAAGGTAGAGTGATATTTTCATGAAGAAGAGAAGCTATGATTCGAGTTTTCATAAAAATGAAAAAAGGAGAATATTCAAGAAGTAGATTTGGAGGCATTTAAAGAGTTTTAAATGGGTGAAAATCGAGTAGAAAAATACGAAGATATATTGAGAGTTGTTAACTAATCCATCTAGAGATGAGAGAAGAGGAGGTCAAATCTTTTAAAAGAAGGAATGAAGACCAATAAAAGGGGCTAATAGACTTATTAGATGTATGAAAAGAAAAATGAGATATTTAGAGGAGACATATTGTATTAGTGAGCCTCATTGAACATTTGTGAAGATTCGTTAAAGGTAGTATAATTATTAAGGGTGTTGAAGATTTGAGGCAATGAAGATCCTAGATATTTATTGTTGCGCTCATTTGACCATGAAACTTTATTCTGGTGATATCTTTTATCATTTTTAAAGGACTTAAGAGCCTATTCTTGTGTGTGGGAGTGCCCCATTGTGGTATTGATCCATGGATAATGAACCCTAGGTATTATAAGAACTCTAAATATTGTATTGATTAGTGTAATTAGCATTAATGGGTGTGTGACTAGTGAAATATCTATGCTCCTTTGATTAACCTCTACATTAGAGGTAAACCATGAAAAATAGTTGTCATGTGCCTCATATGATATACTAATTGTGTGGGTGAGTTAAGATTATGTAGTTAAAATATAAAGAAAATGGTTGAATTAGTGTTTTTACTAACATGGAACCAAGATCCGTTCAAGTGTGAGATTAAAAGTGGATCAAATTTTTTAGAGTTATCACTGCCTAATTCACCCTCTAGATGTCTCTACTCTTGATGATCATTAACAATAACAATAGGAGTGAGTAACCTATTAATAATGTATGTTGATATGTAAACTGCATTAATCCGGAATTTTGGAGGAAGACTGGCTTGCAAGAGTAACATGTGTGTCATTTGATAGTGTTTTTGCTTGATCGCACCATTTTTTATGAGGTGTCATAACAAGATTTTTGGAAAATAATTCTACATTCATGAAAACATTTAAGCATATCAGAATTATCAAACTCACACCCACATCACTTTGAAAAAAAATAGATTTAGCAAATTTTCAATCATATTTTGAAAATTAACAAAATGAATTTAGACTTTGGACTTACTTTTCATAGGATAAACCCAAACAAATCTAATAAAATTATTAATAAAATAAAAATAATGAAATGGAGGAAAATTATATGGTGGATCCACTATAGGATGGTGGGACAAAGGCTTGAGAAAGTGGAAATGTTGCTATTGAAATATAAAAAAGACATCATATGTGATGATGGATCCCTAAGAACACTGAAAAAAACAAAGGAGTGACATAAGAACTAAGGAGTGACAATGATGACAGCTGAAGAATGTGGGATACATGCACTATTAATTCATCCATTGATCTCTTTGTATGATTGATTTTTTTTAATAATGTTTTGATGTCAAGGGTCAATGTAGGGCTAATTTTTTTTCATCTGATAAGTGCTAAATAGTGAAACCAAGAAAATTTATTGACATTATCTATAAAAGTGTGTAATAATTACAAAAAAATTGATCATAGTTGTTAAAAGAGAAAAATAAGGAAAGGAAAATAAGAATAATGGAAGAAGAGATCTCTGAGAGGCGTTGCTCCTTGGGAAAATGGCTTAAGCCACACTCTCAACTATTATTGAATACTCTACTAACAAATCGTACCCCCCCCCCAATCTTATTGTTGGACCCTACATTTATAATATCCCCCTATCAACTTCCTAACAACTCAACAACACTACTTACTATGAAATTACACCCCTACCCCTAGTAATTAGGGAATATACTCACTCCTCTATGCAACAGCATGCCAGCCCCTTGTAACCCACGATCCTATCATTGTCTTACCCTTGAAAATTCACCATGTCCTCAAGGTGGTAATCTTTCAAGTTTCCTCCTCATTCATACGTCCCATCCTTCTCTGGTCCCACCATTAGTTCATATTCCTCCTCACTCGACGGCTCAATACTCTCCCATACCATCAGCTTTGTTGGTTGGAGTAGGACACTCAAGAGGAGGGTGAATTGAGTTCCTAAAAAAATTTGTCTAAAAGATTTATTTAAAAGTCCCCCGATTTGAAATACAAATGGCCCAATTAACCAAAGGATCAGTTTATAAAAGATTTGGTTATTCAAAGGATTTCTCAAAGAGTGATTAGTTCTTAGTTAAATCAATATGAATTATTACTTTAACTTTTGAAATCAATCTACTAAAGAAAATTATAATATGAACATTATCTCAGATTAACTATCAAAGTAAAGTGAAGTTTTCTGATTTAAATAAACACAAACAGAGAAAACTAAACTTGAAAGAACACAGAAGATTTTAAATAAGAGGTTCAGTCTCAAGCTGAGACTTAATCCTCTCCACTTGAAAATCACCTGATGTCAAGCAGTTTATATAGATAAACTTTGATCCACACCCTGGATCAGGGTAAACAATAGCATACATAGCTGTCTAGGTCAACAAGACATCTTCCACAGTTTTTGTGGAAGTGAAAAAACAAATAGGCCACGCAGGGACATCTTCTACTATTATCCGTGAGAGTGTAAGGTGTAGAAGATAGATTGTGAAGATATCTATGTATCTTTGAGTTTTGAACAGGATTTAGTGTGTGTTCATAGATAGACACACACTTCTCGTAATGTAAAAATAGTATACAAGTAGAGAAAAATAGAGAGAAGAGAGTTAGAAAGCTTTGTGTGATAGGCAATGCAGCTTGCGACTCCTGAAAGTTGTATTGAAATGCATCTTGAGTCAACTTTCAAAAACAGACAGTAAAACAGAGCGTTGTGAGAGATTTTGTCTTCTATTTCCAGTGAGGTATTGATTTGCTCAATGGGTTCTTCTCCTCTTAGTTTGTTGCTGCAAAAAATGTTCTTAGCTTTGAGTTCTCAGCAATATCTTTTTGTATCCATAACTAGTAGCTTTTGTGTTTTTCTCAGGCCCATGACTTTATAACTTGAGATTATTCCTTTTTGATTTGGTATTTTCTTTATACACTGCAGTCAACAAGGAGCATGATCTCGATCATGGTCGAGTACCACGTACCTCGTACTGCAGTCTGACAACTATTTAAATGTTTTCTACAAAAGACTGACAAAGTCATTAAAATAATTATTAGTACTAAGTTTCAAAAATACGACAGTTAGAAAGAAATTTGAATTTAAATGACAAAGGAAGAATTGATGGTATATCTGAATGGTGTCTCAGGAACGGTGTCTTGGGAACGGTGTCTCGGGAACAGTGTCTCTGAACGGTGTCTCCGGAATGATGTCTCTGAACGATGTCTCGGGAACGGTGTCTCTGAACGGTGACTTGGAACGGTGTCTCTGACTTGGCTTGCAACTGTCTTTGGAGCGGTGACTCGGGAACGGTGAGTCAAGTAGTGGTAAGTCGCTCTGACGGTAGGTCAACTTGACGATGACTTGTATCTGGTAGTAGATCGACTTAGAGGTGACACATTCCATCAGTAACTCATACTTTGCGAAAATTCTGGATTGAGTCTGTCGGTAGCTTGATGTGACGGTAACTCGTACTTTGTAAAAAAATTGGATTGAGTCTGTTGGTAGCTTGATGCGAAGGTAACTCATACTTTGCAAAAATTCTGGATTGAGTCTGTCGGTGGCTTGATGCGACGGTGACTCATACTTTGTGAAAATTCTGAGGCTGTTGATTGTGGGTTGAATAACGGTGTCTCATCCTTTGTTAGAATTCAGCATATGTGCTGATGGTGAGACACTTGACAGTGAGACATCTTAACGGTGAGTCTACATTATCAGTAACTCATACTTAGCTGGTTGTTTGCCATCAGTGAGATGTCCAACAGTGAGTCCACCTTAATGGTGACTCAACCTTAACAGTGACTCATCCTTTTTCATATTTTACCAACCAGTCTTATGATGAAAATACTAACATAACATATTAAGATTATATGTAAATAAGAGTGAATATAATTAAACATAATTTAACTTGATGAAGCATGATTTGTGAGCATTAAAACTAGAGGTCAACAAGCTTGAATCCCTTCGTCAAACATTAATGCCCCAGACTAAACTTTTGTCCACAAGCATAGCACAAACTCTTTATTTTCCTTTCCTCAAATTCCTCCATGGATAGATTTCAAACTCCCCTCTCTTGAGGTGCATTGTCTCCTCCCCGTCATTCCTTTTATGCTCCTCCCATTGGAGGAAAAAGTTTCATTGTATTAGTATTCCAGCTCCTCTCTTGGCTGCTAAAAACATTTCTCCTGTCTGCGGGTTCAGGTTGTGGAATTATTCTCGTGGACACCAGCTCATGTTCCACTCTCCTGGATAGAATCAAAAGTCGCGCCTTGTTTGGTGGCTCGTGAGTCATAGTTGTGCTTCCAATCTCTGGTTTAGTTTGAGGCTTCCAATAAACAGACTATTGGAATGGTGCAGGTCGATCTGTTTTGGATGAAGTCAGACTGAATACTAGTGGCCCAGATTGTACACCAGACCGCAACTCTTGCGATTCGACCTTTGTGGTGAGGCCGATGGGGGTTGCAAGGGGTAGCGCAACCCTACTCCAGGGGTTCGGGAGTTGAAGGCCTTCGGTCCAAATTTGTGAACTGTAGCAACTCTGTAGCAAAGCTAATCGGCAACACTGACATGGTACTGTGGCAGTGTGGACTTACTGTAGCAGCATGTGACAACAATATCGTAGCATCTCAGACTTTGGAGACAATGGCATTGTAGCTCTACGAACTTCCAGCCACCGGTCACTATAGCACAGCGGACTTACTGTGCGGTTGGTGGCACAGTTGTATCATCCTCTTTATGAGCTCATTCGAGCTAGGGTTTCTGTGTATCTGAAACTATAATTGTACCATGTAATTCTACTCCCGATCATAGTGAAATTTATGTCTTTGTGAAAGTAGGAATTATTTCCTGAACCACATCAATCATTGTGTTGTGTGATCTTCTCATTCTTTTGTTATTCCCTTTTACTCTTCTGTGAATCGTTTGTCGTTTGTTGCTCCTAATGTTTCCACAACACAAACTCTTGTACCGGTCTTCAAAATGGTCGGGAATCCGTAAGGTAATGTGCTCAAATTGACTAATATATTCATCCACTGTTTTATCTTGTCGTAAGTCTTTCAAACAAATCACTGGATCTTCCTCCTTCACACTTCCAAACCACCCAAACATTTCCACTTTGAACTGCGATCATGTGAGCTTTGTTTGGACCGACTGTAGTGGCATGACCCAATATTCGGCTATACCTTCCATACTCTAATTGTGTCAGTCACTTTGAACTCTTCACGCGTGCGGTAGATGGAAAAGAATGTTTCAGCGAGGGTAGTCCATGTAATCGGATCCTCACAAGAGAAAATAGGCATTTCCACCTTCCTGGTCATCAACCTGCGCAGTGCCTCCCACTCCGCATTGCGCACACCCTCGCCAACCACCACAGCCGTTGGTCCAAGATCATTGTCCACAGCATCATTGTTTAAATTACTTCCATTGGTCTGCCCTTTGGTTTGGTTGATTTGTCCGATTCGACCCTTGCTGAGCCAACATCACCATCAACTCTCACATCTAGTTCTCAAGTCGTAGCTACCCGACCTCCTGTTATTGGGAAGCAACTCGCAGCTCTTCCACTGAAGTCTCAAGGTCAGCTACTCTGTTCTCCATTCATGTGGGCATAAAACTATAGAACAGCCTAAACACCAATTGAGATCTCCTTCAAGTGAGTAGTTCACGTCAACTACTCCGCACAAACCAAGGCCACCTGCTTCAGGTGCGGTTGTCGCGTCTACTTCATCCCGCATGATCGGAAGTTCCTGCTGTGTTGGCGTCGTCTGCCTCAGTCGCGTCGACTCAAACTAAGACCTCCTGTGTCGCTCTCCTAAATTCGTCTTCACGGCTTGACTCCCTCTCTCAAGAATTCTCTCATCGAGAGCACCAATTGATAAGTGATAAGCAGTGAAACCAAAAAAAAATATCTATTGATATCTAGTATAATAGTGTAAAAATTACACCAGAATCGATCATAACAAATGAAGAAGAAAAGAAAGAAAAGAAAATGAACAATGGAGAAGAGATCTCTGAGCAGCATTGCCCCTGGGCAATAGCCTAACCCGCCCTCTTAACTATTGTTGAGTCCTCTACTAACACATCATACTAACCACCCCATGCCCACCTCCTATTGGACCCTATCTTTATAACATTCCCCTAATGACTTCCCAACAACTCAACACTACTACTTACAATGAAATTACACCCCTACCCCTCAGAGTTACGGAATATTCTCCCCCATTTCAGTGTCACGCCAACCCCTTGTAGCCCACAAGATGTCGAGACACTATTCTCAAAGTATGACTTCTATCATTTATAAAAAGTTGGGTTACAACCGCTAAATGGCGGCTCACGCACACTACAAGCCATAAATACAACAAGCCTTCTTCGATTTGAATAACTTGAACATAAAACAAAACATCCATTATGGAAGAGGAATTCATCCAAAGAATGAATATACGGAAACTTCGTTCATGGAGATGCACAAGCCGGCTCAACGGTTAAAACCGACAAGGGTTCCTGCAGCGCCGGGTTGAGCGGGAAGAGCTGGCATTGAGAATATTGTGCCATGAGTTGATCCACCAGAACCAGCGCCACCACAGCCTCCACCATTGGTACAGCTACATTTTCAAACAAGTTCAGGTCACTTGAAATATAAGACATTGAAGAAAATAGATGATAAGAAAGAACCTCTTGGAACGACGCAAGGATCGTGTCGCCCACGTGCGATCAGCTCGGTCTCTATTTTGTCACGAGTCACGGTGTTTTGTTTTCTCTGCACAAAAAACATGTGGATACATCAACCAATGGGCCGCCAATGTAAATTTAGATTACAGTTAGGGTTCCATCATACACTGATCGTAGAGGTGGGTTTGAAAGCTATTCGCATGTATATAGTTTCCCCATTAGATATGCCCCCCTGCTCATCAGATATCAGTATCAGTACACATAAACAAGGCACATCGAACCGATTAACACAACAGTCAGTACCAAATTTCACCTGTATCCCACCAGAGCGATTTGTTCGTGTCCTGATTCTTCCATGCTCGTCGGTATAAAACTCATCGTTGTGCTCACTTCCAGTCAGATATGTACCTACGACGATTTTTATTGCCGAACACCAAAGACGACATTCAATGGACACACAAGCAAGAGAACTTTTAGACAGTAGCAGACCAAGTATGTTGATCCCACCTGCAAACCCACTGCCAAACTCAAAGCCCTTAGTTGCGGGCAATGACAGAGCAGCCTTGGCAAGTTCAGCTTCAAGTTTATCAAAAACAGGTGAACCAAGCCCCTGTTGTACAATCACAAAGTTTAATGCATCAGGTGAAGAATCCGTGAATTTTGTATTGGAAGCAATTTTAGCATGTTTAGTACTATAAAATGAACATGTCCAACCAGGTTATGAAGCCATGAATTTTGCACTGTGGGGCAATACAGAGATCAATGTGCCCCCATGACATGTTTTTTATCCACACAAGTCAAGGCCTTGATAGATTCAAACCATGATCCAAACAAGCCTTGGGGAAGGATAAGGTGAATCATCCTTCCTCTGAACTTGATATCAACTCTCCAACCCATGATCCAAACAAGCCTGCAATATTCTGTTGTAGAATCAACAACTGCCGGTTGCTTAAAACTTTTCCAACTTCTACTCCACCATTCATGCAAAACACAAATCCCAACTGAGATTAAAACTATTTTTGTCTGTTTGGAAACTAGCATATGCAAAGGTCTGGCATTCTTAAGAGGTCCGATGGAGTAGTGCAAAGGACATGTGACATTTTACAGAGGCCAAGTAGAAAATCACTATCTAAAGCATAACCCCGAAAGGAAAGGAAAAGGCCGGCATGACTCATCATCCGAGTGCGTAGCGAGGATTAATGGATTTCACCCCTCCCCCCAGATGACGCAGACCCAATAGCCGCGATAACGCCCCCGGGTAGCCCTAGGGTGTAGAATCACCGAAAGCAGCGTATCTGTGTGGATCCTACTAGGATCAGCGGGCCCACCGACCCTCCACATAATAGAAAGAAATGCGCTGCCCCCGGCACTCGAACCCAAGCTCACTAGGAACACATTTCCCCATGACCAACAAAGTTCGGTTCCTCCTTTCAGATACACCATTCAACTGCAGTGTACCATATGGTGATCTGTGATACTATACACCATCTCCTAGATAGTCACGAAATTCTTGGCTCAAGTATTCCACACTTACTGACAGTTGCGAGTCTACAAGAGAAGCTTTAATATATCATAGCATCTGATGCGGCTAAAGAAACTGTTTGGATAAAGAAATCTGACTAGGGTTGGTCGCAGGCATCATGCATCCAATTGAACTCAACTTAATCCCCCACTGTTTATTGTGGAAAAAAAAACCTACCATCTAGAGGTCTCCAAAAAATAAAATGCAGAGGGAGACTTACACGTGGAACATTCCTCACAATGCATGTGACAACACCACCGACAGAATCCCCTCTAACTCTGACAGCATCAATGGCAGCAATCATCTTCTCTGCATATGTAGGATCTGGGCATCTCACGATATTATTCTCTATCTGGAAGATTGTTACATGAAGAAAACCTTCATCAACTTAAACCTTTAGGAAGCAACTCGTGTGGGGATAACATATTTGACTATTTAAAGTTGGGATCAAAGAGGCAACATTAGTACAAACAGAAATGCATTGATTCTATTCATAGAAAAAAATGCACAGCATTTTGTTCAGAACAACCAGAATAAGTTGCAGATATTATACAGCAATAAATAAAATAAGAACATCAAGCAACCTAAAAATACAAAGAATATAGCCTTCAAAGCCTAAATGATAGTAGCTTGTTTAACCACAGCAACTCTGCAGCCCTTGGAACAGAAGATATCACCGAATAAAGAAGCAACGTTGATATAAAACCTATACTAAAACATTTCATGTTTTAATTTTCAAAGTATGTATTAAAAAATACGTCAGATAATGTTTTGGAAGGTGGAGGGAAAACAAGGAGTTATCTATCTGAGCAATTTCATTATATTGAAAATATGAAAACAAATTTTTTCTTGTTTTCCAAAAAAATAATTTTATGTTTGGTTTTGGATCACATGTCCTGTTTTCATTTTTCAAATATTCATTAGAAAATATGTGGAAAAATATTTTAGGAAATGAAGGGAAAACAACAAAATATAAGAGTTAACCATCCAAGCATGTTTATTTTCTTCAAAAAATGAAAAAAAAAAGTTTTTTTCAAAAAAACCAGCATTTTCATTTTCATTTTCTAAAAAATATTTTTCATTAACATAATTCAATAAATTTTTGAAAAATGAAAACATTAAATGTTTTGCAAAACCAAACAGCCTAGAATTGTTAGATTTTTTATAATTTCAAATCTACACTTCAGCCATAATTTTATTGGTCAAACCAACTCTTTCATAGTTTTGATCCTGCATATAAAACTTTCAAATATAAAATTGAAGACAATAAACCCAAAACTATTTAATTAAAGACAGAAAGATGGTAATCAAAAAAAAAAGAAAGTTGTAAAATATATCTGAAAAATGTACAACATACTATATGCATATAGTTTGGAAAGGCGCATATGGACTAAAGAAAAAAAGAAAAAGGGAAGAGGTCGGCGCCAAAAGGATGAGAGTATGTTACTGAAGTTGAGGGGATTTAGAGGGGCTACAAGCCAAGTCATAAGAAAAAAAACCATTCACCAGACTCATTTTCAAATTCTTTTAAGAAAGCATGGATTAGCAAAAGAAACTAACAAGGAGATTAATTAGTATCAGATGACCAAAATCAATGAAGTAACAACATTTGCAAACTAAACTCCATGGAATTAACTGAGAAGTTCATGACTGGCACGACTTGGTGCCATTGGGTTTTTCATAAATATTTAATACTACCATTACTTATAAGCTATTGGAGAGTACTAAAGAATAAATAACTACAGCCATAGTCTAGAAGCATGCCTGATCCAGCACTAGAGTTTCATGATCAATCAAATCTTCAGGAAGTACAACCTTGTGTACTTGAGAGACATAGGCAAGCACCTGAAAACATTGAAAATAATAAATCAGATATAGAATATTAAGGAATCGAATATAACCATTGATTAAAACCTTCCCCAGCACAAGGCATTTTAAATTTTGAACAACTTTGGGTAAACAAAGCCTATCACATAGTTTCTCATGCCTTTCTACAACAAGTAAGATATTATGTCATCCTTATGAGACAAAATTACTAAGGCTCTCATCGACAACAACTACTGAAAACTGCTTATTACACTGCTCAATTAAGATAAGTGCTTCTACACAAGTGTTTCGGGATTGCTTATTGGAAAAATGCTTTTCTACCACTTATTTAAGTGGTTTTTCTCTAGAATTTAGGTGAGTGGTTTTTTAAAAACAGAACGATCGCTTCTTATTTGTTTGAACTGTTTATCATAAGCGATTATTAGTGCTATAAGCAGTGCTCAATAAGTGTAGTCAAATGGAGCCTAAACATTATGTCAACTCAAATGATAGTCAGATGGCGTCCAAGGCTGTCCACTTTTTGACGATTGGGGACTTAAAACAACTTGAAGTTGAAATGTCAATTCATGGAAATTCTGAGAGAAACAACAAACATGACCACCACAACCAAGTGGGTTTTTAGATGACACTACTATCAACTTCATACAAATATATGAAAAAATTATAAGTAAAAATCGCATGAAGCAGACTGTTAAGGTGAAGAAGCTAATGGAAAAAAAAAAAGAATTTCAATTTAAAAAAACACACCTCAGTTTCTGAGTACTTCTTTAAAATTTTCTTAGCAACAGCTCCAGCTGCTACCCTTCCGATAGTTTCTCTAGCTGAAGACCGACCACCACCCTAGATTTTCAATGGTATCCACACGTAACTAAAATTAGTGTTGGATGTGACTGAAGTTTCCTAAGTATTAATGTAAAAATGATGTAAGATATTACCTGCACTGATCTCAAGCCATATTTATAATCATAAGTTGCATCTGCATGGGAAGGCCTATAAGCTTTTGACATTTCACTGTAGTCCTGATAGTTACAACGGTGAAATCATCAAAATCCCAGAATACTACATAGAAGACGAGTAAATTATGCCAATTCACCTATAAAATTCTGGAAAACAAAACTGAGGGGAACAAGGTATGGACAAATACACTATTTTGACAATGGATGATATCATTTCATAGGACAGATCAAAGCATAGATAATGTGTTACAATCGAAGCATGTGATCATAAATTTATACAAATTATAAATTTCATCAAATTCTAGGACCAACCAAATAAATTGATTTGCTCAGCTTTCTGAAGCATTAAAAGGCAAATCTTCGATCCTTCCAAAATAAATCAGTTATCACAATGGAGGAGGAAAACTCTGTTGTTCTGATAGATGTCAAAGAATAATCCTCCATGACTAATAAAATCAGGACCATCTTAAGTGTGAGTATTTAAATAATTAGGATATGAGTTTAACTATAATCAATCAATTTGAACAGGTCTATCCTATTTATTTTCCCTTTGAATTTTGTATTTCCTGTCTATTTGAGTCTTTTATCCCGTTATTTGTCTTTATAAATGAATAGTTTCGGCCTAATTCAGGAGGCATAGTTTTCGGGTCTATTCTTTCCACATTAAGTATCATGAAGTAGCACACATATCAAATTATACATGTAGAAAGCAGCAAAATTTCATTTCTTTAAAAATGTGAATGATAGTTATGATTCTAGTCACACAACAGAAATCAGAAATCAGTCCACCATTATATAGTTATTTGAACAGGATACTCACACCCCCTCTCTGATCGATATTTGGTACAAATACCATGATGGGTGTGCCCGTAGTCGCTCCTGCAGTAATATAGAATTATAAGGCCATTCAATAAAAAATTTAAGTAGCAATATGGCTTTTATCAACAGTGGTCAACCTTCAGAAACTCCTGAATATATTCGGCATGTATCGGTCTCCTTTCTTGGTGTAGTAATTCTGCTCTGACCCGGCCTTCTGTACAAAACAACAACAAAAAAAAACTTCAATAATAAATCCATAAGATCATTTTTACTCATAAGAAATCAGAATATTGCATATATATACTAAATTCCAACAATCAAACAACAACCTAAAAAATATTACTACTTTAAGAACAGAAATATACATATGATCCAAATCAAACTACAGATATGAAAACGGTTCAGGAAAACACTGGCATATAGTTGTAATATGTAATGAGAAACAACAGCAATACTCATACAAAAAGAAAAGAAAGAAAGAAAACAGCCGCAAAACTAGCATCAATTATCAAACAAATGAAAAACATTCCATCGTTATAGCAGCAAGAAGATGAGTAATTTAATACCAATTACCTACGGTCAAGATCTAATTGCATATCAGATTCTGATAGAGGAAGCCGAGGTGGGCATCCATCAATCACACACCCAACACCGCCTCCATGTGACTCTCCGTAAGTAGAAACACGGAAGTAGGTTCCATATGTATTCCCTGAAGCCCTTATTGCTGTTTATGAGCACACAAGATGTCAGACTTTGGATTTCAATTATAAAAAAAACAAGGAGTGATAACAGATTTCCAGGGACGAATGCTTGGAAGGACATGTAACCACATTATACTTGCAAACATGGGATTCAATGCCCTGTACTTTCATCATCTCTTTGCAAGGAAACATATGGTCATTCAACTTGAAATGCTTCAACAGCGACACAACCATCAAATCTGGTTAAAATTCTCAATCCAACTGTATCTAGAACTTTGCTGAGTTTTTCACCGTGATCTGAAAAGCCCAACACAAAAAGTACGCAACCTAGATATCTTATTATATTGTGGAAGACATTGCAGATTTTTATTATTCGAAAGTCAGGTTCATACAACCATCGTTCGGTTCTACAAGTGTAAGTTTTAGAAAACCTCAGATAAAATGTATCCTGGCATATATTAACATTAAGCTAACTGGAAAACATTATTTTACAAAATGTGTTCTAAAGGAATAAATTTTAACATGAAATTGCAAGTAGAAAGAGTGATTTTCCACAACCAAACAGGGTTACCATTGATTAAAGCAGAAGCAACAGTGAAATTTTATTTATCATATGGCGAAGATAGAATAAGTCATAAACATACAAAAGATAAAAACTTTGATGAAAGAATTCCTCAAGACACCCCAATAGCATCAAATAGTGGGAAAAAAAGGACCATGAAAGATTATAGCAGTGGGAATCCAGGCACAAGGCACCATGAAACAGTGGAAATTCAATAACAATGCACCTAGAATCAAAAACCAAGGACAATTGGTGGTCCCTTGAGGAAAAAGCACAGAAATTGAAAACAGAACATCCTAACCCCTGGCTCATTTAGAGAACCTCATTAAGTAATTGAAATTTAAAGAGTGGCATAAACAAGGCTCCTCAAATTTAAGCATCAAACGTATAATAGCATCATCTGAGCATTAACCCGAAGTTCAAACTAAAAAAGTCACAATAACTGGCGTGCCTGCGAATTATAGAATATTGTTAAGAGGTGTTTCTCGGTCATGACAGGTAAGCATATTTTTTACCCAACTAAACCACTCCTATATACAAAGTTCCATTGTGAGGAAACTCACGCT
Organism: Viscum album; assembly: GCA_963277665.1. Lineage (NCBI taxonomy): Eukaryota > Viridiplantae > Streptophyta > Magnoliopsida > Santalales > Viscaceae > Viscum > Viscum album. The sequence continues at coordinate 1,026,474,258 of OY728141.1, read as the reverse complement.
TTTAGAAAACTAAAAACAAGTGGGCGATTGTGCACGGATCACATTTTCAGGAAAATATTTTCCACGCAACGAAACAAGCCCAAGCGTCAATCCATCCGTTACATCTCTCGATTTCAATCACCAATAGACTAGTGCAACAATACGGTCTGGACTATTATGACTCGTTAGGAACATAGAGGATCTGAAAACAGCAACCATTTCCTGAGGATTTCCCCGTCATGAAACAGATTTCAATGAACAAGAAACACTTACGGGAATTCCTGGGAGAGGAACGTGGAAGGGAGATTTGGAAACCCGGCGAAGAGAGCTTCTTGAGATCTGTATGGAGAGCAGGCAACGACGAGGGGCCGTCGGAAGGCGATGGAGAGAGAAGTGACGCGGACGCAATTGAAGAAGCCATGGAATTCAGCAGCCTTGCCCGGAGAACTGAAGAGAAGGTCTAGAAATCGGGGAGTCGTTGAGAAATGGGCGCGGGGGTTGGTGAAGTTGGAGGCTTGCAGAGCAACGCATACCCACCTACTGCGTCGGAGCTCGTAATTCTCTTCCGCTGATATTCCCTAAAACGGCAACGTTTTGGGTAGGAGAAAACGCCATTTTCTGCCATTGCCATCTTTGAAGATGGGGTATGTATAAATGAGAAATTTACACGTAATTAATATTATTTGATCAATTTATTATATATCTAAAATTGTTATGAAATGACCCCTTGGTTCTAACAAACCTCTTCATATGCTAACTTTGGTTTCTCTAATCTTTGGAATTCCAACCCTTATGATTATATGTGATGAGGATTAATTTTAACCGTTTGATCATATCATACATAATCTATATATAGTCATTTGTTAATGAAATAGGTAAACTTTTTGGTCTTTACATTGTATTTCATATGCTTCTTGTTTTTATCTTATATTTATATTTCCATTTGTCGCAATCATCATCATACAAATATTCGATGCACGTTTTGTCACCGATACGCATCACTTACGATCAATCATTTATTCCCGATTTTGAAATTTCTCATGGTTTCAATCAACATTCGATCAATTTCACGATGCTTTATTAGCACGATCGTCTTCTCCGTATTATGCATTATGAAGACACTATCATCAATGTAAGATAATTCTTACATGAAAAAGTTATGTCTCATCTTTTTCCAGACACCCTTCTTTTAACATGCATCAATGTCTGCACATTAACTCCACTCATTTGAAGAGTTATATCAACATGAGACTTGTTTTTTATATCATATTTACCCCCTTAATAAATTTGAAAATAATATATGATTTTCTTAATCTTTTACTGCGGGAAAAGTAATGAGCTCTTGAAGAGCTATGATGATTCACGACTACCAAAATTATAATTCATTCAATGAAGTGAATGTGATTGGTTAATAACTCATGTAGTCAATGTTGAGACAAACATCATTCATCAAATAAAAGAATGAAACAATGTCACCCAAAGTGGTTGAATGATGAACATCACGTACTTGCCATACGTTGAAGTGCTCAAGTAAATTTTATTAATCATGTAATGAAAATGATGACGACGCAATAAAATTTAACATCTCCTATTTCTTTGTGCATCGTGAAGGTGTCAAACTTGATTTTGATGTTTAAAAAATCACAATGAAGATGATATTTATTTTATTAAAATGCATCCCCCGAAGTAGGATGAAAACACTAAATTGGATATTCATGCCATTGTCTTGAAGATACTATAAAACCCGAACAAATAATTTTTTTTTGTTCCCTGAAGTGAATGAGAATATTTATTGAAAAATATTTTTTTTATTTCCCGAAGTGAATGTAAACATACATTATTTTATTTTAAATCAAGTTTGATGTGAAAATGATGTTTTGTGAATGATCATTGTGTTGTATTTGTTTATAACAAATAATAACACTACCACATAAACAGTTTTACGCACCACCACCCTTTAACATCGTTAAAAAAAATGTTGATAAAGGGGTACATTTATCATTGTTTTTTTAGCATTGTTAAAGAGATCTCATTTATCAGCGTTTTTTTAGTAGCGCTGATAAAGGAGGGTTTTTATCAACGTTTTTTTACTAGCGCCGATAAAGTGTATATTTCAAAAATATATATTTCATTAAAAACAATATATTAATACCGAAACAGGTTGGGGACTAACCTCTATTAAAAAAGAAAAAGAAAAACATGAATCCCTCTTCAACTGGGTTAAGGGAGAACCCATTACAAACCCGAAGGCCATAAGCATGCAACTTAAGATTTGAATGGCAAGAGCCCAACGGTACAACGCCCGTCACAACTAAACTCAAAAAACATGTCCAAACTGGCATTGACAGACCCAACACCACTCCAAAATCACCGCAGCATTGTACCGCAGGCAGACCCGCCGCGCCGTAGCCAGATCTGTCCCGCCATCAAGGCCACCGGCGGTCGAAGCCTCGCAGGACCCATCGTCAACTTCACCATCCACCGCCAAAGCCCAAGTCCACACCACCACACCTCTTTCAGTCGGCTGAAACCCCCAAGGAACATCCGTCCCCCTAAACACGCACCCTCGCCAATCATTACGACTCCCCTCGAAGCCACAAGGAACACCGCGAACATCACCACCGACCACCCTGTCAAGCCTCCATCGCCGTACGAAGCAATCCCGCAGTCGCCACACAAGGGCATGGAACCGTCACCTGCATGGACATCTTCCAGCACCATAACTCGCCATCAATTGTTGAACGATGACACGAAAGTCATCACCCCTCCCTGCGCTGTCACCATGACCACGAATCCACCACCATTCCGACCAGATCTAGTCGGAAACAATAGATCTAGACCAGATTTGACATGTACTCAACCACCGTTCGAGCGAATGCAAGCCGAGTGCAACATTGGTGTCACCCCCAGATCTGGAATGCCGCGTGACCGATGCCCACCACCGACATGAGAACCGAACTCCACTGAGAGAGGGAACTAGATCCAGAGCCGCTTGAGCCGAGAACATCTGTCGTTGAAGAAGGGAACTCGACCGCAGTGCCACTCGAACCCTAGTCGGAGCGCTCCCAAGAGCAGAGAGCTCCCAAGAGCATAAAATATCATCATATATTAATATACAAATATAAATACATTGATATAAATATATTGATATAAATACAATATATATATTTTAAATATGTTTTAGATAAGGTAAATAAACATTTACACTTGATATATAAGATATTTAGTAAAAATTACTTATAAAATAATTTAAAAAATATTTTTAATTAATAATCAACTAATGATTATCGAGTAATAGTCATTTAATAACATTTTAAAAATAAAAATAAAATCAAAAAATTAATAAAAGATCTAAAATAAGTTGAAAACGTAACTCAAACTTCAAACGACCATAACTTCCGATCTGGGTGTCTGTTTGGACTCTACCACATATCAAATCGAAATTTACGATGATTCCTACATGGTGGAGGGCCAGTGACAAGCTCATGGAGCTCAAGTCACATTTTTTTTACCCCCCAAAGGCCCAGAAGGTCTTCAAAACAGAGTTTTTAGTCTACATATCCAATTTGTTTAACATTCAATGAAATTTTAGCCTCATTTAAGGGGGTCTTTTTGCCCTTTTTTAGTGGGGACTGAATTTATTACCAAACATTACATTCATATTGATATAATGGCTTTGAAATTTTATCGTTTTTTATAATGTACTGTTTTTTATAATTAAATATATAACAATATATACATATTTTTTTTATATTCACACATAAAAATTTAATTTTATAAATAAATAATTAAACATATTTACATATAAAATATATTTCACAATATACAAGCCTTATCTAAATAAAAATTATTATCCATTTTATTTAAAATACAAATGTATGAATATTTACATACCTATACAATTAATATATATATATAATGTTTATATATATATATATATATATATAATGTTTATATATATATATATATATTTGTGTGTGTATTGGCAAACATATATATATATATTTCTATATATTGTAATATATGTATATAAATATTAACATAAAATATATGTAAATATAAACATGTATAATTATATTTATAGATGCACACACATATATAAATATATACATGTATGTATTTATAAACGCACACACACAAAACATATTTTATATATGTATTTAAATAAATATATATAAATATATGTATAAAAAATGTAACGAAATATATATAAATATATAGATATATCATAAAATATAAAAGAAAACAACATAGGTGGGAGGAAAAGGTGCGGGGGTATAAAAGGGAGGTCTCAGGTTCGAAACCCAGCAAAGGCAGGGGCGCATGCGTTGGTGAAACGGGTCTAGCGCTGTTAAAGGAGGGGGGGTTTCCTAGCACTATTAAAGGGGTGGAGGGGGATCAAGCGGTGTTAAAATGGGGTGGGTCTACCCTCCGATTTGTAGTTTTTATTATTTTTTTTTGACTTTTATCAGCGCTTTTAAAAAAGGATGATAAAAGAGGTCTTTTACCAACGCTAAAAAAAGCACTGATAAAGGACATACTTATCAATGTTTTTTTAGCGATGTTAAAAGCATTGATAAAAGAGGTCTTTATCAGCGTTTTTTTAGCACTGATAAATAAGACCCCCCTTTTAATAGCGCTTCGATTATCAGTGCTTTTTTAGCACTGCAAATGCCCTTTTTGCGTGTTTTTAAAGGCCATATCTGCAGTGGTGTAATAATAATATAACCTCCGGAAGTGGTTTGACGACAATAAACATTTAAAGAGATTAATGAATTTTAATAATGAATATAAAATAATGCATCCCTAAAGAATGATGTGAAAATAATGACTTTTGACATTATATTAAAAGATATATTCGTTTATCGATTATTGATCTCAGAACAACAATATCAAGGGGATAATTAATTAATGGTTTCGAAAAAGTGAATATATTCCTACATGGATGTATAAATTCTTAATGCTTTCTTATATCTAAAGTCTTGATGAGATATATCAATGGTATTATTGAAAATGAATACCATATAGAGACATTGGATAAAAGAGGTGTCTCGATATCTAACAAGCATTCATAACAAGTGATTATAAAGAATTTGTTATGTACACCAAATTAATAATGGTAAACCAGAAGTTTATTGATCTTAATGATTTAAATATATGAAATGACGGTTTAGGTCATCCAAGATCAATCACAATGAAAGATATTGATTCAAGTATGCATGAATATCAATTTGTTGACAATATAGTAGACTTCCATCATGGGGAGAAGGATGAATTTATTTAATGGATATATGCCTACTAAATTATCAAAGAATTCATTTGCATTAAGTTATTATGAATGCCCCCTGTATAATAATTTACCACGTGCTACCAATTATTAAGGTACCTATTATTGAGGTAAATTATTTATATCATTAATAGTTTTTTTGAAATGAATTTCACATATATTTATGAGGAACAAATTTTGAAGTATATACGGAAGTGCCCACCTACCATGTGATCCATTTAAACACCATATGAAAGATGCATCTACTAAATGATCATGTGCATCATTAGCTGCCAGTGAGTATACATTGCATGATATGCATACTGATTAAAATAAATACTAAGCATCAAAATGGCCCTGCAGAACCATTGAAAAGATGCTCACAATACGAATGTAAAGTGTAAAAAATCAATAATCTGATTATACACACCAGAAGTGTGGTTGAATTGATTATAAAAAATTATTGTTCATCATGAGTAGAAATCAATAAATATATTTTCCCTTAATGATGAAAATGAACATATCGAAAACATTATATCTTTTTAGATATTGTCCTTGAAGTGACACCAGTACCAGAAAAATTATGAGATCTCATTCAATGTTGCAGATAATATATTCTAATTTTTAAATGCTTTCAAAACTTACCAACAACAATGGATTTTGATAGATATTAACATCATAATAATTGGGTAAGAGTATTAAAGAAACCTATGATATGTTCAATATATAAAGTTTTAGATTGATCATCCAAACCACAAAGACTATTTAATACTTATGAGATACTGTAAGAAATATTCTTCCTTATAAATTTGGATATTTGGATTATGTACAATTGATGTTGCCATTGTTTATCTATGTGATAACTATGAATCTATGAAGGGTTCAAAATTCCTGAAGCATATTTCATGTATCAATCTCAAGATATATTTGTATAAAGAAGAATGTACAATTTATCCTATCATCACATGGTTTATATAAATTGATGTTTTTAATTAATCTATATGTTTGAGATAACATCAAAACCCCTGAAGAGTTTATAAAATCATTGGAATGTTTGATGACATAATTACAAAGAATATCCATGTATTTTGAATCAATCATCCTGAAGATGAAATATTAATATTTGGAATGATTTTACCCTCAATGAGTAATTAAATCTTTTACTTCCAAGAGTGATATATGTCATACATGAGAAAATAATGAAGAAATTACTTATCCAATAAGGATTAAATATAAATGCACACTTTATTTATCCTTGAAGGATATGTATATAATGACCCAATATTTTCATACATAAATATCACATCTTTTTAGATGAATATTCAATACATTTCATAAACACCCACCCAAGGACCGTAATAGTTTAGTGTCTTTTGAGACTATAAACACAATCTTCTTATTTCATAAAAGATCTTCAACATCTCCCACAAAGATCTTCTCACATATTACTCCTTTGAGGCATACCCTACCTAAACATTTCTTTATAACATGGGGAAGGAAACATAAGAAAGTGTGAGATTAGATTCTCAATAAGGGTAACCATAGGAGATATCAATCTATGATCATATGAAATAATAAGACAATCAAAAAGGTATGTGATCATGAACATAACTTATGAAGTTCATACCCAACCTATCATAGACCATTAATAAGATTCATGACATAAAACTTTATCATTTTAGAATGTATGGTCCATAAGAGTGAAAAATAATCATAAATCAATCATGAATCATAAGCTCATGTCATAAAAGTATGGCACTATTATAAATATAGAAAACCATTTCATATGTCAAGGTTAAATACCAAGACCATCAACACAGTGGATCATGATTTATCACATGTTTCCCATTGTGGATCAGGACACACTTGTTTCCTATAGTGGATCATGACTCACCTATTTCCCATAATAGATCAAGCCCATCAACTTGTTTCCCATTGTTATCTCATGATATATAAAGCTTTACCAATGCATTGGAGGGGGATATAGGTCCCACCCATCTTTGGTTATAACGTAAACATCATCCTTGGTTATAACGTAACCACAGTACTTAGTTATAATGTAGCCACCCTCACATAATGAAAATCATACATATATGTGCCACAAGATCATAAAACATTCATTATATCATGAACCATGAAAAGAAATGGGTTTCATAAATATTTCATCATAACATAACCTGTATAAAAAAACATATTTCATAATCATTTCATCATTTCATCAAATCATAACTTATGGAAAAAGAAGTAGGTTTTATAAGAATTTTATCATAGTATAACCCATGAAAAAAGAAGCAGGTTTCATAATAATTTTTTCAAGGTATAACCAGTGGAAGAGAAATGGGTTTTGTAAAAATATTTTCATCATAAACATAAACCATTTAGAGAAATAATAAGAATGATATCCTTGGATTATATACCCAGTAAAGAATAAGTAGCGTTAAAGGATGTTATCTTATATGGAAAATTCTTTTGAAAGATTACTTGGAATATTTCTTAAGAAAAATAAATTTTCTTTGAAAATAAAATTTTAAAACTAAAAATTCATAAAATATTTTGGAAATAATTTTATTTGAAAATATACTTTAAAACTTATAAATTAATATTTAAAAATCATTTAAAATATTTATTGATGAATATATCCTTTCCGCTTTAAAAAAACGTTTTTAAACAAAAAACATTTTGAAAATACTTTTATTTGAAAATATACTTGAAAAATTATAAAGGAAGATTAAAATTAAATAATGGTTATGATGGTGGTAAATTCTATCCATGCCATACATGTTAAAACAAATATTTCATTCACATCTTCGGTAAAAGCCAAATGGGAATTGTTTGGAAAACGACATAAAGATTCATTTCAAAACATTTTGTAAAAAAAATCCAAACATGGATAAAAATGTATTTAATAAATTATTTGAATAATTAAAAAAATTAAAACATTTTTATAAATCATGGTTTTGGAAGAAAAAGGTTTTTGACTAAAGAGAGAAATAGAGACATTTTTTCTTAAAAACATTCTTTTGAACTCCTGAGTACATAAAGAGAGTAAAATAAAGGGAAAAAAATATATTCTCATGAAATAAAAATAGGATAAGAAAATTCATGATTTTCTTGAGATATTTATCATAATATTTCATCATTATAAGCATAACTATAAACAATCCTGATAAACGATGAATTGTAACATAAAACTCTTACCACTTTGGTAACTTTGAATTATAATATCCATAAAAGAACAACATAAAATGAAAATTAGAATATCATGAAAATAAATATATTCATGATATAACATGTCAAAGTGGAAACAATATATACATCTCATAGAATAATATAGGTGCATAACATAACTTATGTCCCAATAAAGGCAATTTGAGACAAAAAAACCCTTACTACTTTGGTAACCTGTAAACCCCATGAAAGAGAGATCCTAAAATGGATACATAAATCCCAATAAATTTAATTATAAGCATCATAAAATAAATTTATGGGCAGTATATATACCACATAAAAGAAACACATGGTGAATACAACTTGTGTCTCAGAGAAAAGTAAAAGTGAGACGAAAATCCCTTACCATAAGTCTCAACTTCATACACGTTCGAACCTATTGTATAATAAATATAAGTTTATTATAAACCTATTATATAACCACACACACACACACACATATATATATATATCATATCATATATGATTTACTTATGACCCTTTTTTACTCTTTTATTAACAATTCCATGTTAAAGTCACGTTTTGAGTAATAACTACTTTTGTTTTTCATGTATGTTTTGATTTTTTATTTTTGGTCATGTTAATATGATCATGGTTAAATCATATAAATAGTTTTAAACATGATATAAATATAATATATATTCAGCATACATTTATTTATAGTGTTCCATAAAATTTAGAGATAGAAAATGAAATACACCGTTCATGGAGATGGTAGACCGTACGTACGCATGAACGTTTTTTCCATTTTCCAAAAAGAAATAAAGAAATAAAATTAAATAATATATTACCATCATAAAATAATTTTTATTTCATATATATCACTTATTCTCATTAAACTCATCCTTATTACCTTCCATTTAAAGCTTGAATGAATCACATCACTTTGTGAGGCGGTAGTCCGCCGTACACATGAACAACGTTATCATATTATCACAGAATGAAAAGTGAGAAACATGTGATATCATGATTAATAAATCATAATAATGTCATAAATATCATTTATAAACAATAAATCCATCATTATATATAGTCTTGAGAGGTGGTGATGGAAAACAAATGACATCGGTTCACAAGACGACAATTCATCGTACACATGAATGATGATTTCGTAACCCATTTGATGGAAGAGGAGAATGATTTAGGTTATGAAATTAACATAATAACATAAAATTATATTTAATATATCTAGGTTATTATATAGTCATGTTTTAATAATAATTGAAGGATGTATATGAAGAAATAAAATAAAACGCTTGATTAAGGACGTTACCTCTTCTTCAGACAACTTCTTTTGGTTTGTACCAAAAAATTATTATGTTAGATTTATGACCAAAATAATCCTTATAGGATGATATTATGTAATTAAGGAAGTTATTTGGTGTTGGATAATTTTTGGTTCATTTTTAACCCTTACCGTTTTAGTTTAACCCCCAGGTAAACCCATTTATACCTTAACTACGATAAATAATATATTTTTGTTTCTACTATTTATTATGGTAAAAAATGAAGTTGAAATTATTATATAATATAAATTATTTTGATTCAAAATATATAATAAATTTTTAAAAATTCCATTTATATAAGTGGAAATATTTAATTTAAAATTAATCCTATAGACGTGATGAGAAAACGAGTTTCTGAAGTGAAAATGTTCAAAAGTTTGAAAAGTTTTTATATAAAAATTAAATATGAAATTGATTATACTGAACTAAATTGGATTAATATATATATAATTTAAATAATTTTATCTTTAAAACCATCTTAAAAAATTATGTATTTTTTAAATGCTTTAAAAGAAATGATAATTCTTAATAAAAACCAGTATTTTTCACTATTCATCAAAAAATTTATCTTCTCAAAAAATTATCAAAAATTCACCTTAAGATAATTTTGACATGATGATGTCAAAAATTAATTTTATTTTTCAAATAAATTTTCTAAAATTTTCAAAAATCATTTTTAAAATAAGCTAGCAAAAGGCGACAAAACCGCTTTTTAGAAAAATATAGTTTTAAGCGTAGAATTGGTTTTATTATCATCACTTGTATAGAAAACACATAAGATGAATGTTAAAAATTTTATTGAACATATAATATATAAATCTCATTAAAATAATTCACCAAAATTTATTTGTTAAATTTATTAATATAAAACACATTTATGTGCATAAAAATAGTTTTTTTAGAAAAAGATCTCCTTTATTTTCAAATAGTTTTTATTTTAATTTCTAATTAGTTGGTAATCAAATAAATATTTTTATATACATATTTAAACCATATATTTTCATAATTTAGTTAATATTATTCATACCCTCAATTCCAATGGATAAGTGATAACTATCATATTAAATAATACTATTTTAATAGTATGCAACATTTTGTTTAAACTCAGTGTTGCATGTAACGCAAGCTAAAATTGGTGTTTCATGTAATGCAAGCCAAACTCAGTGTTTCATATAATGAAAACTAAACTTAGTGTTGTGTATAATGAAAAATATCAAAAATATCAAATTAATTTGAAAAAAAATATTTCACAAATTCTTGGGGTGTTACATTATACCCCCTTAAATAGATTGCATCCTCACAATTTGAACTTGTGCTAGGTAAGCAAGGGTTTAACATTTGAAAATCCCATTGTGGGAAACCCACATCGTAGAATAGGTTAATAAAAATTACTCTTGAAAAGATATAAAGGGATGTGAGAAGGTCATCGAGAATAACTCTTACTAGGTTTCTAAATAAGAGACCATAGGCGAGAAATGAAAACATTAACATAAAAGAGAAAAATGACACCCAAATACTAATGGAGAGTGATAAAGAACATGACCATGAGAAATTTAATGACCAAAAATCCATAAACCAAATAGGTTTGAAAAAGGTCACTGATATCATAAAAAATGATAATAGTAGGACAATATTTTATTTCAATATATTTTCCTAATGTTGGGAAATTTTCATGAGAAGACATACTTACTTGGTTTCATTCTATTTCATAAGAACAATCTCATCCTTTAGCTACAATTCGATCAATTTACACTTAATATCTTACTCTAAGAGATGATTTTTTCATATCTGAAGCACTAAATAAGATCCATAAAAGAATGAAAATTCATTCCTTCTATCTCTTGCTATTATAAAAAATAAAATGGTTAAAAAAAGTTATGCATAAATCTTCATATGGTGAAATAATACATTAATCTCTAAAACCTCATCCAAATTTATACTCAAACCATTCCATAAATAGTTAACCTTATGACTCTTCCAAACTTTAAAAAATTATAACAAAGGTCACTAAGTTTACCAAAATCAACTTAACATTAATCCCCCAAATATCATTAAGTATCTCTTAATGGCCACATACCAAATATGTGAATACCTTGATCATGTATTCTCTCGAAGCATGGTAATCACTATAATTACCATAAAAACTTAATGAAAACATACATTCTTCCTCATTACTTAAATAAAACCATATATTATTGAATATATTCTATAAATCCAATAATGTTGTAAACTCCATCAATGATAACATAAACCACTTTGTACACAAATCAGTAATATGTTCCAAGATTCATACCAATCATCTATTTATCCAAACTAAACACCATTTTATCAACATTAAGAGAATATTAATGGTTATATTCCCTTAATAAAAATATTACATTTCCATTAAAACACTTTTTTAGGTTATCAATGCCATTCAGAATATTTTTGAAAATACTTAACGGAAAACTTATACTAAACAATCCTCATATATTTCATGATTCATATAACATAATTATTTAATTACAATACATAAACACTTCAATCATCCCACTTACTTATCAATCCATTAACTAGGATTCATCATCTAATTCCTTAATACCTCTTTCCTACAATATGAAATATGAACCATGTATTAACATTCATCAAACTCAATTTAATATTTCTTCTCACGTTTAACATAAAAAATACTGTTAGAAAATACCATACCTTTAATATGTCATTTTAATTCTTCTGGTCATAAAAAATATAACTATTAATCATACCTCCTTGCTAATTATCTTCATGATATTTCCCATTAGGACATCAATTTTCATAATTCCTATAATTTCCACACTTTAAACATTTAACCATTTATGATATCTTAGGGAGACCATTATTATCATCCATTTAATTAACCAATATTTTCATTTTTACTTTATAATTACTTTATTTGTGTCCTTTTACACACTCAAAACATCTTTCCATTCTTATAATACATCCACTTGGGTGCTTCTTCCCATATTCTTGACATATAGGAAACTAAATCTTCTTTCCTCTATGGTCTCCACCACCTGAACTCTCAATGAACTCCATCATTTTATTCTTTGGTGAGTTTGAGAGTTTATTAAGGTGTAAGTTGTTAATCATATGTCATCATAACTGATTATAAATAATCACAATATACTTCACTCTAATTATCATACCATTTGGTTTCTTATCAACACATTATCTATCACATTTAACACTGATCTCATTTCTTTTAGTTCTTTCCATTGACAAAAAAACATAGTGTTAACAACAATAATCATATTGGGAAACCACATAATCATGGAAATCACTTATAGGATGTCTAAATCACGACACATTATTTTTAATCTATGACACCTAAGGTTTATCCTAGTTCATTCATAATCATTATCTATTTAAATCATCAATGATGGTTTGTAAATAGTTTTTAAATTTCCAAAACATATCCCCCGAGTGTGTCAAACTAGGTGTATAGAAAGGACCATTTTCATACACCAGATGATGATCTATTCTAACTAAATGCACACTTTTTAGAGTTATTACCCCTAGGTACCTATGTGTGAGATCCACATCCACTTGTAGTATCCAAATAGGAATGTAATTACTTGGAAACCACTCACTCTATCCTTTACCAAAATTTTAGGACATTTTCCCATACTTTAACTCATCCTTAGACTTATAATTATACATATCCTTAGATATATCACTAATTTTTTCTCATCTTAGGTTCCAAAGTTTAACTAAACCTATACTATGATACCAACTATAGCGACCCGGGCTTTTCATACATAAATATCACATCTTTTTAGATGAATATTCAATATATTTCATAAAAACATGACAAAGAACCATAATAGTTTAGTTTATTTGGAGACTAGGCACATAATATTCTTATTTTTTTGAAATATCTTCAATATATACTACAAATATTTTCTCATATAGTACTCCTCTTAGACATACCATACCTAAACCTTTATTCATAACCGGGGGAAGGAAACATAATAAAGGGTGAGATCAGATGATCAGTAAGGGTAAACATAGGAGATATAAATATATTATCATATGAAAGAACACGATAAGAATAAGGGTATGTTATCATAAACATAACTTAAAAAGTTTATAACCAACCTATCAGAGATCATAAACATGAGTCATGTTATAAAACTTTATCATTTCAGAAAACATGGTCCATAAGAGTTAGAAATAATCATAAATAATTCATGAACCATAATATCATGTCATAAAAGTGTGGTTCCATAATAAATATAGAAAACCATATCACATGTTAAGGTTAACTACCAAGAACATCAATATAGTAGATTAAGAATTATCACCGATTTCCTATTGTGGATCAGGATGCACCTGCTTCCCATAACAGATTAGAGCTCACATATTTCCCATAGTGGATTAATCCCATCGACTTGTTTCCCATTGGTATCTCATGAGATATAAAGATTTAACCAACGCATTGGATTAAGATATAAGTTTAATCCCTATTTGGTTATAACATGACCACCGTTCTTAGTTATAACATAACCACCATCCTTGGTTATAATGTAACCACCATCACATAATGAAAATCATACATATGTATGCCATAAGATCATAAAGCATTCATCATATTAGAAAAATTAAAAATAAATGGGTTTCATAAAAATTTCATAATAACAAAACCTATAGAAATTAAATAGGTTTTATAATCATTTCTTCATTTAATCAAAGCATAACCTGTGGGAAAAGAAGCAAGTTTCATAATAATTTTATCATGGTATAACCCATGAAAAAAATAAGAGAGTTTCATAATAATTATATCATGTTATAACCTATGGAAGAGAAATGGATTTCATAAGAATCTTATCATCATAAACATAAACTACCCAGATAAAGAATAAAAATGGTATACTTGGATCATATCCCTAGTAAAACATAAGTAGCATCAAAGGATGTAATATTAGATGGAAAATGATTTTGAAAGATCACTTGGAACATTTCTTAATAAAAATAACTTTTCTTTGAAAATCAATTTTTAAAACTAAAAATTTATAAAATATTTTTGGAATATTTTTCTTTGAAAATAACCTTGAAAACTTATAAAGGGAGCTTTAAAAACCATTTAAAACATTTCTTGAGGAAAATATCCTTTCATATTTGAAAATCAATTTTTAAAATATAAAATATTTTGAAAATACTTTTACTTAAAAATAAACTTGAAAACTTATAAAATAATCTTCAAAGAAAATAATGGTCATGATGGTGGGAAATTCCATTCATACCATATACATTAAAACAAATACACCTTTCACATTTTCAGTAAAATCCAAACGAGAATTGTTTGGAAAACGATATGAAGATTCCTTTCAAAAAAATTTGTAAAAAAAAGTCAAACACAGGTTAAAATATATTTAATAAATCATTTTTAAGAATTTTAAAAACATTTTTTATTTTTTTAGAAAACATGGTTTTGGAAGAAAAAAGGTTTTCAATTGAAGAGAGAAATAAAGATGATTTTTATTAAAAATATTATTTTAAACTATTGAGTACATAAAGAGAGAAAAATGAAGGTAAAAAATTTATTCTCATGATATAACCAGATAATAATAAAATTCATGAGTTTATTGAGATATATATCATAATATTTCATCATTGGAAGCATAATCATAAACAATTCCAATAAACGATGAGATTGTAACATAAAACTCTTACCACTTTGGTAACTTTTAATCATAATATCCATGAAAGAATAACATTAAATTAAACTTATAATATCATTAAAATAAATATATTTATGATATAAAATGTTAAATGGTAAGTATATACACCTCATAGAATAAGATAATTGCATAACATAATTTATGTCCCAATTAAGGCAATTTGAGACAAAAAACCCCTTAATGCTTTGGTAACCTGTAAACCACATGAAAGAGATATCATAAAATGGATATGTAAATAAAAATAAATTTAAGTAAAATAATAATAAAATAAATTCAAGTGTATTATATGCACCACATAAAATAAACACAAGGTGAATATGGCACGTGTCTCACAGGAAAAATAAAAGTGAGACATAAATCCCCCACCATAAGTCTCAACTTCCTTCGTACATGTTTGAACCTCCTGTATAATAAATATAAATTTATTATAAATCTATTAAAAAACCACATATATATATATAATACCATATATGATATACTTATGACATTTTATTACCTTTTTATTGACAATTCTATGTTAAAGTCAAGTTTCGAGCAATAACTACTTTGTTTTCCATGTACGTTTTGATTTTTTATTTTTGGTACTTTGATCATGGTTCAATAATATAAAAATTTTAACCATCATATAAATATCATATATATTCATTACATAAGTATTTATAGTGATCCATAAAAGTTATAGATAGAAAATGAAATACACCGTTCATGGAGACGATATACCATACGTACACATGAATATTGTTTCCATTTTCCATATGGAAAGAAAGAAATAAAGGTAAATAATATATTATAATTACAGAATAATTTTAAGTCATATATATCACATATTTTCATTATACACATCCCTATTACCATCCATGTAAAGCATGAACTAATCACATCGCTTCGTGAGGCGGTAATCCTCCATACACATGAACGACATTATCGTATTACCACAGAATAAAAAGTAAGAAGGAAAATGTGATATAATGATTTAAAAAGAATAATAATATCATAAATATAATATATAAATAATAAATCCATCAATATATCCATCCTTGAGAGGTGGTGATGGAAAACGAATAACATTGATTCGTGAGGCGGTAGTCCACCGTGCACACAAATGATGATTTCGTAACCCATTTAATAGAAGGGGAGAAGTATTTAGGTTATAAAATTAACATAATAAAAGATTATTATATTTAGTATAATTATTTTTTTATATAATAATGGTTTAATAATAATTTAAGGATGTAGAGGAAGATATAAAATAAAACGCTTGATTTGGGATGCTACCTCTTCTTCGAACAACTTCTTTTGGTTTGCACCAAAAGGATTCTTAGGTTGGAATTTTGAACAAACTAAGAATTATAATATGATATAATTGAATTAAGTAATTTATTTTGGTAGTTATTTTCTGAAACAAATGGTTTTGTAAGTGTAAATTGGAGAGGAGAGGGGGTGGCCTTTTATAAGTGAGGTGAGTGGCTCACTTAAAATTTTTGAAAAGAAAAAGGGGTGCCCTCATTTTTCACATGAAATATGGATAAAAAATGTTAAATTATATAAAATATAATATAAAAGGTCTAAATATGAAATTAAAATGGGGGTTTTATAAGTTTTAGGTCATTTTACCTTTATCTTTTTAGTTTTACCCCCACGTAAACCCATTTTTACCTTAACCATGATAAACATATTTTACTGTTTTTACCATTCATTATGGTCAAAAATAAAGTTGAAATTATTATATAATATAAAATATTATTACTAATAATATTTAATCCATTTTTCAAAATTCCATTCACATAATTTCTAATATTGAATTTAAAATTAATCCCACGGACGCGATGAGAAAACAATTTTCCAATACAAAAAATGTTCAAAAGTTTGAAATTTTTTTATATAAAAATTAAATATAAAATTGATTATAATGAAATAAGTTGGATTAATAGATATATAAATGAAATAATTTTACCTTTAAAACCATATTAAAACAATTTTTAAGTTTTTAAATTCTTAATAAAAATTAGTATTTTTTACTATTTATCAAAGAATTTATCTTCTCATAAAATTCTCAAAAATTAACCCTAAGATAAATTTGAAATATTGATTTTAAAAATGAATTTTATTTTTCAAATAAATTTTAAATTTTTTTTAAAAATTAATTTTAAAATAAGTTCTCAAAATGAAAAAAAATTCTTTTTAAAAAAATACTGTTTTAAGCATAAATTTGGTTTTATTCTTATATCTTGTCTAAAAAAACATAAGATTAATGTTAAATATTTTATTGAATATATAATATATAAATTTAATTAAAATAATTCAATAAAAGTTATTTTTTTAATTTATTAAGGTAAAACACATTTGTGTTCATAAAAATAGTTTTTTCAGAAAAAGATTTCCTTTATTTTCATATAGTTTTTATTTTCATTTCTAATTAATTGGTCATCAAAGAAATATTTTTATATACATGTGTAAACAATATATTTTCATAATTTATTTAATCTTATTCATACCCACCATTACAATGGATAGGTGATAACTATCATATTAAATAATAATATTTTAATAGTATGTCATGTTTCATTTAAACTCAGTGTTGCATATAACACAAGATAAAATCAATATTTCATGTAATGAAAACAAAACTCAGTGTTGTGTATAAATGTAAGATAAGCCCAATGTTTCTTATAACTCAAAATATCAAAAATATTAAATTCATTCGAAAAAAATATTTCCCAAAATCTTAGGGTGTTACAATGCATGTACATGTGCATGTGTACCTTGAAAATATCAAGAAATCATATTATAATACAAGGTAATGTTTTTACCTATTAATCGGAATCTAAAGGGTATAAATTATTATTATTAAAAAATTAAAAATTGAATGTTCTGGTTATGAATTGATCATGGACATTTTATGAGTTAAATGATACAATGATGACCATTATGAGAGCCCCTTAGACAAGTTTTTCCCATTAGGTTTTCTTGATTAGGTTTTTAATGATGCAATACTATAGGTACTTGATGTTATTGTAATTTTTTATATAATCAAGGATTTTTACTTATATGGATTTTAATGAGGAAATCATACATTATAACGTATATCCAAGGTGGTTATAAGTTATTATAGATATATGTAATTAATGGCAACTGTTGGCCTCCTCCATGAGTCATAATTTTCAATGAGACCATTCATTATTACCTACGATCTTACTCCCATGTCTCGAATACATAATTAAGTAATAATATTAATTGATGTTCTGAAGACACAATTAAATGACATAATAAGTGTAAGAACCCAAATATTATTTTTAGGTATGGATCTTGATTTTGGGTTGTTTTTTAGGAAAAAGGAAGAAGTGGGGATTTTATGAGTACACACCGTGTACTTCCATGTACACACTGTGTACCCATTAGCCACGCACAACTGTGTTTTGACCATGTAATGAACGAGTACATGGTCGTGTGGTGACCTGAAAGATCGCTTAAGTCATGGGCTGATTGAGGATAATACACAACGTGTAGTTTTAATGAACATGCCATATACTTTTCTTTTTATTTGATATATTGAAAGGGGGTCACGTCTCATATCTAAAAATACCTTCTTATGGGTGTGGTTCATATGGTATCATGACAGAACGATTAACGAACTCTGAACCTCTCCTGATTCTCTGTCCGAGCTCTAATTGTGACACCATCGGGTGTGTTGTAATCCCACCGATGAGTTCTCAAAATCCCTAGATCCTCTCTTCCTAATTCATCCTCTCTTGTGATTTATTCAAGGTTGGGAATTTTCACCTTGTTTTAGATCTATGTCGATTCAAGGGCCAATGTTCAAGTATATCGATCGTACAACATCGAGGTAGGTGGTTTGTGACTTTTGTTGTTTGTCTTGGATTATATATTCTAAAAGTGCTGCATACCCACATTTGGGGTATTGTTTGATTTGGAATTTAACCCAGCTAATTACCTTCTATGGCTTGATTGATTGATAAAGGGTTGTTTCTTATGTGTAAGGTTAGATACCTTGTTTATGGGACACCCCATAGGTGTGTTTCCCCTTTATTGATTGTTTATGATCGTTTGGTACAAAATTCCTATTAGGCTTGCCTTATTTTCCATGACTTGTTTTGTTAGGATGGAGTTACTGATTATATGAAATGACTGTGATATGCATTGTGAATGTTGACCAAGGGGATTGGATTGTGAGAGATTCCCAAAGGGGTTAGACCATGAGATATTCCCATGTGGTCATTTATATTCAATTAAATGAATCTTTGAACCAAGGGTTTAAACTATGAGAGCTTTCCCAAGTGGTCGTTTATAATAGTTGATGCTATGTTATAACAAAGGGGTTAGACCATGAGAGCTTTCCTAGAGGGTTGTTATTTAATTGATTGATGCTGTGTTAGACCAAAGGGGATATACTTTGAGAGATTCCCAGAGGGTCGTTATCTAATAAATTGATGTTATGTTAGACCATAGGGGTTAGACTGTAAGAAATTTACCAAGGGGTCATTTATGAATAATTGAATGATTATGGCATGTCTACCAAGCCAAAACACAAGCTTGGATTCGATCTTACTCAATTGTTTAGATGGTATTATGAGACATATGTTCTGGTTACTTTAAATGGGGGATACACAGCTTAGGATAGACCCCAGGGTTACATGTTTCCATAGATGAATAATAAATGTTAAATTAATTTAATTGAAAACTGTAGGATTGTTTACTCTTGAGTACTTCCTAGTTTATTACTTCATTCTTGCATATTACCTTCTATATTTATTCACTGACATTTAGGCACAGATATTTTGGTGGTTACCTACTGGGATTCTTCTCACACCCTATTTGGGTCATGCTTTTGGACCCAAAAAAATTATATGATTGAAGGTATAGATAAGGGAAAGTACCCTTCTTCATCAGGTACTTGATTGCTATTGGATTTGGAGAGAATGTGACCAAGCTGAGGCTTATGATACTATTGGAGTTTACTTGTTTTTATATAATTTGGTTTCAATATTGTATTTCCATCATTTTGACTTTCTTGGATTCTTTCCTAGATACCTGTGACATGCATCATTTATATATATATATATATGCTCCAGTTGTTTTATTACTATCAGTCTTCTATTGTTTACTTCTATTGTATGGTATTACCACTTCCTCTATTGTTTACTATTTTTTATGCTATGTATACTTTTCCAATGAGGGAATAGTTTTCCCATTATCACACCTTGGCCCTCACTGTTAGTCAATAGCCTCTGGAATTTGGGGAAATGTGCTTGATGTTATGTGACCAACCGGGTTCGAGGCACCTTTGGGTGGCACCTGGATCCAGGACGTTACAAAGTGGTATAAGATGAGTTTTATTTTTTGGATTGTATTACTATTTAGAGACATTATAAGGGGATAGTAAGGAAAATGGAGTTTGGTAATTAGATGTGCTTTGGAGTAGCTACCCCGCGTACAAGGAAAATCCAAATTACCTCGAATTGAATTGTAATTTTTGGATTTTGAACTATTATAGTTGATTCGATTTCACCTTTTGGTGAAACACTTGTTTTGTGCTTTTAATATTGATATCATTGTGGTTATATTTTGTTGCAACCCAATGAGATTAGGGTATGCCATCTCATGAATCATATAGGCACTTGCTAAAGATCACATGTCATGCATTCTCATCATGCCATATAAGGTGCATTAATGATTGCATGATGTTGTGATAGATGTTGTGCTAGATATGCATGTTGTTGTGATAGATGCCATGATAGAATACCTACTATTTTTATTGGGTATTGGTATATGTAAAGTTTCATTGGATGAACGCCAAGATTTGGTCTCTGAGGTGTTATGGTCCCTCTTAGATCAGAATTTAGTGGATCATGTTTGAATTTTAATTGAATTATCTTAAGATATGATATGAATAAGGATTCCAAACTTTGATTCACAAGGATTATGGTCTCTTACAGATCATAACTTGGCATGCCTTGGAAATTTTTTAAGATTTTGAGGTTTTGGAGAATTTTTAGAGGCTTATTGTCAGAAAAACCCAAAAAACACAGTGTGTGATGTTATGAATGTTAGAGTTGGTGGCCTAGAACCAAATACTTTTTACTTTATGATAAACTTGTATTCATGGATTTGAATATTAATAAATACCTTATAACATATTGATTATTATTCTGTGTGAAAATTCATGTGATAATATCCTAAGGATAGTTGTTGCACTAAAGGGTCATAACAGATCCCTACTATGATGAGAACCTGGAAGTGCCATAATATTATTCTTGAATATATGTTCTATGGCTGGATGATGTTATTTGAGGGACACAAATAATACAGGCCATTATGGGTGATTACTCATAAAACTTTAAGGCACCTTCTCATGGTGTGTGCCCTTGGTAATATCCAGGAGGATATCATGAGAACGAGAATCATGAGTAGGAAATCCACATTTCATAATGTCATTGGATGTTCCTATATGTGGATGTGTGTATTGGTCCTTATACTTTAAGATCATTATTAATAAGTATTACAACTCGCACACTTAGATGTATTGACGAAAACTGTGATGACACACTGTTCGCAGCAAGATAGGATATGTTTAGTGCGTCACGAGTAATACTACATTAATAGATAACGTGAGAAAGGATTTTTCCCTTATGTTCCACAAAAAAATTGATATCTCAGGCCCTTTGATGGAATTTATATATCCCAAATAAATCCATGGACGTGGTGAGGAATTATCAAGTTTAATTCCGAGAAATCAAAGAAAGAATAATCAAGCACATGGGTTGATGGCACTAGCATGCAACCCTCTTGATTGGAGATACCAAGACAAAGGGACTAAATCACATGGTAAGCATTCATAAGAGGTGACACATCATTGCGATGTTAACTTATTTCTATATGGGTGCCTTGGCATGTTGCTAGATGCTAATCTTGGACTTTATGTAGGCTCCACCTAATGCCACTAAGAAAGAGGCTTAGAGGGTCACACACTAAGTGTATCCAAGTATCTTAGTTAAATATTCATTTAAAAAGTTGAAAAAAGATTATTCCTGACTGTGGTTTAATAATTATTCAAGGATGCCTAATCACATTTATTTTGACACTAGTTATTCGAGATAATATATTGTGGGTGAAATAATATATTTATTATCGTATAACAAAGTGATATTTATTTAAGAAATAAATAGTCATTATTCAAGGTCTAATAAATGCGGTGGAGGAAATAAAGAAAAATGTAAAAAAAAAGTACACACTGTGTATATTCATATACACGCCATATGGTTTTTCTAAGAATTTATGAGAAATAATATTATTTATTTAATTAAATAATATTAGTTGTAATTCACTGGGCACATGTAAAGTAATAATAGTCAAACACTATTATTAGACATGAGGTCTTACTAAGGATTAAATGAAATAAATAAATACCTATGGGTAATTATTTCATTTCATTATTCTAAGTATTATAAATCCGAATAACATTATTCTCATTAAGCCTATCCATTCTTTGTGGTTGTGCACAATAGATCTGGAGAAAGCTCTCAAGCCAAGAGATAATTCCTTTTCTCTAAGAACGCTCTCAAGTTACGAGTGAGATCCTCCTACACTGAATCAATGAGAGCACTTTATAAGTGGCTCTAAAGGTGATCAAAAGTGGACATTGTAAGCGGAGGATCTTCCATGCTAGCACCCAAAGATCCATTCAACGACATCTAGAGATATGTGGAGCATGTTTAGATCATCGCTAAAGGAAGCATATACTTGGCTTCTGTGAAACAATGATGGATCACATTGGATCATGACCAGAAACATCAATGGAGAGAAAATTACATCAAGGAAATTATTATATTTTAATTAAATTAATTACAACCAACATTTGATGATCCTCTCTATGGTTCTAGGACTTCCCTATTTCCTTTTCATTCTTTTTTCTATTCTGAAGATCCGATGTTTTATCATCATGAAGGATCTCATATTGATCTTTGTTAATGGTAAAATTAAAGTTGGGTACACCCATCCACGCACTTCCGCTGTGCCTAAAACCTACAAGTGGTATAAAAAACATTCATATCATTGATTATAATTATTTAGTTTTTCATTGATGATTTACGCATTTAATAATTTAGTTTTTTCAATTTAAGTTAATCATTTTGTAAATCTGAATCTTGAGATCTATTCCTCATCTTTCATTTCTCGTTCACATTAAAAAAATTATCTTTTTTCTTTTAATTTTTATTAATATAAAACATAGGATCTCATCCAGAGGTTCCAAATGTTCCTGGCCGTACAACACTAGAACACACATCGTGTATTCTGCAGTACACACTGTGTAGTCAAGGTTCAATGCATCGGGATTGGTATGGAAAACCAATCCGTGTGATTGGAGTTTTTCTATGTCTTAATGTGTTGACCAGGAACATGTGGCACATGGTTTCCGGATTACACATCGTGTGACCCACTGGACATGACGTGTAGTCCCTTCAGGTTAGGGTTGGACCATGTACCTCGTACATGGCTTGCCCGATTGGAGACTGTGTAACACGGATACTACACAACCTGTGACCCATTGTACATGCCGTGTACTCTGAAGATTTTCGAAGTACATCTACACATTGTATCCCTGAGTGTGTACTTCAGATGGACAATGAACAATAGTACATGCCATGTAGTAGGAATGATATGCCATATACTCATCAAAATTACTCATATTTATTAAAATTTATTATTATATTATAAAAATCCTTGAGACGTGTACCATGGTGCAGGCATAAAGTTGGGGAACAACACGTGATAGGTGTTTTATATATATGTGTTTAATTTAACATCTGTGTAATGTTCATTTATACTCATTGGGTAGTTATGAACAAGAATTCACTGGGTTTCCTCTAAGGTACAAGTTACATACAAAGATAATTTTAAATGAATTTATTTGGTTAAAATTATGATGGATGAGAATCTCAAGGAAATTCAGAAAAGTGGTTTAAGATAAAAAGATTGATTAATTAAAGTTAATAATTAATTGATTCGAGCATGATTTATCTTAAACAAGAATGATTAAAGAATTGAATTCTAGTTTTATTTATGCATAAATGTCATTGATTGTATGGGTGATCATGAGCTAGACCATGATCTTTATATATGGATAGTTTTTTTTAATTTATTTATTTAAATTAAATTTGTTGGCCTGTGAGCCTTCTCCTTATTAATATGTTGGGCCTGCGTGCCCAAGGTTTCTTTTATGTAAAACCCTGTTTTACCCCTCACTTACGTATGATATAAAAGCATATGTAATGGATGGATCTCCTAAGCTAGTGGAAGTGGCTCAAGTTAGGAGTCAAGGAAAAACCAATCCAAGGAGATACAAAAGTGGACAAGTGGAAAACTGTAAACATGAACCCAAAAGGTTCAAGGTGTTTTATCCCCTAGGTCTTGAGTTAGTTTATCAATCGATAGATAAACTAACCAATAGAATAAGATCATGATCATTACATTTTTTTTAGTTTCATGGTTTATTTATTGTGGGTGTGTTTTCACAATCACACAATTAATGAATTAAACAAGCATGCAATATGAAACTAAAATAAGACCGACTTATGCGTAAATATTATCTTAGACATGGTTAATCACTTAAGTATATCCCAATTAATATTAAAATGTATGTAAGAAAGATAATAAAATGAAAATTTATGTATAAGGATAAAATCCCTCAAGGAAACATTAAGTCAGTATAGCCTTCTATAATCTTGGTTAGAATCGAACCATAGTTCAAAGTACTTGACCAACTCTAGTTGGGGCGCTTTCAATTATCGGGGAATTATAATTCGAGGTTTTGGGTTGAATTGAATTGGTTCAAATCATGGGTTGACTTCCACAATAAGACTCGGTGTGACCAATAAACAAAGGTTGAAGAAATCTAAAATAAAAGGATTTCAGGATTGGGGAGTCCACTCAACAGATCAAGGAACTATGAGATAATGCAGTTTTCATTTGGAATGCCTAACTAAAACCCTTCAAGTTTCTTGACCAACCCTAGTTGGGGTAATACGAAGGGAAATATGGATTCTTTCCACTAGAATATTCAAGAAACAAAATATTCCTAAGTCAATGGTGAGGTCCATTGGATTTCGATAAAATAATGGGAGACTAATAAGTATTAATTTATTTATTTGTCTTGGTTTTATCATGATAAATTACTAAATATTTGATCATCTTAATTTATAGATATGGTAAGAAAAATGACTTCAAACATATCATTGTGAACCATACTCGATAAGGAAAACCTTCTCACCAGCACCAATTTCCAGGAGTGGCAGAGGCGTTTACGCGTCATCCTTCACCACGAGAGGAAATTGTATGTACTGGAAGAGCCTATTCTAGTTTCACCTAGAAATGAGGCAAGTGATGAAGAAATATCTCTCTATATGAAACATCTGGATGATGCCACAAATGTCCAATGTTTCATGCTATCATCCATGTCTAATGAGCTCTTGAAGCAACATGAAAACATGGACGCATATAGCATGATGTCTCATATTAAGGATCTTTATCAAGGGAAGGTGAGATAGGAGAGATATGAGATATCCAATGCTTTTTTCAAAACTAAGCTTGGAGAGTCTGTGCCAGCTGGGCCTCATGTAGTCAATCTTATTGTCTATATTGAATGCCTAAACATCTTAGGGATTAAGTTCCTAGATGAGTTGCGTACAGATCTCATCCTATCATCACTACCCAAGATATTACCTAGATTTATTGTCAACTACAACATGAGAAATAATGATAAGAGTCTATCATAACTTCTGACCTTGATTCTCCAGGTAGATAAGGACATGGGGCGTAACAAACCCATAGTCCTTATGGTGAATAAGAAGAGGAAGGACAAGGAAAAGGGGCCAAGGATTTATAAACGGTCTGAATCCTCCAAGCACTGTCCCTCTAAGAAGGGAAAGATCCAATGGTAGGGAAAGGAATGAGAGGAGGTATGTTTTTCATGTGGCAAGCCATGCCACTGGAAGAGAAACTGCACCCAGAAGTGTGGGGACACTAAAGGTGAATTTGTTATTGAGTGAAATCTTTCAATTTCTACACATTGGGTATTAGATACAACATGTGGGAATCACATATCTATTTAAATGTGAGAACCAATTAGATTTAGAAACATTTCCAGAGGAGAGGTGGATCTTTGAGCTGCCAATAGTGCGAGGATGGATGCATTGTCCATTAGCGATTACCATCTCTCATTGCCAACTATAATTATTTTGGTTTTACATAACTGTTATTATGCACCTAGTGTTACCAAGAACATAATTTTTGTATCATGTTTGGATATGGATGGATTTATTTTCAAGTTTGGAAATAAGTGTTGTTTCTTTTATAAGAACAATGTATGTTATATTATGACACATTTAAATAACGGTTTGTATGTATTAAATTATGAAAACCAAGTGTTGTAAATCGATAACGAAACAAACTTACATGACTCATACAACACCCAGTTTTGGAATCACCATATCAGTCATTTAAATGAGAAGCACTTGAAAAAACTATATTAATATGGTTATTTAGACTCTAATTATCTAAAACCACTTGATAGATTTCATGCCTATTTACAAGGAAATGTGACCAAGCTACCTTTTGGTGGATAAGATGAAAGGGCCATAAAGCTTATAGGATTGGTACACATGGATGTGTGTGGAACTTTTCCAATAGAATCTAGAGGTGGATATTCTTACTTCATTAATTTTATTGATGATTTGAGTAGATATGTCTATATCTACTTAATGAGGTATAAGTTAGATTCCTTGGAGAAATTTAAGGAACTCAATAATGAAGTAGAGAATTTACTTGGTAAGAAGATAATGAAGCTTCGATCAGATTGAGATGGAGAATATATGAACCAAGAGTTCATTAACCTTTAACGGGAGTCTGTTATTCTATCTCAACTCACTCTCCCTTATGCACCACAGTGGAATGGTGTTAGTGGAAGAAGGAATCTCACCTTGTTGGACATGGTGAGGTCAGTGATGAGTCATGCAGATCTTCCATTATCCTTTTGGGGATATGTATTACAAACTAAAACATACACATTAAATCGAGTACCAACTAAGGCAGCAAATAGAATTACCTATGAGTTATGGAATAGAAAGAAACCCATTTTATCGCACACATGTGTATGGGGATGCGAGGTGTTTGTTAAGGACTTCTCAGGCAACAAACTAGCACCCTAGAGAACAAGGTGTATCTTTATAGGATATCCCAAGGAAATGAAAAAATATTAACTATATAACCCTTCAGAAAAGAAAATGACTGTGGCCATACATGTTGTCTTTCTTGAGAGGGAGCACATCCTAAAAAAGGATAGTGGGAGAAAGATTGACTTTGGCGAAGTTGATGCTCAAGATACACAAGAGATGGTATAGGAACAAGTTCCACATGTCCCTATGGAAGAGGTTCCAGAAACACAAGTACTGTATAGAAGCTCAAGATAGGTAAAGGAACCAGAGAGATTTAGTTTCCCAATCACTGATTATGGTGAATCATTATTGTTGGACAATGATGAAACTCTCTCCTACAAGGAAGAAATACAGAGCTCAGAAGCTACAAGATGACTAGAAGCTATGAATTCTAAGATGAATTCTATGTATCAGAACCAAGTCTGGGTTCTGGTTGATGTAAATCCTATTGGATAAAAATGGGTATTCAAGATAAATATGGACATGGAAGTTCAAGTTGGAACCTATAAAGCAAGGCTAGTGTCTAAAGGATTCATAAAACATTAAGGAATTGACTATGATGAAACCTTCTTACTAGTTGCTATGTTTAAATCCATAAGAATCATACTTGACATAGAAGATCACCATGACTACAATATCTGGCATATGGATATTAAAACAACATTCCTTAATGGGAACCTTTAGGAAGATGTCTATATGACACAACAAGAAGGGTTTGTGACACTAGGTAAATCCAAATAGGTTTGCAGGTTATAGAAATCCATTTATAGATTAAAGCAATCATATAGGACATGGAACATTTGATTTGATGAAGACATAAAGGAATTTGGTTTCATAAAGAATGAATGTGAGCCATGTGTTTATAAGAAGTTTAATGGTAATGTGGTTTTTATCCTATTAGTATATGTTGATGACATATTACTTATTGGAAATGATGTACCAGTCTTACAGTCAGTCAAGGACTAGTTGAACAAGTGTTTCTCCATGAAGGACTTAGGTGAAGCAGACTACATTCTAGGAATCAAGATCATTCATGATAGATCCAAGAGGATGATTGGACTAATTCAGGGTATATACATTGATCAGATACTAAATAGATTTAGTATGGAATAATCCAAGAAGGTATTGGTTCCAATATCACATGGCCTACATCTTTCTAAGATAACGTGACCTCTGACACAATAAGAGAAAGATAGTATGAGTAAGATCCCATACTCTTCAGCTATAAGATCCATCATGTATGCCATTTTATATAGTAGGCTTGGTGTTGACTATACACTGAGCATGGTAGGAAGATATTAAGCAGATTTAGGAGAACATCATTGGACTGCTGTTAAGACTATCCTTAAGTATCTGAGAAGAACTAATGATATGTTCCTGGTGTATGTAGGAGACAAGGAGCTTGTTATAAAAGGGTATGCTGATGTTGGTTTTTAGATAGATCAAAATTATATGAATTCACAATCAGTATATGTTTTCCGTCTTAATAGAGGAGCTATGAATTGGAAGAGTTCAAAGAATCCAGTTTTCGCTGATTCTACAGCGGAGTCTGAATATATAGCAACTTTTGATGCAGCCAAGGAAGCATTATGGATTCAGAACTTTGTCCAGGAACTTGATGTGGTGCCTAGCAGTAAATATTTTATCACATTGTATTATGATAATACTGCTGTGGTGGATCTTGCAAAAGAACCAAGTCCGCATCAACGGACAAAGCACATTCTCCGAAAATATCACCTCTTGAGGGATTTCTATCAAAGGGGTGAAGTTTCAGTGAGAAGAGTATCCACATAAGAAAACATGGTAGACCCCATGAATAAATGCTTATCTCAGCAGAAGCATGAATATCATGTGAGACCTAACGAGTTAAAGGTTGTTTGCAGTTGGCTCTAGTCCAAGTGGGAGTCTGTTGGAGTTTGTGGCCTATAACCAACTACTTTTTACTTTATTATAAACTTGTATTCATGGATTTTAATATTAATAAATACCTTATCACATCTTGGTTGTTCTTATATGTGACAATGCATGTGATAATATCTTAAGGATAACTGTTGCACTAAAGGGTCATAGCGGATCCCTGCTATGATGAGAACCCGAAAGTTTCATAACACTATTATTGAATATATGTTATATGGGCGGATGATGTTATTTGAGGGATAAAAATAATACATGCCATTAGTGGTGAAGACTCATAAAAATTTGAGGCACCTTCTCATGGTGTGTGCCCTTGGTAATATCCAGGAGGATATTATGAGAATGAGACCCACCAGTAGGAAATCTACATTTCATAGTGTCATTGGATGTTCTTATCTGTGGATGTGTGTATTGTTTATTATACTTTAAGATTATTATTAATGGGTATTAAAACTAACTCACTTAGATGTATTGACAAAAAATATGAGGATACATTGTTCAAAATGAGGTAGGATATGTTGGGTGCATCACAAGTAACACTGCATTAATAGATAATGTGAGAAAGGATTTGTCCCTTCTATTCCATAACAGAAGTTGATATCTCAGGCCCTTTGATGGAATTGATATAACCCAAATAAATCTATAGTCATGGTTAGTAATAGGAAAGTTCAATTTTGAGAAGTCAAATAAAGAATAATCGAGCACATGGGTTGATGGCACTAGTATGAAACCCGCTTGATTGGAGACATAGAGACAAATGGATTACATTACACGGTAAGCATTTGTAGGATGTGACACTTCATTGCTGCATTAACTTCTTTCTCTATGGGTGCCTTGGCATGTTGCTAAACACTAAACTTGGACTTTAGGCAAGATATACCTAATTCCACTAAGAAATAGGCCTAAAGGGACACACACTAAGTGTATCCAAGTATCTCAGTTAAATATTTATTTAACAATTTGAATAAATATTATTCCCAACTATGGTTTAATAATTATTCAAGGATGCTTGATCACATTTATTTTGACACTAGTTATTCATGATAATATATTGTGGGAGAAATAATATACTTATTAGTGAATAATGTAGGTATATTTATTTAAGAAATAAATAGTCATTATTCAAGATCTAATAAATGCGGTGGAGGAAATAAAGGAAAATGGAAAAACAAAAGTACATGTTGTGTATATTTGCAACACCTCGAGCTTCCACGATACACTTCTCTTTCAATAATGCAATAGCTTGCATTGTACGCAAGTTCGAGTTCTAACACACCGCGACTAATCAAAGTAGCCGTTATGAATAGTAATACCCACTTTTTAAAATTATAAAAATTTTATATTTCAAAATGGACTTCATTTTTGTATTCGTAATATCGAAATTATCCTAAGTTGAATTTTTTGTAACTTTCTGAGAACTTCTAATTTTTTATGAATAGTGAAAAATACTTAAAACAACTTTTTTAATCAAAATAATTTATAGTGATAAATTATACTATTTAGTGGTTTTAAAGTATAATTATAATATATTTTTACCATTTTATCCAATGGTGGTCATTATAATTAATTTAACATTGAAACTGGACATGAACAATTGTCAATCTTTTGATATATATTGTTTCTTAAAAACACGCTATTTGTTGTGACAATGAGAATTAATTATAAAATTAATTAATGCAACTTATATGTTTGAAATTTTGTAAAATATACATCATTTTTGAATTTGGAATATCAATTATATCTTAGGGTGAAATTTTGGCGTTGTTCTGAAAAACTTCAATTTTTGATGAATAGTGAAACCACTAAGTGGTAGTTAAAAAACTGATTTTTCGTTTAAAT
The DNA here is from genome assembly GCA_963277665.1 of Viscum album. Taxonomy (NCBI): domain Eukaryota; kingdom Viridiplantae; phylum Streptophyta; class Magnoliopsida; order Santalales; family Viscaceae; genus Viscum; species Viscum album. The sequence continues at coordinate 1,026,442,820 of OY728141.1, read as the reverse complement.
GAAACATTACCACTTCTGTGTTTTGATTTTCAAAAATCCGACATACATGGTTATCATTAGGAAGTAAAATGTGGTTCAATGGGATAAAAATAATTTTTGGTGAATAGTAACTTTTAAGTTTAATTAATCACGATTAAAGGTAATTAGTGAAATTTAAGGTAAAAATGGTATTATAAAAATATGAAAATACTTTTACACTTGTCCTACCCCTATTGGATGAGTCATGTCCAACCAATACAATCAATGGGTCAACTTGGGGACCCCATGGAGCCACTTTGGTAGGAAAATGACATTAAAATCTTTTTATTTAAAGTTAAAACAAAAATGTCACAAACATAAGTTGTTTTACTAAAACAATTTTTAAATGGGGTTATACAAGTCATATTTTTGAATATAAATATTCATTATAAATATAAAAATATTTCCTACATCATGATATTTTTTTATAATTTTTAAACATTAAATAAATTAAATTATTTATGACACCATGATGATGCAGCGATTACCTCATTAATTAACGATTTAAATAAAATGAAAAGATAATGTAAAATCTAAGACTTACACTTGTAAAAAACCTATTGGATGAGTATATTTCTAACCCTTATCACCTTACCCTATAAAATATAAGTGTGGGACCTTTAGAATCCGAAAAGGCATTTCATAATAATGTAACATTTCAATCTTTCCAAGAGTGCCCCTCCTCTCCTCTTATAAAAGGCCCCCACCACTCCCACCTTATTCACACCTTCAAGCCATTTGGCTCAGCCAACCTCTGCCCAAATACTCTCCCAAATTCCATCTCTTACTCCTAGAAGCCTCACTTTGGGCAGAACTCTTCCCAAGGAAGCCTTTGGCTCAAATCAAAAAGAGTTACCCGATTTTAAGGTAATGTCTTCTCTTATGTTATTTTGTTTTATTTTGCTTCTCCAACCTCCTAAACTCTTTTTATTAATTTCTTTTGTAAAAACACCATTATACTAAATATACTAGGATGTTTTTATAAGAAGTATTCGAGCTACACTTACACACACCTACATCTAATGGTTGAAGAACATACTGTTTCTGTGGATGGCGAATTTCTGCCTCACAAAACGATGATTGTTCAACACTCATATAACACCTTCAAAGGTGACCATTAAGATGTCACTATATTTATATATGATATATAATATTTTTATGTTTTACTTAAGCTTCTGTATTTTTCATTTATGACATACCTTTATGGTTTCTATTATGGGTAAACGCGATATTTTCATTTTAGGAAGTGCGGACTACCGCCCCCTCAAAGTGGTTTGAATCGTTAATGCCATATGTGGGATGTATAAAGGATGGAGTAAATGGTATTATACATTATATTATACTGGAATTATAATATAAATTTATATAATTATGATTTCATTCCATTAAATATTAAATAGAAATGAAAGTAGCGTTCATGCGTACGTACAGCTTACCGTCTCCATGAACGGTGCATTTCATTTCTTAACTCTAAATATTACGTAATATTATGAATGAATATATATACTGGATATATATGATATATATGATATCTACATCATGAATATAATTCTGGAGATAATGGATATTCTACCACATAAACAACTTGTAATTATAAGAAGTTTATTGTTGACTCAAGTACCAAATATCGACAAAACGACCGTTATTAACATAAATAATTACATAATATTCATAACATGGTAATGAGTGATATAAAAGGAATAATAAACTTGAAAAAGGTTCTTAAGTGATTATAAATTAACTTTAGTTTATTATTCAGGAGGTTAAAGAACGGTCGAGTCAAGTCGGACACGAGGTAAGGGAACTTCTTAACCCAATTTCCATTCTTTGGGTTAATATCCTACTTTCAAATTATGTCATTATATTATTATGTCCTATCTTGAATTTGTACTTTCTTTATGTGTACATATAGTTAATACACATAATAGATATATTTTATTTGAAAATGATCTTTTTAAGGGACTTCGTCTCAATCTCCATTCATTGAGGCATATTTTGTTTTATACACAAATTTCTTTTATACAGTTTATAAACCCCTTTGACTTTTACGTTTATTCAAAAGGAATCTTTTTATATGAAGCGTTTTTCTAAACGAAAAAAGTAATGTTTTTCTTGTCGTACGTATGCGGCGACAATGAATTCTCCGCCGACGTGACCATTATTTGAGTTTCGGCTTCCCCTACAAGTCATAACATTTTTTAAATGAAAAATAAAAACCAAGTTTTAACTTTCATTTATTTTGGTATCGAAAATGGTTTTGATAATGTTTTAATATATCAATGTGTTGTATTGATATCTTGTGATTTAAATGTGTAAATGTTATGTTTCCTTTATTCATGTTTTATGTGATACGATTATGTTATGTTTTATGATATGTTGAAACCTGTTCATATGAGGAATGCATTGGACTTAATAAGTGACGGGTGGAGCCCGCTATAGCTCCTCGATGCATCGGTAGGTCTTATGAGACAAACTAGTGTCTTGGAACAAGGTCTTGAAAAAATCTTATTTGTGGTCTTGACATGAGGCCTTGGCTACGTGGTTATGATAGTCTGGCATTATGCATTCCATCATTATGAAAGTGGTTATTGATATTGCATGTGATTATTCCACTAGTAGAATATCCATGTGAGTAAGTAAATGACATTATTTAATTTTATTTTTGCCATATTATGCTGAAGTTTAAGTTTAAAAAGGCTTTTGTTTTAGTTATACATTTCCTTAAATGTTTATGTTTATTGATGAAAGCTTCCACTATATTGTTATCCTTACTGAGCATCTGAGCTCACCCCTTCCAATGTTTTAATTTTTCCAGGATGTGAAGAAGTATATTATGAATGACATGCAGGGATATTATGAGGGGATATTAAGACAAGATGTTGTTGTAGTTTTGTTTTACTTTATTATGTATTGTAAGACTTATGAATGTATCTAGTGTTTCCAAGGCTACTAAACTAATCGGTCTTTCGAGACTTGATCTTTTGTGATCATGACAATGTTACGCAATAATGCACCGACTCTGGGTAACTGGGGTCGGGGCGTTACAGTTGGTATCAGAGGCAGTTTAGTACTAACCTTGGAGGCTAGATTTAGATAAACTCTGATTAGAGAACATAGCCCAAAGATAGACTTTGAGGATTGGTATAGAATAACTTCCTAGAATTTTGGTATTATAGAGATTTTGTGAGTTTTCTGAGCAATAAATCCCTGTCTGGATATGAGCAGGTAGAGGCGGCTCTGGCACAGATGTACCTAGGGGTAAAACCCAAAAACACTGCTTTGAGCTAGACTCGAACGGGAACTGGTGCACGACAACGGGCCTTGCTGCACTATTGGTTACGACTCTCCTGGGGGATATGCTTAGGATAATTCTCATTTTCTTTACAATCCACTATGAAGGGTTATGAGTATATAATTCCTCAAAGAAAACATTTTTATGATTATGGATTATGTCCATAAATAGTTCAATTTATGTTAAGTGTTTTACAGGTATGGAATTATGTATTTTGATTCATAAACTAATCTAGTTTATGACATTGTTTAGAAATGGCGCCTAGTGGAAGGAATGAAAACCATATCAATGCACGCACTCCGTGTAGGGATTGACCTCCTTCTCAAGATAATTATCGTGGATCTGGAGATACAACTGGTGCTGATCAACTTATTACCATACTGGGACAACTCACTCAGGTTATGAATAATAACCTTACTCGTATGGAGCACCCTGATCCGCAACGTGGAGGATCAACGTTAGACCGCTTCATGAGGCAACAACCACCAAAATTTAATGGGGGTGCAAATCCATTAGTAGCTGAGCAATGGATAAACTCCTTAGAGAAAATATTTCACGCCTTGGGGAGTAGTGAAAGGGAGAAGGTTGTCATGGCAGTCTACCGCCTCACTGGAGATGCCGATCAATGGTGGTAGCTGATTCAAAATACAAAGGAAGATGAAGAAGTATCAAGTATGGAATGGAGAGATTTCAAAGATCTTTTCTTAGAAAAATACTTTCCACATGACCATCGAGCAGATATGGAAAGGAAATTTCTGAGTCTGAGACAAAAGGAGGATGAGAATGTCGCAAAGTATGAGGCTAACTTTACAAGGTTAGAAAGACATGCTGCAGATTATATACATAACCCAAGAAGTAAGATTGATCATTTCTTTGATGGGTTAAAACCGTTTCTCCGTCGAGCTTTAATATCACAATCTTTCTCAACGTATGAAGATATAGTCTCATGTTCTATCAAGATGGAAAAGGAATTCTCTAAGTCTTATGACAACAAAGTAAAGCAAGATAAGAAGATAACGGTGGAACAAGAGACAGATAAAGGGAAAAAGGAAAAGAAAGATTTTCCATTATGTGATAATTGTGGGAAGAATCACCCTGGTACTTGCCTAAAAGGAATGGGAGTTTGTTATAAATGTGGAGAAAAAGGTCACCAGGCTTGTGATTGCAAGGGAAAGAAAGAGGCTATCAATGTTGAATGCTACAATTGTAGGGAAATGGGGCATTATGAAAATGAATGTCCTAAGCGTCAGGGAAACTTACCTCAGAAAAGGCCAAGGGATCAAGTACAATCTTATGCTATTACTACAATTGAAGTGGAATAATTAATGTATTGGTGCTTTTGGACTCAAGAATTATATTCTGGTTATAAGGATAATGTGATATATATATATATAAGGATTGTACTATAGTACTTGTTATTTTCATTAAGGTTTTAATATGATGAAGGTAATCATATTTTTAGTATGTGACAATAAGAGAAACGTTACTTTGTCTGGGGAATCTAATAAATTGATTTTGGAATTAAGAGACCTTTTAGAGAAAGTCTGGACAGAGGTGTTTTGGATAACTATAAAGGTTGGGATGGATTAAGTTGAACTTTGAATAGTATTGTTTAAGGTTAAAACATTTCTGAAGATTATTTTTGGAATATTATAATACTATATTTTTAGGAAAAGGACAACCTGCAGGGTGGGGCATAACCTGTCGCGTCGGACAAAGCTACAGGAATCGAACCCACAACCATAGTGCGACAGACCTTTATTACCTACCACTAGCCTACAGGAAGTCCCTGGTTATTACAAAAAAATTTCCTAATCTAAATGGTATGTGTTAATATTTGGAACCTTATACAATTATGATAAATAGAATATTTTCGAGTTCTATTACCTTTTAGAGTGAAAGATGGGTTTGTGGTAAAAATTTATTAAAGAATGAAAGTCTACATGACCAGTATGTATATTCCCTTACATTCTTAGTAAATCTCCAAAATAAATTCCTCAACTTTATAAAAGATAACTTAAAACAAAAACGTTGTCGGTTAACTTTTCCAACTGGGGATTCAATGACCGTTTAACCAATCACAAGTTTGTGATTTTATTATGGTTAACTTTCTCCTAATCCATTTTTCTACAACTCTCCATCAAACCTTGATGGTTTATTTTTCTTCCTTATCCATATTTTCATAGAATCCTAGTATGGGCTATCTCGGGTGACCTTTGTACTTATCTTTCCTTATTTTAAAGTTATATTTTTATTAACCTTATTTCCGATGTGGGTTTTCCACAAAGGAATTTTCTATTTTCAACCTTTTATTTTCAAAGAAAAATTTCAAATTGCGAGGACGGAATTTATTGAAGGAGGGGAGAATGTAACACCTCGAGCTTCCACGATACGCTTCTCTTTCAATAATGCAATAGCTTGCATTGTACACAAGTTTGAGTTCTAACACACTGCGACTAATCAAAGTAGCCGTTATGAATAGTAATACCCACTTTTTAAAATTATAAAAATTTTATATTTCAAAATGGACTTTATTTTTGTATTCGTAATATCGAAATTATCCTAAGTTGAATTTTTTGTAACTTTCTGAGAACTTCCAATTTTTTATGAACAGTGAAAAATACTTAAAACAACCTTTTTAATTAAAATAATTTATAGTGATAAATTATACTATATAGTGGTTTTAAAGTATAATTAGAATATATTTTTATCATTTTATCCAATGGTGGTCATTAGAATTAATTTAACATTGAAATTGGACACGAACAATTGTCAATCTTTTGATATATATTGTTTCTTAAAAACACGCTATTTGTTGTGACTGTGGGAATTAATTATAAAATTAATTAATGCAACTTATATGTTTGGAATTTTGTAAAATAGAAATCATTTTTGAATTCGGAATATCAATTATAGCTTAGGGTGAAATTTTGGCGTTGTTCTGAAAAACTTCAATTTTTGATGAATAGTGAAACCACTAAGTGGTAGTTAAAAAACTGATTTTTTGTTTAAATGAAACATTACCACTTCTGTGTTTTGATTTTCAAAAATCCGACATACATGGTTGTCATTAGAAAGTAAAATGTGGTTCAATGAGATAAAAATAATTTTTGGTGAATAGTAACTTTTAAGTTTAATTAATCGCGATTAAAGGTAATTAGTGAAATTTAAGGTAAAAATGGTATTATAAAAATATGAAAATACATTTACACTTATCCTACCCCTATTGGATGAGTCATGGACGACCAATAAAATCCATGGGTCAACTTGGGGACCCCATGGAGCCACTTTGGTAGGAAAATGACATTAAAATCTTTTTATTTAAAGTTAAAACAAAAATGTCACAAACATAAGTTGTTTCACTAATTTTTTTTTTAAATGGGGTTATACAAGTCATATTTTTGACTATAAATATTAATTAGAAAGATAAAAAGATTTCCTATATCATGATATTTTTTTTATAATTTTTAAACATTAAATAAATTAAATTATTTATGACACCATGATGATGCAGCGATTACCTCATTAATTAATGATTTAAATAAAATGAAAAGATAATGTAAAATCTAAGACTTACACTTGTAAAAAACCTATTGGATGAGTATATTTCGAACCCTTATCACCTTAACCTCGAAATATATAAGTGTGGGACCTTTAGAATCCGAAAAAGCATTTCATAATAAAGTAAAATTTCAATCTTTCCAAGAGTGCCCCTCCTCTCCTCTTATAGAAGGCCCCCACCACTCCCACCTTATTCACACCTTCAATCCATTTGGATCGTCCAAAATCTACCCAAATACTCTCCCAAATTCCATATCTTACTCCTAGAATCCTCACTTTGGGAATAACTCTTCCCAAGGAAGCCTTTGGCTCAAATCAAAAAGAGTTACCTGATTTTAAGGTAATGTCTTCTCTTATGTTATTTTGTTTTATTTTTCTTCTCCAACCCCCTAAACTCTTTTTATTAATTTATTTTGTAACAGCACCAGTATTCTAAATATACTAGGATGTTGTTATAAGAAGTATTTGAGATACACTTACACACACCTACATCTAATGGTTGAAGAACATACTGTTTCTGTGGATGGCGAATTTCTGCCTCACGAAACGATGATTGTTCAACACTCATATAACACCTTCAAAGGTGGCCATTAAGATGTAACTATATTTATATATGATATATAATATGTTTATTTTTTACTTAAGCTTCTGTATTTTTCATTTATGGCATACCTTTATGGTTTCCATTATGGGTAAACGCGATATTTTCATTTTAGGAAGTGCGGACTACCGCCCCCTCAAAGTGATTTGAATCGTTAATGCCATATGTGGGATGAATAAAGGATGGAGTAAATGGTATTATACATTATATTATACTGTAATTATAATATAAATTTATATAATTATGATTTCATTCCATTAAATATAAAATAGAAATGAAAGTAGCGTTCATGCGTACGTACGGCTTACCGTCTCCATGAACGGTGCATTTCATTTCTTAACTCTAAATGTTACGTAATATTATGAATGAATGTATATACTGGATATATATGATGTATATGATATCTACATCATGAATATAATTCTGGAGATAATTTATATCCTACCACATAAACAACTTGTAATTATAAGAAGTTTATTGTTGACTCAAGTACCAAATATCGACAAAACGACCGTTATTAACATAAATAATTACATAATGTTCATAACATGGTAATGAGTGATATAAAAGGAATAATAAACTTGAAAAATGTTCTTAAGTGATTATAAATTAACTCTAGTTTATTATTTAGGAGGTTAAATAACGGTCGAGTCAATTCGGACACGAGGTAAGGGAACTTCTTAACCCAATTTCCATTCTTTGGGTTAATATCCTACTTTCAAATTATGTCATTATATTATTATGTCCTATATTTAATTTGTAATTTCTTTATGTGTACATATAGTGAATACACATAATAGATATATTTTATTTAAAAATGATCTTTTTAAGGGACTTCGTCTCAATCTCCATTCATTGAGGCATATTTTGTTTTATACACAAATTTATTTTATACAGTGTATAAACCCCTTTGACTTTTACGTTTATTCAAAAGGAATATTTTTATATGAAGCAGTTTGCTAAACGACAAAAAGGAATGTTTTTCTTTTCGTACGTATGCGGCGACAATGACTTCTCCGCCGACGTGACCATTATTTGAGTTTCGGCTTCCCCTACAAGCCATAACATTTTTTAAATGAAAAATAAAAACCAAGTTTTAACTTTCATTTATTTTGGTATAGAAAATGTTTTTGATAATGTTTTAATATATCAATGTTTTGTATTGATATATTGTGATTGAAATTTGGAAATGTTATGTTTCCTTTATTCATGTTTTATGTGATACAATTATGTTATGGTTTATGATATGTTAAAACTTATTCATATGAGGAATGCATTGGACTTAATAAGTGATGGGTGGAGCCCACTATAGCTCCTCGATGCATCGGTAGGTCTCATGAGAAAAACTAGTGTCTTGGCACGAGGCCTTGAAAAAATCTTATTTGTGGTCTTGGCACGAGGCCTTGGCTACGTGGTTATGATAGTCTGGAATTATGCATTCCATCATTATGAAAGTGGTTATTGATATTGCATGTGATTATTCGACTAGTAGAATATCCATGTGAGTAAGTAAATGGAATTATTTAATTTTATTTTTTCCATATTATGATAAAGTTCAAGTTTAAAAAGGCTTTTGTTTTAGTTATACATTGCCTTAAATGTTTATGTTTATTGATGAAAGCTTCCGCTATATTGTTATCCTTACTGAGCATCTGAGCTCACCCCTTCCAATGTTTTAATTTTTCCAGGATGTAAAGAAGTATATTATGAATGACATGCAGGGATAGTATGAGGGGATATGAATACAAGATGTTGTTGTAGTTTTGTTTTACTTTATGATGTAATGTAAGACTTATGAATGTATCTAGTGTTTCCAAGGCTACTAAACTAATCGGTCTTTTGAGACTTGATCTTTTGTGATCATGCCAATGTTACGCAATAATGCACCGACTCTGGGTAACTGGGGTCGGGGTGTTACAATATTAATATACACATTGTGTGGTTTTTCTGGGAATTTATGAGAAATAACATTATTTATTTAATTAAATAATATTAGGTGTAATTTTCTGGGCGCATGTAAAGTAATAATAGTCAAACACTATTATTAGACATGGGGTTTTACTATGAATTAAATGAAATAAATAAATACCTATGGGTAATTATTTTATTTCATTATTCTAAGTATTATAAATCCCAATTACATATTCTCATTAATCCTAGCCATTCTTTGTAGTTGTGCACAACAGATCTGTAGAAATCTCTCAAGCTAAGAGAGAATTCCTTTCCTCTAAGAACACTCTCAAGTTACGAGTGATATCCTCCTCCACCAGACCAAGGAGTTCACTTTGGAATCATCTCTCAAGGAAATTGAAGGTGGACATTGCAAGTGAAGGCTCTTCTTCACTAGCGCCCAAATATCCCTTCGACGATGTCCAGAGATACGTGAAGCACGTTTGTATGACTTCTAGAGGAACCCTACACTTGGATTCTACTACGCAATGACGAATCACATTAGATTGTGTCCTGAAAAATCAACGAAGAAATAATTCCATCAAGGAAATTCTTGTCTTTTAATTAAATTAATTGTAACCAATATATGATGATCCTATATATGGTTTCGATACTTCCATCTTTCCTTTTCATTCTTTATTCTATTCTGAAGATCCAGTGTTTTATCATCGTGATGGATCTCAAATTGATCATTGTTAATGGTAAAATTAAAGATGGGTACACCCATCCACATGCTTCCACTGCACTCGGAACCTACAATGAATCCACACCATGTGTCCTTCTATTCTGGAAGAAATGACTTTTCTTAAGTACACACTGTGTACCATATGTATACACCGTGTAGTTGTTGACTGTGTGACTGACCGTGTGAGAAGACATGGGGTTGGTAAACTCTTGGTATAACACACCGTGTGATGGGAGCACACGTCATGCTATAATTGACTATGTATCCAGTCATGTGATTAATAACACAGGTGGATAGAATTTCTGTGGTACACACCATGTCTAGAGTGTGCATGTCGTGTAGTGTTACACCAGCAGAACTGTATAGTTCTAGCCATGTAGATGTATTAAGTATGAGGGAATATTCAATTACCTATCACATCTCAAGAGAAACATGTCGTGTGTACTTGAACTCATAGAGTCATTCCACCAAGATATCCTCCGATTGTACACCAAGTACATGGCAATGATCAAACACCAAAAATGGTAGATCAAGGTCTACCAACAGATCCTCCCATCATGCCCGTCTTGGCACCAGCTGTTATACCGGACGTAAGTGCTGATGCACAGTTCCGTGAAGGATTTATGAGGATAATATAGACCTTTAAGGGACCACCACATCCTGCCCCAACTATGGCAGAGTTAACATGGGTGTTTTAGCAGCAACATCCTCCTACTTTTTCAGGGGATGGAGGACCATGGGCTATAGAGTCATGGTTGGAGTCAATGATTTATATCTTCAAGCATCTAGATACACCCCCTAATAGGAGGTTGAATCTCGTGACTTACATGCTATGTGATTCCTCTAAGATATGGTGGGATGTTATCTCACAGGCAGGACGTCATCGGGATATGACTTGGGAAGAGTTTCATAGGACCTTCTATGATTACTTCTACCCTGTGACGTTAAGGGCCAACAAATCCCGGTAGTTCATGAATTTAGAGAAGGGTTCTCTTTCAGTGATGGATTATTCTTCTCACTTTACAGAGCTTCAGTGTTTCACACCTTTTCTAGGGGGTGACGATTTATCACTGGTTAGGCGATTTGAGGATGGTATCCGGTAAGAAATCTGATCATAGGTGAATGTTTTTAGGTTGACATCGATGATTTCTATAGTAAACCAGGCACTAATTACCGAGCATAATCTAAGGGAGTTTGGAGCTTTGAGCAGGCGTTTCAGCATCCAAGGCTGTTACTCCTTTAACCGATAGCAGGAAGTGCTATAGGGATGTTTCTTTAGGTAGCTAAGTGATGTGCTACCAGTGCGGAAAGAGTGGGAATATGAGACTGCAATTCCCGAGGGACCCAATCGAGTTCCAATTTTGTGTCAATATGGACCATATTCATAATTTTTGCAGGATGTTCTCATTATAAATGAGTGAGAGGGGATATTTTATGACTCCACATACAGAATCGGGGCCACCCATTTCTCAAAAGTCATGGAACTAGAGTTCGTCAGGCCATTCAGGATAAGGAGGTGGTCATGGCCGCGGTAGCCAAATGACAGGTTTTCAGCGACAACAGAGTGGATCAGCTCAGGGTAGCCAGACAGGATTGTAGGACTGTGGTACAGGTCAAACTTTTACAATGGAACAGACCCAGTAGGAGTAGGATCCCAGATCCTCTATGGTTAGAGGTACAATTCTATTTGCCTTAGTTTTAGATTAGTCTCTTTTTGATATAGGAGCTTCCAATATTTTTATACCGGTTTCCATTGTAGAAATCCTTGGGCTATATATCTTTAATTCTGATGATGTTATGATGCTAGAAACTTCATTGGGGATTAGAATGACTAGCTTATGTCATTACAAGGAGTGACCTCTTGAGGTTTGTTGGTGTCACTTCTTGTGGGAACTCTATATCTTAGAGATGATAGGATTTGATGTCATTCTCAGAATGGACTGGTTGGTCTCTTTTTAGTCCTTTATTGAATGCTATTAATGAAGGGTGAGTTTCACATCACCAAAAGGTGGATATTTTCTAGACAAGGGAGAAAGAGATGTTTGGGTGAGCAGAGCTAGACTCGAGCATCATAGGTTGGGAGGAATTACAACCCAAATTGCTAGTTTATAACTGGATGACCAGGGGAATTCACATATAGACTTTCCTCTAGTGGTGGATAATTTCATATATTTCTTTCCAGATGACTTTTCAGGTTTACCTCCAGAGTGATAGGTGTATTTCTCTCTTAACCTTGTTCCAGGAGTGGAACCGGTGTCCATTCCTTCTTATAGGATGGCTACACCAGAATTATAGGAGCTCAAGAAGCAGTTATAAGAGTTGAAGGAAAAGGGTTTAATCCAACCCAGTACTTATCCTTAGTGTTTTCTTGTCCTTTTTATGAAGAAGATAGATGGTACCCTCAAAATTTGTGTGGATTATTGGAATCTAAACCAATTGATGGTCAAGAACCGATATCCCTTACCGAGTATTGATAATCTCTTTGATCAGCTTAGAGGATCCCGAGTGTTCTTGAAGATTGACTTGAGATCCAATTATAATCAGTGGCATTTTAGACCATCATATATACCTCTTACAACCTTTTGGAGTAGGTATAGTCTATATGAGTATTTGGTTATGCCATTTGGTCTTACGAACTCACTGACAGTTTTCATGGAACTGATGAACCGAGTGTTCCATCCTTACTTGGATTCTTTTGTGGCAGTCTTCGTGGATGCTATGTTAGTGCACTATCACACTTGATACGACCATGCCACCCATCTTAAGATCATTTTGATTATAATGAAAGAGCATAAATTATATAATAAACTCTCAAAGTTCTAATTTTGGATGGACCAAATTCACTTCTTGGGTCATTTAATCTCAGATAGAGGAGTATCAGTAGACCCACAGAATGTGATAGTAGTAGTTTCCTGGGAGAAACCCAATAACGTCTTTGAGGTATAGAGTTGTTTGGGGCTGTATGGTTACTACAGACTCTTTATTTAGGACTTTTCACACTTAGAATCACCTTTTATGGGCATGACTAAGAAGGGCGTGAAGTACTTGTAGACATATTCCTACATTTCAACCTTTTAGGAGATGAAAGGGAGATTGACTTTAGCACCGATACTAATTTTTCTAGAACCGGGAAAGAGTTACACTATGTACTGCGATGCATCAGGCATCGTGCTGGGAGTAATGCTTATTCAAGGGGAAGGAGTTGTTGTGTATGAGTCTTGACAGTTGAGTCCACATGAGAGGAATTACCTGATGCACAATCTCGAGTTAGCTTCATTTGTGCATGCTTTATGCTGTTGGAGACATTACTTATTGGGAGAGAATTTTTTGGTTTACAAAGACCACAAAATCCTCAAGTATATCTTTACTCAGCATGATATGAATTTGAGACAACAAATGTGGGTTGAGTACCTTCAGTATTTTTACTTTGATATTATCTATATTCTTGGGAAAGGCAACGTAGTGGCTGATGCGTTGAGTAGGAGGATTCAGATATAGATAGTTTAAAAGTCCAGTAGTGAGTGGAATATTATGGATCTGTTCTCTGAGATGCATTTGGAGGTGTACAATAGACATAGGAATACATTTCTTTCTTTTATAGCCGTTACCTCTAATCTAATGGATCAAGTGAGAATGAGGCATCTATCATATTATAAAGGCCTAGTCCTATGGGAGAGTGTGTCAGGAGAGGATCCTACTCATGGGCAGACCATAGGTGAGGATGAGGTTTTGTGTTTTCATGGACGTGTATGGGTGTCAATAGACATATGTGCGGAGTTTTTGTGGGATTTTTATTCCTTAGTATGGGTAGTTCATTCAAGTGTCACCAAGATGTATCGAGTTTTACATCATTAGTATTAGTGTTCAAGTATGAAAAGGTATGTAGATAGTTTTGTTATGAGAAGTTCCACCTGTCAGTAGGTGAAGACAGAGTATCAGCAAACAAAATGGCTTTTATAGCACTTACCCATTCTCGAATGGAAGTGGAATGATGTCACGATGGTTTTCGTGATAGGTTTACTGAGATCACCATGAGGCAATGATGTGGTTTGAGTTGTTATCAACAAGCTCATGAAGGTTTCACATTTACTACCAATTAAGGAAACCTTCAGTGTTGATGAGCTTGGAAGGTTATAAATCTGAGAGATAGTACATTTTTATAGGGTTCTGCACTCTATCGTTTCAAACAGGGACTCCAGGCTTACTTCTTATATTTGGTTGGGACTAAAAAGGGCTTTGGGTATACATGTACTTCTGAGTATAGCTTACTATACTAAGATAGATGACCAGTCCAAGCACAAGATTTAGGTTTTAGAGGACATTCTTCGAGCATGAGTATTGGATTTCAGGGGATCTTAGGAGAGACACATACCCTTGGTAGAGTTTTACTATAATAATAGTTTTCAGGAAATGATTCAGATGGAAACTTATAAGGCTTTTTACAATAGGCCATGCTGATCACCCCTATGTTGGATGGAGGTAGGAGAGTCATCTATGCTAGGACCTCTTCTTTTCTAGGATACTACTGAGTAAGTGGGGTTGATTTGGAAGAGGATGACTACTTCACAATCTCTCCATAAATCTTATGCTGATCGATAGAGATGACCTCTGGAGTTTGAGGTGGGAGATCGGGTTTTCTTGCGTGTCATACCACGGTTAGGACACAGGAGGAATATGAGACAGGGAATCTTTCACTGAGATACGTCGGGACGGTTGCCTATCGGTTTTAGTTACCTTAGAGGTATCAGGCTATGCATGACGTATTTCATGTTTCTCAGATACTACATTACTTTTCAGACCCATCTCATGTTTTTCAACCTGAGGAGGTTGAGTTAGAGGTGAATGCATCCTTCAAGGAGCACCCTATTCGGATTGTGGATCACAACACAAAGGTTCTCTGTAGCCGATATGTTCCTTTGGTACGGGTGCTATGGAACCATAGGTGAGTGAAGGATGAGACTTGGGAGAGGGATGCCGATGTGTGATCGCAATGGCCGAAGTTGTTCACAAATTCTTCTTCACCACTCTTAGAAGGTCAATTCGAGGACAAATTGATTTAATGGGGGAATTTTGTAAGAACCTAGATCTTATTTTTAGGTATAGATCTTGATTTCGGGTTGTTTTTAAGGAAAAAAGAAGAAGTGAGGATTTTCTGAGTACACACCGTGTACTTCTATGTACATGAAGTGTACCCAGTATCCACACACAACCGCGTTTTGACCGTGTAAAGACTGAGTACATGGCTGTGTGGTGACTTGGAAGACTGCTTAAGTCGGGGGCCAGTTGAGGCTAATACACAATGTGTTGTTTTAATGAACATGCTATGTACTTATCTTTTTATTCGATATATCATAAGGGGGTCACGTCTCATATCCTAAAATACCTTCTTTTGGCTATGGTTCGTATAGGAGCATGACAGAATGAATGACATACTCTGAACCCCTCTCGATTCTCTGTTCGAGCTCCGATTGAGACACCATCAGGTGTATTGGAATCCCACCAGTGAGTTCTCAAAACCCTTAGAGCCTCTCTTCCTGATTCATCCTCTCTTGTGTGTTACTCAAGGTTGGGCTTTTTTAACCCTTTTGTAGATCTATACCGATCTAGGCCGATTCAAGGTATGGCGTTCAATTATATCAATAATACGACATCGAGGTAGGTGGTTTGTGCCTTTCGTTGTTTTTATTGGATCATATATGCTAAAAGTGTCACATACCCACATTTGGGGTATTAATTGATTTGGAATTTAACCCTGTTTTATTACCTTCTATGGTTTGATTGATTGAGAAAGGGTTGTTGCTTATGTGTAAGGTTAGATACCTTGTTTATGGGACAACCCATGGATGCATTTCCTCTTGATTGATTGTTTATAGTCATTTGGTCCAAAATTCCTGTTAGGCTTACCTTTTTTCCACACCTTGTTTCGTTAGGATGGAGTTACTGATTATATGAAATGCCTGTGATATGAATTGTGAATGTTGACCAAGGGGATTGAACTGTGAGAGATTCTCAAAGGGGTTATACCATGAGAGCTTCCCATTTCATCATTTATATTTGATTAAATGAATCTTTGACCCAAGGGTTTAGACCATGAGAGATTTCCTAAGTGGTCATTTATAATTGCTGATGCAATGTTAGACCAAAGGGGTTAGACCGTGAGAGATTTCCCAGAGGGTCATTATTTAATTGATTGATGCTGTGTTATATCAAAGGGGATAGACCGTGAGATCTTCCTAGTGGGTCATTATCTAATTAATTGATGTTATGATAGACCAGAGGGGTTATACTGTGAGAACTTTCCCAAGGGGTCGTTTATGAATAATTGAATGATTGTGATGCGTCTGCCAAGCCAAAACATAAGCTTGGATTCAGTCTTACTCGATTATTTATATGGTCTTATGAGACATCCATTTTTGGTTAATTTACACAGGGGATACAATGGTTAGGCTAGATCCTAGGGTTAAATGTTTCAACAGATGAATAATAAATGTTAAATGAATGTAATTGAAAACTGTATGATTGTTTAATCTTGAGTAATTCCTAGTTTATTGATTTATTCTTGCATATTACTTTCTATATTTATTTACTGATAGTCAGGCATAGATCTTTTAGTGGTTTTCTACTGGTATTCATCTTACACCCTGTTTGGGTCATGATTTTGGACCCAAAATGATTATATGATTGTAGGTATAGATAAGAAAAATCACCCTTATTCATTAGGTACTTGATTTCTGTTGGAGATGGAGAGCATGGGACCAAGCTGAGGCTTGATATGCTGTTAGATTTTACTTACTTTTCTATAATTTGGTTTCTGTATTGTATTTCCAGCATTGTGACTTGTTTGGATTCTTTTCTAGACACATGTGACATGCATCATTTATATATATACGCTCCAGTTGTTTTATTACTATCAGTATTCCATTGTTTACTTCTATAGTATGGTATTACTACTTCTTTTATTATTTACTATATGTTTTACACTATGTATACTTTTACAATGAGGGAATAGTTCCCCCATTATCACACCTTGGACCTTGCTTCTAGTCAGCAACCTATGATATTTGGGGAAATGCACTTGAGGTTATGTGACCAACTGGGTTCGAGGAACCTTTGGGTGGAACCCAAATCCGAGACATTACAATAAGGGTATTTGGGAACACTGCACTCTTGTCCCCTTCATTAGGTTTTTTCCCACTAGGTTTTCATGGTAAGGTTTTTAATGAGTTAGAATGACATTGAATTCAATTAATTTGGATTCACTTATTTTTACCACAAGGTTTTTTATCTGAAGATTATATAAGATTCCATGAAATTATGAAATCCATAGGGGAGTGTTATAAAATATTAATATATGAATGTCATAATGATAATAACAATGATAAATCCTTGGTTCCCAACAAAACACTTCATTTATGCCCAAACCTTTGGTTTATCTAATTTTTTGAATTCTAAAAGTTTCATTAGATATGGTAGGGATTAACCATTGTATCATATCACATGTACTCTATATATATGACTATGTGTTAATGAAATGATTGAACTTTTTAAGCTCTAAAATTTTATCCCTCCGCTTTATGTTTTTCTCTAATATTTTTATTTAATTTTTTCATCATTATCATCATATGAATATTCAACGCATGTTTCATCAATAATTCAAATCACCTATGACCGATCATTTATTACAAGTTTTGAAATTCTTTAAATTTTCAATAAGTGTTCAATTAATTTCACAAAAAAATCCATTTTTAAAAGAAATGATAATCAGTTGCCCAAAACTCTACTACAAAAAAGGAAATAAAAAACTTAATGGTCATAAAATAATATCACTAAAATATTTTAATGATAAATTTTTAAAATATATCTATAATATATATATATTTAAAAATAATTTTTAATAACAGACATATACAATCACCATTATTTAAAATTAAAACTAAAAGATGACAATACTGATATAAAAAATAAAATACTTTTCTGGTCAAAAAATCTATAAAAATATATATTTAAAATTAAATTCTAGTGTAATATAAAAAAATATAAAAAATTTAAAACATTAAATTCACAGATTGATTTTGTTTACTTGTTTTATTGTCCTTTAACATATATTTGACACTTAAAAATGAACACATTAAACCATTCCAAGCACATTGCATGTAAAATTCACGTTGAAGTTTGTGTTTTATTTTTGTTTTTAAGGGAATACTTGTTAAAATATCACATTGGAAAATAGGGTAGAGTGAGACCCCTTTATTACAGGATACAATTTTTTCTTTATTTGAATGGTTTCTATCATGTCTATAAAATGGAATCTATATTGGATGAAAACAAATTCTATCAATTTTGAATCACTCTAATCACTGTCAAAGATTGATATTCCTCTCATTGTCTTCTACAAGAACTAAAATATACTTTTTTAGTTCCCAATAATAAGGAATACTTTAATACTCTCTCGATTCCAATGATTTTCAAGGGTTAATCTCCACAAAGTACAAGTGAAAAGTGAAAAGTGTTCATTGTATCCTAAAGAGGATTCACTTGTAACTTATTATACTACTATTTTTGTTGGTGGGGGAAAATATATTATAAAGGAGATCGATATAGTAATGTGCCTTAGTGGGATCCATCTACTACCATTCAAGAAAAGTCCATTCCATTACACACTTATATCCTCAAAAATATTAAGAGTATATTCAATAAACATGGACATAGAGATGTTCAAAAACATTATGAAGGTGGATTAATTTGATGAAGACAATTTCAAGAGGTAGAAAATTCACCTACCCCTTAAAAATCTCAAAGTGGTATTGCTCAAATATCTATAAATTTAGGAGCATTCTTTGGATTTATGGAATAATCATTTAGGTCACATTAACTATAAGAGAATGCATGAAATATACAAAATGGATTTATTACCTATCATGGATAAAAATGGCCATAAACATGTGAGTTTCATGTAAAATAAAATAGTTAGTAATCTTTTTCAAACTATGTAAATGAAAAGTAATTTGTTATTATTAATATGCAGTGATGTATGCAATTTTCATGCTATACCCACCATAGGTAATAAAAAGTACTTTGTAAATTTCATTGATGACTATTTAATATTTTTCCATGTCTATCATTTACATGATAAAGATGAAGTTATATACAAATTTAGAATCTATAAAAATGAGGGTGAAAATCAATGTGACCTTACAATTAAATGTATTAGATCCAACAAGGGAGGAGAATGTTATAGTACTTAATTATTTGTATCCTACAGGATCATAAATGAAGTGGTGACTACCTATACACCTCAACAAAATGGCATATATTATTGAAATAATTAAACATGAATTGAATTTTATATCATTTGGATGATGGTTGTATTGATCTCAAAATGGTTGGCAGTGATTAACAACACAAATATATTGGGTTTCACCCTTATTCTTGAGGGTGTCCCATATTCAATGAGTTCCACATCCCCAAATCTCTTTGTGGCACATTATTTTCTCATTGCTCGCTTTTTTCTAGTCCATCCATGGATTCTTCCGTGACATTCATCCTTAAATTTCTCTCTAACTCGGGATCACCTTTAAGAGTCACCTTTCTCTAACTCCAAGTGGGATAATAGCGCATAAAAGATTAAATCTGAAATCCAAACATGAAAAATACCCTATGTAAAATATGAAATAAAAAATAAAATAAGAAAATAAACAAAAAAATCCTAAATATACTTAGTTATCATCCCCAGTAACTGTTCCATAAATTGGACCATCCAAAGGGTGTTGTTAGTTCCAACAGGGAATCAAATTTATAAATTTTAAAAACAAACAACCAAAAATAATAATAATTAAATGAATGTATTATGTGATGAGTTTGTGGTCAAACCCATGATATAGTTCAGGTAAACTTAGGAAATTAAAGTAAATTATTGAGAATAAAGTAAATCAAGTTTTGATAAATCAAATAAAGAAGAAATTTCAAGTTTTTTAATTTCTAAGTTTGTGTGCTTAGTGGAGAACGAAATTAAATTGAGTATCTATGTTTCTTATCCAATTTGAGACTAAGAGAATCCTTGGTCTTGGTTTTCTCTCACTTAATTAATAATTTATCATTCAAATGGTAAACTAATTGGGGTGATTAGAGAATTAAGTGTCTCAATACCTTATTTAAAAATAATTATCCAAAAAGAATGTAATGATCATGAATTATCCTTAGATAATTAGTTGATATATTGTTTTTTTACTTCAAAATTTTTGTAAATAATGATCACACCATAAGAAAGAGGGATGAGTTTAAGAAAATAAGCATAAACACAATAACCAAATACATAGAAAAATAAAATAAAATAGCCTCCACTACACACACACACACCCTTTAATTACATCACTTGGAACTTAGAAGGCTATCCCCTCATGTTATTCATGAGGGAAAAATAAAATAAAAGAATATAATAGCATCACAACATCAGTCCCTTGATCAGTTATAAAACCCTCAGCCTTCATTCTCCTAGTGTGTAGATTCTAATTCCTTAAACAATGGTCAAACCCTCTTTATTTTAGCCAATGTTCTCAATAGTTGGTCTTTTCACACCAAAATATTCCCCTTTATTTTTATACATAGATTAAGTAATCAAAATGTTTGAAATCCCCCAAAATCATAGAGAATTATATATTTAAATCTTGTGTTGAGTGGTGTGTTTGTGATATTTATTGTTCTTCAAGACGTGAATCTTACTCAAAATATTCACAACGTGTTTTATTATTTCAAGTTGTGAACTCACTTGAGTCACTATAGCCTCTCTATACTGGATCATCTCATGTTGTGTTTCTTTATTCAAGCTATGAATGAAAATCCAAATCTCACTACTTTTTTATTCTTAAACTTATCCTTTATCCATATTCAAACTATTCATGATGTGTAATATCCTTCAAGACATGAATAGTTATATAATTTCCACTATACATGAATTCATATAGGAGTACGTGGAATGTTATTTCATTAAATCCACAGATCATATTTCCTTAGCCTTCTAGAAATTACCCTCACATAGACTTTAGAGTTTCATCTTTACCCTGACGCAACACTAATTTACCCTTATGTGAGCCGACCATCCTTCATCCCAGCCTTTACATAGGTAGGCCACAACTACTTCTATATAAATAATTTAAGATACAATTCATCATACCCTTACACAAGCCTTCCCAGGACCCTCTCAAATCTATCCATCTCATCCATCAACCTTTATGCATCTTCTTCTCATTACCTTCACACAACTATATGAGGGTCCTTACCTTTACATAGCTACTCCAGGATGCAAAACCACCCTTACGCCACTAAGACCTTCACTAAACACCTATATCCACCTTGATACACCACCAACCTTCAATTCACCTTGACAAAATACTTCATCCACCTTAACTTAAGTAAGTATAATACCCTTACATAACTTTTAAACACCCACAAAAATGAGTTTGTTTAGTAAAAAATATCAAAAAATAACCATTTATTTTACTTATTGAAAATTATTCTAAAAACATATATAAATATTTTTCCTTTTAAAAAATTAAATTTTAAATATTATTTACCCATAAAATAATTAAATAAAATAATAATTGGTAAAAAATAAATAATTTATATTAAAAAATTAATAAAATTAAACAATAAAAAATATATGCATGAAATGTTCTTATTAATGTCTATCACGAGTCTCTCATGAGTATTTTTTGGGGAGGCATCATTAAACACATGTAACATCCTAAAAGGGGTTCCTAAAAAAGGGAAGTATATGAATCCATATGAACTATGGAAGCATAGGAAACCATACTCAAATTATTTAAAGGTTTTGGGTTATTATGTGATTGTAAGAGTACCTAAAACTAAAAGGGAAAAGTTGAGTAAAAGAGGTATCAATTGCATATTTCTTGGATATATAGAGAATTAAAAATCTTATAGATTCATGAACTAGTAAAAAAGGAATATTTTATGTCAGAATTTTAATGTTGTTTTTCAAATAACCGATGTCACTAGAAACACATGAAGGCTTTTAATATTAGTCATGTTAAAACATACATTAAAATCTTCTAAATGACTTTTAACATCAGTTTTATCATAACTAATGTTAAATTATTTTTAAATATCTAATACACACAACTTATCCTATTTTATAATGCCCTATTTCTAAAAACCTCTTCTGATTAACTCACCACCACACTCCACTCACGCTTGATCTTCATTATTTGTTCGATTTTCACACTTCTTTTTCACATTGTTTCTCCTCAATATTGCACCATTCACACTTCTTCCACCACCCTCAACTACATTCGCTCCACTAAAAACCTAAATTAATCGACTTGTGACCATGAACTAACTTTTTCGTTAGATTGATATTCTACATTTTTTGCAAACATTTCTCCTCAAACTTCTATTATTCACCATACTTCCATTGGCCTCAACTGAATTCATCCCACTGAAGGTACATTCCACATACCTCAGTTGAGTTTCATTTTCATTGGAATTAAATATCTATTTTCCATCACCAACCTCCATATTTCATAAGTAATTTTTTGAAGGATTAATTAAATTTTTATTATTTATAAATTGAATTCATTAATTCATTTGTTTATCTGTATATCTTTTTCAATTATAATTTTTTTGTAATAATTAGTTTAAGGATATAATTTTTTTGTGATTATAGATTATTTCTCATTGTAAATTATGAGTATAATTTGTTTTTATTTGTAAATTTTTGTATTTATAAATTGTTTTTGTCATTATAATTACTTTTAGTTATAAATTGCTCTCTGGTTATAAATTGTTTTCCAATTATAAATTGTTTTCCAGATATAAATTGTCTGTTATAAATTTATGCATGTTTATATATTTATATGATTATATGTTTTAAATTTATATATTTATATATATGTTTAGATGTTTATATATTTTAATATATTCATCTATTATATTGAGATTTTAGGTAATTAATGGATTATAATCAAATGCATGAAGAAATAACGATGAATATGTGAAAGTGGTTGAAAATTCCATGAAATTTTCTAAATAAAATATTGAAAATAAATATTTTATTTTCTATCCACATGTGAAGTGTTTTAATATGAGAAAATTAAGGTATAAATAAATCAAAGATGACATGATTTTCTCTAGAATTAATCATAATTATACACATTGGATCTAGCATAGTGAACTAACAAATAAGTCAATATCTAATGATTAAGAAGATATTCAACACAAGATAGAGGATTTTATAAAAGAATTAATTCATGATGCGCCACTTCAGTGGTGGCATAGTGGTAAGGGATAAGGGTTATAACAATGATGCTTCTTTGGAGGTACAAGGTTCTAATCCTAGGATCCCACTCTTGGGGGGATTACCACCTCTGCCAGTCCACTCTCCTTATTGGATCACCCAGTGATGCATTGGGTGGGAAGAAGGGTGAAAACCACATAGATAATAGATTTCTATGTTGAACCATCACTGATCAAGTTATCACCCTATGTGAATCTCTTACATCTCGTCTGGTAACAACTCTTTCTTAGATGAGGATTTCTCTGGAGTGATCCCTTCATGGGGAGGGGGTTCCCAGGGTGGAGGGTTTGAAAAGTCCACTCCTGGGGATTCTATTTCGAAAAAGAAATTAATTCATGATATAAGTGTTGTAATAATTAAAAAAACAACAATTTTTGAGAAATTGTATAATGATATTGAGAAACCACTATTCCCATACTGCAATAAATTTATAGTGTTATCAGTAGTGTAAAGATTAGTTAACTTGAAAGAAAGAAATAGTTGGAGTGATAAAAGTTTCATCGAATTTATTGAAATTTTAAAAGAGATACCACCAAAAGGAAACATTCTTCCAGATTCCAATTATGATGTAAAAAAACATCACACCCATGATCTCACTTTCAATTATGATTTTCTTATATTTATTTATTTTATTTTTATCTTATTGTTTTTAGGTATTTACATTTAAAAATTTTAATTTTTTATAACATAGTGGGTGTCACACTGTTTGAACATGTTTAATAGAAACTATGTGACACATACTATAATTTAGATAGAGGAGTTTTGCACATTTTTCACATAGTCACTCAAATAGTGCGGGGTCTCTAAGAGGCCATTCAATTTTTTTTGGTGTGTAAGGGTAGCTCACACAGTTGGAACAAAGTTATAAGAAACTATGTGGACAAAACATGAAAATTATCCTTACATAGTGGAGTTCCAACCAGTGGTTCCCGAATGATTATACACGGTTTGAAAAACCATGCAACCAAAATGTGCGATCTACCTAGAAAATTAAATATACAAAATACATTATTTTTTCCTTATGAATTTTAAACCCTAAAACCCTTTTATCTCACCCCTATTTAGCCCAAACTTCTCTTAATTGAACAAGATACCACAACCCCTCCCTCTAGAGCTTGAATCTAGTATTTTCCCTCAAAGTTTCTTCAAGTAATCACTAAATTAAATGATATTATCCATTACTCTTTGTTTTTTCTACCTTTCTTCCTAAGTTTCACTTTTACCCAAATCCATAATGACCTATAGTTTCCTTTTGATTGAATTTTATGGCTTTAATATTGATTTTGAGGTTGGTTCTTTCCACTTTTGGATCTATTACCTTTGTCTTTGGTGGTTTCCATCAAGTGTGAAGGGTTCTTAGTGTTTGAGCTAGGTGGTTTCATGTAACACTCTTATTTTATGAAAAAATACACTTTATATGTTTTTAAAAGGGTGTTTTTATAAATTCAAACAATATTATTATAATTTTGAGGGTTTATTATATGTATTATGATAATTTTAAATTTTGTCCATTGGTATCTGAAACAAAATGGTTTTGAAAGACATGTTTTGAATAAGTTGATGGAAACATGTTGAAATGGATTGTTGGAAAGCCCTTTGATAATAGAATGTGACATGTTTAATATTGGATGAACACATGATAACACAAGTATCTCGGTGGTAAGACTATATTATGTATCCCATTGCATTATGATACACTATATAAACATATATACTTAGATTAAGGTTGTGGTTACATGGAAAGGAATCACCAAAATACCAAGCCAAGGCATGTACTCCTTAGTGGTTGATTGGATGTGGTACTATATATGGGTGTGACCATGCCTCTAAATGAAGGCCTAATATCCTTAGTGATTTATGTGCACACATGGATTGACCATGAGATCACAAGTTTATATAAGGGTTTAGGGTGACCAAAATATTATATGACCCAAGACTCTCCCATATTGTATGTTTATGGAATATTTATTTTCCTAGAATTATACTTTTGTTTTCATAATACTGAAGCATGTTATCTATTTTCCTACCTTTAAAAGTTAAATTTTACTTATAATTTATTTAAAACTAGCATGATTGTGTTTATTTAACAAGGGTTACTCATGATACACTTGGTAAGATCCTACTAGGCTAGTGTTTATCACACCCTAAATACATCCAATGGGTGTATATAGACCTTTTTTGACAGGTTTAGGTAAATTATAGGTGCTAAATGATGGTTATAAGTATTATTGTTAGCAGAGATATAGTTTTTGTTGGTGGTGAAATGTTAAGGACCCAACCCCAATGTCACATGGATACGGATAACCACATTTTTATTTACTTTTGGTTGGTTTAGACTGATTTTGCATCATTGACTGGACATGCATACCATTCTATTTTTGTACTATTTTATATACTTGAATTTCATGTTAGGTTTATTATTATATATTAATACTTTGTGGTTTGGAGCTTATTTATGTTTATGCATTTTATTTATATTACTTATGACTATTCATATTTTAGAGCATGATTTTCTAAGTTATGGTAAGATCATGCTAGGTTCGTGGCATGAACTCATTAAATGATTCTCATGGGAAAACCATTCCTAAAAGAGATAAAATATTCCCATGAAATAGTTGTTATCCCATGGGGATTGGGAATTCACTTTGGGCCTTGTCATGGGATGACTCAAGTGCTCAGTTCAGGGGTGGACTGGGTTGGTTTATGAAAAAATGGCATTAGAGCTAATACCTTGGTAGAAGTGCAATGAAACTGCCTGGTTTGGAGTGTGGGGTCCATAATGAGGATGTTGTGCTTTAAAGGGGGGAGGAGAGTGTAACACCCATGGAAAAGTGAGGCTTAAAAGACTAAATGTTATTGCCTATACCAACAAGGTGCACCTTTATTTTCAGGATCCTATCTAATTAGAAGTCCATAGTTAAGCATGATTAGTTTAGAGTAGTGTTGGGATGGGTGAATTCCTATGAAGTTTCCCAGGTCATGTATGAGTGAGGAAAAAACAAACTGAAATAACATGTGTTGGTCTATAGAGACAATCATTAGTATGATTAGTGACCCTTATGGGTAATAACATATGGTTTTCTAGGAAGGAAACCAAGGTATTATATGAGACTCATTGGGTATGATGACTAGGTTCATGGACTAGGATGTTTGGGTCATCACAAATGGTATTAGATCCATGTTTTTGATTTATATTATTTGGGAAGTTAGGTAGACAAGAGATAGGATTTTTGGGGCTCAAATGAATAACACAAAGTAGTTTCTATCCAAAACTTTTAGTACCCAACCTTGAGTTTCCATGGGAGTTTTGGAATGTGATTTTGGATTTGGTTTACCCTTCCTTTTAGAATAGGTGCATGAGCCGCAGACTATGAACATGAGCCATATCTAATAAAAGGGTGAGGGTTGACATGCTTCTATATTGATCATGTGTTTGGTTATTTTATAAATATTCATGTATTTGATTTTAGATTGATTTTTTGTTTGACAATTTCTTTTTTATTTAACTTCATGTAGTTTGATTCCCCCACAAAGAGAACCTGTGATCCCTCTGGAGGGAGAAATAGACAACTTTACATGGGTGAATCCCTTAACAGACCAAAATCTTATTGAGGCTATAGTTCAAACAATCTTGGATATGAACCAAGGAGTAGATTATTCCCCCCAATAAATAGAAATAAGTAGGTTATATCCCAAAGAAGGTTTAAGCTCAAGAATTTATCCACATAACATACTATCAAATTTAACAATCAATGATTCTTAGGAAGCTGGGGACTAGTCGGAAAAGACATAGATAATTTTTGAGTTTCTAAAGAAATCAACTTCCATCAAGTTTAAATGTGTTACCTTTATTCTTGAAGTCCCCATATGGAAATGGAATGACTCCATCATTCAAGTAAAACAATACATAAATATATAATGGAAGGATTTTAAGGTAATTTTATCCCAGTAGTTTTATCTTGACATGATGGCACAAGCCAAGTCTCAGGAATTTATTACTCTATAGAAATGTGAAGAAAAATTATAGAGTATAAAAATGGATTAACTAAACCTATTGATTTTTCACTAGATCTGGTATCAAATGAGAAATTGAATGCTTAGAAGTTTTAAATGGGTCTTCATACTGGTACCAGATCATAGGTATTTCTCTTGAAGCTCCCCACATATGTTAAGGCTGTGGATCAAGACTTGATGGTAGAGAACGAATGATAAGGGATGTTAGGTATTTTTTCTACACCTACTATATCTGTAGGGAATAGTAGTGGTTTATTTGAGAAGAATTAGAATTAGGATGAGCTAATAAGGGAGGGAAAAAATGGTTCATGACACTCATCTCAGTTGTTAGCATTACCGGACCCAGGTGGTGGATCTACTATCTATTATTTTCATGTAGGGTATGGGAATACATGTTATTTATTCCAATTTACTCTTAATTATTTCTATTCTTATATATTTTTAGTCTATTTGTAAAGTTCTTGTAAAGCTAGTCTTTCTCCCTGAAGTGGTACCGACTCCTCAACACTTAAGGGATCTGTTACTTAGTCAGATGCCTCTAAGAAATCAGAACCAAAAATCCAGGGGATTGGAGGTAGTACTATCACATCTTATGGTTATGTTCAGTAATGGGAAGATACCTAGGATAACATTATACCTTATACTCATACTGAGACTGGGTAATTGCACCTAGTGGAGCTAGCTCCCATGGAATATGAGATTGGGCCGATGATTGTGAGGGGTATCATACTTATTGCATCATCTATGATTATTTATTTATCTAATACTAGTGATTCTAATTTTTTTATTTGGTATCATGATATTAAAATTAACCAGTTTTAATCATGATTGAAACCAAGATATTGAAGGGAATTAGCTTCTTATGAATTCAAAAGTTATTAGAAACTTGTTTAATTTTCTGAGAAGGTAGAAATGGAGTTTACCGATGATCATGCATTACATGAAAAAAAGTAGAAGAAAAGTTCTAGATGGCTAGAAACGGGGAAGAATCCATCAAATAAATTAAAAGGTATAAAAATCAAATTTCTATCTTGTGATAAGTGTGGTAAAAATAACCCTGGAGAATATTTTAAAAAATATGGGAAGTGTTCCCGATGTGGAAATCTTGGACATGTGGTTCATGACTACAAATAAAATGATCATAAAAATATTGAAAAGTTAATAGTAATATAATTTAATTGTAAGGAGATTGTTCATTATGTGAGTACTTGTCCAAATATAGGAATAAAAGAATTAAATAATCAAGATAAAAAGTAAAAAAGTGTGTCAAAATCATTTTCTACTATCATAATTGATGTTGGATCATCTAATGAAGTGGTGATAGGTATATTACTTGTTTATTCGAATTATACCAATGCCCTACTTGACTCTGTATCTTTGAATTTCTTCATTTCTGAGAAATTTTCAAGTAAAATTGGAATATCACGATATGAAAAGAAGATACAACTTTTAGTGAAAACTTTGGGTGGAAATATTAATCTAACCAAGATTTATAGGAATATTCCTATTATTATCAGTAGGTTGGTCTTTCCAGCAAATCTTTTTGAACTGCCCATAATAGAGTTTGATATTATTTTGATCATGGATTAACTATTAGTTTATCATGCTAAGATATATTGTAGATCTAATAAATTTATATTCATTGATTTTATACCTTTGATAACATATCAAGAAAATAATAAATTTATTAGATATGATAGTGAAAGTTACCTAGCCCATTTTATTGAAAAGAAATAAATTGTTTAAATTAATGATGTTATAGTAGTGAATGAATATATAGATGAATTTCTTGATGATTTTCCTAGTGTGATTCCTAATAGGTATGCTGAGTTTACTATTGACTTAGTTTCTGATTCTAATCCTATTTCAAAACCCCTTATCAAATGTATGAAGTAGAACTTTTGGAATTGAAAAAGTAATTACAAGAGTTTCTTGATAAAGGCTTGATTCATCCTAACACTTCACCATGGGGTACCCCTATTTAATTTATTAAAAAGAAATACGGTTCAATGATATTTTTCATTGATTATAGTGCCTTGAATAATATTACTATTAATAAAAAGTATTATTTTACTCATATCTATGTTTTTTTGATCAGATCTAGAGAGAATAGTATTTTTTGAAGATTGATATCAAATTAGGATACAATCAGTTGAATGTTAAGGAGGAAGATATTTTGAAAACAATGTTTCGAACTACATATGAGAATTATGAATTTGTAGATATTCCCTTTGGGCTGTCTAATTAACCGACTGTATTCATGAATATTATGAATATAGTTTTCCATGAATATTTAGATAAGTTAATGGTTTTGTTTATTGATGATATATTGGTATATTATAAAAGTCACAAGGTTCATAAAATACACCTAATGATTATTTTTTAAACCTTAAAGGAAAAGAATATATATGTAAAATTTAGTAAGTTTGAATTTTGGTTGAACCGTATTTATTTTCTTTGACACATTTTTTATAAATATGGCATAACTGTTGACCCTACTATAAACAATTTTTTTAAAAAATAGTGAATACCTAAAATGCAACATAGATTTATAGTTTTCTTAGATTAGCAGGTTACTATTGAAGGTTTTTTGAAAACATTTCTTGGTTATCTCGACCACTGACTATGCTAACTCGAAAAGGAGTAAAATTCATCTAGATGAAAGTGTGTGATGATTATTTCTTGGAACAGAAAAGAATATTGGTAAATGATCTAGTTTTGGCCCTATCCTATATAAATGGTGAATTTTTAAACTAAAATAATTCTTAATTAAAGGGACTTAGTTATTTTCTGATGCAGAATGATTAGGTAATTGCTTATGCTTCATGTAAACTAATACCTCATGAGTTAAATTATCCAACACATGATCTGGAATTATATTCTTTGATATTTAATTTAAAAAATTAGAGGAATCATTTATATATAGTAAAGTGTAAAATATATAATGGTCATAAAATTTTTAAGTATATATTCACTCAGAAAGAGTTAATCATGTGGCAGAGAAGATGAATGAAACTGATTAAGGATTATGATTACACAATTCATTACCATACTTGAAAAATAAATAAAGTATTTGATGCTTTGAGTTGGAAATATAATGCTACATTAACCTTGTTACATTTAGAAAATAACCCTTTGGTTCATGAATTGATGAATTTTGGCCTAGAAATTGTGCATTCAGGAACTCCCTCTGTTTTGTTTTAGGTGAAAGTATAATTTTCTATGTTATAAAGAATTAATAAAGCTCAAAATGTAGATGGTGTTTTATTGGAAAAGGTATAATATACTAGGAAGGTAAAGTTTACATATTTTAAGATTGATTAAAAAGGTGTTATCAGATTTAAAAATAGATTTTGTGTGCCTTATGATTCTTATATGAAGATAGAATTGTTGAGTGAATCTCAAAGTTCCCTATTTTCTATTCACCCTGGTAGAGCTAAAATGGATATAGAACTTCAAGAGTATTACTGGTGGGATGAAATGAAAATAGATATTGTTAACTTTATTTTTAAATGTTTTACTTATTAATAGGTTAAATAAGAATGAAAATTATTAAAGGGGATGTTTCAACCTTTTCCAGTTCCAAAATGAAAATGGGAAAATATATCAATAGATTTCATGGTGGGATTGATAAATACATTCCAAGGTAGTAATGTGATTTGGGAATTTCCTTCCTATTTGAGATACTATGTATTTAAATAATGTTTCTCAACTATATATAAAGGATATAGTTAGGTTAAAAGTATTTTCTCTCTCTATTGTATCTGACCGTGATCCTAGGTTTACTTCTAATTTTTAGAAAAAACTTTATAAGTTATTGGGTAATGAATTATATTTCATTATAGATTTTCATCCTCAATGTGATGGATATCTATAGAGAATGATTTAGACTTTGTAATATATGATTCAAGATTGTTCAATGGATTAATAGTAAGGTTGGGATCAATAAATTCCATTATTTGAATTTTATTATAATAATAGTTTTCATTCTAGTATACAAATGGAACCTTTAATGGATTTATATGGAAAGCGGTGTCAGACTGCAGCTTGTTGGGATGAAGTAGGTGAAAGAAAGTTGTTGGGACTAGAATTGGTAAAAGAAATAGCTGATAAGGTGAATATGATTTAGGAAATATATGAGTATGGATCAAAGCTGAAATAAAATTTATGTGGATAACTAGAGGAAATACATTTCTTTTGAGGGAGTTGATCATGTTTTTCTAAAAGTATCTCTATGTAAAAGTGTTATGTGTTTTAGAAAAACGTAGAAGTTAAGTCTACTGTTCATTAGAACATATGAAATCCTAGAAAAATTTGGATCAGTTTCTTATTTATTGGCCTTTCCTCTAAGTATATCTTAGTTAAATGATGTATTTCATATTTCATTATTAAGAAAACATGTGCAAGATGAATATCCTGTTTTGATCCCTAAAGTAATTTAGTTGGAAGAGAATATTTCATATGAGGAATAACCAATATAAATTATTGACTATAGAGAGAAAGTGTTTTAAAAAAAGGTAATTTTTCAAGTTATGTTTTTTAGAAAAACTATATGGTTGAAGAAGTAATATGAGAATCTAAAAATTCTATAAAGAAAAAATATCCTCACTTGTTTGAGTAATGAATAAAATTACGAGGACATAATTTACAAAAAGGGGAATAATGAAACAACCTAGTTAATGTTATAATAAATCATTTTCATGTCTTATTAATATTCATTTATTATATTTTAAAGAGTTATATTCATTATAATAATATTAGGTAATTTTTTAGTCAAAAAGAAAAATCCTTATTTCTAACCAAATTGGGTTTTCATGCGTCATATGGTTTTATTTTAAAGTTATATTTAAAAATTATAGGATTTTAATTTGAAAAAAATGAAATTAATTTTTTAATTCATAATTTCAAAACGATCTTAAGATGAATTTTTTATAATTTTCTAAAAATTTTGATTTTTCAATGAATAAAGAAAAATACTGATTTTTATTGGAAATAATATTCTATTTTCATGTATTTATAAAGTAAAATTCTATTTTGGATAAGTTTTAAAATTAAATTAGTTATTTTTTATTAATAAAAATCCAATTATGGTCTTTTTAAGAAATATTATTCTTGAATTTGGTGTGAAAATATTTTTATACTTAAAAATCATTTTTTTGAAAAACCATTTACATCACATTTTACGGGTTTAATTTTAATTTAAATTATTATGATTATAAAAATTGAATATTGAAAAATTGATTAAATATTTGAAATTATTAGGTCCAAATTTATTAAATAGTTACCTTTTTATTTTGGATCAATATGAATAGTAATCATAGTAATTTTTTGTTATTGTAGTAAAAGTAAAATAGATTAATTAAAGTTAAAACTAACGTCATAAGGCTTCAAATTCATTCAAACACTTGTATTTATTTAATAGGATGATTCTATTTCATCCATAATCATATAAACATCTAAAATATGACTTTTTTCCATTTAAATTTTATTTTAACCTTTATAATATTTAAGTAAAGGATAAAGTAAAAAAATGTCACTTCCTTGCTTTCAATATCTATAATATTTTATAATAGGGATAAAAAAAATTATGTTCAGTTATAAATGGTTAATTTAAATAAGATTTAATTTTATTTATCATGATAATTTATTTTTAAATTTTAGTGATTAAATACTTACATTAAATGCTTATGCAACGTTGATACAGTGAATGTGCATGCAGTAGAAAAATCAAATAAATGATATTAAAACCATTAAAAGTAATATTTTTTGGGTGATTTATAGTTTACCATGAATTATATAAATATAAAATATTAGTTATATTTTAAAGGTTTATATCCTATTTCATTTTCTTTAATGTTGTTTTAAATTTCAAATTAAATGAATAGTTCCAAAAATGACATTAATGATATTTTATAATAAAAAATATTTTATTTAATGATTTAAATTTCATAAAAATAATATCTTAACCCAATTGAATTATATATGGTTAAATATATCTACCATGTTCCATTTATGGGTCATTTTCCTTTTACAGTTACTTTATTTACCCCAAAATAGTAAAAAAACCTTGATATCCCCATAATTGTCAAAAGGGTTAACAATGGGGGCGGGGGTAAAAATAGATAAAGGTAAAAGTATACTATAATCTTGTAGAAATTTTATTTTATGAGATTATTACATCCCTTATTTATCCTATCTTTTAATTATATCAATTTTTATCCACTTGAACAAGAAACTTAATTTAATACTTTAAGAAATTTCAAGAATGCCCCTCCCCTCACTTATAAAAGGGAACATCCTATCATATTTTATTTACAAAATTTGGGAATTATATCTTATAAATACATTATTAATATCCCTAAATATGTTCTAGAGGTCTTAGTTTGGAAAAAATACCAACCTTAAAAGAATTAAGGTGTAAAACAAAGGAGGTTGTATAAAGAAGAGGTATAACTTTTAACCGAATGCTTTAGTTTTATTTATTTTTATAACTTCTTAAAATATTATCAAAACATGATAAAATAATAAAACCAGTATCTTTCATATAATGAGATATTTTTATATTAATTTCATAACCTATATCCATCTCCTTCTTCTATCAAATGGGAAATAAATCCATCATTCACATGTACGAAAAACACGAACTAATGTAATTCGTTTTCCATAACAAACTCTTATGGATGGATATAATGATGGATTATATATATATATATATATGATATTCATGACATAATAACTATTATATAAATATAATATATCATCTATTTTTTTACCTCTTCATCCATTGAAAAATGATAACGTCGTTCGTGCATATGTGTGGATTACCGCCTCCACCAAGTGATGTGATTCATTTTTTATGAACATATCACATGACTTCTATATATAATAATATTTAAATAAATAATATTATATTTATGATATAATCATAATTTTTTAATGATAAAATAATACCTATCTTATTTCTATCATGTTCTTTGAAAAATTGAAATGTTACTCATGCGTACATATAACCTACCATCTCCATGATTGTAATGTAATTCATTTTTTATAACCATATTTTATGGTAAGTTTTAAAATTATAATTGATGTATAAAAATAATAATAATTTCATGATTATTATTATGAATATTATGGAATAATTACCTCTTTTAACATAGTTAACCTACTAAATTCATTTTGGACACATGAGATGAATATCATCAAAACATTCGACGTGAACTTAATTGATTAAGTAATTTAATATAACATGATAATAAATAAAATAAAAGGAATAATAAACACAAAAAATTTTATTAATAAATTAAATAATTAACATAAGTTTATTATTCAAGAAGATAAAGAATGCACGTGATGATTTGTACTTGAGATAAGGGACACTTTACCTTAAAAACCTTTTTTTAAATGTTTTAAAGATTTATTTTATAAATATTTTTATTCCATATCCATATTCTTAAAATTATTTTATGTATGTATTTATATGTATATAAATAAATTTAAAATTACATTTTTTGTCTCTTTTTATTTTCTTTTAATGGTTTTCAAAAGGAATCTTTTTATGGAATGTTTTGACTTTCTATACAAAAGATAAAAGGAATGTTATATTTTAACATATACAACATCAATAGATTTTCCAACCAGAAAAACCATTATTTTATGTTTTTTATTCATTTATAATATTCTATGTTTTATTTAAATAAAAAAATTCCTTCCATTTATTTTAAAAATTTTAGTTTTGAAAATTGGGTTTTAAAGGAAAGGGATATATCAATATCTGAAAATGTTTTGCTTATGGGTTTAGAAGTATATTTTTCTAAATTTAATGATTGAAATGAAAGATTCTATATGTTTTATACATTTCATGTCCTTGTAAATGGTTTATAATAATGGTTGATCCTAATATAGCTCATAATGATGGGTGATCCCGATATAGCTCTCCAATGCGTTGAGTACTGACCATGTTCTCTAGAGAATTATATTGGAAGTCAATTGTAATGGTTATTCTAGTTGTAAGGATTATATAAAGATGATGTAAAAAGGAACCTACATGACCTTTATATTATTTAAAATGAGTTTTCATAGAAATAATTTTATTTCAAATGGTAATCTAATGATATTTTGTTTAAAAGGAAAGATTATTCCCTTTTATGGTAAAAGTTAAGTTTTTAAGAAAATGTTTTTCATGGGATATCATGTTTTATAAGAAACCCTCATGATTATCATTTTTTTTACTTTATGTTTTCTTATAAAGTGTTTTATGAAAAAAATTGGGTACTAAATCTAATTTCATGAGTAAGTAAATGATAACATGAGCTCAAAGTTTATTAAGTTAATGGAAAACTCTCTTTTATGATCTCATAGTTTTAAAATGAAATAACAAGTTTATTTATTATTTTTTATGTCCCTTACTGATCTTTTTGTGCTCATCCCATTTTTTAAAATGTTTTCATATATTTTAAGGATGAGTATGAACAAAGATGAAGTCAAGTTGAAAATATTAAATATTTTTCATGAAAACAAAATGTGTTTTACTTTAAAAATCTTGTATTGTGGAAAAAATTAATACTAAAAGAAAGTGTACAACTTTTAATGTATGGGTTTATTATGTAAGAGTTATGAATTAAATCTATAAAACTATAAAACTAAAATATTGTGACTGAGACTTTTCATACATAGATATTATATCATTTTTTATGAATATTCATTACATTACAAAAACATATGCCTAAGGACCATAATAGTTTAGTGCCTTTGAAAATTTGGAAACATAAACACTGGTTTATAAGTGAGATAAATAATATCATGCTACATTCTTCACAACTATCACCCTTATTATACATATAATACACAATACATTTCTTCATAATCTGGGGAAATAAAACATAAGAAATGGTGATCTCAGATTCCCAGTTGGGGTAAACAAGGGATATACGGAAGCATAATGTGAGCATAAGGGTATGAGAACATGATAATAACATTTTAAAATCATACCATGCATACAAAATATAATAATCTTAAACCATGACATAAATATTGGTAGTTTATAAGACACAAATCATAAGGAAATCAAATACCATGATCCATGAGAGCATAAAATTGACATAAGACATGGATTTGTGGCATATAAATAAGCATAGAAAATCATTTAAATATTTGTTAAGGATCAATTACAAGGCTATCATATTAGAATGGGTCAACTACCCAAAGTATCATAGTAGTCAAGGTTCACTCCCAATACCATCATTACGGACAAATCCCTTACTGAACTTGGTTCACTCTTCATTCCATCCCTGTCAAACTAAACCGAATTCACTCTCTATTCCAGTATTGTTTTATTTAACCAAGTTAACTCCCCATTCCATTCCTTTATATATAATGAGATATAAATATTTACCCAATGCATTGAAGAGAGATATAGGTCCCTCCCGTCACATAATGAAAACCATATTTATGTGTGCCACACGATCTTAAACATTCATCATATCATAACCCATGAAATGAAATGGGTATCATAAACATTTCATCATATCATAAACTTTGTAAAATATACAGGTTTAATAATAATTTAATTATAGCATAACTCATGAAAATAATTGGGTTTTATAAGAATTTTATCATGGTATAAACTATGGAAGAGAAATAGGTTTCATAAAAAACTTATCATCATAAACATAAACCATTTAGAGAAAGAATAATAATGGTATCCTTAGATCACATCCCCAGTAAGGCATAGGTAACATAAAAAAATTAAATCTCATATGTAAAATTATTTTGATCGACCATTTAAAATATTTCTTAAGGAAAATATCCTTTCAACTTTGAAAATCATTTTTAAAAACATATATATTTTTTTAAAATCATTTATTTAAAATATAAAAATTTCCCAAATATTAAGGGAAATTTTTTATTTTAAAATAACTTTGAAAACTTTTAAGGGAATCTTGAAATATTTTAGCAGTCATGTTAGTAGAAAATACTATGCATGACATGCATGTTAAAAACAATTTTTTTTCTTCACATTTTCAGTAAAAGAAAAATGAACATTGTTTTTGAAAATGACATGAATATCACTTTCAATTTTTTAAAAAAAGTAAAAAATGGGTTAAAATATATTTAAAAAAATCACAAGTGAGTAATAAAACATTTTTGAAAACATTTTTAGAAAACATAGTTTTGGATGAAAATAGGTTTCCAAGAGAAGAGAGAAATAAAGTATGATTTTCTTAAAAACAATTTCTTAATTATTTTAAGTAACAAAGTGTGTAAAAAGGTGATATTACTTTAAAACATCATGAATAACCATATTAGAATAAAATTTATGAGAATTATTGAGAGGTATATCATGAAATATCAATATTGGAGACTTAATCATGAACAATCACGATAAACAATGAGATTGTAACATAAAATATCTACCACTTTGGTAACTTTTAATCACAATCCCATGAAGGAATAACATAAAATGATACTTAAAATATCATTATTATGAATACATTCATGATAATATATATTAAAGGTGCTGTATATACACCTCATGAAAGAATATTTGTGCATAACATAACGTACATCTCAAAAAAGGAAAATTGAGACAAAAATATCATACTGATTTGTCAAATTTTGAACCATAAATACCATGAAAGAGAGATAATAATATGGATAGTTAAATCCCCATAATTTTAAGTATAATATTTTTTTTTCAGAATGAGTATCTATGGAATCCTTCCTTTTTATTACATAACTTTTCATTTCATTTTACAAACAGAGGATCTTTAAAGTCTAGTGTCTTGGAAAAAAGGTACATAATACATGAAAAAATAAAACATTATTCTATTAAAATTGAAAGGATTATTCAAGGTCCATAAAATGTAAATTTATTTCATCTCATAACCTGGGTACATATATCAAAGGAAAGGGTGAGCAGAAGGCCCATTAAGGAAAAACAAGTGAAACAATTTATATGTGAACTTGAGCGATATCAATAAGAACATGGAGAATATCATAAAGGAATGATAAAGTGTAATATAATAATAATAATAAATTGAAACAAAAATTGAAAATATGGATACAACATTTAATTTATAAATTCATAACCATATCACCAAGGTTCATCCCCAAGTTTTCATAAAAATTACCAAGGTTATTCACCAAGGTATCATAAAACTTGTCATCTCTAGAGATTAATTTTTTTACCCAATGAATTGGAGAAATATCAGGGAACACCCTTAATATTTATTTATTTTCATGTTATCCAAATATATCATAATCAAACATTTCATAAATAACCCAAATATAATAAAAGAAATGGGTTTCATATCAAAATCGTGAAGTTTTAAAAAGAGATTAAAAACATGATCATTATGTCATTCATAACCCATGGAAAGGGAAAAAGGGTTTTATACATGTAAATTAAATAATAAAATATATCATTTTATGTCTTTATTAATACCCATATAAATGAAATAGTTTTAGGTATTCCCATAAAGAAAATAAGATAATTTCTTGAGAAAAAAAGAGAGATTTTGAGATAAAAATTCTACAGCATAACAACTATGCAACATGGTTTTAAAAAACATTAAAAAGAGAGGGGATTAGGTTCAAAAATTAATAAAATAATCATAATAAATTAGTGGGATAGAATAAAATTAAAATAAGAACATGTTATGGAAACTTGAAATACATACCACATAGAAGAGAACTTGAATGGAAAAAGAGATGTTTAGAATTCCCTTACAAAATTCGGCAGCCTAATGGCGCCACTTAAAAATTTAGAAAATAAGTTGATGAGATTGAAAAGGGTCTATCATAATTTGGAAATAAAATGTAAATAAATAAAGATATATAATAACACACCCCAACATAAGAAAATGGAAATTAAAAGACATAACATAAAATAATTCTTGACTAAAAGAGGAGGGTGAAATGTTCCCTTACCTTGAAGAGTAACTTCAAAAACTTGAAGGTTGGGACCTTGGAGGATAGAGGGAACCTTTGGAGGACTCATTTGGAGGTAAAAATACCAGATCTTAGTTTAGAAGGAATTTGGAATGAAATTAATGAAGGAATGGGTTGGTATTTATAGCAAAAGTGAGGGAATATTTTATTAATTTCCAAGGGACACCTCATTAGTGGTATTTGAAAAATCATGGGATTTCATATGGTATTTTACCATGGTATTATCCACTTGGGACACATCATATCATATTTTACTGTAAAAAATTCGACCAGAATTTTATATTAATTATTACATCATTATGATGTCATTAAACACACTAAAAACTCAAAAAGTGTATTTTTTACTATTCATTGAAAAACAAAACATTTTATAAAAATATCATAAATTCACTCTAAACTAATTTATATGTTATGAATTCAAAAAAGAACTAAATTTTATGAAAATAATTTTATAATTATGTGATATTTAACTTTTAAGTAAAATCACTATTTACCCGAAAAAAATACTAATACTTAACTAATAATTTCAGAAACAGTTATTTACTTATGCTATTATATCACATTACCATTAAAAGGACTAATTATATTTATAATTTCTTAAGTGAGGTTACTATTCTATTGGTCACATTACTATTAATAAGGGTAATATTACTATTCATAATTTACTATTCACC
Organism: Viscum album; assembly: GCA_963277665.1. Lineage (NCBI taxonomy): Eukaryota > Viridiplantae > Streptophyta > Magnoliopsida > Santalales > Viscaceae > Viscum > Viscum album. The sequence goes on along the minus strand of OY728141.1, from coordinate 1,026,402,767 downwards.
AAAAATTAAGTTGATCTTATCAGACTCTAAATTTCTTACTGATCACAATTGTACATGTCCATTTTTTGAAAATAATTTCACATTATTAATTATTTAAAGTATAAAAAATATTTTAAAATACTCTATTTTTTTATATTCATCAATAATATGAAACTTCTAAAAATTCATCCAATATTTATTTTGACATTTGAAATTCAAATTTTTTACCATAATAAGATATAAAAATTTTATTTATACAAAAGGATTACACAATGTAATTAAGGCCTCATTACATAGACCCTTATAACACCTGTATAGGATCTAAGAGTAAGGTGTTCAATGATGATATAATCTTGGGGCAGCTCAAACAACATTTTCTGAGTGGTGATTTCTATCAGCTTGAAATTCTCCCGAAGGCAATTATGTTCAAGCTTAATATGTTGAAGCTCAGCTTGGGCTTAGTCCAAAGAAAATCCCAGTGATGCTACCACCTTCCCAAGCTCTAACATATGGGATTCGTACGGCCCGAGTCTACTGGATTAGGCCATCAACTTTTCTTTATGTATTAATTAACCATGATCATTTGTATTTATAAACAATAATCATAATGTTAAGAGTATAGTTTCCAATGGCCATATTGACCAAAAATCATATTGACCAATGGTCATATAATAGTCGAAACCCAATGGTCTCATTTTAATTATACTCAGTTCATTAATAATAGGATATAGTTTTGTTGAGTACAAAATAAAATAACACAAAAATTCAGGAAATAAATATTATTCAAAAGTTTGGGTTATTATAATATCTCAAGGGGGGGGATGAATTGAGTACCTAATATTTTTTTGTTAAAACAAGTTTAAATAAAATCCACCAAATGATTAAAAGAAAACTAATTAATCAAAATAGAGGAGCGATATAAGTTATAATATTTTAAGATATTTATTAAAGAGTGATTAGATCTCAGTTAAAAAAATATATAAATATTTCTTTAACTTTTTAAATTAATTTACTTAATAAAAACCTTATATAAACAATAATTAAGACTAACTTTCAAAGTAGTTGTTTTGTTTACAGTTTAAAACAAATTCAGTTTAAATCTTTGAAATGAAACAAAACAAAAAAATAGTGGAATAAATACAAGAGGTTCATTTTCAAGCTGATACCTAATCCCCTCCACTTATAAATCACATACTTCCAATAAGATCATATAAAATAATCTTGATCCACAACCCGGATCAGGTATAAAAAATATCTAACCAACTGTCCAGGCCACACAGAGACCTCTTCCACAATATCTATGGGAAAAGAACAAACACATGAAACATATGGACCTCTTCCACTACATGTGGTTAGACAAGTGTAAAGTGAGTAGATAAGAAAATTACTATATTCCTATTAAAGTACATGATATAGTGTGCATGTTTAATATATAGATTAAATCACCCATTGCTCAAAATGTAAAGACAATAGACAAAGAGAACAAATAAATATTTAGAAAAGATAGAGTTACTCTGTATGATGTGATCTAAAGCTTGAGTCTCCTTGGATACAGCTTGAGCAAGATCTTGATTCATGTTTTGGAAAATGGCAGTAAAACAGATCATTATAAGCTCTCTTCTCTATGACTGTAGGAAAGGAAATAGATGTTCTATAAGATCAAATCTTTTACAGTTGGTTGAAGTTGAGGATGCTTCATGTAAATCAATTAAGAAAGTATCACACTTCACAGTACTATCTAGTTATTTAAATGTTCTATATCTCTTCTATATGCTTATTATCATTGTATGAGGGAGTCTGCTTCTTAATATATAGCAGCATACATGAATAATCATTCAAATACTCTACTCCTTGTATTGATAGACTGAAACTAACTTTAATGTATGTATGAAATAATTAAATAATAATCATTAAAATAAATCTCAGAATTAAATTCAATAATATATCCATTAGAAATAGTTAATTCAAAATAAATATAAATAGTGACAGTGGCTCTTTTGAATGATGAGACAAATATGGTGGTGACTTAGGCTGGAAGTGAGTCATGATAATGGTGAATCATCTCAGTGGTGACTTGTCTCAATAGTGATTCATCCTAGCAATTTTTCAAATTTCTTAGTAGTAGGTAAAGTATGAAGGTAGGTCATCTTCAATGGTGACTTAGGTCTGGCGATAGGTCTTTTAGACACTTAGCCAAATTTTCATCCTAACGGTGACTTGTCTCTGACAGTAGATGTTTTCAACACTCAAATTTCTTCATTCAATGGTGAGTCATATATAATGGTGGGTATTTACCATACTTACAAAAATTCTCATCCTAATGATGATTCATATTTGAAAGTGACTCATCTTCAATAGTGAGTAGAGTTTGATGGTGGGTCTTTCCAACACTTAGCCAAACTTTCACTAATCTACCTTATATTATAAAATGACACCATAAAAAATAAAACTCATTAATACCATAATAAAAATGATTTTTTGATCATTAAAATAAGGGTTCCAACAATAATCATAAAATATATTCATGGATAGTAGATACACCATATAAAAGAAATAGGTTCTAAATATGGCACGTGTCTCATAAAAGTAAAAAGTGAGATGTAAGTCCCTTACCTTAAGTCTTGAATTCCGTTGAACTCATTAAAACCTTCTATATAATAGATATAAGTTTATTATAAATCCATTACATAATAATATTCTTATATATCATACCATTTATGATTTTATTATGACATTTTATTATCTATTTATTAATAATTCTATGTTAAAGTTACGTTTTGAGTAATAAATGGTTTGTTTTTCATATATGTTTTGATTTGTTATATTTTTCATCCTATTAATTTGATCATGGTTCCATAATCTTCATAATGATAACCATTATATAAATATAATATATATTCAGTCTATATGTATTTATAGTAATCCATAAAATTTAGTGATAGAAAATGAAATACATTGCTTATGGAAATAGTAAGCTGTACGAATGCATGAGTGATATTTCCACTTTATTTTTTGGATCAAAAAGAAGAAATTTAAATGATATATTATCATTCCATAATCATTTTTATGTCATACATATCACATATTTTCATTAAACCCATCCTTAATACCTTTCATGTAAAGCATGAACGAATCACATCGCTTCGTGAAGCAGTAATCCGCCATACACACGAGCGATGTTACCGTATTACAAAAAATGGAAACCATGAAGGTATGAGTGATATAAAAATTATAGAATCATAATAAAATTATAAATATAATATATAACCAATAAATCCATCATTAAGTCCAACCGTGATAGGTGATAATGGAAAAACGAATGACATCAGTTCGTGAGGTGGTGGTCTGTTGTACACACAAATGATAACTTCATAACCCATTTGATAGAAGTGGAGATGGTTGAAGGTTATGAAATTAATAGGATGGTGATTTTATTATATAATCATGTTTTAAAAATAATTTAAGGGTATGGAGGAAGAAATAAAATAAAAATTCTTGTTGATGAACGTTACTTCTTCTTCAGGTATCCTCTATAGGTTTGCACTAAAAGCCTTCCAAGGATGGATTTCTACCAAAAATAATGATTTTAAGATGAGGGTAGTGAAGTTGGGAAATGATTTTGGTTGGTATTTATAAAAAAAGGGTTTTAATGTGTGAAGAGGAGATGATATGGTGTGACCTTTTATAAGCGGGGGAGAGGACACAATTGGTATTTTTAAAAATAATTGAGTGCTCCCATATTTTTCATATGTCACAAGGGTAAAAAATGAACTATTATTGAATATTAGAGGTTTAATGGTCTAAATATTTCCATAAAATATTTTCTATACAATTTTATAGGTTATTTTTACCCTTTTATTTTTAGTTTAACCCCCAGTAAATCCATTTTTACCATAACCGTGGTAATTAATTTTTACTACATTTACCATTCATTTTGGTAAAAAATTAAGTTAAAATTATTAGATAATATAAATTATTCTGATTAAAAATATGGAATCCTTTTTTCCAAATTACATTTACATAATTCAAAAAAATTAATTTAATATTAATCCCACAGATGTGACAAGAAAGAGGGTTTTTAAATTGAAAATGATCAAAAGTTTACAAAGTTTTTATATCCAATTTCAAAAATAAATTGATTAAAATAACCTAAATTGGATTAATAAATGTATAATTGAACTAATTTAACTTTAAAAACAATTTTAATTATAATTTACCATTATAAATAAATTAAACGAAAAAGTAGTTTTTAATTAAAATATAGTATTTTTCACTATTCATCAAAAAATGAAACTTTTTAGAAAAATGAAAAAAATTCACTCAAATATAATTTTGAAATAATGAATTAAAAAATTTAATTTTTTTTTTCAAATTAAATTTATAAAATTGTAAAACATTAATTTTATTATTGTTCACAAAAATACATAAAACATTTTTTTGAGAAAATAGTATTTTTAAAACATATAAAGACTTTACCAAAAATTATGTATTTTGTTATGAATATTTTTTATTTATATAAAACCATTATAATTAACATTTAATTTTTTTTATTACTATTCATATCACTAAGTTTAATGGCTAGGTTATAACGGTCGCATTTAAATAATAATAGTAATAATATATCATGGTTTTGTTAAAATTCAGTATCATGTGTAACACATGCTAACCCAATGTTGCATGTAGTACAATCATAACTTAGTATTGCATGTAACAAAATATTGACTTGGTGTTTCATTTAACGCAAGCTACAAAATAAATTTATTTTATTCAAAAAAATAATAATTCAAAAAAAACCCAGGGTGTTGCTTTCTACCCCCCCTTAAAAGAATTTCGCACTCAGAATTAGTCACTCTGATACAAAAAATAAAGATACTTATACCTCATTGCATACTCAATTTCCCATGTAGCTTCCTCAAACTATCAGTTTCACCACAAAATATTGACAAAGTGAGTGGTCTTGTTTCATTGAACTTTCTTTTTATGATCTAGAATCTCCACCGATTATTCCTCATAGGAAAGATCTTCCTCTAGCAGTATGACCTCTGTGTTTAGTACATGTGAAGGGTCAAGTATTTAGTTAATTAAAAGAGATACATGGAAAAAATCATAGACTTGAGATAGGTTTGGTGTAAGTTCTAAGTGATAGGCTACCGTCCTGATACGATCAAGAATTTCAAAGGGACTGATATACCTAGGTCTTAGTTTCTCTTTTTTCCCAAATCTCATAATATTATTCCATAGAGGAATTATTAGAAAAAAATTGTCACTAACTTCAAATTTTAGATCATTCTAGTGATTATCAACATAACTTTTCTACCTACTATGAGATTCCTTGATGTATTGTTGAATGACTCCAACATTCTCTGCCATTTCTTTAGCTATCTCAGTTCCCAATAGCTTTGTTTCTCCAACTTCATTCCATCATGTTGGATATCTAAATTTATTTCCATAGAGGGATTCATATGTATCCATATAAATGCTTGAGTGAAAGCTATTGTTGTAATAAAAATCAACTAAAATAAGGTATTGATACCAACCAACTTTTAAATAAAAATAACAAGATCTCAACATATCCTTTGGGGTTTGAATTTTTTTTTCAGAATAGACATCTATTTGATGATTATACACAATGATAAAAATCAACTTCATATAAAAATATTGCTGAATAACTTACTAGAACATCAAAGTAAACCTCATATCTCGATCAGATATAATGGAATGTGGTACTATATGAATCTTTACCACTTCCTTAATATATACCCTTGAAAGATGATCCAAAGAGAAGTATTATTTGATAGTGATTAAGCGTACTGAATTAGTATGGAGATTGACTATAACCCATATATAATTATATCATTTAGATGTTTTGGGGAGTCCAACAACAAAATACCTAGTGATATTTTCCCATTTCCATTTTGGTATGGGAAATGAATGCAACATCCCCTTAAATTTGTTTCTTTTAGCCTTAACTTACTAACATACCAAGGAATAAGATACAAAATCAATGATATATCTCTTTATTCCATCCCAACATAAAACTCTTTCAAATCTCTATGCATATTTTTACTTCTTGGATGAATAGATAATGAATAACTATGATCTTATTCTAAAAAATTATTTTTCAAGTATGGTATGGATGAAACACATACATGGTTCCTGAACCTTATCATTCCATCATGATAAAGGTTAAACTTAGAAACATTTTTAACCTTCTTTTTTAGCTATACATTATCCTTCTATTCCTCTTTAATCTTCACTTTGATATATGGTTGAAAATTCAACTGAGCAAGATAAGAATTTTCCCTTTCCTTTAGAATTTCTATATCCATACTTTAAAAATCTTAAAATATTTGATCTTTTGTAATCCTCATCATGGATAAGCTAGTATTATCATTTCAAATCAAAGCATCGACCATCTTGTTCTCTTTCCTAGGGTGGTAATGTATTGAGTAGTCATAATATTTAATCAACTCTAACCATATTTTTTTAATGAATTTTAAAATATTTTTGTGTGAATATATAATTTAATTTTTTTCATTAGTATATATATCAAAATTTTATACATATTTATAATTCCTCTATATTTTTAATGTAAAAATTACCACAACTAACACCAAATCACGAGTTGGGTAATTTTTCTCACGAATCTTCAATTGTCATGAGGAATAAGCTAGAACTGTGTCATTATGCATAAGAGAACATCCCAATACATTCTTGGATGTATCAATATAGAGTAAAATCCCTTCTCTACTACAGTGTAAAGTATAAAAAGGTGCACTAACTAATCTTCTCTTTAGTTCCTTGAAATTTTTCTCACATTCATCTGTCCAGAGGAACTTGGATTCCTTCCGAGTTAGCTTGGTGAGTGGATTATATAGTCATGATAAATTCTCCATAAACCATCTATAATATACAAATCAAACAAGAAAATATAAGATCTCATTAAATATAGTTGGTTTGGTCCAACATTTAATAGCCTCTGTCTTTGATGGATCTACTAATATACCCTATCTTGTGATTATATAACCCAAAAATGAAATCTGTTGTAGCCAAAATTCCCACTTTGTAAATTTTTCATATAGTTTCTCCTACCTTAGGGTCTTTAGTAAAATTATAAAGTGGTATTCATTCTCTTCCTTTCTCTTTTAATAGATAAGAATATTATCTATAAAGAATACCACAAATTGGTCAAGGTAATCTCTAAAGACTCTATTCATTAAATCCATGAATATAATGAGGCAATTTGTGATATTGAAAAACATAAATATATATTCATAGTTTCTATACCTTGTATGGAATTATCCATTGGGTATATCCTCCTTCTTGAACCCCAATTTATGATATCCATAACAAAGGTCAATATTGGAAAAGTATAGATCTCCACACAGTTAATCAAATAAGTCATCAATATGAGGAAGAGGATACTTGTTCTTAATTGGGATCTTTTTTAGCTCCCAATAATCAATGAAGAGCCACATTGATCCATAATTATTTTTAACAAAAAGAACATGTGCACCCAAGGTGACACACTTGGACAAATTAATCCCTTCTCAATGTTTTCCTATAGTCACTTCTTCAATTCATCCAATTTAATCAGGGCTATTCTATAGAGATTCTTTGAAATTGGTATGAAACTAGGTACTAATTCTATTGAGAAATCAACTTAAAATTTTAGTATAAGTCTAGGAAACTCTTATGTAAAGACATCAAAAAATTCTCACACAATATAAATATCATCAATGTCAAGTTTCTCCCCAATCATTTGAGATAAATACCCCTTTTGAATAGGAATTTGGAACCATATAATAGATTTGATCTCCATAAAAAGTTAATACTTATTGTAACATTGATATATGATCATAGGTTGGTTTGAAATATCAAACATGAATTCCCTTCCTTGAAAATTTATGTGGGATTTATATAGAGAAAGCCAATCCATGCCTAACATGACATAAAATTCCACCATATGAAGAATGAAAAGATTTTTAGTAATCAAATTTCCACAAACATCAACTAGAGAGTAATGATAAACTTGTGATGAAATAATCATACCATAGGTATTTCACTTCTAATTATATATATAATAATTTGTGTGGCATCTTGATACCCTTATAAAATTCTTTAGATATGAAAGAATTGGTAGATCTAGAGTTAAATATGACATTAACAGTTCTAGAGTGGATGGTAAGTGTACCTTTCACCACGTTATTATCTCACCCCTCATCAATAACCATGATACCATGAGATTTACCCCTATCCCTTGGCTTAAGAGGACACTAACATCAATCATCATCATTAACCTTTGTATTTGGGAACTGGTTAGTATTGTTCCCATACTCCTTGCATTTGAAACACTGAAATGTGGGTGGTGCATTCTATGTATTTTTTCTTTATCCACATCATTAGATAACTTCTTACCATCACTCCAACAATCAATTTATAATGAACTTACCTTACACACTTACTAGTCCCCTTAAGACAATTTCCTCCATGATTCTTCCCACACTTTAAACATAAAGGAAAACTCATCTTCTTCTCTCTATGGTTTTTAGATTTTACTTTGAACTCCATATTACTTTTCTTGTCAAAAATATGAGATTTATATGTAAATCCAACCTATATTTATACCTTGATAGCATATAAAACAATATATTTATATTTATTGAAGTCTCTTATGTCTAATTCCCTTAAGATACATGGTTTTAAGCCACTGAAGAATCGATCAACCTTAATTTTAGGATGGATGATAATACTAGAAGTGTACCTTGAAAGTCTAGTGAAATTTTCCTCATATACACCAATGGATTCATCATCCTTTTTATTTAGCTCAAGAAACTCCTTCTACATCTTCATATAAAGAATACGAGGAAAGTACTTATTAAAAATAAGTTCCTGAACTCATCCCAATCCATGGAGTCAATTTTATCCTGTTTCTTCATATTATTGATAAGGGTCCACCATTGATCTACTTCAAATTAAAAATGGTTGAAAAACAAAATTAATTTTTTATGTTTTGAATATTGAAGAATGGAAAATATATTTTTAGTGGTACTATTCTGTTGTTCAACAACTAGTGAATTAGAAGACCCACTGAAAGAAGGTGTATGTTGCCTCATGAAGGAATCAACCAAATGTTTTCCCTCCTTTGTTAGTTTGGAATTATAGCATGATTCATAGCTTGATAAATTTGTGTGATCACAATAATGAGATTTTACATTCCATCACCCATAATTTTTGGATACTCAAGAGGAAAATCATTTCATTGTCCATCGTAATCACTATTAATGATTTTCCTTTAGGTTCCATCTATTGACTAAAACCAAAAAGCATAGTGTAAGGAACAATAATCATAGCGGGGAACCAAATAATCATGAAAAACACTTATAGGATGTCTAAATCTTGACACCTTAGTTTTTAATAGTCCATTCATAGTTATCTTCTATTTAAATCCCTTATTATGGTTCATAAAGAGTTTGTGAATTTCTAAATCATATCCCCTGGGAGTTTCAAACTATGCGTGCAACCAGACCCATTGTCATGCACCGGTTCCCAATCAATTATAGCTCAATATAGTGTTTTTAGGGTTGTTACCCCTAGGTACATATATTCCAGATCCACATACATTTTTAGTATCTTGATAGAGATGATTTTCTAGGAAACCACTTACTCTATCCTTTACCAAAATTCTAGTACATTTTTCTATACTTTGACTCATCCTTAGACTCATCCTTAGAAATTTCCTTAGGTATATCACTAAGGTTTTATCATCCTAGTTTCCAAAGGTTAACTAAACATATACTATGATACTAACTATAGTGACCCAGGCTTTTCATACATAGATATTACATCATTTTTGATGAATATTCATTCCATTACACAAACACATGCCTAAGGTCCGTTATAGTTTAGTGACTTTGGAAACTTGGAAACATAAACACTGGTCCATAAGTAAGATATATCATCTCCCATTTCATTCTTCACAACTAGTATCCTTATTAGACATATCATATATAATACATTTATTTATAATTTGGGGGAAATAAATATAAGAAAGGGTGATCTCAGATGCTTAGTAAGGGTAAACAAGGGAGATAAAGAAGCATAATGTGAGCATAAGGGCATGGGAACATGAGAATAAAATTTTAAAAGTATACCCTACATATAAAAGATAATAATATTAAATCATGAAATATATATTGGAAGTTCATAAGACATGAATCATAAGAAAATCAAAGAACACAAGCCAAGAGATCATAACATTGGCATATGACATGGATTTGTGGAATAAACCTAAGTATAGAAAATAATTTCCATATTATTCAAGGATATTTGTGAAGGCTATTATATTGGAATGAGTTAACTCCACAAACCATAAAAGTAGTCAAGGTTTACTTCTAAAACCATCATAGTATATAAAGTACCTTAATGAACCGATTTCACTCCCTGTTCCATCCCTGTCTTACTGAACTAGGTTCACTCCCCATTCCAATACCGTCTTACTAAAATGGGTTCACTTTCCATTCTATCTCGATCTATATCATGAGATATAAATATTAACCTAATTCATTTAAGGGATTTATAGGTCCCATCCACCACATAATTAAAACCATATTTATGTGTTCCACAAGATCATAAACATTCATCATATCATAATCCATGGAATGAAATGGGAATCATAAAATTTTTACCATATCATAACTTATAGAAAATAGAAAGGTTTCATAATTATTTTATCATAACATAACCCATGAAAAGAAGTGGGGTTCATAAGCATTTTATCATGGTATAAAGTGTGGAATAGAAATGAGTTTCATAAACATAAACCATTTAGAGAAAGAATAAAAATGGCATCCATGGATAATATCCCCATTAATACATAATTAACATAAAAGGATGAAATATTAGATGGAAAATGATTTTTATCAAACATTTAAAAAATTTCTTTAGGAAAATATCCTTTCCACTTTGAAAAACATTTTAAAAAACATAAAACATAAAAAAATTTCAAAAAAATTTCCTTTTAAAGTCATTTATTTAAAATATAATAATTTCTCAAATATTAAGGAAAAAATATTATTTGAAAATAAATTTAAAAACTAGTAAGGGAATCTTGAAATCATTAAGTGGTCATGACAGTTGGAAATACTATGCATTCCATACATTTTAAAAACAAATATTCTTTTCACATTTTTGGTACAAGCCAAACATGCATTATTTTTGAAAACGATATGAAGATTACTTTTTTTTATAAAAAATGTAACACGGTCAAAAATTTATTTTTTTAAATAATCATAAGTGAGTAATAAAACATTTTTGAAACTATTTTTAGAAAAAATGGTTTAGAATAAAATAGACTTCTGACCAAAGAGATAAATAATGTCGGATTTTCTTAAAAACATTTTATCAATTATTTTAAGTAACAAAGAGTGGAAAAAAGATAGTATTAATTTAAAATATCATGAATAACTAGATTATAAGAAAATTAATGATAATTTATAAGAGTTATATCATTATATATTAACATTGGATACTTAATCATAAACAATCCTGATAAACGATGAGATTGTAACATAAAATATTTACCACTTTGGTAACTTTGAATCATAAGGCCCATGAAGGAATAAAATAAAATTAAAATTAAAATATCATTATTATTAATACATTAACGATACTATATGTCAAAGAGGATATATATACCTTGTGAAATAATATAGGTGTATAACATAACATACATCTCAAAGAAGGCAAATTGAGACTATAATCCCTTACTAATTTGTTATCTTTTGAATCGTAAATACCATGAAATATAAAACCTAATATGGATACTTAAATCAAAATAATTTTAAGGATAATAATAATAAAATAGATTCATGGGTAGTAGATACACCACATAAATGAAATAGGTGGTGAATATGACATGTGTCTCATAGAAGTAAAAAGTGAGATGTAAATCCCTTACCTTAAGTCTTGACTTCCATCATACTCATTAAAACCTCCTTTATAATAGATATAAGTTTATTATACCTATATTAAATAACAATATTATTATATATCATACCTTATATGATTTTCTTATAACCTTTTATTACTTGTTTATTAATAATTACATGTTAAAGTTATGTTTCGCTTTGTGTTTCATACATGTTTTTATTTGTTATATTTTTGGTTATCTTACTTTGATAATGGTTCTATAATATATATAATTATAACCATGATATAAATATAATATATACTATTCATATATGTATTTATAGTAATCCATAAAATTTAGTGATAAAAAATGAAATACACCATTCATAGAGATGGTAGGCCGTACGTACGCATGAACACTATTTCCATTTTCTTTTTGGATAAAAAGAAATAAATATAAATGATATATTATCATTAAAAAATAATTTTATGTTATATTTATCACATATTTTTATTAAATACATCCTTAATACCTTCCATGTAAAGTGTTATTGAATCACATCGCTTCGGTGGAGGTAGTCCGTCGTACACACGAGCGACGTTATCATATTATCACAAAATGGAAAGCATGAAGGTATGTGTGGTATAAGAATTAAATAATAATAAAATAATAAATATAATATATAAATAATAAATTCATCATCAAGTCCAACCATGATAGGTGGTAATGGAAAAATGAACGACATCGGTACGTGAGGCGGTAGTTCACCGTACACAAGAATGATGATTTCGTAACCCATTTAATGGAAGTGGAGATGGTTGTAGGTCATTACCTTAACATAAAAAAATATTATTATATTGGGTACATTGATATTATTATATAATAATGTTATAAAAATAATTTAAGGGTTTGGAGGAAGAAATAAAACAAAAATGCTCGCTGATGAATGTTACCTCTTCTTTGGGTATCCTCTTTAGGTTTTTACTAAAAGCCTTCTTAGGATGGATTTATTCCCAAAATAAGGATTCCAATAATAAGATAGGGAATTTGGGAAGTTATTTGGTAAGTTCTTGGAATAAATAAAAGGTTTTTAAGGCGTGACGAAGAGATGATAGGGGTGGCCTTTTATAAGTGGGGGAGAGGACACATTGGGTATTTTTGAAAAGAATTGAGTGCTCCCACGTTTTTCATATGTCACAAAGGTCTAAAATGGAATATTATATAATATTGTATGTTTAATGGTCTAAATATGTCTATCCAATAGTTTTTATACAAGTTTATAAGTTATTTTTACCCTTATATTTTTAGTTTAACCCCCATTAAACCCATTTTTACCTTAACCACGATAATTAATTTTTACTACATTCACTATTCATTTTGGTTAAAAATTTAGTTGAACTTATTAGATAATATAAATTATTCTAATTATAAATTTTAAATCAATTTTTTTAAATTTAATTCATATAAGTGGAAAAATTAATTTAATGTTAATACTAGAGACATGATGAGAAAATGGGTTTTTAAAGCGGAAATGATCAAATATTTACAAAGTTTTTATATCCAATTTCAATATGAAATTGATTAAAATAACCTAAATTGGATTAATATATTTATAATTGAACTAATTTAACTTTAAAATAAATTTAAAATATAATTTAACTTTATAAATAAATTAAATGAAAAGGAAATTTTCAATTAAAATTCAGTATTTTTCAATATTCATAAAAAAATGAGACTTTTTATAAAAATAAAAAAATCACCCTAAGATAATTTTAATATTATGAATTAAAAAATTAATTTTATTTTATCAAATTTATTTTCTAAAATTTTAAAAAATTAATTTTATTATTTTTCACAAAAGATATAATTCTTTAAGAAGATAATATTTTTGAAACATATAAAGACTTTAATGAAAATTATATATTTTGTTATCAATATGTTTTATTTATATAAAACCATTATACTTAAAATTTTAAAATTATTTATTACTATTCATATCACTAAGTTTAATGACTTGGTTATAACGATTGATTTTAAATAATAATATTAATAATGTTTCATGGGTTTGTTAAAATTCATTGTTGTGTGTAACAAAAGCTAACCCAATGTTGCATATAGTGCAAGTATAACTTATTGCTGCATGTAATTCAAGATTTAATTGGTGTTTTATTTAACACAAGCTATCAAAAAATTTTAATTTATTTGAAAATAAATAAATAAAAAAAATCAATGTGTTACATGAAATGATCTATGAAATGAAAAAAATGAATTATTTAAAAAAAATGAAATTATGGATTAGATAAGGATCGAGTCCTTATAGTCTATCTTTGATATGGTTGATGAAGTAAATCCTGGATATAAACTTTGTATGATTGTTAAGGAGTTTCCATAGTTGTTCCCTAATAACTTATTAGGTTTTAACTAGAGTGGGAGATCGATTTCTCAATTAACTTGGTGCTCAATCAGCTGATTTCCATACCCTCTTATCAGATGAAACCTATATAATTAAAAGAGTTAAATATCTAACTATATGATCTAAAATATATTGGATTTATACACCCTACCATGTATCATTGGGACATTTTGGTTCTCTTCTCTAATAAAGTAGATTGGTTACTTTGTTTTTGTATTGATTTTCGAAAGCTGAATCGGGTGACTATTAAGAATAAGTAACCTTTCCTCTATATTGTTGACCTCTTTGGACAGTTAAAAGGAGCAAGGTGGTTTTAAAAAATTGACCTATAATTGGAATGTATTCAGATTATTGTGAAGGAATCTGATGTTTCCAATATGGAATTCATAAGAATGTATGATCATTTTAAGTACCTTGTGATTATGTTTGGGCTGACTAATTCCCTAGAGGTATTTATGGTACTGATGAATTGGTTATTACACCAATACCTTGACTCCTTTATGGTGGTATTTGTGGATGAAATCCTAGTATATTCCAAGTTTTAGGAGGATATTTTGTGTTATATTAGGATTATATTGGGAACCTTGTATGATCACCACCTATATGAAAATCTATTGAAATAGAGCTTCTAGATATAAGACATGATATTCTTGGGACATGTGGTTTTTAAATAGAGAATTTCAGATGATCTAGAAAATGTGAGGGAAATCATGTATTGGGAGGAACCATGGAATGTCTTTTAGATACATATATTTTTTTGTTTGGCTGGATATTATTAGTGGTTCATGAAATACTTCTCCATATTGACATCTCCCTTGACTACTCTCACTCAAAAAGGGTGATTTTTGAATGGTTATTTTAATGTTTGGTGTCCTTTGATGAATTAAAGAATCGGTTGAATTCAAACCTATCTTGATTCTTCTATAAGATAGTAAAGTGTATTTTGTGTATTGTGATACATCAAGTGTAGTCTTGAGTTGTGTGCTTATACATGGTGACCATGTTGTAGCATATAGTTCTTGACAGATTCAACCACATGAGAGGAACTACCCAACCCATGATATTGATCTCACTTTAGTTATTAATGCTTTGAATTTTAGGAGACATTATTTCTTTGGGGATAAATTTATATATCATAATAGCTTAAGTTATATTTTCTCTTAGAAATACTTGAATGTTAGGAAAAGGTACTGGGTTGAGTATCTTTAGTTGTTCAAATCTAATATCACCTATAAACTAAAAAAGGGAAACATGGTAATTGATCCTATTAGTAAAAAAATACCTTCTCAAGCTCTAAAGGAGTATATTAATTAATGAACTTTGATGGGTCTCTTTTCCCAGATGCACTTAGAGGTGAAATTAGATAAGAAGGAAATGATATTTACTAGTGTTTAACTGGAACCATATTTATTGCAACTCATTCATTAGGAGTATCTAGTAGATTAAGAGTGATAGAATATTGTGAATTCTTTATATGGTAGGGAGACCATTTGTGATTAGTCTTTATCTCCAAAGGTCATGTTTTCTTTTTAAAATTAGTATGTGGTCCCTTTATCATTGAGAATGGATGTGATTAAATATTGTCATCATTCTTAATAGGCTATCCAACCAATCACCATTAAGATGTATTATGGCCCAAAACACTAATTCTGATGGTTGAGTATGATATGTGACATCACAAACATCATTACATGTTATTATACATGCCATAAGGTTAAAGCCAAGCATCAAAAACCTTATAGTCCGCTTCAACCTCTTCCCATTACTACATAGAAGTGGAATGATATATACATGGATTTTATCATGGTATTACCTCAGAACACTTAGGGTAATAACACTATCTAGATAGTTATTGATAGACTAACAAAATACACCCATTTTATTTCGATCATAGATACCACTAAGGTGGAAGAGCTTGATAGGTTGTGTGTTCAAGAGGTCGTGAGGCTATATACCATTTCTTCTGCCATCATTTCCAATAGATATACCCAGTTTACATATTAGTTTTTTGGGGTGGGGGGCTTCAAGAGGTGAGGAGATCTCAAGTTAGTCTAAAAATGACCTACCATTCATATTTATATGAATAGATAGAGTAGGCGATCTAGATTATGGAGGATATTCACTATGCTAACATTTTGGATTTTGGAGTTTCTTGGGATAGCCATCTAGGACTCATGGATTTTTCCTATAATAATAGCTACCAACCATCAATTAAGATGAACCTATTTGAGGTTTTTTATGATTTTCCTTGTTGGTCTCAACTCAGTTGGACTAATATGGTTGAGACATCCTTGGTAGGGTCAAGCATCATGCAATAAATGATAATGAAGTTTCAGACTATTCAATATTGGTTAGTGAAAAACCAGAGATTCCAAAAGTTCTATACTATTTTTTAGTGTCATCCTCTAGAGTTTTTAGTGGGTGACCAAGTTTTCTTGTCGGCATCACCTCATTTGGGTCACTTTTATCTTGGGAAGTAGGAGAAATGTTCTTTGAGGTATATATAACCCCTTAAGATCATTGTGAGGATTATGAAGGTTTCTTATCAATTTCCATTACCTCCTTAGTTGGTGCCGATCCATAACATGTTTCATGCCTCTCTAATCAATAAGTATCACCCACACCCTTCCCAACTTATGAATTGGGAAGAACTTGAGTTATAACCCAATGCTTATGTGATTGAGCAACCAGTTCAAATTATTAACTCTTGAGAGAAAATACTACATGGTAAATAAATTAATTTAGTATAAGAGCTATGGAAACAAATGAACGATTCTCATGAGACTTGGAAGAAATATTCTCTTGTAATGGATCATTGGACTCATCTTTTTATGGATCAATTTCCTTTAATTTGACTTTATAGGGGTTGAAAGTGATATGATGGGGAGAATTATCACACATAAGATTTTACTTTTAGGAATTATTTTCTTATATTTATTTGTTTTATTATTCTAAATTTAGTTTTTGGGTATTTCCATTTTAAATTTTTTATTTTTTGGAATACAATTGGTGTTTCTAAATTTGTGCACATATGCTATAATTTTGACAAGGATCTTTTCATAGTTTCTGCATGGTTACTCAAACCATGTGAGTCTGTAGGAGGCCATGCATTTTTTTCGATGTGTAAGGGTAAATTTAATTATTGGTGAATGGTTAGAGGAAATTGTGTGTATAAACCATAAAAATTACCCGTATATAGGGACGTTTCAACCAGTGTCTCTTTCATAGTTGACACATAGTTTTACAAACCGTGCAACCAAACAATATGGTTTTTCTAGAAAATAAAAAATGTGAAATTTATTCTTTGAATTTATGAATATTAAACCCTATAACCTTTTCCTCTCACCCCAATATGACCCCATATCCTCCTCGTTATATGAGACACCTTACCCCTCCCTGTAGGGCTTGATTCTAAAATTTTTTCTCAAAGTTTCTTCAAGGAATATCTAAAGTAAATGATCTTATCCATTACTTTTGGTTATTTATCTCTTTCATATTAAGTTTCACTTTTCACCAAATCCATGGATGCCTATGGTTTAATTTTTCTTGAAGTTTATGGATTGAGTCTTAATATTTAGGTTGATTCTTACCACATTGAGATCCCTTGATTTTGTCTTGGTGGGTTTTGTCAAGTGTGAAGGGTTCTTAGTGTTTGTGGAAGGCAGTTTCATATGGAACTCTTCTTTTATGAAACAAATATGATTTCTATGTTTTATAAAGAGTGTTTTAATGAATTATAGTGATATTATAGTATTTTTTAGGGCTGATGATATGTTTTATGATCATTTTAATTTTTTTCATTGGTTTGGGTAAGAAAATGGTTTTGAAAGACATGTTTTGAATATGTTCATGGAAATAGATTATGATGGATTATTGGAAAACCCTTTGAAAATATAATGTGACATTTTTAACATGGGATTAGAATATGGGAACCCAATAATCTAGGTGTTAAGACTAGATTAAGTATCCTATTATATTACGTCACATTAACTAATCATATAGACTTGGATGAAGTTTGTGGTGTCATGTATGGGCGTTACCGCATCGCTAGGCCAAGGAATTTACTCCATAGTGATTGATTAGATGTGGTTTCATGGATGGGAGACACCATACCTCCAGGACATTAAATGATCTCCTTAGTTATTTATACACACAGATGGATTGAACATTATATCACAAGTTAATATGAGGGTATAGGGTTCCTGAAACCTTAGATGAACTAGGGATCTCCCATATTTCATGTTTATGAAATGTTTATTTTCATAGAATTCTAATTTTCAAGCTGTCAAATCATTTTATTTGTTTTTATACCTTTAAAAGTTATTTGTTTACTTTATTATAATTTATTTCAAACTAGAATGCTTGTGTTTATCTAACAAGGGTTACTCAAGAAACACTTGGTGGGATCCTATTGGGTTAGTGTTTCTCACAACCTATATACACCCAATTAGTGTATACAGACCTTGTTTTGATAGGTTCAAGTAAAGGCAAGGTTCTACATG
The DNA here is from genome assembly GCA_963277665.1 of Viscum album. Taxonomy (NCBI): domain Eukaryota; kingdom Viridiplantae; phylum Streptophyta; class Magnoliopsida; order Santalales; family Viscaceae; genus Viscum; species Viscum album. The sequence goes on along the minus strand of OY728141.1, from coordinate 1,026,383,962 downwards.
AAGGAAAAAAGTATTCTTATTAGAATATCTATAGTTTTTGGTGGTGATGATAGGGTTGGAACTTGACTTCCATTTCACATGGAGATGGGTAGCCATATTTTTTTATGTTTGGTTGGATTAGACTAATTTTGTATCGCCTAACCTACATCCATCATTTTATATTTTTTTTACTCTTTTATATACATGAATTTAATTTTAGTTTGTTACTTATATATTGAATTCATGTGGTTTAGGGTTTATTTATGTTTTTACATTCATTTTATATTTCTTATAACTATTCATATTTTGGAGCATGGCTTTATAAGTTATTGAAAGATAATGATGGTCATGGAACTAACTCATTAGATGAATCTTATGTAAAAACCATTCCCAAAGGATTTATATAATTCCTAAGCACTTGTTTCCAACACATTAGGATTGTAAACATCCTTAAGGACTTATCACAGGTCAGCTTGAGTGCCCGGTTCAGGGGCATACCATATTGGTTGGTGACAAAAAATATAATTCCCAACGGTATTGGGGTATACAAAAATACATGCTTGCCTCAACTACTATGTTCTGTATAGGAAGGAATATAAAATTTTATTAATTTTTTTTTAAATTTGTGACATCACAATATAAAATAGATAACAAATCTAAATGCTATTCATTCTCAATAGAAGACACTATACCTCTTTCTAACTAAATATAGTATCTTCTAATAATTCCTTGTTTAAAGCATTTATTTTCAAATTCAAATGGAATAAAAAGGACAAGATAACTTACAAATGAGCGCATATTTGATGGAAACCTACATCGCCTTAGAAATTCTCTATAATATAATATATTTTATTTTATTTTTCATGATTTTGGAAATGATGTTTGAAATATCATAATGGGACTATTCATAGATGAAATGAATCCATATTAGAGCCTTAGTAGTCAATATAGTTTGTGGCCTATTATGTTTTTTGTTCACAACTTTTCCCTATAGATATGTATGAATAGAAAATATGTTATGATGAGAATGATGATTTATGGACCAAAACAATATGAAAATGATATTTATGTTTATCTATCACTATTAATTGATCATTTAAAATTTCTACAGGAGACATGTGTTATAATTTTTGATGTATACAAAAAATAATATTTTATTTTTCATGTTATGATAATGTTCACTATAAATGAATTTCTTAAATATGAGAATTTATCTAGATACACTATTAAGGGACATAAATCTTGTCCAATTTATGAAGATATAACTTCATATCATCAATTTAAAAGTGGTAGAAAGATAGTGTATATGGAAAATAAAATATTTTTGTGAATGGATCATCCTTATCAAAGACTTAAAAAGGAATTTAATGGTTTAAAAGAGTATGATTCTCCCCACAACCATTCTTAGTTGAAGAATATTATAACAAGGTGAAAAACATTGATGTCACATTTAGAAGGAAAATAAATTATTGTCATCAAAAAAATACTTGGAAGAAATGATCCATCTTATTCAAGCTACCTTATTGGATATTTTGGAGGTAAAACACAACATTGGCATTATTCATGTTGAAAAAAACATATGTAATAGTTTGATTAAAACCTTATTAGATATAAAAGGAAAGAAAAAAGACATATTGTAGGAAATATTTGACATAATATCTATGAGAATATGTTTGGAGTTATCTCCGGCTTGTCATATATTAAACAATAGTGATAAGTTGAATTTTTTTCAATGTCTTTATGGTATTAAATTACCCAGTGGGTTCTCTTTAATTATTAAAAAATTAGTGTCATTTAAGGATTTAATGTTAATAGGTATGAAATATCATGTTTGTCATGTATTGATGAAACTACTACTATTGGTTTCACTGTGTGGAATATTATCGTTACCTATCATAATCATTAAGTTTTGTAACATTTTCAATTCTATTCTCAATAAAGTCATAGATCCAAATTTATTATATGTGTTGGAGAATGAAGTTGTCCTTATAATTTGTCAACTATAAATTTATTTTCCACTAACACTTTTGATATAATGGTTCATATTATGATTCATTTTCTATAGCACAAGAGCCTCAGCCCAGTTGGTGAGGACTCAACAAGTGCATCCAAGAGACCTGAGTTCAAAACCAGGTGGAGACATATTTCCAGGCTACCACAGCAGTACTGTAGAAGTACTGTAGCATACACTATTCGGTACTTTAGTAACTAGAACTATTCATTCGTTTGGGCTTTCGGGCCACCGGTTTGGGCCTCGGGTCCTTTAAGGCCTTCGGGACACCCAAGGCCTTTGGGCTAGTAAGGATTTCAGACCATATCAAGGCCTTAGAGCCACCTCAAGGAATTCAGGACACCTCAACGCCTTCAGGCCACATGAAATTGTGCTTAATGATTAGACAAACTCTACAAGGAGCAGACTCTAGATGGGGATTCAGAGTAGGAGCATTCAACAAAGAAGAATCTAAGAGGATTTTTCAAAAAGAGAGGGTATGTCATTTTCATCGGGACCAGCCTATGCTTGCATGGGAATCCTAGACAAACAAGCCATGCGAAGGTGGAGAGCTGATATCATGATGAATAAGCAGGGGATGAGCAGTTCCAAGTATAGTATGTATATTTCCTAAGACCTACGGGTCATGTAATCTCTAAGCTTATGGACCTTGTAAGGGTTCCCCCTCATCCCTTGAAGGGGGGGGGGGGTTATAAAAAATAAATAAAAAAAGGCCTTTGAGCCTGTAGATGCTGAAAAAGCCCGTAACTCCCAGAGGAAGTTTCGAACGGATGGAGAGAAGTCATAATTGGACTCAGAGGCTCGGCCTAGAGGACCCGGGAGTGGTGCACGAAATTAAGGAGGACTTGCAAGAAAAAATGTTGTCCGCACGAAGGAAGTCCGGGATTCGCATAAAAACACCGGGATGGCGCACAATTTTGCGCGCCCGGTTCCGCACGGTGACACTTTTCACGCTGACTGGTCCTGGTGCAGAAGATTTCGCGTGCCTCCTGGATTTCGCAATGGAGAATGCCTATAAATAGAAGGTGACCTCAACCGTTTTGGGGTTGAGGAATTTGGACCAGCTCCCGTGCGTGCAATTTGGACTCCCGTGCACGCAAGATGACTTCCAGGTAATTCCCCTTGTCGCACAATCTTTCCCCAGGGTTCGCCTTTGTGCGCAACCCCACTGGATTAAGTGAATTTGCCAACTCCTCTGGGTTCTTCCTTTGCACACAATCCTTGTACCTTGTGCACAATACCTTCCAATTGCACACAATCTCTTCCAAATTGCACGCAATCCCTCTGATAGGTTTCGCCGTGACTGAGGGATCGACCATTGCCCCCACGCGCAATCCAAGCACTTTGTGCGCAATCCCCTATCCACACGCAATCCTCTGACCCAATTGAGTGCCATCCTGGTGTTTTGCACGCAAACCTTCTCTTTGCGCGCAAAACCCAGGACCTATCACCTTGATTCCCTGCGTAGGCGCCCGATGTATTCCATGCCGAGCATGCACGCCATGCATTTTTTTCCCGTACGGCCTTCCAGGCTCGTACAAAGTAACCTCAAGGTCCCTTGGGCGGTGTTTCTTGTTGCATTGCTTTTCTTTATGCTTCTTCGCATAGGCACGCTAACAGCTATTGCTTCTTTGCATAGCCACGGTAACGTGGACCCCTCGATGGTTTGCCCTGCAACCCCCCTTCACTACGGCCTTGACGATGCCTTCCCTTACAAAAGGGGTAGAGGGTGTTGGGCATGTAAGCCCTAGGGGTGTGGAGCGAACCCACCTCATCCAAGCTGCATGACGTTAAACTGCTAAGCACCGCGTCCTTAACACATGACGTTAAACTGTGGTCCGACCCCGTGCCTCGCACGCAGAGTCCCCCCAGCTCGGACATTATTTATGCCCACTCGTCTCCACGGGAATGGATTATTCCTCACATGGAATGAGATCCTCCTTGTCGGAGTGGTGTTTGTCCACGGGAGAAGGGCTGCCTCAGAGTGTAAGCCCATAGCCTCCCTTGCGAAAGGTTGCACCCATGCACCTCCGTACTTCCCCACTGCCAGGGCCAGTGGAGTCCCTTTACCACTGCGCTTTGTCGCACCACGGGCCTCCATCCTGGAGTAAGCCCCGACACCAAGGGCTGCTAACCACGCGTAAGCCCCTATTTCCTCTTTGGGCCGCTCAACGCGTAAGCCCCTTTCCGCTTCTCACGGACGCACCCTTTACGACGTGATCATATGGTCCTTGCTGTCTTTTGTTTCTCACACCGAGCATGACTCACGTGGGCTTAGAGGGCGCATCGACCATGACATCCTCCTATGGGCCACCTCAGAGCGTAATCCCCATCCCAAAAAACTACGTGGACTTTGATCTGTGCTAACGCATGGTACGTAGGAAGCCTCCACGAGGTTCAAGCCCACCACCCGATCGTTTCAAATTCTTCACGTCGGTCCTCCAATACCTTGGGCCACCTCAGAGCGTAAGCCCCAAATTCCTCATCCTGCATGACGTTAAACTGTATGCCCTCGTCTCGCATGACGTTAAACTTTATGCCCTGAACTACGTAGACTTTGATCCGTGCTAACACATGGTACGTAGGAAGCCTCCATGAGGTTCAAGCCCATCACTCAGTTGTCCCGACCCCTCCGCGTCAGTTCACAACCACCGTTATGGGCCGCCTCAGAGTGTAAGCCCCATACCCACCATCATGGGCCGCCTCAGAGCGTAAGCTCCATACCTCACACCTAGGTCTCATCCTGACCTCTCCCTCGAGCCCACGTGCCTCGGGAAGCTCATGACCTACCCCAGAGATCTTACTTCCTCTAGTCTCCAGTCCATGCGTTCATTCTCACGGGCCGCCTCTTCAGGTGTCCCACTGTATCACCGAACTACGCGGACTTTGATTCCCTGCCATGGGCATACGTAGGAAGCCTCTACAAGGTTCAAGCCCATCACTCCATCACCCATCCTGATCCTTACCCGGGCCGCCACATCCCGGTGGGATCATGCCACCTCATTTCACCCCATAGTATCCGGGAAGCCGCCCACGTGCTGGCCCCAATATCGGTGTTCCCCCTAGGGGGTCCTTAAATCTGATCCACTCTCAGTGTTTCGATCAGTCCGATCTGTCTCCGCCAGATGTTAAACTCGTGGCATACCCTGTGTTAAATATGGGAAGCTGAGGAAAACCTCATATGGCACACAATCCCCCGCATTCGATGTGGGATTCCTCGGGCTTCTACGCCCTTGAGAAGCCCTATAATAAGGGACAGAAGACAGACATGCCAATCCTCATCGTCAAGACATGCCGACGACACCCCAGCGTGACCATTCTCCTCACCAAATGTTGCTGCCCCGACCAGACCCCTTGGAGCATCTCAACGGAAGCAGTGTAATTAACTGGCGTCCATGCAGATATGGTGCCGGGAATGAGCTTCACAAACCCGTCTTAAATCTATGAGGGAGACCCAGACTAGGTGACGAGCTCCGAGGAGGAATCCATGGAAGGAAGAACTGACATCCCATAATCCCGGTTTCGATCAAGGAGCAGAAGTCCCTGAACAAGGAATGAATGCCGCCCGCCTTTGGAAAGTGGGAATGCGGAGCCACAAGCCATGCGTCCTCCCCCCTCATGATGGATGCGTGTGCGCCTCGGCGTAAAAGCGTCAGAAACAGAAAATGGTGAAACTGAAGTGAAGCTCTTCTCCTCTATATGGGGACTGGTAATGTTTGGGGTGTCGAAAGATTAGCATGTCACCAGGTCTGGGAACCTGGCACCGGGACGTGAAACCCGCCAGGGGTTGAGATAGTCAGGACGTTGAGCACTCTGTTCTGCGACGTCGTCAGCGTGGATCCCTCTCACTGACCACGGAAGACGAAATGATGCTGGACTATTGGTTGTCAATTTCTTTTCCTATTAGTACTAATGGGTTCATCTCCCTACTTCCAAGAATCAAATCGCTGCATCCAGAGCTCGATCGCCACCTGCCCACCGGCGCAGGGGCAGGAGTAGTACCGACGCGGCCACCCCGCGCAGTCCCACCTTTTCCATAGTCGCTCCAACTCCGACCGCCGTAGCTACTGGGTGATCACGCCCCCTCTCCCCATCAGAGATAATCCAAAGAAGGGTGATCAAAGACCTGGTTCGTAGGTACAAGGAGGAAGGAGTCATCCCCACCAGGGACATGGCCCGTTTGGATCTAGAGGTAGCTGCGCCTCACCACCGTCGCCGCCCCCGAGGGCCGCGCCGGGAGCCGCCGCTCCCCACTCCGACGTTCAACCGCTTCAGGAGCCTATCCCCATAGGTCCTTGACACCTCCCTCCCCTACGCCGATGTGGTGGGGGATGTCTGAGTCCGCCCGATCGGAGACCCGTCCCAGGGGTTTACGGCAAGAGCCCTCGCCAGGCTACGTCGATGCCGCCGCCCGACTCTCCGAACCAAGGAGCAGGCAATCTCTATGCCCGCACCACCGACTCCAACCCATATGACCCGACGCTAGTGTCGGGCACGAGCGAAAGAGAATGCCTGCCCTGGGGCACCAACATCAGCAACCACTATGGCCCTATCCACTGCTGAATCCTGTTACCAGACCCCCGCATGGGCTGAGCACGGACAGTTACATGCGCGACACGGATCGAGGCCCCGACCGCCCCACAGGTAGGTTGGGCCGAATCTCTCGGTCGCTGGCACAGGCAATGGCCACCGCGGACCAATTCACGGTAGTTACACCCACCATGAAGGCCCGTTCCATGCCACTGATCTGGAAAGGAAAAGACTTCTCCACGACAGCTACGCTCCGGGTATGGATTTTTCCAGCACTCACTACACTGGGTATGAGGTCACTTCCCCTACCGCTGGCCACGAGTATGGAGCCGTTGCGTATCCGGTCTCTCACCCACATGGGGGTCCTCCCCATGTCCCTTTCGATATCTATCCCAGTGCTTCTTGCACCCCGACCTTCAGTCCTCTCTTCCCCAGCACTATTGTGGCCAGAGGACTCCATGAAGGAAATCATCCTTGCCCTGAGGAGGCACCTAGGGGTAGGAAGGCAGAACGCCATCGCCGTAAGAGGAATGTCAGGGAAGTCCGGATGGAAATCAAACCAGTCCGTTTTTCAGACTCTGAGGCAGAGTACAACTCGGCAATGGAGCCCTCCCCCTGGTCCTATGAGTCAAGGGAAAGGGTGGGGATGCGGCACGTCAGCCTCGTACTCCCCGAATGAGAGATCCGCATGATTCCCGCCTCCCTCCGGAGGTATATCCAGGAGGACAAGGACTTGGCGTACCCCCAGGGGTCAGACCCGCAGTTACCACTGGCCTCCTCGGAAGCACCTTCCACCTTGGTCAGAGAGGGGGGAGAACTTTTCTGGGGACCGACAAAAGAGTCGCGACATGAAACACCCTCGGCCAGCACCGACACTATGACCAGAGGCCCATTATCCGGCCCATCCTATCGCGGCGTGGTAGCCAGGACACTGCAACCCTTGGAGGACGACTTAGGATTCGGCAGCCAATCAGCCTGCTTGCCGTATTCTCCGCTGGCCAGCCCATCGGCCCAGTGGCCTGCCTCGGCACCACTACCAGTTCCCCGACCATTATCGGTTGATGAGCAGGGGAAACAAGGGCCAGATCCTGAACCAGAGTTGTGGAGATTTTGTACCGTCCTCGCAGCAGGCCACTTCCCTGAGAAGTTTTGGCTGGTCGCAGGATCGGATTTTGATATGCCAGAGTCTCTCACCCCGGGAGAGTTTGAATGTTTCTGCCAGACTCTCCGGGTGACTCACTCCCATCTTTTCCATCAGCTGGCTCCTTATACTAGGAGTCAAGCACATCTCAAGGATATCGGTGAGCAGTGCCGTCGGGTCGATCTGGCTGCGCTCCCCGCGGTTCGGCACCCCGAGTCACTTGGCCACCACAAGGCCCTCTAGCAACAATGCATCCAGAGTTTTCAAGTACTCTGCAAAGTTATTGAGGAGGCCACCCCCCATGTGCACGTCCGTGGATGGGGGTAGTACGCTGCCCTTCTTTTCAGTACGATTCACCGACAACCCAACTCACTGGGCGGCTCTGAAGGAATGTCTCCAAGGGCAGTGGCAGTCAACATGGCTGACCTTTCGGGTGAGGGAAACAGTGTGGAACTCCTTGATGGGGACTCACCCCTGAGGAAAAGCTGCTACTGGACCCATCTAGGAGGATTACTCACCAACAGAGGAGCCTCCTAGGTCTCCCCACACCCACTGAGGCATTAACACTGAGACGAAACATCGATAAGGGTAAAGAGCACGTTGGGGCTGTTAAGCTCACCGACCCATATGGCTCGGTACAGAAGGCAGAGGAAGATCCCGAGAAGGCCACGCTACACCAAAAACTTGCTAAGAAAAAGAGTCTGGTTGATGAGCTCTTGGCTGAACGCATTGCAGAGCGGCGTCCCAACTACGGTAATCCTAGGCCAGGACAGTAGGGGCAGGAGAACCTACCCCTTGACGAGATTCCCCCGGGCAACCGCGACCACGCCGCGTTCGCCGACAGGGGAGAGGCTGGAGCCCATGGAAAGCGGGCACAATACGTTTTTCTGAACCCTCCTGAGCGGCGTGATCACCTAAGGGACCCCACTCGGTTTCCTCCCACTGCCCTGAGAGTCACTCCGCCTGTCGCCTCGCAAGTTGCTGAGCTTGACTACCGGATTGAAGAGCCCGACAATGCGCTTGTGGTTAGAGATCCCCGTCAGGACAGGAACCCACGTCTAGATGATTTTATGGAAGCACTCATTTCCCACTTAGATGCCCTGGAAACTCAGCAGGTGGCAATCCCACCGGACGGTAAGCCATACCCAGCATGGGTGGATGACATGCCGGCCCCTCCGGGATTTGGGAACCCCACTTTCACCCCCTTTAATGGGACCAGAGACCCACCAAAGCACCTGGACCACTTCAACTTGAGGTGAGGGCCTATGTTCGGGACTCCGGCATAGTAGGAGGTCGCCAAGCTCCGTTGCTTCGTTCAGACGCTAGAAGGACCAGTATTCATCTGGTACAGCCAGCTCCCTATCGGATCTGTGACTAGTTGGGAGGACCTTCGCAGGCAATTCCTCTACCAGTTCAGTTCCACAACCCGGAAGACAAACATCACAGACCTCTTCAGGTGCAAACAAAGTCCCGATGAGTGAGTCGCGGACTTCGTCGCCCGATGGAAGGGGCTCACATACTCGCTTGACATGCCACTAACTCAAGAGAAATTACTGAAAATGTGTGTAGGGAACATCAAGGTAGATCTGATTCCTTCTATGATCACTCAGAATTACCCCAGAGGGTTCCGGGACTTCTCAGACAAGGATCAGCGCCTCGAAGAAGCCCTGCAACAGGCTAGTCAGGCACACCCGCTGCCTCCTGCAATCCCTGCAAGGAGAGATACCAAAGCCGAGCCTGCTGCTGTGGCCCAGATAGAGGCCCCCAGACATCTAGAGTTGCTTCCAGTGAGGCCAGATCCGTAGCCCCATAGGGGTCCACCCCCACGGGCACAACCTCCATCCCAGTAGCGACTGCCAAAAAATCGGCAGGTGCCTCCATGTAATGCACCGCCACCACCTAGGTGAGATAATCAGGCTCCGCCTCATCGTCATGCTCCTCTGGACCCTGGTCATGGCTAGTCTCCAAGATCCCCCTTTCCAGATATAAGGAATCAAACTTACTCATTTGATGAGGCCCAGGTCCTCGGTTATTTCTGTAGTGCCTTGGAGCAGAGGATCGTGCGGCTGCCTGAGTGCCGGAAGCCAGAAGAGGTGCGTCTCACTGATCACCCTAACTACTGCCCTTATCACTGGACCCTGGGGCACACCATCCAGTGATGCTATGTGTTCAAGGACTGGATCCAAGACCAGATTGAAAACAACATAGTCAGGTTGGGCCCAGCCCCGGCACAAGTGGCAGGTGTCTTCGTGAGATCATATGGCAGTAGTGGCAACGAGGATGAGTGGCAATAGGTTTCCGACCATGGGTCCTAGAAGTATAATGACTGGATGGACCACAAGATGGTCACCCACACCCATGGAATCATTCGTGCCCACCTGAGTCATCCAGAGCCCTCAGAATCTGCGAGCGCCACCTCAGCATCGTCGTCCCAGCCTACCTCTTCCCAGAAGAGAAAGCGGAGATTCAAGAAGAAAGAACGCACCCTGCCAATGCCATCATCATCCCGCACTCTTGGCGATTTTATGCCCCCAGAAATGGGTATCCCTCCGAGACTCCATCCGGTAGTGGATGAATCCTCGAGTGAAAGCCCGGGGTACACTTCGGTTAACACCGTAGAGTTGGTAAAATCCTTTTTGACTCCCGACGATGAGGAGTGCCAGGTGGACCTTCCCAATGTCCCTAGCCGTCGCCAACGTCGGCGGAGCCATGGATAAGTGAATCGCCGGGGCACGACAGTTGGAACCTCTAGCCATTCCGTGCACGCCACTAAAACTAGGCAACAGGCCTGATACAGAGCTCAGCACACGCGACCCCTTCATCAAGTGTCGACAGGTTCGCCTTTACCACCGTTTGTGTTGCTGGATTAGGCAGAACCGCCTCGGCTGTGCCGCGACCAGCTCTGCCCTACCACCAGCCGACCCCAGCCTTCCGGTCCTAATCCAACAACCGCTCTCTGGGCTTCAACAAGTGAACGACTAGATGTGCCTAGTACCAGTCAGTCACCGGTCCAGCCGACAGGGCTCTTCATGCCTCCAATCATAGAGCAGCCTCCTGTAAGAAAAAGCTCACGTTTGGCTCGAAAGTATGATGTTCTGAAGCACCTGGACAATATTCCAGCAAGGATCTCTATCCTTGAGGCTCTTCGCCTGTCTTATGAAATGTGTGAGGCACTCGCCAAAGCCCTAAGGAGCCCCCTCTAGTTTGAGACGGAGGTAGCGGCTGCAGAAGCCTTCCACACCGAGGCAATTGAGAATGCCGAATGTCAAGTGGTTATCTCATTCTATGGTGAAGATGAAGACCCTCCCATACAGGGGCACATTCGCCCACTGTACATCACCGGCCAGTTTAATGGCATGGAAGTCCGACTCTATCTTGTTGAAATGGGTTTTGGGATTAACCTAATCCCAACTCGGACACTGTGGAATCTGGGGTTGTCTAAGGATGATCTAACCCCCTCCGACCTCAAGATCCAGGGGTATGACAGGACCAAGCAAATTACACTCGGCAAGATATGCTTGAAGACCTAGTTCGGCGGCCTAATTGCCAATACCGAATTCATGGTTGTCTCTCAGGACACTGCCTAAAATGCGTTGATGGGCAGGCTGTGGCTCCACCTTCATGCAGCAATCCCCTCATCGTATCACCAGTGCCTCAAATACTACCTCAAGGGTCGAGTAGGCGTGATCCAAGGAGATGAGTATCCTTTTTCCTCTTATGAAGCCCGTTATATGGACGCCGACTATTACAAGAGCAAGGACAAGCAGATCCTAGCAGGTGATGATGAGCCCTCCACTGTCACAAGTGATCCCTGGGCAGGTTTGGATGATGCTTATGTCTTCCCAATCCATCGGTTGGAGGCCACAACCCCCGACATGGGGCTGTGCTTTGTTGTTTCGGGTACCAGAGGAAGGCATATTTTTGGGTCCAAGTGGTGGCAGGAAATCACCTCGTACTCCTACACCCACCAGGCTCAGGTGATCCCCGAGCCTCCTACCCCTGTATGATATCAGGACGTTAGGCTCATGGAAACGGCAGTACGTCATACGTGTTTGTTTCGCCGGGCCCGAATCGACCGGCTCAAGCCAACGCGCCACTACTGATTTGATTTCATAAAGCGTGGCCCCTTGGGCTGAAGGCCATATAGGATTGGATCAACCGCCTTTGTCGCCATGGTCTTCGTAGTGCATGAGTCTCCTGACGTGACAACCCCTGCCGCCCAAGACGGCACCAGCTTCCCATCAGGGTCTGGCAGCCCCGAAACAGCTCCCCCCATGGATGATCCATCGACAAGTGGAGATGAGGACATGGAAGATGCACCCCTCTCACGGTGCCATGGTTGAGGCCGAATTTGATAAGACCATAAAATCCAACTTCATCAAAGAAGTTCAGTACCCCCGGTGGCTAGCCAACATTGTGCCAGTCAGGAAGAAGAACGGACAGATCAGGTTCTGTATCGACTTCTGTGATCTCAATCGCCACTGTTCTAAGGATGATTTTCCCCTTCCAGTGACAAAGTTGTTGATCGATGCCACGACCGGGTTTTGAGCCCTCTCCTTCATGGATGAGTACTTCGAGTACAACCAGATCCGGATGGCCCTTGAGGATGAAGAGTTCACTACCTTCAGGGCCCCCAAGGTACTTTCTGCTACCAGGTTATGCCCTTCGTCCTGAAGAATGCAGGTGACACCTATCAACGGGCCATGCATTTCATATTCAAGCCGATTCTCGGGACACTGGTGGAGTGCTATGTAGATGATCTGGTGGTTAAACCTCGCCAGTGCTAGGACCATCTCAAATACCTTGAGAAAGTGTTCGGCTTCCTCCGTTCTTTCCACTTGAAGATGAACCTGCTGAAGTGTGCCTTTGGGGTCACCTCTGGAAAGTTTCTTGGCTTTGTTGTTAGATACCGAGGCATCGAGATCGACCCAGAGAAGATCAAGGCCATCATCCAGATGCCTCCCCCGAGCAATATTCGGGAGCTTCGAGGTCTCCAAGGCCACTTAGCCTATATACGCCGATTCATTGCGAATCTGGCCATAAAGTGTAAGCCCTTTTCCCGGATCATGAAGAAAGGCGCCACCTATGAATGGGACGAAGAGTGTCAGACCGCCTTTGAGGAAATCAGGTAGTATCTGCTCCAAACTCTGGTCTGGATGCCACCCATTTCCAGAAAGCCACTGTTCCTTTATGTGACCACCCTAGAACGATCCCTCAGTGCAATTATCACCCAGAAGAACAACGTGGGAACATAGAATAGCCTCTACTACCTTAGACGCATGCTCCTTGATACAGAAATTAGGTATTCTCCCATCAGGAAGAGCTTCTTGGCGCTCATATTTTCTGTGTAGAAATTGCGGCACTACTTGCAGCACCACGAGGTATAGATGGTCTCTCGGGTAGACCTGTTGAAATACATCCTAAACTGACCTATGTTGACCAGCTGATTGGCTCGCTGGGTGGTGATCCTCCAGCAGTTTGACATTAGGTTCGTACCTCAGAAGGCTATGAAAGGATAGGTGCTGGAAGACTTCTTAGCTGCTCATCCAACCTCTGCGGACCAGCCAATAGATCTAGTCTTTCCTGATGAGGCTATCCTCTCAGTCGACCATGCCATCCCATGCTAGAATATGTACTTTGACGGTGCCTCCCAGAGCCCCACCGGTAGAAGGCTCAATGATCTTAGGCTCAATAGAGTGGTCCTGGGTGTCGTCTTCATCACCCTGAAGCAAGCCGTTCTGCCGTATTCGTTATTGTTGTCAGAAGGCTGCACCAACAATGACGTAGAATATCATGCCCTTATCACTGGCCTCGAGTTGTCTCTCGAGATTGACGTACCCCATATGCATGTGAAAGGGGAATCTGAGCTAGTCATCAAGTAGGTCAATGGTGACTATGCTGTCAAAAATCCAGAACTCGTGCCATTGCTGGAGTTCACCCTCCGTCTAATGGATAAGTTCCCCTTGGCTAGAGGTCGTTCATATTACCCGGTCGCAGAACAGTCGATCAGATGCTTTGGACAGCCTGGTTGTGTCACTTGTAGAGCCCAAACAAGACGACCTGATTATCCATGTAGCACACCAGAGAGTCATTGCTCCCGTCATCCCAGAGGATGATCATGGCCCGCGAGTGAACCATCTCACCACTAGTGCCCCTACGCCAGGATCCCTAGGTACTTCAAATGCGGTAATCGAGAAAATTCCTGACTGGAGGATTCCCTTGGTTAAATACCTCCAACACGACAATCTTTTATCGGACCGAGCCGAGCACGAGCGAATCCGATGCCGCACGCCGCAGTTTACCTTTCAGAGCAGTCCCAGCCTTGAGCAGCTTTTCTAAAGGTGCAGATTCTATGGTGTTCTCCTTAGTTTCCTTAAAGGAGTCGAGATCCCATAGGTCATGTAAGAAGTGCATGCTGGTTCCTGTGGCACCCATCAGGCCAGGTCGAAGTTGTCTCACCAGATTCGGAGGTTGGGGTACTTTTGGCCATCCATGATCCATGAATGCATCAAGTTTTCCAGGAGGTGTCATGCGTTCCAAGTTCATGCCAACTTTGTGCATCGACCACCGGAGCCTCTCCATACTACCATGTATTCTTGGCCCTTTGCAGTCTAGGGGTTGGATGTCGTAGGACCTTACCCACTGGCGAAGGCCCGCCAGTGCCGGTTCATCCTAACCGCTACGGATTTCTTTTCCAAGTGGGCAGAGGCAATTCTGCTCAAGGAAGTCAGAGCCTGTTCTATCGCTGAATTCGTGAGATCCAATATCATCTATTGATTTGGAGTACCTCACGCTATCCTCACGGATAACAGAACCAAATTTCGAGCAGCCGAGCTGAAAAAATTGTACGCCAAGTACAACATTCGCTCTAACCACACCTCCCGCTATCATGCGCAGGTGAATGGATAGATCGAGGCGTTTAAAAAAACCGTCTCTAACATTCTACAAAAAATGGTTGGTCAGAACAAGAAAAGTTGGCCGGACAAGCTCCCCAGTGCCCTCTGGGCTTATCGGACGACGACTCGCAATTCCACCCAGGTGACTCCGTACTCCCTGGTGTACGGAGCTGAGGCCGTCCTGCCCATCAAGATTCAGTTTCCCTCATTGCGCATGGCGGTCTACGACCAACAAGTACCAGATAGAGTTGCCAAAATCCGTCTAGCTGAATTAGAAGCACTGGATGAAAATAGGCTTCACGCTTTACATAACTTGGAAAGGCATTAGAGCAGGATGGCTCGAGCTTTCAATAAGAAGGTTCGCCTCTACTCCTTCCTGCAAGGTGACCTGGTGCTGGCTCTCAGAGCGCCAATGATTTCTGGCAGGAAACCACCCAAGTTGGAGACCAAATGGGAGGGGCCTTTCATTGTCCATAAGGTCTATCCCAATGGCGCGTATTACCTGGTGACTATGGATGGTGGGTATGTCACTACTCCCACCAATGTCAGGTTCCTCAAATGGTATTTTTCCTGAGGTCCTTGGGTCCGAGTTCTAAGACCTAAAACTAAGATCCTTACACGGTCCAACATGAACTTAAACTACATTTTTCCCTACATCTGGGCCCCTTCGGCCTGAGTTCTAAAGAATTAGCCTTCTCGTCCTTTCGTCCTACACGATGTTAAACTGTGCTTCTAGATACGTGTGGCTTGATTCCAATCTTAATGGGATACGTAGGAATTCTTGGACATTTCGTCTTGGGTCTATCCCCAGGGATTACCAAATCCCGTCCCTCTTTAATGTCGGCCCCTCGGCCTGACTTCTTGGGGAGTGGTGTAGTTACGACATCTACCCCGAATAAGTTCGGGATGACCTATAGTGATGGTGGTAAGCGACAGTTCTCTCGGCAGAGAGGTCCTGTCTGAAAATCGGGACGATCCGTGACCAGGTTGGTACGTTCGCCTAATGCACCTCCGCCATGGTGGCACAATTTCGGGAGTGTTGGACTCTGTTCAGAAAAACCACCACTCCACTTTTCACTCTTTGCGTGACCCTTTATTTGGATCCTCATCATATTTCATGTTCGATGGGACCCCTAATAGTATGGATGATAGACCTATGATCCACCTACTGTCCTAGGCCAACATCCTGGAGGACTGGTCATGTTTGATGGGACCCCCTAACAGTATGGATGATAGAATTTGGTCCACCTGCTGCAGCAATATGGATGATATACCTTTGGTTTTCCTATTTTAGAAATATGGATGATAGACCTATAGTCTACCTGCTGTCCTGGGCCAACGTTTTGGAAGACTGATTGACAATATTTGAGTTAGGCCCCGTGTTGCAAACATGGTCAGCGGTCAGCCCTCATTTATTGCCCCCATTTCAAGACAATGCAATATGGATGCTGAATTTACGCCACGATTAACAGTTATCCTCCATCTTCGTGTCCCATTGTGTTCCGAATTCAGGTAACATGATTCACCTTTTCCATCTCCCTAAGTTAGGATGAATTTCAATTCCCCCGGCATTGCCCCACTCGTGTGTAGGGCACGTGGAGGAGACGATACATCGATCGGTCTAAGGCCCCCTCCCGTCGGCTGGACCTCCCTCTTTTCCTTAGAAATCCAGGCCCGAGTTCGGATGCCTGAAGCTTGGTTAATGCCCCCCAATTGGATGAAATGATAACATGAGCATCCTTTACTTCTCGCATTGGGTGCAACCCACAGGAGCTTAGGGGTGAGTTTTTATTCATTTCAGAATTATGGTGAGCATATTAGACCAAAGGTGTAGATAAATAGAATGGTCCATACATGGGTCAAAATGTTGAGAAGTAAAAGAAAAAAGTTCATGAGATGGCCGAAACAAAGCCCTTAAGGATCAGCGTGCTGGATCAATCTTTCCAACACTGTTACCCTTTGGCTGGTAGCCTCCAAGACTGCTTCTCTCTCCTTGAAGACCCTCTCTTCATCAGCAGTCGCAGAGCACAGCTCGCCAACCCTGGCCTGTGCATGTACCCATTCAGTTTGAAGTACGGCCATCTGGTGAATCACTTCCATCAGTTTTTCTTGGGCGTCAGCCAGTTGGGCCGTCAGTTGTTCCACGAGCTCAGAGCACATTGTGATGAAGGCCTCCTTCTCTGCCGCCTGCCCTTCGAGGCGCCGGACCTCCCGCTCCACCCTCAGAAATGCTCGGGTGCTCATCGATCTTTCCCAACACTGGGAAACGTCAATGCACCGGCTACTCTCGCGCATCTTCTCGGCCAAGTAATCACGGACCGTCAGATGAAGGCGCTGAGCGTCAGCCCCTCCGGCGCACAGTAAACGCAGCCATGTCTGAAGTGATCCCATCTGCCTTATCCAATCCGACTGGGGTTGCCTGAGAAAGCACTGGATACACTTCCACCCTTTGCACCGTGTCATCCGTCTCTCCTCGGCCGCTTCTGAGTCCGAGTCATCTACCTCCTCGGGATCAGCGGGTCGATACATAGGAAAGGCAGCTAGCAGGTCGGCGGCAGGATCTGCCTCAGGGATGTCTTCCTGAGGAATAAGATCCTTGACGTCCGGGCAACCTTCCTCTCTCTCCCCAATAGTGACAGTGCCTCTGTCAGCTTCTGGACTCACCTCAAGGACAACACCGCTGATGTCCACCGCCCACTGCTCACTAATTTCTGGGGCCGACTCAGTGCGGGGAGCATGTTCTGAATGAGGTGGTATGTTCGCCATTGGTCCGCTCATGGATGGCCTGGGCTCCGCAGCCTGACGAGCCTCCAATGTCGATATCACTACGTAATATGTACCCTGATTAGTTGGGATCCTTGATAGCAAGCACCAGTATTGAATCATGGGACATACAGGAACCCAGAGCGCCGACCTCCAGTGTTCTGGACGCTACAGGAGCTTCCATGACAGGAGACCCCTCTACGCTTGTCAATTCAATGATGGGCGTCAGATCCCCATCCTATCCCATCAGTTCCCCTCCTCCCTCCTCTAGTGGAGATGCCTGACCAACACTTAGGCGCTCCTGAGTGAGGTAGAGAGATGGTTTGGAAATTTCAAAGGAGAATGGACGAAGAAGGAAAATGATTAAGGATAGAGACAAACCTCGAGTATCTCGGTTATGTAGAGATCAGAGCCGACAATCTCGCCGCTCTCTTGGAGACTCCCTTGGTAGGCCGTCCCCCTGTGACCCCTCACCTGCGGGTTCTCTTTCTCCTTCATCTTCTCCTTCACCTTCATCTTCTCCGGTCTCCTCCTCCCCCTCCGACTCCTCGTCACTGTCACCTTCTACCGGCGACATCACTTTCAGATCATGCTATTGGCCGAGCATCACTTTCACTAGGAAAGGTGGATCCACGCACCGACCCCTTTGGTGTGTGTATGCGTCCATGAACATTAGATAAGCATGCCTACGATGGAAGTTCACTCCATCGGTAACTCGAATGAGCCTGACCTCTGGCAGCTGGATCCCGTTTTGCATTATCTTCTGCCAAATGCCTTCAACGCCCAGTGATTGCCGTAGGGTCATCCAGGCTGACCACAGTGCCGAGAAAATGGCATCTTGGGAAGGTTAGAGCAGGTACCTTATCTGCTTCCTGGGTAGTTCCCTGGCTGCCTCATGTGACCCCCCTACGGGCAATGAGGTCACGACGGCACTGTGTGATGTTCCCGCCACTGAGGTCCCGGCCTGCGTAGGCCTCGCTGCCTGACGCATCCCTGGTTCCCCCCTTCTAGAAGCACCTTGCCTTCTCCCCCATTTCCCAGTTTCCACACGGGTAGTCTCGAGTTGATGGAATCGCTTGCGTAAAAGCCCCTCAGGGTATGCAATGGTCCAGTGCTCAGCATACTCAGTCACTAGGCCAGCGTCGACCCCGGTGAGAGGAAGAGTAATGACATCGCCGGAGCCGAAAGTGGTGAACATCAACCACATCTGGTGCATAACGCAGGGATTCTTCTCCTCCCAGACAGCCATGAATACCTTCTTCGACATTCGTTGGAGGCACCCGAATTGCCTGGAAAATCAGGATGGCATGTAAGGCTCACAGATCACCTTCCCGTCGATCCGAGCCACGGGCACCCCACCCCTGATGCTTTGAAAATACTCATGTTGTTCCAGCGAGCCTCGCCCATTGTCTACCATCTGGCCAATCGAGGTGGGGAACGGGATGAAGTTGAAGTTGGTGTGGTTACCAATGTGGATCCTCATGCCCTCCTAATTGAGCATCATTGGCGCCACCCCAACAATGTTCAGCAGGGATGGTCGCAGGCCATTGCTTGGAGGAATGATGGAATTTGGGAAAGTGTATCCACCGAGATGAGCCGCCACCCATCCATGGAAGATCTGTAAGGGGCCACATACCCTCCGAGGCGACCCCCCTCATAAGATGCGTCCCAGGATGGCATATAGCTTGTATAGAACGGGGACCCCCAATTTGAACCGTTTGTTGGTGGCCATGGTGCCCGCCATCACTAGTGTTGCTAGACGGATGCCCATCCTCACATCCCACACCGGCAGGAGCCACCCGCTTAGGAAGGTGGCAAGGAACTCGGCGTACCAGACGTTCGGGTCCTGGGCCTCAATAACATGGTAACCCCATGACTGGTATTGCCCCGCCTCCAGGGTCCTCCAATATGACCCATCCTTGCTCCTCTGAGCCACGGTTGGGCACCGTTTACCCCGTACCGACATCTTTATTGCCGGATCCTTCTCTAGGAATTCGCTGAACCAGCCCTTGTAGGCAATGTCCTTCAGGAAGTCCTTGACCCCCAGCCTCTCTTTGGCCAGCTCCAATAGGTTCCACATCAGTATGGGGGTCCGTCACCTGTCTTCCCAGGTGTTCTTTGGAGGAACGAACTCAACATATTGGTAGCCCTCCAGTGGGATACCGCCAATACAGTGAACGTCCCAGAGGCTGATGCCAACTTCCCAATGGTGAAGGTGGAATGTGTTGGTATCAGGAGACCACCGGGTGAATAGCTCCGGCCCGAGATCAGGTTGACGGTGGAAGTGGAACTTTGACGTCCATACTACCTTGAACAGGCCAATATGCTGCAGCTCAGCCTCAAACTGGTCGCAAGTATGGAGAACCCAGAACGCCCAGGCCCATTCACTGGTAAAGTTGCCCCCGGACCGCATGTCCCAATCTTTCAGCCAACCCTTAGTGTCATCCGTGACACTCTGACGGAACGTGCTCACGTAGAGGGCCGGAGAATTCTCTGCGATAGGCTCATCCCCGGTAATGGTCCTGGTCCTCAGGTTCAGGACATATACGTTGATATGTCTGGTTTCCCTAGAAGGATGCCTGTTTTTGGTGATATTTTAGCGGGGAAGCTCGTCCTCCCGGGTCACCCATGACTGCGGTGTGTCCACTTCGAAGCCCGACAGGGGAACCTCCTCCAGGATGCCAACGTTCCAGAGTAGGAAGTTGTCAGATAAGGGATACTCCTTCTGGGATGGGGTCAGCAGATTGAATAAGGTTAGGTTGTTGAAAACGATCACCTTGTCACCATAAACCTCCTCATTTGCCGCCATTTCGACTCTACGAGCGGCGAATTCCCCCTCATCAACTTTGTTTGCATCCATCTCGAATATTTCGAGAGTTTCGTGAAATCAGAATGTAGTGTGCGGAATCAGAGAGATTTGCACAAAATCGGAAGCTTCGGCATGAAATCCAGGAGTTGGGAGCACAATCGGCACACTAGGCGCGGAATATCCCGAGTAGGCGTGCAAATGCGGCCGAAATTCGGAGGGAATTACGCGCTACCAAAGCGTTTTTACGCGCAGCCGCGGAAGAAATTTCGTGCATGAGAGCGGTATTCCTATCGTACTGAAAAGCTTGAGTATGGAACTTGGGACCCAATGACCCTTTTTATAGGTGAGGCCAGGGTTCCGCACCACGTGGAAAGCGAATTCCGCACTGATCCATCATTTTGCGCGCCTTGTTGGATTTTTGTGCGCAAAATGCCCAGGAGATGCACTGCTTAGGTGTTTCGGCGTTTCCCTCGGAATCCGATCGTTGCGACCTCTCGCCGATCCAATTCCGAGGGGGGGGGGGCATTTGTAGATACCGAAAAAGTCCGTAACTCCCATAGGAAGTTTCGAACAGATGGAGCGAAGTCATATTCGGACTCAGAGGCCCGACCCAGAGGACCCAGGAGTGGCGCACAAAATTAAGGAGGACTTGCACGAAAAAATGTTGTCCGCGCAAAGGAAGTCCGAGATTCGCGTAAAAACACTGGGATGACGCACAATTTTGCGCGCCCGGTTCCGCGCGGTGACGCTTTGCGCGTCGACTGGTCCTGGCGTGGAAGATTTCACGCGCTGCCTGGATTTCATGACAGTGAATGCCTATAAATAGAAGGCAACCTCAACCATTTTGGGGTTGAGGAATTTGGACCAGCTCCCATGCACGCAATTCGGACTCCCGCGTGCGCAATATGACTTCCAGGTAATTCCCCTTATCGCGAAATCTTGCCCCGGGGTTCGCCTTTGCGCGCAACCCCACTGGCTTAAGTGAATTTGCCAACTCCTCCAGGTTCTTCCATTGTGCGCAATCCTTGTCCCTTGCGTGAAATCCCTTCTAATTGCGCGCAATCTCTTCCAAATTGCACGCAATCCCTTTGATAGGTTTCACCGTGACTTAGGGATCAACCATTGCCCCCGCGCGCAATCCAAGCCCTTTGCGCACAATCCCCTATCTGCGCGCAATCCTCTGACCCAATTGTGTGCCATCCCGGTGTTTTGCACGCAAACATTCTCTTTGTGCACAAAACCCAGGACCTCTCACCTTGACTCCCTGCGTAGGTGCCCGATTTCTTTCATGCCGGGCATGCACGCCATGCGTTGTTTTCCCGTACAGCCTTCCAGGCTCGTATGAAGTAACCTCAAGGTCCCTTGGGCGGTGTTTCCCATTGCATTTCTTTGCCTTATGTTTCTTCACATAGGCACGCTAACGACTATTTCTTCTTCGCATAGCCACGCTAACGTGGACCCCTTGATGGTTCGCCCTGCGACCCCCTTCACTACGGCATGGTCGATGCCTTCCCTCCCACAAGGGGTAGAGGGTGTTGGGCATGTAAGCCCTAGGGGTGTGGGGAGAACCTGTAACACCCCGAGATTTTATGAAAAATATTCTTTTAATTTCATTAATGTCTTGTGTTGTATGCTACACCAAGATTACCTTGCACTATACGCAACACCGTATTACTTGCAGTATACGCAACACTATTCTTGGATCGTGTTACACACAATTTTGATAATAGTTATTCTACGCAACATTGAGTATATATATATATATATATTCAATGTATAAATGAAATATGGTTGGATTATGTTATATGAAACAATGAAGGATTCTTTCACAGCACGCAACCCTGACTTGGCTTGCATTACACGCAATCGTGACCTTCCTCGATAGCGTGTGTTGTACGCAATACCAGGTTTTACTAAACAACGATATATTATTATGAACTAGCCATTATGAATAGTATTAACTAAATTTTGAATCTTATAACATTATTATTCGTCTTTCACATTTTCTAAAACATGGTATAAGAAAAAAATAAATTTTTCGGGTAAAATAAGTATTTTTCAAAAAATGCAGTTTTGCCGCCATTTGATGGCGCACCCACTTTAAATCTAGTTTTTGACATGTTTATAAGTTAAATTTGACAAAATAAAATTCTTATTTGGAATCATGAAATAAAAATTTACTTTGTATAAATTTTCATATCATTCTGGTAACTTTCATATTTTGATGAATAGTAAAAACACGCTATATTTTAATTAAAAACAACTTTTTTCATCGCAATAATTTATATGGTTAAATTATAATATTGAATGGTTTTAAAGTATAAATAGAATATATTTTTACCATTTAATATAATGTATGTCATTAGCATTGATTCTACCTTGAATTCGTAGGATAAATCAATTCAATCTTTTGCAATGTTTTAAAGAAAAACCAGTTTTCTTTCGACAACGGGATTAATTTTAATTTAATTTCTGCAACTTTTGTGTATTGAATTTGGAAAAATGGATTCCATATTTGGAATCAGTGGATCCAAATTATGTTAATAAGCTACTTTTTATTTTTGGGAATTATGAATAGTAACTACGATAAATTTTATTTACCATAGTTAAAGGTAAATCGGGTAATTAAGAGTAAATATAATATTATAAAATTACCCCAACA
Organism: Viscum album; assembly: GCA_963277665.1. Classification (NCBI taxonomy): domain Eukaryota; kingdom Viridiplantae; phylum Streptophyta; class Magnoliopsida; order Santalales; family Viscaceae; genus Viscum; species Viscum album. Next base: position 1,026,361,171 of record OY728141.1, on the reverse strand, counting down.
CATGTAAAAATCCTATTGTATGACTAAAAGTCGACCCATATCACCTAAGGGTCAGATTAGATTCATTTAATGGACTTTTTTCCGTGAAAATAATTTAATTATTATTAAAACCAAAGAATGTGACAACATGTCACTTTCTTAAATCTTATAAGTATAATAATTTTAATTTAGTGATACACTTCATGAAACTTCTGACATGAATAGTCTCCAGAAATCTAATACAATTATCTACATCATAGGAATTTATTTATAATTTTTAGGGATTAAATAATTATCATTTATTATGACACAAAGATGATGCAGTAATTGTCTTATTAATGAAATATTGACATAATTGATGTTATAAATACCCAAATAAATGTAATTTAAGAATTTTTATGAATTAAACTAATTTTATAGGTTAATATGACATGTTAGTATTGATTTAATTAAATTTTTTCAAACTAATCATTCTGTTATGATTTTCACAAAAATCAATTACTAAATATTGTCAAAATTGACATAAAATAGTTTTTAAAACAAATATTATATTATTAATTTTTATTTTATTCCTAAAAATCTAAGGTTCAGAAAAATGACTTAGATAAGGTTATATATATTAATAATAAACAACTTGGGGTTCTTTTGGCTTCTTATAGTAAGTTTATTAACCTTATAGTATAAGAACACAAGAAGACACGGTAAAAGTAAAATTATTTAACTTAATGTTAAATCTAAATGATAAGGTTAAAATAGGAACCTAAACTTGTATAAATTATATTTTATGAGATAATTTCGTCCCATCCCAACCTTAGCTTCAAAATAAATCAATTTGGAGCTATTTAAAACCGAATTTGACTTTATAATAAAATAATAGTTTTAGTTATTCCAAAGGTAACCCTCTCCTCCCTTATAAAAGGGAACCTCCTCCTCCCTCTTCCTCACACAACTTTGAGCCTTCAAGCTCGGCAAAAACCTACCAATTTCTCCTCTCCACTTACCTAGAAACATCCTAGAGTTTCTGGTCTTCTTCAAAGACCTATTTTAGTACCCTAAAAGGAGGTCTCAAAGAAGCACTTCAAAGAAGAGGTAATGTCCGTTACCGATTCTTTCATCTTTATTTCTTCTTCCACTTCTTCTTCTTTAGTTGTTTCATTATGAAGTAATAACATCAGTATCACTCATATACTGATATGTTATTATAATTATGAAACAACCCTATTTCACCATCTATCCATCCTACGGAAAAATAAATCACCGCGCGTGCGTACGTACGGAATACCGTCTCCATGCCGTGGTGTAATCTATTTTCCACCACCACCTTACTTGGATGGGTATAATGGTGTAAATAATGACTATATATGACTATTAAAAAGTGATATTGATTCTGAAATAGTATACATACACTCCAATACAATTCCACGATCATGGGAACGATATCATCGCTCGTGCGTACGTACTGAATACCGTCTCCACGATGTGATGAGATTCGTTCTACATGATCTTCATTGCATAATGATTATATAAATGAATTGAATGAATGAATATGATATATAATACAATAATACCATTCTGTAAATGAGGTATCTGTAACCTAAAGAGAAGAATAAGAATTTATTCGACAAACACCCATAAGAACAAAAAAGTAATAAACACCCGAATAACAAGTAGTAATGAAATATTACTAATAATAAGCTAAGAATATGACCACATATGATATCATAACAATAAGTATGATTCTGGAATAAGTCAATGAAATTATTTAAATCATTATACAGAAGGTTTGGACACTTACGAAGCAAATCAGACCTAAGGTAAGAGAAAATATCACAATCTCATTTTTATCCGAGATTGTTTATACTTTGGTATTTACTGGGGTGTATTTTATCATCCACATCCATGTTTCCTCAATATGTAATATTTATATCCTTCTACAATAGTTTATATCCAATTTTACCCTTCGATGAGTTTTTAGTAAAAGATATGAAAGGAATCTTTTGTCATTTTTCGTACGAGGTATTTTTTGACTTTTCCGACAAAAGTACAAGAAGAATGTTTTTTTTAACTTATACAGCATGAATGGATTTTTAAAAAATTATTTCCAATAAGCTTCCTTAACAAGTTTTCAAGTTTATTTTTAATCAACTTCTTTTAGTTTATAATTGTATGACATGTTAAGAAAAGAAAAATGTTTTTGAAGTAGAAAGGATATTTTCCTCAAGAATGGAGTTCAAGAGTTTTATCAAAATTATTTTCCATCTAAGATAATATAGGGTTATGTTTTTATCCCTATTATTACATGGATATGATTATGTTGTGATGGAAATATTTTATGAATTCCTTTATCTTATATGAATTGTTTTATGATGTCACGATGTTTAAGATTCCCAATTTTATTACATGGGTTATGCTATGATGTATGGTTTATGATTTTGTGGCACACATAAGAATGGTATCATTATGAGATGGGTGGGACCTATATCTCCCTCCAATTCATTGGGTAAAGATTTTATATCTCATAAGATAGACATGGCTAGAAGGGTAGGTTATACTGGTTCAGTGAAACAGGACTGAAACGAGGAGTGAACTCAGTTCAGAAAGGGACTTTGTCCACTAAGATAGTCTTGGAAATGAGTATTGACTAATAAGAAATGATTCTCTATGAATATGTGTGTATGCCACAAAGTTTCATGTTTTAAGTTATGATTATTGGGATTACATTTCACTACTATTATTTATCCCATGTTATGAAATTATGATCTCTTTTGTAGTTTAAGATTTCCAAAAGATATGTTCTTATGAATATGACGTGATTGATATTTCTTTTGTTTACCCTTACTGAGATTTTTAGCTCACCCTTTTATGTTTTCTTTTCCCCAGGACATAAATAAAGGATTTAGGTTTAAAAAAAAAGAAGATCTTTATGGGAGATGTTGAAGATCTTTCACCACGATCAGAAGATTATATTCCGAGTTTCCAAAGACACTAAACTATTACGGTACTTGTGTGTGTGTGTTTTTGTTATGTACTAAGTATTCCACAAAAGTAATGTAATGTATATGTACATTAAGCTTTGGGTATCTACAGTTGGTATCAGAGGAAAGGTTTAGTCATCCTTTGGAAACTAGGATGCGAAAACGTTAGTGAGATCCCTAGAGATATTTCTAAGGTATGTCTAGGGATGTCCCTAAGGATAAGTATACGTATAGGATACAGTCCTAGAACTACGGTAACGATCATAGAATTTAACCTAAGATGTTAGATATTGAGGATACTCCCCCTTTATTATGTTGTTTTCCCTAGCATGATTTTTGCCTCTCACACTATTCTTTTTGGGTTTTAGACGATGGCTGGAACCCGAAGGAACCGTGTTGATCAATGTAATGGAAAATGCAATGATTGTCCTCCTGAAAAAACAAATGTTATTGGAGATGGAGTGAAAAATCTTATTGCTATACTTACACAAGCTATGAATCATTCTCTACTTCCAAATGAGAAGAGAAGGGAACAACATTCTATTGAGTCCTTCATGATGCAACGTCCACCTTCTTTTAGTGGGTCTTCTGATCCACTTGTTGCTGAACAATGGATCAGTACCACTGAAAATATATTTTCAGTTCTTCAATGTTCTGAACATGATAAAGTCATCTTAGTAGTATATCGTTTGGAAGGTGAAGCTGATCAATGGTGGAATCTTATCAAGAATACGAGGCAAAGAGATGAAATTGAGTCCATGGAATGAGACGAGTTCAGGAACTTATTTTTCAATAAGTACTTCACTCGTACTCTTTGAACAAAGATGGAGAAGGAGTTTCTTGAACTAAAGCAAAAGGATGATGAATCTGTTGGTATATACGAAGCGAATTTTACCAGGCTTGCAAGGTATGCATCTGGATTTATCATCCAACCTGAAAGTAAAGTTGATCGATTCTTCAGTGGCTTAAAACCAAATCTTCGAAGGGCATTAGCTATAAGAGACTTCAGTAGCTATGAAGAAATTGTGCGTTGTGCTATCAAGGTAGAAATGGAAGTTGGTGTTACTTATCCATCTCATAGTTTTGACAAGAAACGAAAGATGGAGTTCAAGGAGAAATCTCATAATAATGGTGAAAAGAAGATGAATATTTCCTTATGCTCAAAGTGTGGAAAGAAGCATGGTGAAGATTGTCTTAAAGGGACAAGTAAATGTTTCAAATGTGGAAAGGAAGGTCATCGGGCATTTGAATGCCGCAATGATGGGAAGAAGATGCCTAATGATACAAACAAAGGAAGGGATACACAGAATGAACCTACTATACTTCAATGCTTCAAGTGCAAGGAAATGGGGAATTATACTAATAAATTACCTAATCCAAGGGTTAGTGATGATCGACATGAGCAACCACTTAAGGCAAAGGACAAAGGGAAGTCACATGCGATCACCGTTGGCGATGTTGAATATGACAACGATGTGGTGGAATGATTAAGTGTTTATGTAATGGGATTCCAGAATAATGTTGTATATAGTATCGTGGAATATTGGAATATTTATGTTTTGGTCTATTGTGGTTTTGAATAATTTTATGGCATCGGTAACCATGAAAAGTGATTGAAATATTTTTGGAAAGCAGATGATATGCACATAATGAAGGGATAAAGAGAATCTAATATGTTTGATAGTATTCATGAGCTCATGATTGATATAAGGACTAAGTGATATCATGGTTTGAGGATATAGAATTTTGAGGATTTTGGTATGTGGAAAGTGTTAACTTTTAACTGCATTCACGTTTTCACTAAGGTTCAATGGATATTCATTCTTCAAGAGAATACATGATTAAGGTATTCACATGTTTGTAATTTTACCAACAATATATATCTTATGATATATGGGGGATAAATGATGGCATTCACGTGATCATTTTCTTTATACTATGAGCTTGGACCGAAGTATTTTAGATAAGCCTAAAGATTGGAATGGATTATGTTGGACATAAGTTAGTATTGTTTAAGGATAAAACTTTTTTGATATTGTTGATGGGATGTTATAGTAATATAGATTTAGAAAAAGTACAACCTGCAGGACGAGCGACAGCCCATCACGTCGGACAAGGCTGTGGGAATCGAACCCACAACCGAAGTGAGACTGACCTTTATCGCCTACCACTAGCCTACAGGAAGTCCCTGTTTAGTAGAAACTATTTTTATTATATTAAGCAGTATGATATATGAAGTATAAGTCCATTTTAGGAACCATATATGATTAATCTCACTATAGATGGACTTATGTATTTTTTGATAACTTTTATAACCTTTTGTTTGAGACAGATGGAATGACCCATCATTCTATCACATGATCTGCTAACACATAACGAATGAAAAATTCAACTTCATTTCTTTAAGAGATGAAGTGGAAATTGTCCAAAGAACAACAAACAGTGAGACTATACCAAAATCACGAAAGTATTTCTTCTAATTCCAATTTCATCAACTTTATGGAAATGATCTTGAAAACCAAAAATGTTGTCCTAGTGCTCTTATATCTGATGAATCATATGGTAGCTCAGATCGTCACAAATTTATGGCTTTGTGATTGCTGGCTTTTCTATAGCCATGTTCTCTACCACTCTCCATCAGAACATGATGGTTAGATTTCTCTTCCATATCCATATTTTCACCTATGTGGAAACCCAGTGATTATTTTATTTGGGTAACCGTTACGTTTTATACTTTTGTTTTTAAAGATTGGTTTTGGTATTCCTTTTCATGATGTGGGTTTCTATTAAAGAAACTTTCGAATAGTAAACCATTTATAACCCCGACGAATTTCAAGGGCAAAATTTATTTTAAGGGGGGTAGAATGTAACACCCCGAGATTTTATGAAAAATATTATTTTAATTTCATTAATGTCTTGTGTTTTATGCTACACCAAGATTAACTTGCGCTATACGCAACACCGTATTAGCTTGTAGTATACGCAACACTATTCTTGGATCGTGTTACACAAAATTTTGATAATAGTTATTCTACACAACATTGAGTATATATATATATATTCAATGTATAAATGAAATATGGTTGGATTATGTTATACGAAACAACGAAGGATTCTTTCACAGCACGCTACCCTGACTTGTCTTGCATTACACACAATCACGACCTTCCTCGATAGCATGTGTTGTACGCAATACCGAGTTTTACTAAACAATGATATATTATTATGAACTAGACATTATGAATAGTATTAACTAAAATTTTAATCTTATAACATTATTATTCGTCTTGAACATTTTCTAAAACATGGTATAAGAACAAAATAAATTTTTCGGGTAAAATAAATATTTTTCAAAAAATGCAGTTTTGCCGCCATTTGATGGCGCACCCACTTTAAATCTAGTTTTTGACATGTTTATAAGTTCAATTTGACAAAATAAAATTCTTATTTTGAATAATGAAATAAAAATTTACTTTGGATAAATTTTCATATCATTCTGGTAACTTTCATATTTTGATGAAAAATAAAAACACGCTATATTTTAATTAAAAACAACATTTTCATCATAATAATTTATATGGTTAAATTATAATATTTAATGGTTTTAAAGTATAAATAGAATATATTTTTACCATTTAATATAATTTATGTCATTAGAATTGATTCTACCTTGAATTCGTAGGATAAATCAATTCAATCTTTTGCAATGTTTTAAAGAAAAACCCGTTTTCTTTTGACAACGGGATTAATTTTAATTTAATTTCTGAAACTTTTGTGTATTGAATTTGGAAAAATGGATTCCATATTTTCAATCAGTGGATCCAAATTATGTTAATAAGCTACTTTTTATTTTTGGGAATTATGAATAGTAACTACGGTAAATTTTATTTACCATAGTTAAAGGTAAATCGGGTAATTAAGAGTAAATATAATATTAAAAAATTACCCTAACACATGTAAAAATCCTATTGGATGACTAAAAGTCGACCCATATCACCTAAGGGTCGGATTAGATTTATTTAATGGACTTTTTTCCATGAAAATAATTTAATTATTATTAAAACCAAAGAATGTGACAACATGTCACTTTCTTAAATCTTATAATTATAATAATTTTAATTTAGTGATACACTTCATGAAACTTTTAACATGAACAGTATCCAGAAATATAATACAATTATATACATCATAGGAATTTATTTAGATTTTTTAGGGATTAAATAATTATCATTTATTATGACACAAAGATGATGCAGTAATTGTCTTATTAATGAAATATTGACATAATTGATGTTATAAATACCCAAATAAAGGTAATTTAAGACTTTTTATGAATTAAACTAATTTTATAGGTTAATATGACATGTTAGTATTGATTTAATTAACTTTTTTCGAACTAATAGTTCTGTTATGATTTTCACAAAAATAAATTACTAAATAGTGTCAAAATTGACATAAAATAGTTTTTAAAACAAATATTATATTATTAATTGTTATTTTATTCCTAAAAATATAAGGTTCGTCCAAATGACTTATATAAGGTTATATATATTAATAATAAACAACTTGGGGTTCTTTTGGCTTCTTATAGTAAGTTTATTAACCTTATAGTATAAGATCACAGGAAGACACAGTAAAAGTAAAATTATTTAACTTAATGTTAAATCTAAATGATAAGGTTAAAATTGGAACCTAAACTTGACTAAATTCTATTTTATTAGAGAATTTAGACCCATAACAACCTTATATTCAAAATGAATCAATTTGGAGCTATTTAAAACCGAATTTGACTTTATAATAAAATAATAGTTTTTGTTATTCCAAAGGTACCCCTCTCCTCCCTTATAAAAGGGAACCTCCTCCTCCCTCTTCCTCACACCACTTTGAGACTTAAAGCTCGGCCAACCCCTGCCAATTTCTCCTCTACACTTCCCTAGAAACATCCTAGAGGTTCTGGTATTCTTCAAAGACCTATTTTAGTACCCTAAAAGGAGGTCTCAAAGAAGCACTTCAAAGAAGAGGCAATGTCCGTTACCGATTCTTTCATCATTATTTCTTCTTCCACTTCTTCTTCTTTAGTTGTTTCATTATGAAGTAATAAAATCCTTATAACTAATATACTTATATGTTATTATAAGTATGAAACATCCCTATTTCACCATCTATCCATCCTACGAAGAAAGAAATCACCAGGCATGCGTACGTATGGAATACTATCTCCACGCCGTGGTGTAATCTATTTTCCACCACCACCTTACTTGGATGGGTATAATGGTGTAAATAATGACTATATATGACTATTAAAAAGTGATATTGATTCTGAAATAGTATACATACACTCCAATACAATTCCACGATCATGGGAACGATATCATCGCTCGTGCGTACGTACGGAATACCGTCTCCACGATGTGATGCGATTCATTCTACATGATCTTCATTGCATAATGATTATATAAATGAATTGAATGAATTAATATGATATATATTAAAATAATACCATTCTGTAAATGAGGTATCTACAACCTAAAGAGAAGAATAATAATTTATTCGACAAACACCCATAAGAACAAAAAAGTAATAAACACCTGAATAACAAGTAGTAATGAAATATTACTAATAATAAGCTAAGAATATGAGCATATATGATATCATAACAATAAGTATGATTCTGAAATAAGTCAATAACATTATTTAAATCATTATACAGGAGGTTTGGACACTTACGAAGCAAATCAGGCCTAAGGTAAGGGAAAATATCACAATCTCATTTTTATCTGAGATTGTTTATACTTTGGTATTTACTGGGGTGTATTTTATCATCAAAATCCATGTTTCCTCAATATGTAATATTTATATCCTTCTACAATAGTTTATATCCAATTTTACCCTTCTATTAGTTTTTAGTAAAAGATATGAAAGGAATCTTTTGTTGTTTTTCGTACGAGGTATTTTTTGACTTTTCCGACAAAAGTACGAGAAGAATGTTTTTTTAACTTATACAGCATGAATGAATTTTTAAAATATTATTTACAAGAAGCTTAGTTAACAAGTTTTCAAGTTTATTTTTAATCAACTTCTTTTATTTTAGAATTGTATGACATGTTAAGAAAGGAAAAATGTTTTTGAAGTAGAAAGGATATTTTCCTCAAGAATGGAGTTCAAGAGTTTTATCAAAATTATTTTCCATCTAAGATAATATAGGGTTCTGTTTTTATCCCTATTATTACATGGATACGATTCTGTTGTGATGGAAATATTTTATGAATTCCTTTATCTTATATGAATTTTTTTATGATGTCACGATGTTTAAGATTCCCAATTTTATTACATGGGTTATGCTATGATGTATGGTTTATGATTTTGTGGCACACATAAGAATGGTATCATTATGAGATGGGTGGGACCTATATCTACCTCCAATGCATTGGGTAAAGATTTTATATCTCATGAGATAGACATGGCTGGAACGGTAGGTTATACCGGTTCAGTGAAACAGGACTGAAACGAGGAGTGAACTCAGTTCAAAAAGGGACTTTGTCCACTAAGATAGTCTTGGCAATGAGTCTTGACTAATAAGAAATGATTATCTATGAATATGTGTGTATGCCAAAAAGTTTCATGTTTTAAGTTATGATTATTGGGATTACATTTCACTACTATTATTTATCCCATGTTATGAAATTATGATCTCTTTTGCAGGATAAGATTTCCAAAAGATATGTTCTCATGAATATGACGTGATTGATATTTCTTTTGTTTACCCTTACTGAGCTTTTGATCTCACCCTTTTATGTTTTCTTTTCCCCAGGACATAAAGAAAGGATTTAGGTTTAAAAAAAAGAATATCTTTATGGGAGATGTTGAAGATATTTCACCACGATTAGAAGATTATATTCTGAGTTTCTAAAGACACTAAACTATTATGGTCCTTGTGTGTGTGTGTTTTTGTTATGTACTAAGTATTCCGAAAAAGTAATGTAATGTCTATGTACGTTAAGCTTCGGGTCTCTACAGTTGGTATTAGAGGAAAGGTTTAGTCAACCTTTGGAAACTAGGATGCGAAAACGTTAGTGAGATCCCTAGAGATATTTCTAAGGTATGTCTAGGGATGTCCCTAAGGATAAGTATAAGTAGAGGATACAATTCTAGAACTACGGTAACGATCATAGAATTTAACCTAAGATGTTAGATATTGAGGATACTCCCCTTTATTATGTTGTTTTCCCTAGCATGATTTTTTCCTCTCACACTATTCTTTTTGGGTTTTAGACGATGGATGGAACCCGAAAGAACCGTGTTGATCAATGCAATGGAAAATGCAATGATTGTCCTTCTGAACAAACAAATTTTATTGGAGATGGAGTGCAAAATCTTATTGCTATACTTACACAAGCTATGAATCATTCTGGACTTCCAAATGAGCAGAGAAGGGAACAACATTCTATTGAGTCCTTCATGAGACAACGTCGACCTTCTTTTAGTGGGTCTTCTGATCCACTTGTTGCTGAACAATGGATCAGTACCACTGAAAAGATATTTTCAGTTCTTCAATGTTTTGAACATGATAAAGTCATCTTAGCAGTATATCGTTTGGAAGGTGAAGCTGATCAATGGTGGAATCTTATGAAGAATACGAGGCAAAGAGGTGAAATTGAGTCCATGGAATGGGACGAGTTCAGGAACTTATTTTTCAATAAGTACTTCCCTCGTATTCTTAGAACAAAGATGGAGAAGGAGTTTCTTGAACTAAAGAAAAAGGATGATGAATCTGTTGGTATATACGAAGCGAATTTTACAAGGCTTGAAAGGTATGCATCTGGATTTATCATCCAACCTGAAAGTAAAGTTGATCGATTCTTCAGTGGCTTAAAACCAAATCTTCGAAGGGCATTAGCTATAAGAGACTTCAGTAGCTATGAAGAAATTGTGCGTTGTGCTATCAAGGTAGAAATGGAAGTTTGTGTTACTTATCCATCTCATAGTTTTGACAAGAAACGAAAGATGGAGTTCAAGGAGAAATCTCAGAATAATGGTGAAAAGAAGATGAATGTTTCCTTATGCTCAAAGTGTGGAAATAAGCATGGTGGTGATTGTCTTAAAGGGACAAGTAAATGTTTCAAATGTGGAAAGGAAGGTCATCAGGAATTTGAATGCCACAATGATGGGAAGAAGATGCCTAATGATGCAAAAAAAGGAAGGGATACACAGAATGAACCTACTACACTTCAATGCTTCAAGTGCAAGGAAATGGGGCATTATGCTAATAAATTCCCTAATCCAAGGGTTAGTGATGATCGACATGAGCAACCACTTAAGGCAAAGGACAAAGGGAAGCCACATGCGATCACCATTGGCGATGTTGAATATGACAACGATGTGGTGGAATGATTAAGTGTTTATGTAATGGGATTCCAGAATAATGTTGTATATAGTATCGTGGAATATTGGAATATTTATGTTTTGGTCTATTATGATTTTCAATAATTTTATGGCATCGGTAACCATGAAAAGTGATTGAAATATTTTTGGAAAGTAGATGATATGCACATAATGAAGGGATAAAGAGAATATAATATGTTTGATAGTATTCATGAGCTCATGATTGATATAAGGACTAAGTGATATCATGGTTTGAGGATATATAATTTTGAGGATTTTGGTATGTGGAAAGTGTTAACTTTTAACTGCATTCACGTTTTTACTAAGGTTCAATGGATATTCATTATTCAAGAGAATACATGATTAAGGTATTCACATGTTTGTAATTTGACCAACAAGATATATCTTATGATATATGGGGGATAAATGATGGCATTCACGTGATCATTTTCTTTATACTATGAGCTTGGACCAAAGTATTTTAGATAAGCCTAAAGATTGGAATGGATTATGTTGGAAATAAGTTAGTATTGTTTAAGGATAAATTTTTTTGATATTGTTGATGGGATGTTATAGTAATATAGCTTTAGAAAAAGGACAACCTGCAGGATGGGCGACATCCCATCGCGTCGGACAATCCTGTGGGAATCGAACCCACAACCAAAGTGCGACTGGACTTTATCACCTACCACTGGACTACAGGAAGTCCCTGTTTAGTAGAAACTAGTTTTATTATATTAAGCAGTATGATATATGAAGTATAAGTCCATTTTAGGAACCATATATTATTAATCTCACTATAGATGGACTTATGTATTTTTTGATAACTTTTATAACCTTTTGTTTGAGACAGATAGAATGACCCATCATTCTATCACATGATCTGCTAACAAATCACGAATGACAAATTCAACTTCATTTCTTTAAGAGATGAAGTGGAAATTGTCCAAAGAACGACAAAAGGTTAGACTATACCAAAATCACGAAAGTATTTCTTCTAATTCAAATTTCATCAACTTTAAGGAAATTATCTTGAAAACCAAAAATGTTGTCCTAGTGCTCTTATATCTGATGAATCATATGATATCTCAGATCGTCACAAATTTATGGCTTTGTGATTGCTGACCTTTCCATAGCCATGTTCTCTACCTCTCTCCATCAGAACATGATGGTTAGATTTCTCTTCCATATCCATATTTTCACCTATGTGGAAACCCAATGATTAGTTTATTTGGGTAACCATTACGTTTCATACTTTTGTTTTTAAAGATTGGTTTTGGTATTCCTTTTCACAATGTGGGTTTCTATTAAAGAAACTTTCGAATAGTAAACCATTTATAACCCCGATGAATTTCGAGGGAGAAATTCATTTTAAGGGGGGTAGAATGTAACACCCCTAGATTTTATGAAAAATATTCTTTTAATTTAATTAATGTCTTGTGTTGTATGATACACCAAGATTACCTTGCGCTATATGCAACACCATATTAGCTTGCAGTATATGCAACACTATTCTTGGATCGTGTTACACACAATTTTGATAATAGTTATTCTACGCAACATTGAGTATATATATATATATATATATATATATATATATATATATATATATATATATTCAATTTATAAATGAAATATGGTTGGATTATGTTATACGAAACAACGAAGGATTCTTGCACATCACGCAACCCTGACTTGGCTTGCATTACACGCAATCGTGACCTTCTCGATAGCGTGTGTTGTACGTAATACCGGATTTTACTAAACAACGATATATTATTATGAACTAGACATTATGAATAGTATTAACTAAATTTTGAATCTTATAACATTATTATTCATCTTGCACATTTTCTAAAACATGGTATAAGAACAAAATAAAATTTTCGGGTAAAATAAGTATTTTTCAAAAAATGCAGTTTTGCCGCCATTTGATGGTGCACCCACTTTAAATCTAGTTTTTGATATGTTTATAAGTTAAATTTGACAAAATAAAATTCTTATTTGGAATCATGAAATAAAAATTTACTTTGGATAAATTTTCATATCATTCTGGTAACTTTCATATTTTGATGAATAGTAAAAACACGCTATATTTTAATTAAAAACAACTTTTTTCATCGCAATAATTTATATGGTTAAATTATAATATTGAATGGTTTTAAAGTATAAATAGAATATATTTTTACCATTTAATATAATGTATGTCATTATCATTGATTCTACCTTGAATTCGTAGGATAAATCAATTCAATCTTTTGCAATGTTTTAAAGAAAAACCCGTTTTCTTTCGACAACGGGATTAATTTTAATTTAATTTCTGAAAATTTTGTGTATTGAATTTGGAAAAATGGATTCCATATTTGGAATCAGTGGATCCAAATTATGTTAATAAGCTACTTTTTATTTTTGGGAATTATGAATAGTAACTACGGTAAATTTTATTTCCCATAGTTAAAGGTAAATCGGGTAATTAAGGGTAAATATAATATTATAAAATTACCCTAACACATGTAAAAATCCTATTTTATGACTAAAAGTCGACCCATATCACCTAAGGGTCGGATTAGATTCATTTAATGGACTTTTATCCATGAAAATAATTTAATTATTATTAAAACCAAAGAATGTGACAACATGTCACTTTCTTAAATCTTATAAGTATAATAATTTTAATTTAGTGATAAACTTCATGAAACTTTGAACATTAATAGTATATAGAAATCTAATACAATTATCTACATCATAGGAATTTATTTATAATTTTTAGGAATTAAATAATTATCATTTATTATGACACAAAGATGATGCAATAATTGTCTTATTAATAAAATATTGACATAATTGATGTTATAAATACCCAAATAAATGTAATTTAAGAAGTTTTATGAATTAAAATAATTTTATAGGTTAATATGACATGTTATTATTGATTTAATTAACTTTTTTCGAACTAATCATTCTGTTATGATTTTCAAAAAAATCAATTACTAAATAGTGTCAAAATTGACATAAAATAGTTTTTTAAAAAAACATTATATTATTAATTGTTATTTTATTAATAAAAATCTAAGGTTCGGCCAAATGACTTAGATAAGGTTATATATATTAATAATAAAAAACTTGGGGTTCTTTTGGCTTCTTATAGTACGTTTATTAACCTTATATTATAAGAACACAAGAAGACACGGTAAAAGTAAAATTATTTAACTTAATGTTAAATCTAAATGATAAGGTTAATATAGGAACCTAAACTTGTATAAATTATATTTTATGAGATAATTTCAACCCATCCCAACCTTAGCTTATAAATAAATCAATTTGGAGCTATTTAAAACCGAATTTGACTTTATAATAAAATAATAGTTTTAGTTATTCCAAAGGTACCCCTCTCCTCCCTTATAAAAGGGTACCTCCTCCTCCCTCTTCCTCACACCACTTTGAGCCTTAAATCTCGTCCAAACCATGAAAATTTATCCTCTCCGCTTCCAAAGAAACATCCTAGAGGTTCTGGTCTTCTTTAAAGACCTATTTTAGTACCCTAAAAGGAGGTCTCAAAGAAGCACTTCAAAGAAGAGGTAATGTCCGTTACCGATTATTTCATCTTTATTTCTTCTTACACCTCTTATTCTTTAGTTGTTTCATTATGAAGTAATAGAATCAGTATCACTCATATACTGATATGTTATTATAAGTATGAAACAACCCTATTTCACCATCTATCCATCCTACGGAAAAAGAAATCACCGCGCGTGCGTACGTACGGAATACTGTCTCCACGCCGTGGTGTAATCTATTTTCCACCACCACCTTACTTGGATGGGTATAATGGTGTAAATAATGACTATATATGACTATTAAAAAGTGATATTGATTCTTAAATAGTATACATACACTCAAATACAATTCCACGATCATGGGAACGATATCATCGCTCGTGCGTACGTACGGAATACCGTCTCCATGATGTGATGCGATTCGTTCTACATGATCTTCATTTCATAATGATTATATAAATGAATTGAATGAATTAATATGATATATATTACAATAATAACATTCTATAAATGAGGTATCTATAACCTAAAGAGAAGAATAAGAATTTATTCGACAAACACCCATAAGAACAAAAAAGTAATAAACACCTGAATAACAAGTAGTAATGAAATAATACTAATAATAAGCTAAGAATATGACCATATATGATATCATAACAATAAGTATGATTCTGGAATAAGTCAATAACATTATTTAAATCATTATACAGGAGGTTTGGACACTTATGAAGCAAATCGGACCTAAGGTAAGTGAAAATATCACAATCTCATTTTTATCTGAGATTGTTTATACTTTGGTATTTACTGGGGTGTATTTTATCATCCAAATACATGTTTCCTCAATATGTAATATTTATATCCTTCTAAAATAGTTTATATCCAATTTTACCCTTCTATGAGTTTTTAGTAAAAGATATTAAAGGAATCTTTTGTTGTTTTTCGTACGAGGTATTTTTTTACTTTTCCGTCAAAAGTACGAGAAGAATGTTTTTTTAACTTATAAAACATGAATGGATTTTTAAAACATTATTTCCAAGAATCTTCCTTAACAAGTTTTCAAGTTTATTTTTAATCAACTTCTTTTAGTTTAGAATTGTATGACATGTTAAGAAAGGAAAAATGTTTCTGAAGTAGAAAGGATATTTTCCTCAAGAATGGAGTTCAAGAGTTGTATCAAAATTATTTTCCATATAAGATAATATAGGGTTCTGTTTTTATCCCTATTATTACATGGATATGATTATGTTTTGATGGAAATATTTTATGAATTCCTTTATCTTATATGAATTGTTTTATGATGTCACGATGTTTAAGATTCCCAATTTTATTACATGGGTTATGCTATGATGTATGGTTTATGATTTTGTGGCACACATAAGAATGGTATCATTATGAGATGGGTGGGACCTATATCTCTTTCTAATGCGTTGGGTAAAGATTTTATATCTCATGAGATAGACATGGCTGAAACGGTAGGTTATACCAGTTCAGTGAAACATGACTGAAACGAGGAGTGAACTTGGTTTAGAAAGGGACTTTGTCCACTAAGATAGTCTTGGCAATGAGTAATGACTAATAAGAAATGATTCTATATGAATATGTGCGTATGCAACAAAGTTTCATGTTTTAAGTTATGATTATTGGGATTACATTTCACTACTAATATTTTTCCCATGTTATGAAATTATGATCTCTTTTGCAGGTTAAGATTTCCAAAAGATATGTTCTTATGAATATGACGTGATTGATATTTCTTTTGTTTACCCTTACTGAGCTTTTGATCTCACCATTTTATGTTTTCTTTTCCCCATGACATAAAGAAAGGATTTAGGTTTAAAAAAAAGAAGATCTTTATGGGAGATTTTGAAGATCTTTCACCACGATTAGAAGATTATATTCTGAGTTTCCAAAGACACTAAACTATTACGGTCCTTGTGTGTGTGTGTTTTTGTTATGTACTAAGTATTCCGCAAAAGTAATGTAATTTCTATGTACGTTAATCTTCAAGTCTCTACAGAGCCCACCTCGTCCATGCTGCAGGACGTTAAACTTCTAAGAACCACGTCCTTAACACATGACGTTAAACTGTGGTCCGACCCCGTGCCTCGCATGCAGGGTCCCCCCAGATCAGACATTCTTTACGCCCAATCATCTCCACAGGAATGGATTCTTCCTCAAATGGAATGAGATCCTCCTTGTCAGAGTGGCGTTTGTCCACGGGGGAAGGGCTTCCTCAGAGCGTAAGCCCCTAGCCTCCCTTGCGGAAGGTTGCACCCATGCACCTCCATACTTCCCCACTGCCAAGGCCAGTGGAGTCCCTTTACCACTGCGCTTTGTCGCACCACATGCCTCCATCCTGGTGTATGCCCCGGCACCAAGGGTTTCTAACCACACGTAAACCCCTGTTTCCTCTTTGGGCCGCTCAATGCTTTAGCCCCTTTCCGCTTCTCACGGAAGCACCCTTTGCGACGTGATCGTATGGTCCTTACTGCCTCTTGTTTCTCACACCGAGCATGAATCATGTGGGATTAGAGCACGCATTGACCATGAAATACTCTTATGGGCCATCTCAGAGTGTAATCCCCATCCCAGGGAACTACGTGGACTTTGATCCATGCTAATGCATGGTACGTAGGAAGCCTCCACGAGGTTCAAGCCCACCACCCGGTCGTTCCAACTTCTTCAGGTCGGTCCGCCAATACCTTGGGCCACCTCAGAGCGTAAGCCCCAAATTCCTCATCCTGCATGACGTTAAACTATATGCCCCAAACTACGTGGACTTTGATCCATGCTAACGCATGGTACGTAGGAAGCCTCCACGAGGTTCAAGACCATCACTCAGTTGTCCCGACCCCTCCACGTCGGTTCACAACCACATTTATGGGCTGCCTCAGAGCGCAAGCCCCATACTTACCATCATGGGCCACCTCAGAGCATAATCCCCATACCTCACACCCACATCTCATCCTGACCTCTCCCTCGAGCCCACGTGCCTTGGGAAGCTCATTCCCTAGCCTAGAGATCTTACTTCCTCCAAGCTCCAATCCATGCATTCATTCTCATAGGCCGCCTCTTCAGGCGTCCCACCATATCACCGAACTACGCGGACTTTGATTCCCTACCATGGGGATACGTAAGAAGACTCCACGAGGTTCAAGCCCGTCACTCCATCACCCATCCTGATCCTTACCCGAGCCACCACATCCCAGTGGGATCATGCCACCTCATTCCACCCCACAGTACCCGGGAAGCCGCCCACGTGCTGGCCCCAACACCAGTGTTCCCCTTAGGGGGTCCTTCAATCTGATCCACTCTCAGTGTTTCGATCAGTCCTATCTATCTCCGCCAGATGTTAAACTCACGACATACCCCGTGTTAAATATGGGAAGCTGATGAAAACCTCAGATGGTACACAATCCCCCACATTCGATGTGGGATGCCTCGGGCTTCCGTGCCCTTGAGAATCCCTATAATAAGGGATATAAGATAGACATGCCAATCCCCAGCATCAAGACATGTTGACGACACCCCAGCGTGACCATTCTCCTCACCGAAGGTTACTTCCCCGACCAGACCCCTTGGAGCATCTCGACAGAAGCAGCGTAATTAAATAGTGTCCATGCAGATATGGAACCGGGAATGAGCTTCACGAACCCGTCTTAAATCTATGGGGGAGACCCGGACTAGGTGACGAGCTTCGAGGAGGAATCCACGAAAGAAAGAACCGACATCCCATCATCCCGATTTCGATCAAGGAGTAAACGTCCCTGAACAAGGAACGAATGCCGCCCGCCTTTGGACAGTGGGAATGAGGGGCCGCAAGCCGCGCGTCCTCCTCCCGCGTGACAGACGCGCGCGCGCCCCAGCGTAAAAGCATCAGAAACAGGGCCATTAGGGATATGATTCATTTTCTATAATTGATAATAATATATGGGTCTATTTATTTATGTTGGATGCATCCTTTTGAAAGATATATAAATTTTTTGAAGGGATGTACTAAAAATTCACATAGACTAGGGCCTATATTATTAAAAATAGATATTTTAAGATGTTATTGAATTTTATATTGATTATTTTTATGAATTAGAACACATTTGTCTCCCTATATCTTGACATTTCATAGTTAATTGTGAAGGTAAAGGGATCTATGGATTAAAGGAAAAGTTAATTCTCCACGATTAAGTGATGCATGAAAATATATACATTTTAAAAAACATAAGTGAGGATCAACCATATATATAATACCATATTACTAAATTGAAGTTATGAAATTCAAAAAGAAATGAAAATTGGTAGATGAATGAACATAAAAATACATTTGTTTCACAATTTAAGGAGAAAGTAAACACTGATTTATCTATATTAGAAACATTAAAATAGTTTTTAGGGGGACTTAGTGTTAATTTGATCAAATTGTCTAGTTTTGATATTAGTGGTTATAAATTTTACACAAAAAACTAAGATGATAAGAGTACTATTCAAAATAGTGGAGTAATGGTCATCATTGAGGCACAAATTTTTTTGAGTGCTAAATATAAATTCAAAATTTCTACATCAATAACATATTTTGGATTTTTTGATGATATATTGAAGATTTAATATACTAAATTTTGAGTACCAATGTTTATGTGTAACTGGGATGAAAATTTAAATGGTGTAAACCATGATGATTATGGATTTACACTCATAAATTTGAAAAGATTTAGTTACAAAGAGGAATATTTATCATGAAGACCCATGGAAAGAAAATAAATTTTATTACTAACCCATCAATTTGTCAGTGGTTCATCATTTTTCAAGGGAAAAAAATTCATTTGGATGATAAAGATTTTGATGATGTTATGGACTTATGTATGGTTTCTTTATCAATTACATGACTACCTCATGATAAAATTACTACGATGAAAACATAGTCCATGCTATATGAAATGATTATACTAAAGTAATATGAGAAAACACTCTACTACAATCCTAACTATTCAGGAAAATTTCTATTTTCTATTTTTAGAAACTTAAATATAAAAAACTATATTTTTAACTTGTATTTTTAAATATATATATGTTTATCAAATCTATTATTTTTTAATTAAATCTTATATTAATCAGTTTTGGTTAAACGTGTTTTGTTGTTGAATAATCCCACCATCATTATTTTTTAAGAAATCTACACATGTAAAATTAACTTTTAACTCTAATATTTAAATCAATATATACTGATAAATATTTCCATTTTTAATTAATTTTTATATTTATCAATTTTAGTTACACATATTTTGGTTAACAAGCCTAACATCATTAATTTTTTAGAAACTTATACATGCGATCACAATTTTTTTTACTTGGATGTTTTTCTATTTAATTTTTATATATTCACTTTTCTTCAACTATATTAGTTATATTAATAAATATAATTTGAAAACTATTAATAATAATAATTTTTTTACTTCTAATAAAAATTTTATTCTAATAATATGTAGGTATATAGAATTTCATTAAATTCATCTATTTAAATGATAGAATCAGAGGTAAGGGAACCTTTACTGAGATATGTGTTCATTTTTTATATTAATACATCTTCAATAATTAAATTATTTATTGAAATTAAACATTTGTTTGTCAAAATTATTTACCACACTTTTAGTGAGCCTCCTAGGGAATAGTCTTCTTCTTCTTCTCTATAGAAGATGACAGATGGAGTTGGTAAATATGGGATTGTATATTTACTAAAAATTTCACTTGCTCATGAGGAAAAAATGAAATAAATTGAATTTGATGATAATTATAACCCAATGGGACCATATGCATAGAATTTTAGGAGTTTCATGGAATTGTAGAGCTATTGTGGGATTAAAATTTTATTTCCTAATTGGAAGATCATTGATGAGAAGTTTAAAGATCATCTATGAGATATAGTAATGGTAAAATATATCAACTAATTTATTTTTTATCCAATTATCCAAATATTATTTACTTCTCATGAATAATATTTAATATATTCAATTATATATGACATATTACTTTCATGAAATGAAATAAATTAAGCTAAGGTTTCTATATTTTTCTTCAGTTAGATGGTGAGATTTTAAAATAAAATTGACCACTCTTTATTTTTTTGGGAGAGATGAAATAAAAATATTTGGCTTAAATATGAGTTTTTATATGTAGATACATGAGATAAATTTATCACCAACCATAGGGACAAATCCTTTAAGGTATAATAATTATTTTATATAAAATCTATTTTTAAAATTATTTATTTATTACCTAATAAATTATTCTTTTATTATTATGTAACACACCTCCAGGAGATCTCAGTAAGAGATCTAAATATTATAGAATTTATACCCTCATACTTTATCACATGGAGGGTATCATTTACTATAGGATAAAATGATTGATGAAAATTTTTATTCATTAATAGTTAAATCCATTAGTTATTCTAAAGAGGTTCAGTTTAACTCTCTATCTCCCCCACTTTTCATGAAAAATTGAAAAGGATAAGGCTGAAAAAAGGGGAAGTTTCTTATGGATCCATCAAGATAAGTATTTGAGAAAATTTTGATAAATTAATTATAATTTTTCTTGAATATTATCCTTTTGTAAATTTATCACTAATATAAATTTTTAATATATCATTTCTGGATACCCTTTCACGGAGTAAGAGACACATAATACATTTATCCCTAAGGGTAGGATTTATATTCTAGATATTTATTTAGGAAATAAAAAACATCCAGACTATGTAATAGGATATGAGGTGGGTGTTGGTATTATAAAAGTTTTTGGTCATCATAGTACGATATCAACGAAGATAAAATACAAGAGAAAAATAGCTTCCTTGAAGGCTAAGGTACAAGGGGTTAAACCATTTTTCACACTCTAAAAACTACAAAATATTTAATTTTTTCCAAAATGGACATATCTATTGGTAAATTAAATTTTCTATTGGTAAAACGTTTTACCAACAGATATTTCCCTGTCACTAAATTGTTATTAAAAACTCTGTCACTAAATGTTATTATGATAAATAAAATAGTTTTGTTACAATTATAATAGTACCAATAGATAATATATATGTCGGTTGAAATATTTTGAAACATATTCATATAATTTTTTTTCTATTGGTAATAACAATACCAATATCTAATATCTATTACAAAATTACATTTAAATAAACATTATAATTTTTTTATTGCTTGAAAAATTTTATATTATATTTATTAATTTAACATATATAATAAAACTTTTTTAATTATCAAATTTAATAAGCTTTTAAAAAGTGTTCAAACTTAGAAAAACATAAATTATATCAATAATGGAATTTAATAAAAAAAGAATCAAGATGTTGCATCATACATAAAAAGACCATAAAAAACAAAAAACCAAGGGTATGTCATCTCTTGACTGAAATCCTTCAGCACACACTATGATAGAAGAATAGTTACTCCCTCCAAATATCTTTCTTCACCCCTATATAGGATACCATAGGAAACAAACCTGTTAATCACCATTACCAGTGAGGAACCTCAAGATTATGCTATGCGACACCCTTAAAATCCAAGATCTACACCACATACAACCAAATATCATACCAACATATCAGTGAAAAATATCTGCATGAATTGAAACCAAAATAAAAATAATTTAAAGTGTAATGGGAAGGGAATAAATAGAGAAATCATGTATACCCACTACCTTCATCTTTCCCATTCTTTCCATTGCCTTAAAATAGTGTAATATTCCAGCTTGGAAAGTAGGTTAAAAACTGAAAGACACTGAATAAGGAGAAGGTAAAAAATAGTCTATCAAATAACTAATGAATATATGTCTACTAGCTAGTATCCATTATATGTGAAGAAGTTTTTACTCTATTATATATGAACTCTGTGCCCTTTCCTTCTTCCATGATCTGAATTTTTAAGCCAAGGCATCAACCGTGGTTGTTTTAAATTTAAAAAACCCAACAATTATTAGGTTATGTTTTAAATAAGAAATCCTTTTAAATAAAAATGGAAAATAAAAACAAGAAATATTTTCAATAGTTTATTTTGTATGAATGAAAAATTTGTGATGAAAAATGTTAAATAGCGACATATTCAAGTAAATAATACATAAAACCATAGAGAAGGAAAAAAATAAAATGATGAAAATATCACAGTAATTAAGGATAAACATATTCAAGTTCCATTTATACCAAAAAAACCTTAATAAAAGAGTCACTATAGTTATGATGAATCCTTATTTATGGTTCCAAATTCAATTGATGTAAAAAATAAAATTCAAGCATCATAAAATCCCATTCACACAAACACAATGTAAAAACTAAAGTTCTATTTGAGAGTTTTGATACTTATAGTGACTAGGATGAGAGGAAAGTAAGAGCACCCCAAAAGAACCAAATTCAACCATAATATAATTTTATCCTATATGCTTGTTTAATAAATAAAATTCCAATGGAACCACCACTGCATAGTCATATATAGACCATGAAACTAAACCAACATAGCCAACATCAAATCTCTAATCACTATGTCTTTAAAAAAGGTAGGTGGAACAACTCCCAAGGGACCCAATCACAAACACCATTGTGGTAAAATTTTATATCAAAATACATGGTTGAAATTAAGTATATAACCATATACCCACACTTAAAACCAAACACTTTTAGTTAACACATGTTTAATTTAACAAAACTTACTGAAAATTTCTTAAGACATAAATTATGAGGGAATATATTTACCTAGGATTTTAGAAACTATAGAGAGATCTTTATCAGATAATTTGAGAGAAATATGAGTCCCACTTCTAGAATTATATTTATTTTAGTCATAATATAAAATAAAAAAATGACAATAGTAAGGGTGACAAGGCATGAAAAAGAAAGAAAACGAAACACAAAAGTTGAACCACCTTGTCATACTCTTCAAGTCATAATCCTTCTTCAAAGTTATCCATGCATTTCTCAACCTTTTCAAATATTTATTTTCAATCAAAATACTCCTCTGTGGTTTTGGAAATTTTAATCTCAATTTGTTCAAGGATATGAAGAGGTTCAAGTCTTTCTAAATGGAAGGCAATGGTTAGTAATAACCAACTCACTAAATTGTTTATACCAATTATCACTTATGATAGGAAATTAAGTTCATGTTTTCTTAGATTTATTATTTAATTTAACACTTATTTAATTGGTTTTATTCATTAATTTATGTATAGTATTTTTTCAGAAATAAAACAAACCTCAATTTTTTTTAAAACCGCTCTTCATAAGTGATAACGCGAATCATGTTACTTTCAATAAACACATATAAATGTAAAAATATATAAAATTTATCAAGTTTTACATAACAATAATCATGTTAATTTCAATAACAAATAACCACCCATTCTAAATAGTTTTTATAAATTCCAAAACTTATTACAACCAATTATTTATTTAAAATAGTTTAAAATTCAATATGATCATCAAGAAAACATTACCACAACTTTGAAAAACTATAAAATGTTAATTAATGAAATTGAAATTGTGACATTTAAGCATTGTCATGTATTAGTTATTTAATAAGTATGAAGTGGGTTACCAACATATACTTTAAAATTTCATGAGTTTGATTCACTTCTATTTGAAAAAAGTGTTGGGTGAAATCTTGTCTTAAAATTTATTCATGTAAAATTTTAGTTGTTAATATGACTCCTTTAATAGTGATACATGCCTTAGTTATTAATGAAATGTATATTTGGTTGTGAAATACATAATAGGAAGTGTTAGACATATTTTCATAATTATTCCATTGGATTAATTTTTATAAAGTATTGATTATATTCTATTAACTTTAGTTTGAACTATGAAAGTGGGGTTAATTAGTTTTACTTAGGATAATCCATTGTATATATTCCATAAAAGATACCTTAAATTCATAAAGTTAGAGGTATGTCTTCATATAGGTGGTTATTTTTTTATTGAAAGTAACATGATTCCTATTATAAAAAACTTGAAATCTACTATGTATTTAAACTTTTAGATGTTTTTAAATACTATGTTATAGTTGTTCAAAGTTTGTGTATGTAGCAACTTGAGTTTTTGACTATTATACTTTGGAATATTTCTAAGAATATTTCTAGATCTATGTGTTAAGACGACGTGTGATTTCGAGGCCCGATGTTCCCATAATTAATTTTTTTATAAAAATATTAAGTATTTTTTCACTATGCACATGAAGGAAATAAGTTATCTCCTAAACGATAGATCATATCAGAAAATCAAGGCCACAATTAAGTTTGGAGTGTGCAATTTACCCTAGGATAGGTATTATTTTTGTGGGTGCATGCCTTCTGTGAAAAAGGTTATTGAGGGCATTTCCATAAATAAATTAAATTAATTTATTTTTTATGTTGGATTGAATAACTTATGAACGGAGTATCTGATCGAATTTTAAAGGTTTCAGTTGAGTCTAGAATGCCATGTTTACCCTAGGCATGACATAAACCTTTTCAGTGCTGGGTATAGGTCGGAGGTGTATGGGATCCGAGCTATTAAACAGAGAGGATTTAATTAAAAAAAATCAAATCCCCTCCCCTTATCCCCCTTGATCAATATGATGGAGGAGAATCTACCTCCCTTCCTCTTTGCCAACGAACTGACTGAATCGAGAAAATGTGGTACCGTCGGACTCTGATCTTGATGGTGATCGCTCTCGAATCAGGAAACAGAAGTAGTGGAGCACAAATATGGCCTTGAAGCATTGAAGTTTTGTGATCAAGGTAGGAAGTTTGAGTTTTAATCCCTTCCCCCTTGTTTATGCATTGTTTGGTTCTAATCATCAATGGATCTTTGATCAGAGACAATGTCTGTGTAGATCGAATTCCGAGCTTTCTGAATCTGATCTCAGATAATTTTTCGGACCACTAAAGTCGTTCCAGTGGTCTGCAGAATGTGTTGGCGGCACGGGTCTAGTGAGGATGTCTTCGATGAGGTGAAGCGACATACCAGAGGCTATTGGATAGTGCAACGAGGCTGATGGCGGCATAGAAAGACCACTAGGCGGCGCTGTGGCCGCGACAGGAGTAGGCTGCGGTGGATGGATCTGTTGGGCACAACGGTGTGGGACGCCGGAGGGCGGAGCCGGTAGGTGCGCTGGAGTCACAGGCCAGACATGATTGGGCCCCGGGCCTTACATGGATGGGTCAAAAAGTGGTGGGCTAGTCAGAGTGGGTTGGTTCGGGTGGAGCAGATCGGTCGGAGTGGGGTGGTCTAGCCTGAACGGTTCGAGGGTGATTTAAACCCTCGTATATCACAAACCAGGTGTCCGATTCACGTACCGTCTATGATGACGTGCCCCTTGTTTTGAGGTGGAACTTTTGAGTCTATTTGGTTAATTTTTGTTTTAG
The DNA here is from genome assembly GCA_963277665.1 of Viscum album. NCBI lineage: Eukaryota > Viridiplantae > Streptophyta > Magnoliopsida > Santalales > Viscaceae > Viscum > Viscum album. The sequence continues at coordinate 1,026,334,893 of OY728141.1, read as the reverse complement.
TATTGATGCTCTATGGAATGAAATGTCCGATTTTAATAATAATAATTTAATTGTTATTATTTGGTGAATCTTGTATCGGACATATCTCCTACGTCCAATGTTTGATTGATTCACCGTCAGTGGTGTTGCAACCCTTACTTTAAGGAAGAAGTTTCAAGAATGATTTAGGGTGCTTAAACCAAAATCATGGTGTGGTCCCTATGAGGCATGGTTTTGGTATTTGTGGTTAAATGTGATTTTTTCACCGGGTGTCCATTTTTAATGAATGAGTAGTTGATCCTATGTGTTTTTTCAGGAGTATCTACATGGTACGATCCATTGGATGCTTTCTAGGATAAAGGCAAGGGCCCTGTGGGTTTCCTTTCAGGAATTCTATGGTGAAAAACACCCTTTACACTGATTTCCCAATTGTGGCAAGTAAATGGCCTATACTACATGTTTTTACATATAGAACGTGATGGTGGCCATAGTTTGGGCCTAGGGGACGTGGCATGCATGCGATTTTATGTGGGTCTCTTAGGTTAGTGACACCTTTAATAGTAGGGTTGAGTGGGTCCCCTGGTTATTTTTTGTGATTTTTCGATCATCTGGGTTGAGTGGGTCCCCCTGGACCTTTAGATATGAGGGTTTTCTGTATCACATCCCCTTCACTAGATTGTGACCCCTCTTCGGCTATTATGAGGGTTTTTGTTATCACATCCCCTTCACCAGACTGTGACCCATATTTGGATGCTTATATACGTGCATTGTGGGTTTCCCACTTTCTAGAGTGAGTTGTCTTAATCCACTTTGACTACAGACTCAGTGGGTTTGGAGCATGTATCACCCTGAGAAGCCCAACATGATCCTCACATCCCTTCGTGCTTCCCTGGTAGGTTTTTTAGTGTTGACATGACCAATATTTACCTGGGCACTGACCCTCTACCCAGGATATTCCAGTAGGGTACAAATTCCCCAATGAGCCCTGGGTGAAGACTTTCTATCTATGTATAAATATGCATTTCTTCCTTCTGCGATCTATCATGATGTTTTCCTTGGTGGATTTCTCGTTATCGGTGTGACCAACACTACATGGGCATTTATTCTTTTTGATAATGGTTGTACCAAATTAAGGTTGTTTCACAATACCCCTTTTTGTGTTTGGTGTTCCATCTAAGGTTTTTGTGTCCCCCAAGGGACCTTGAGTGGGATACCCTACCTAAGGAGTTGAGAGTAGTTTAATCACTGGGTGACTTCCTCCGTGTCACTTTCCGTCGAGCATTCCCTCACTGACAGTTATCACGAGGGTTGGATGGGTGTGCCATTTTTTGATTTTATCAATGGAGTGGAATTTCTCGGTGGAGTGCCATATGGGATGGTGAGTTTGGCTCATTGACTTTGAGATGTCAATGATTTCCCCTTTCATTTTGCGAGTTATTAGGGATGGATTGTCTTTTGTTGCTTTCTATGAGGTTGGTAACTCAAGATACTATTATGAGTGTTACGTTGGAACCTCTAGTTGTTCACCATGGATAGTCTATGGTTAGGACCATGAGACTTAGTGATAGTGATGAGTATATCAGGGTATTTTTCTAGGAGTTCCTGTGGCATATGTCCTTTTGTTAACATGCTAGAGATGTTGATTTGACTAGTTGGGTATAGCTGAGGATGGTCTCGAGATGGAGTTACTCTCTCATTTAGGTTCCCTATGACTGGGTCGAGTTAACAAATTCCTATCAGTAAATCACTTTTTGGTTTGGGGTTTTGGGGTGCCTACTGAGTATTATTATACTCACCCCTTCATGAGATTTGCTTGAACATGTCTTGTGTCTTGTGTAAACCACATGTCCTTTGATGGAGTCCTAGCTGGACCCAGAGCAGGAAGAGTGTAGTAGCTGGACTGACCAGGGTTTTCACCAAAGCTTGGATAAGAAGATTACCGGTAGGTGTTTGACAGTGATCCTCTCCTTCAGAGCAGGTTGGACACTTTTTTATTTTACTTTTGGTGGGCCTTGTATTTTTCATTTTTTACTTATACTGTACTCTGGTTTGGGTTAGATGTATGCATGCATTTTAGTTTTCATTTTTTGTATATATATCACCCTATTTCATGTAGGTGTATGTGGGTGCCTGCATATAAGTAATTTAGGATAAGGCCTCCTTGTGTGTGATAGTCTACTTAGTACTAGACGCCATCCCCTAGCCTATGAAGGTGGGATTGAGGAGTCACGGCTCGAGCCCCATTGGATTGGGTTGTAATAGAGTGGTATTAGAGGGGGTTTTACTTTGGCCCTGCAGTCGTGAGATTGGTTTGGGTTTCATAGCATTAGTTTTAGGATGTTTTGAGTTTGGATTTTAGGCCAGGGACTCCAGTGTTGGTACAGGCGGCCAACATATCCACACACCCAGACTATGGTAACCTACCTTTCGACTCAGTACATTAGGACACTGTTCGTTGGGGAAATTAGCAGTACATGCATCATATAGGACTAAGTTTTTGGTTTTTTCTATCCTTATTGGGTCATCTCCCCAGATATATTCTTTGATCCTAGTGCATCTTGAATTTGCTTTAGGATGTTTCCACTATGCCTGAATTCAAGGGTTCCACAGATAGGTTTGGTGTACGACCTGGTCAGTGATGAGGTCACCTTGCAGAGACCTATTCACATGGCAGGTTATTCTTCGGTTGTATATCTAGTGAAGGCACCTCCCATCAAGAAACACATTGACCCGCCTCCAAGGGTCTAGGTGGATGCAGCCTATTAGACTGAGCCATGGATGAAGGTGTTAAATGATGATGCATTGGGGTCGCGCACATATTGCGAGCTTCAAAGACAGAGTTTGACTGAGGTACAGGTTGAGTAGGACCTGTAGTTAGCACCCATACAACGTAGGAGGCACCATAGTTTTTGGAGGCATACCCATGCCTGGACTCAGGCACATGGGTACAACACACTGGAGAAGCACTAGGGTTTTATTCAACAACAGGAGAGACTCTTCTACGCTTGTGACAACTGGGGAAATCTTACGAGAGTTTTTATAACTCATCATGCTGTTGAGGGAGATCCGGTCGACGAACTGTCTTGGAAGTGGCTATAGTAGTTTCATTGGGGTTCGTCGAGTAGCAGATGAGGCTTTGGAGATGGGGGCATCCAGAGGCTTCAGATGAATGGTTGTACGCTATTTTTTCTTACTACCTTCTACATCAAGATTGATAGACACTATTGGGAGTTACTCTTTTCTTTCCATTTCTTGGTTGGGGTTTGTTCAGGGCATCAATAAGAACCTATTTTGGTGTTGTTTAATGTAGCTTTGACTATATGAGGAAGAGGGATCCTTCCCCTACCGAGACACATTTTTTTGATGCGATGAAAACCGTGTGGGCGAGTCAGTGCCGCCCAAAGAGGACAATATCAAGGTGTGGTGGTTGAGTCCCTTAGACTTGTGTACATGAGGATTGGTAGTGTGTTGGTAGTCGAGGGCCCGGTAAGACCCAGTGTGAGTGTCCAGGAAGGCCTTTTTTATTCGTTTATTCCCTCACATGCTCGATGTCAGCTTGTATGCAGGACACTTGAGGAGGTTGTAGTGTGGTTCATTGTGGCTTCAAATTCACAAGAATGATGGAAACTTCCCCCGCTAAGAAACATCCGTGAGACAAGATCCAAAACCATGTGGGTGAGTCAGTGCCACCCAAAGAAGATAGTGTCGAGGTGCGGTGGAGGAGCTCATTCAGCCTGTGAGTTTGAGGTCAGTTCTGTGTATTATAGGAGGTTTCATAAGGGCTTGTAAGACCTGGTGTGTATTCTTGGGAAACCATGTTTGTTCTCCTTGTGGTAGAGATGTTTCTTGTGAGGTGTTGAGGTTTTTTTGTAAGGTCTCACGTGACAGTATATCTAGTGGTCATGTTTGCAATGGATTTTCAAAAAGTTGGGGAGTGCATCAACCTTATGAGGTTTGGCGTTGGCACCAATCATGTGGCAAGATAGGGCGAGAAGGTGGTATTTTCCTTATCATCGTGTTGGCATTAGAATAGACCATTCGAAGCTGGTTGGGGTCTGTTAGGGCTTGTTCGGGATGGTTATAGATCGACAAGGGTGGACCTGGGTGTTCATAGATGAGGTCTTGTGTTCGGTTGGATCTTATCGAGGGTTCAGAGTGTTAGCTAGGTCGTCAGGCTACCTCTAAGGTTTTTAAACCCTCTCTTTCATTTCTGGTGTTATAGTTATTCTTGGTGTGAGTTTGTTACAGCCTAAGAACCTATGGTGAGCTCACTAGCATGGGAGTTCCAGGGGAGAGCTCAGGTCCTTTCCCTTATTCCTAGGATTTTTTTTCATGGATGAAAAGCCTTAAGGTGTGGAGTATGTAGTGACTTGGTTTTTTCCCTATTAGACTTTGGAATATTATTAATAATATTTCTAGAGCTAGGCATTAAGATGACGTACGATTACGAGGCTCGGTGTTCCCTGAATTATTTTTTTATAAAAATATTAAGTTTTTTTTATAATATGAATGTAGAGGAAACATGTTATCTCCTAAATGGTAGCTCATATCAGAAAAATGAGGCCACAGTTGAGTCCAGAGAGTGCTGTTTACCTTAGTTGGGGTATAAGTTTTGTGGGAACAGACCTTCTATGGTAAAAGTTGTCGAGGTATTTTCTATAAATAAATTAAATTAATTTATTTTAGACGTCAACTCGAATAACTTCTGAAAAGATTCTCAGATAAAATTTTTGAGGCTGAGGTTGTGTCTGGAATTCCATGTTTACCCTAGGCATGACATAAAACTCATCATAATTGGATGTCAGTCGGAGGTGTACGGGAGCCAGGCTATTAAACGAAGAGGATTTAATTAAAAAAAACTAAATCCCCTCCCCTTCTCCCCTTTGCTATGCACGATGGATGAGAAACTCCCTCCCTTTCTCTTCACCAGTGAACCAGAAAAATTGAGAAAAAAAGGTTCCTTTGGACTCTAATCTTGATGATTCTCTCTCCTGGATCATGAAACAACAACATCAGAGTGTGTATTTGGCCTTAAATCTTTGGCGTTTCGCCCTCGAGGTAGAGAGTTTGAGTTTTAATCCTATTTACCCTTTTTTATGAATATTTTGGTTTAAATCATCAAAAAATATTTAATTATAGATTGTTTTTATGTATATTGTGTTATGAGATTTCTAGATCTGGTCTCGGATAATTTTTTTGACTGCCAAAGTGGTTCCGGTGGTCTGTGGAAGGTGCTGGTGGCGCAGGTCCAGCGAGGTGCGGCGACACGGCGGATGCGGGAGGGTGGAGCCCGTGGGAGTATATGGGCTGAAGGATGAACATGGTAGGGCTGCAAGATGCACATGGCTGGGCCACAGAGCAGCCGGCCGGCCTAGGCGGAGCGGTCCGGCCAGAGTGGGCCAGTCCAGTTTGAATGGTCCGAGGGCGATTTAAACCCCTATATCTCAAAAAACGGGTGTCCGATTCACATGTCATCTGTAGAGACATGAACCTTTATTTGAGGAAGAAATTTTGAGGCTAGTTAGTGAAATTTTTGTTTCAGGCTCAATGCTCGGTGGCACAAAATGTCCAATTTTAATAATAATAATTTAATTATTATTATTTGGAAAATCTTGTATGAGACGTATCTCCTGCATCTGATTTTTGATTGATGCACCGTCAGTGGTATTTCAACCCTTAATTTAAGGTGGAAGTTTCAAGACTGATTTATTATGCTTAAACCAAAATCATGGTGTGGGCGCCATGAGGTCCATTTTGGGTGTTTGCGGTGAAATGTGACCTTTTCACCAGGTATCCATTTTGGATGAATGAGTAGTCGATCTTGTGCATTTTTCCAGGAGGATCAAAATAGTGTGATCTGTTGGATGTGTTCTAGGATCGAGTTGTAGGACCCATGGGGTCCCTTTCAGGCGTTCTATGGTGAAAATCACCCTTTACACCGGTTGCTCGATTGTGGCAAGTAAATAGCCTATCCTATTTGTGTTTTTGCATAGAACATGATGGTGGCCATGGTTTGGGACTAGGCGATATGACTTGTAAGCGATGTTTTTCAGGTCACTTAGGTCAATGATTCCTTTATCTAAATGGTGGAGTTGGTCCCCCTAGTTCTTATTTGTGAGGTTTTGATCAGCTGGATTGAGTGGGACCCCCTGGTTCTTTAGCTATGAGGGTTTTCTGTATCACATCCCATTCACTGGATTATGACCCTTTATTGGATACTATGAGGGTTTTCAATATCACATCCCCTTCACCAGACTATGACCCCTCTTTGGATACTTGTGTACGTGCAGCGTGGGTTTCCCACTTTCTAGAGTCAGTTTTCTTAATCTGTTTCAACTGCAGACTCAGCGAGTTTAGAGCATGTATTACCCCGAGAGGCCTAGTGAGATCCTGATGTCCCTTCATGTTTTCCTAGTAGGGTTTTTGGTGTCAGTGTGACCATTATTTACCTGGGTGATGATCCTCTACCCAGGATGTTCTAGTAGGGTACAAAACCCCCAGTGAGCCCTTAGTGTAGACTCCCTATCTATGTATTGAGATGCATTTCTTCCTTATATGATTTATTACGACGTTTTCCTTTGTATAGTTCTTGGTATTGGTGTGAACAACACTATGTGGGCATTAATCCTCTATGAGAGAGGTTGTACCAGATTCAAGTGTTACGTGATACCCATTTCAGTGTTTGGTGTTCTAGCTAGGGTTTTAGTGTCCCCTAGTGGACCCTGGGTGGGATCCACTACCTGAGGAGTTGAGAGTAGTTTAGTCACTAGGGGACATATCCATGGCACTGTCCATTGATAATTCCCTTGCTGACAGGTATCATAAGGGTTGGATAGGTGTGCCTTTTTTTTTACTAATGGAGTTACATCTCTCAGTGTAGTGCCATCTGGGATGGTGAGGTTGGATCATTGACTTAGATCTATTGATGCTTGACCCTTTAGTTTTGCTAGTTATCGGGGATAGATTGGCTTTTATTGCTATCTATGAGGTCAGTACCTCAAGAGATGGTTGTGAGTGTTTCATTGGAACCTCGAGTTGTTTACCATGGATAGTCTATAGTCAAGACCAAGAGACTTGGTGATGGTGCTGAGTGTATTTGGGTATTGTTCTGGGAGTTCCTATGGCATGTGTCCTTTCATTAACATGCTAAGGACATTGAGTTGATTAGTTGAGTGTAGCCGAGGATGGTCTCGAGATGGAGTCCGTATCTCATTTGGGTTCCCTCTGGCTGGGTAGAGTTAAATTATGCCTATCAATTACTACTTTTTGGTTTGGGTTTTTAGGGTGTTTAGGGTGTTTATTGAGTATTAGTATACTCACATATGTATGGCCTTTGACAGTACATTTCTTGTGTCTTATGCAGATCACATTTCCTTTGACGGAGTCCCAGTTAGACCCAGAGTAGGAAGAGCATAATAGTTGGACTGACCACGATTTTCACTAGAGCTTGGCTGAGGATCTTACCGGCGAGTATTTGACAGTGATCCCCTCCTTTAGATAAGGTTGGACACTTTTGCAATTTAATTTTGGGGGGCCCTGTATTCTCCCTTTTTTACTCTGTTGTACTATGGTTTGGGTTAGATGTATGCATGAATTTTAGTTTTCAATTTTTGTATATATTTCTGCACTGTTGCATGAAGGTGTATGTGGGTGCATGCATACATGTACTTTAGGATAAGTCCTCCTTGCGTGTGATAGCCTACTCAGCACTGGACTCCTACCCCTGACCTATGGAGGCAGTCTTGGGGAGTCGTGTCTCGAGCCCCATTGGGCTGGGTCATGAAAGTGTGTGTAATAGAAGCAGACATCAACATCTTAGCCTATATGAAACTCTGTTAACTACTTCTATTACACATATTTTTTTTTTGTGTATGATTTAATATCATAATTCACCTATCATTCTATGTGTAATAGAAACTCAAACACCTAAGCATGTTCCACCACTATAGAAGTATAGTCCCATGGATACAGGAAGACATTTGTGTGTGTAATAGAAGTAGAAATATATCATGGCAGAGTGTGTGTGATGTAATGGAATCAATCACTAATCAATCCATGTGTGTTCGAAACTTCAAAACCTAAAAGTGTGGTCCATTTCTATATAATATCATTCCCAAGGATAAATTTCTTTACCATAATCCACACAAAACAAAAAAATACAAGTTGTAAACAGAAACTCAAAATAAACAAATCACAAATGTATAAAAACATCACTACACAATCTGTGTATTTAAAAAAAATATAACATAAATATATTCCAACTAAAATAAAGCAACAAACTATAAGAATATATAAAATATCACAATACAAGTTGTAAACAAAAAATCAAAATAAAAAATTACAAATTAAAAAAAAGCATAACTACTAAACAATATATTTTCAAAACAACCTATACCATAAATATATGATTAACTGAAATAAAGGCACAAACAAGTAGAAGGAAAGTTGCAAGAAAGAATACTTCCTAGGCCACCATGTTATTATAATCCTTTTAATTAAACACTACAATGCCAATAATTAATGTTACCGAAATATATTTGGATTCTTATCTATTTCAAAATAATATCGAGTAATTATATCCTCAATCCACTTTTTTATTTCTTTGAAATCATGCTATGAATTTACGTTTCTATCTAAGATAATGGGGAAGAAGAAGGTTAGTGAGAACACTAAAACAATGATATTATATTACCTTAAACATTTATCCCCTAATTCCCCACACACTCTATGTCCAACTGATTATGAAGCAAGAGGTTTAAAAAATCAATATTATATTACCTTAAACATGTAGTTCCCAAATTCTCCACACACTCCATTTCCAAATACTTATAAAGAAAGAGGTTTAAAAAACCATCAATTTTTTCCTTGTCCAGACCCTTTTTCTTAGTGGGAAGTAGGGTAAATAATCACATAAATATATTTGGATTCTTGTCTCTTTCCAAATAATCTTTGAGTAGTTATATCCTCACTCCAAATTTTATATTTTTGAAATCAGGCTGTGCATTTTCATTTAAAACCAAGACAAAGGAGAAGAAAGAGGTGAGTGAGAACACTAAAACAATGAGGCATTGATATTATATTACCTTAAAGATGTAACCCCTAGATGCGCCACACACTCCATGTCCAATAACTGATAAAAAAAGATATTTAGAAAATTGATATTATATTACCATAAACATGTAACCCCCAGATCCTCCACACACCATGTACAACTGAAATAATAATAAATGGGTTGAGTTAGAATTGAGGATTTGAATTTATACATATTTCCAAGGTAAAATCCCAGTCCAAACCCAATAAAACCAATATTGTATAAACTAATCTCAGTTCTAGGAAAAAAAGATTTTTTTTCCGTTAACCTCATGAAATATTTTAGATTGATTTCATTTTATAGAACACACCAAACACTGAAAAATTATCAAGATCCTATTTTTTGAGAAAATGAATTCCTTACATAAAATATTTACAACACACACACACACAAATTTCATGAGTTAGAAAGTTATATATCTAGAAAATATGAATCACTATAGTAGAAACAATTCCAAGATACAGACCTAGGAAGATCATTGCTGAGACAAGATACACATCATTATTTCCTTAAGTAAAGAGAATAAGTGAATCAATGACATTCATTGATTTAACTGACAAAAAATTTTCTATCCTATATGGGATAAAAAATTTAAATAATGATCTATAAGTTGAGTATCATATTCATACCATCGATAGTAAATATAAACACAAATCCATCAAAAACCTGAGGGTTATGAGATAATAACATTAATGAAATCATCGAGGCTACACAGAGCATAAAAAAAATTCCACATAGGGAATATTTAATTATGAATTTAAAAATATATTTTAATAAACTAAAATTTTAAATCTCTATTTTTTAAACTAAGAATGATTATTAATAATTCAAGTATATCGAATAAATCAACCAGTTGACATGACACATGGACTAATGCTAGACATTAGTACTTAACAACCTCAAAAAATTGTATTCCACCATTGCAAATCATAATTGAAGATTTGATACATGTAATTCCAACTCATAAAATGAGACATACCATCAGAAATATGGTTTTCAAGTTTCTAATTATAAAAATTTCATAAGATCATATTAATTATAGAATCAATTAATCCAAAAAAGGATGCCATAAAAAATTAAAATAAAAAAAGAAATAATTATGTGGATAGAGATGAAAAAAAGGCACAGAATGGATCACTAGGACCATGAGAACCTTGAAAATCCCATTCATTTCAATTATTAAGAAAATTATAAACCATATAATGGAGAAAATATATTTCATCCCCATTCATAGAATGAAAACAATTAACCTAAAACCCCAATCTATCCAAACAACTTGTACAAGAAGCATTATGTATCTAAAATGAATAACCTGATTAGGGAAATAGGGTAAGCTTGCTAAAATTTTAATCAAACATGGCCAAGAGATTTCAGAATTTTGGTCACTAAAGTAGATATATGAAAGTAATAAAACTATCCACACATTTCGTTATTTAGTATAAATGGCAAAATCAATGTGGCATAAATGGGTTGACTAGGATTTCTTAACAAATTTTTATCTCTCTAATATAATATTTATTTATCAACTAGAGGTGATTACTTTATAAAAATCTAGATAACCATTATAATCTGGATGCAATTTATAAAAAAATTTCAATAATCGCATAATTGTAAGAATGTGGTTCTATCATATAAGTATGCAATCCATTATGATGCTCATAGATTTTAGACTCTAATAGTAAATTATAATCCCACATACCTCAGATCCATAGGCTTCCCAGTCACAAAAAACAAAACCAAAATAAGAACCCTATAGATCATTGATATAAGAAACTACACAACCCCTAAGCTTCATGAAACAACAACTAAATCAGATAGAATCAGCATGATCAATCATAGATGGTGAAAAACATCACTCAATCTCAAATCCTCAATCAAATAAAACAAAACTATGATGATGATCTTAGAACTATAGATGAAATAATCCTGAAATCTTATAATCCCTCCCTCTTTCTCACCAAAGGTGCAAGAAATAGTCACCACACTAGATGAACTCCTCAAAACTTCTTGATTTAAGATAGAGTACAAATTAAATAATTAAACACCCCCTACGCCGCAATTCCCAAAAATAATAAAAAAAACCCCTCCATCAATGCTAAATAATAAATACCTAAAACACCATCTGTAGTGTCTTCCCATTGAGGAAGGAATGAAAATGACTAAAGTCATCCTGAGAATATTACATCAATTATAAAAGGAATGGAGAATGAATAAACAATCAATTCCTAATGCTGATCGGCTAAAAAAAACATTAAAATAATCCTGAGATATGATATTCCCCTAAGCTCGTGACCATAAATAAAAACCAATGGAGAATGAGGGAGGACCATGACAAGGTTATGGGAAGAGAATGGTGAGGTTGAGGTCCAATCGAGGGAGGACCGTGGCAATTATTGTGGGCCAATAAAAGATCGAGGGAGGAGCATGGCGAGTTCAGGGGAGCGACGTTGTAAAATTATAATAAATATAATAAATGAAATAAATATAATAAAATTTTCTTTATAATAAAAATTAAACATTTCTTAAAAATATATTAAATTATATAAATAAAATATTAAATCACATTTAATATTTTAATTTAAAAATATAATAAAAATATATAAAATATAAAAATTATTAATTTTGGAAAATTTATTAAATATAATATATATAAAAATTAAATATCTAAAAATATATAACAAATAAATAAAATTTCAATTTAGAAATACCCATTACTAATAACTTAATTTATTGTTTTATAATAAATATAATAAATATAATACATATTAAATTTTATAAAAATTAATATATTTTTTATAATATAAATTAAAATTTGAATATGTGAATATCAATTGTTAGTTACTTAAATTTCAATTATGTTTATTAATTTTTTATTGATTATAATGTTTTTATTTATTATGTTTATTTAATTAAAATATTATAATAATTTATTTTTTTTGTTAAAAGTATTTAAATGTTTATTAACTGAAAAGAATTAGAAAACATAAGCTCTATTGATACTTAGATAAAATTGAAAATCAAAATCAATTAATGAGATATTTTTAATAAAACCTCTAAAATTAAATATTGACTTTGGTCATAAAAATAATAATCTATATAAAAATTTTGTTTTTATTAATTGGTTATTATTATTAAATGGTGTATTTTAACATATTTTATTGATGAAATAAGTTTTTTTTCTAATAGTTTTTATTAATTATAGATTCAAGTGTTAGTAAATAACTATTTTTATTAGTATGATAAACCAAGAGATTTAACTATTGGTAAAATATTTTTTGGTGTTAAACGATCAATGCCAATAGTTATATTTGTTGGTAAAAACAAGTTTCAATACTTAAAATTATTACCAATAAAAATTAATATCTATTGGAATTTCTTATTTTTACCAACAAATATATTATTTTTCAATTAATTTTTGTTGGTATTTGTCATTTTTTATAGTGGAAGCTCATTATCTTAACTAACTAATTAATCTAATGGTATTTAATTTTCCTCTTGATCTTTAGGTATTTTTTATTTTTAAATTATTTAAAATTTTAAAATTTTTAGGTACCACAGGGTTAGTGCACAATTAGTGAAAACCATGCGACAACTGTACATTTAGTGTATTCAAATTAAAGAGCTATTTTTCACTATTGGTGCATGGTTTTTTCCAATCATGTGAACTAACTATGAAAAATGACTAGTGTTCCTAGTATGAGGTGCATAGTTGGAACACAATTAGGATTAACCATTTGGAAACCATTCATTTCAACCAGTTTTTTTTTAAAATTTGGAATTTTAAAAAATCCCCCTAACCCAATTTAAGCACATTTTTGGTTCCTCCCTTTCCCCTGTCACATGATCCACCCATGAACAACCCCAGGCATGTAACCTCCCCCTATTATCCCTTGAGATTTCAACATTCTTCCCTATAATTTTAAGTGATTCTATCTGGGTAAGGGCCTCTCCTCCTCTTGCCCCTGCTTCCTCTTCCCCATATCATTCTTTATTTCTCCCCTTTCCACATACACGATTGGGCCAATCCCAAAGCAGATTTTTAATTTTATTTCTTGTGATTTTTATCTATAGGGTATACAAAATCTTCTTGGGACTCTCCTCTCACTGTATTTTAGGATTTTCCATTATCTATTCATGTTCATGGTATGTCTTCCCCATATATTAGCTTTTAGTGTTAAAACCATTGATTTCTTGATTTTTAAATTCATTATTAAATTACCAAAAGAAAATATTTTGAGTGTTTATGGAATCAATAAGGAGGAAATTTCATTTCAATTTTTTTTCATAGAAAGTGAAGAGTTTTCGTATTTTAAATATGGGTTGTAACTTCATTTTTCCCTATTATGTGACTTCACTTGAAGAATAATTGTATTTTTAACCTATAAAATATTTATGGTAGAGTAAATTTGGAATTAGAGTATTCTATAGTTATTTGAGATCATTTATATAATTGTAAGTAAGTCTATATGAGTTTAAGGGATTAATTTGTATAGGTTTTCCTTATTTTGGTAATTATATTTAGTTTACTTGTTCTATAATTATGTTAATCGTTTATAATTTATGTATGAATATATATTTCTATATTTGGTGATTATACACATATATATGAGTATGTATATATATATGCAAAAATTCTGTGGGAATATGTTAATATTTTCATTGAGAAAGAGGTTGATATATATATATATATACATATATATAAATGAATATACATATAATGATAAAAAGGGAGAGTCTCTGAAATTAAAATTTGATATTTTAAATTGGTTTTCAAATAATCTTTCAAAGGGGTTTTTAGTATTTATTCTCTAAGTATAACTGAAGGCTTGTTTGGCACATTGTAAAGAAAACTATTAATGATGTCATTATTATTATTGTTGTTTTGTTTTTGTTGTTGTTATTATTATTATTAGTACTTTTATTATTAATATCATTGTTTTTGTTGTTATTATTATTATCATTGTTGTCCTTAAAATGTTACTTTATGATTGAAAAAAGGATGTGCATGTCCTATTTAGAGCTATTTATGAATTTTTAAAGGAAATGAAATTTTTAGTAATTAATGTGGAATTATTCAAACTATATGAGAAAATCAATTACTTAGGTAGAAAATCCTAGATAGGGATGAGGTTCCCCCACAAATAGTTATGCTAGTGATGTATATTTTCTCCCCACTTTCTAGTGATGTGATAATAGTTTCATTCCACTAATTGAGGGTCTCCCTAATTAGTGACATATATGTTCTAGGTTCCCTTAGACTTAGTGACCCTAAAGCGATACTCTCATGATACCTATTTTAAATTACTAATAGTATGATTTTTCTATTACTCTTTCATTTATTTATATGATCATGATTATAAATATACTTTACTTTGCCTTATTATTTCATGCATTGGTTTACTCTTTTCCATATAAGATTTATTATTTCCCAATATATTTACTTTTATACATCCATGCTAGTCATTTTCTACATTTTATGTTTTGGTTTAGTCACTGAGTTTATATTCCTTAGTTATTCAATTAAGTTACTTTTTGAGTGTTTTTAAATAGATTTAGAAAATGATTATAATTTCTATTACACTAATAAATAGAAATCCTATTTTAAAATTAATTTATATCAAACTAGCTTCAAAATGAATCTTTCATTAATGGTTATGCATGTGTAAAAGAGGGTGGTGACCTATTGAGAATTTTATACTCACACCTATATTATATCTTAGTTTCAGGTTTTGATTCATCTTATGATTTCTCTTGGATCATTTATTATTTTAGGATTTCATGGTGACCTATGGTTATATTAAGGTTAGTTGGTTATTTTGTTTATTTAGTTTATCTTGTCTCATCATCCATATATGCCATTTTACCTTTCTTTTTCCTTTAATTAGTGTTTTGCTATATCCATGGAATTTTGGATGTTGAAGAAATGGGGCTATTTCTATGGCTGGAGTTGGAGGTGAGGGAGAGTTTTTTGGTTCTTTATTTTCCTTTATATCCACCCGCTTGTATCTGTTTATTTGATTTGGTGCGGATGCATGATTTATGAACGGTTTATTATATTTTTTCGACTATTATTTTAATTTATTTTATGGGAAAATTATCCCCAACTATTTCATTTGATTCCAGTGATGCTTGTCATCAATCTAGGGGGATCTATGATACCCCTATCATTGTCATGGGCTATCTCGGGTGTCCAATGGAGGGACATCCTAGGTTGGTTTGTGACAAAATGGTATCAAATCCTAGGTTCTTAAATAGGGGCCTAGGTTCTTGAATTTTCCTTTATATTTATAGATTCTAATATATTGGAGATATCATTATATATACATATAAGGTAGGTTATGGGATGGTGCCTTATCACCACCATCTGTGATGAAACTTGAGTTTCCATAGTTAATTGGAATTTAAATTTTTAATTTGAGTTTTTATTGATTTCCTTTGAGGGATTTCAATTTTAATTTATGTTAATTTGATTTAGGGGATGAAGATGAGAGTTGAATTAGTGTCAGTGATGAGTTCACATGTCCTAACAAACCATATAGATCTCGAATTCATCATTTAGTATGTCTTCTAGTGGTAGTTTCATGATTGGGAAATGTCTTTATAAACCATGTGGATAAGTTATTCATAACATCTAGTCCCTCATTAGGTATTTCTATTATGGGGTGTTATTAATTTGATCTTTGACCAGTACTTGAAAATAAAAATGGTGGTTTCAAAAATAAAAATTATTTTAGTTTTTAAAATACACAAATGGAAAAGAAATTGGTTTAAAAGTGAATTTTTGAGATTTGAAAAAGGAAAAATCATTTTAAATGGTAAAATTTCATTTTAAAGAAAAGAGTAATGATGATATTCTTTAAATAAATTGAAATGGAGTTGGTGTTTTGAAACTCATTAAGTAATCTAAAAAAGAACATGTAAATTATTAAATAATTTTAAGTTGGTATTTGAATTTTTATAAATTGAAGAATAGAGTTTTAAAATAGTTTTCTAGTAAGATTATATGATTTCTAAAAATTGGTTTGATGTTTAAAGGGAAAATTAATTATTTATAAAGGAACCTGATAAATGTTTTCAAAGGAAATTGATTGTTTCCAAAGTGTGTGTTTTTTTATAAAAACAATTTTTAAATTTTTAATTGATATTTATGGTTTTTAAAATTAGTTTTTATAATGATTTTTTTGGGATTATGTATTTTGAGTTGTTCTATGGTTTATTTTGGATTATTTGGTTAATGTTTGAGAAATTTAAATTGTTTGTTCTTGAGTGTTATGTTATTTTTAGGATGCACTATTATTTTTACAATGGAAGGGTAAGATTTTATCCCCATGAGTGGGACCTAGTGTGATTTATCCTTTAGTTTGGTCTTGGTTATTTGAAGGGTTTTATGAATTGGGTAGAGAAAAGGAAGGGAGTGTACTTATGGATTGAATTAATAGAATCTAGAATAGTTGGAATCATTGATGTGTCTTGTGCTTTATTTTTCCTCCTGTTTTTCCTTTTGACCATCACCATGGGATATTGGTTACTTTTGAAATACCCTTTCCCTAGTGATTTTTCTATTTTTTATTTGGTGTAATACGAGCCTCATGATGGCTCATTGATATTGAGTGGTTGTGTGTGGGAAGACTTGGGTTGGTGTTTGGGGAAATCAGGATAAGAATCATGATTTATTATTTTTTGGAATTACTAGGAGTGGGCATTCTAGAAGTATGGTTTGGGGTTACCCCCACTTGAACCAAGCCAAGACCATGTAGTTCTTATTTAGGAATAAAATTGTTTGAGGAATTTATAAATGTTTTCCATTGTTTTTTTCTCATATTATCCTTGTTTCTTCACTTGATGTGTTGGAACTTATAGATCTTCTATTTTGGGGTGATTCTTAAGGATTATCAGGTATGGTGATTTTTAGTTGATTCTAGGTTATTGAGGAATTATCACCCAGAAGACGAAGAAAACCCAAATAGTGAAACCTATTTGAGCTTTTCATTCCTCATCGAGTCTTCCATTCTTTTTTGATTCATATGGAGTGATTATAAATTTTAGGAATAAATAGTGTCTTATTTGAGTCCTAATATGGTGGGTAGTTCACTATATTTGAACCGATCTTAATTTTATTTATGTCCTGGATTAAACCTGCTCGAGCACCCATGTTGATGAGATATTTTTTTTATTTGTTGTAGACTTAGAGGTTCTTAAGGAGATGAAATGAGTTTTTTGGTTCATTAAAATAAATTCATGTTATAGAGTTCCTTGGTTTAGAACCATTTCATGTCTGATGAGGTTGAATTTCACCCTTCCCATTGATCAAGTTGACCTAATAAGGCTTTTTTAGGAGAAGAAATAATTACAGTGAGGAGTATTATCACAACCCAACCCTCATTATCTTAATTAATTAATTTCTTAGTATTTATTTTTTCTCCTGATATTTTTGTATTTTTATTTTGAAATTACTTGAAATTTTAAAATCTATAGGTTCTACATAGTTAGCCTACAGTTAATGTAAATCATGAGGAAACCATGAATTTGGGGTCTACAAATTGAAACCCATTTTTCACAGTTGGCACATCATTTTTCCAACCATGAGAACCAACCATGAAAAGTACCCAATGTGCCTAGTATATAGTGCACAATTTTCCCATGATTAGGACTAACCAATTATAAACCATGCATTTCACCTAGAATTAATTTTTTTAGAATTTATAGAAATTAATATAACCTAATTTAAACCTATTTTGGGTTCCTCACTCTACCCTTCCACACAAGCCACCCATAAGTAACCCCAAGTGTGAAACCTCAACCTATTATTACTTGAAATTTTGGCATTCTTCCCTTTTATTTCAAGTGATTACATATGGGTAAGGACCCCTCCTCCTATTTTACATCCTTCATATTCCTCCTCCCATTATTTATTTATCCCCTTATGACACACATGATTAGCCTGAGCCCTAGTGTAACACCCTGACTTGAATCACCAGGTTCAGAATGGAGTGTCACATGACCTCATGCGTGTCTCCCCGTATGCAAGAGGATACCAACTAGAAGCAAGGGTCTAAACCAGAACATGGAGAGACTATTAACTTGGTCTATATATCCAACCAACACATATACATAAGGAAGTTATAAAAAATAATAGATATTTACAATAGAATAAAACAATGCAAAACCATTCTATATTAATATGTCATACAAGTCAACCAAACAACCAACCAACTATAATTTATGTAATTAAAAAAATATAGAAGATAACAAGAGATGCCACAAAAAGCAACCCAATTCCACTATAACTCCACCCATATTCCTTGCTCCTCCATCCCAGCCACCTGACATAGGGCCCTTGTAATTGACTAGATCCTTGATCAAAAATTGTGTATGTGCACTAGGATACTTTTTCAGGGTGTGAGTATAAACAAGCAGGACACCACCAATTCATCCTTCACATAATTTAAGTATTTATATAAAATTTTATGTAATGATAGGAAATTAATATCAAAAGTAAATAGTCACATGTCAGGTTATCATGCTCTAACTAGAATTCCATGAACCCCGATCCTACCTGATTCTGCTCCATGCTATAGGAGAAGTTATATCTGATTTCCATGAATCTTAGAATAATTCATAAGGAAAAAATAAGTATCAAAATAATCCAAAAGTCCACCATAACATGGGTCAAGCCACAAGGTCTTCACATCCCACCAACTATCTTAGGTTAGGATATAAGACCAACATACCCCACTGCTAGTCTCAGGTCATGCCTCAAGGTTGTCATGCCTTGCCATATTTCATTAAATACCTCACCAAAAATAATAATGAATCACATTGAACATGTATCCTACTCAAAGGGATTAACCAAATGCATGAAGGGTCCACCTATAAATTTGATACTAGATAGAATAAGTTTATGTTCCATACAAATATATACATACACAATCCATAGTAAGGAAGTCCTAAGATATTCACATACACAAGTTTGTCATATTAATAGAGGTCTCACAGTCCACACACACACACACACAAAGCATGTCATATCAAAATAAGTCTCATGGGAAATACATTCATGCACAATCATGTCAGATCATAAAATTTTATACATTTTCTATAACATTGTAAGGAACTTCCTACCTTAAGCATATAGAATACAAACTTCAATGTTTTCCACCTAAACAAATCTCACACACCAATGATCCCTAAAACTATCCCCAAATCACTACATGTGGATTAAAGAGTGAAGATCCAAGAAGAAGAACATGTCAAGGGATAGTATCAGTTTAGATTACCTAATTAGATCCAACATAAAGAACAGATCTAGTTTATTCCAATAATGATTAATAAAACTATATTTGAACCTTCCTTTTACCTGAAAATAAAAAAGCAGTCACATTAACACATGTAATAATTTCTAGATCTATCTATGATAGTTCATGTCTAGGATATTCACAAAGGATAAGAGAGAAGATATAGATAGAAAAAAAGAATAGAGGACAAAAAATCACTCACTTTAAATATCTAGGATCAAAATCTATAGATCTAAAAAAATTTCCCTCCAAAGGGAATTAATTTTCCAAGAACAACCACCAAAGTACCTAGTTTTGATAGCCCTATGTGTAAGAGAAATAATAATGTGTTTTAGAGAGTTTCTATATTAAAATAATAATTTTTAGATCATTTAAAACTATGTGCATAGTTTGTAACATGGTTTACAAAACTATGTACCAACCATGTGAGACTCACTACCACTTCAGGGAACTCACACAGTTTGGTAAACCATACAATAAACATATTTTTACTTCCATTCTAAGTTACATGGTTACACGGTTTGGTAAACCATGATCTAACCATGTTCCACCAACTAATCCTCTCCAACAGGCCACAAAATTACCTAGAGAAATTATATGGTTTCATTAAAACATGGTCAAACCATGATCCCCCTTAGAGGATTCTAAAACCCTCCAAATCCACTGAGAATCCACCTGATACTTCACCCAAACAAATCACAACTCAAAAAAACTTAAAATAAAGGTTGAAAATAAATGATAATACAACTATAAATTCCCCTACCATTACAATATCCCCATATAATAACTTCTCATCCTTGAGAAGTGTCTCTAGAGGTCTTGATCAAAAAAATAGATCCATTTACCCCACACATATGATTCCTACTCCCATGTTTCTTATTAAATATGTTTATGCTTCCATAAAACTCAAACAAGAGGCATTAATTTCACTCATAATACCTTTTATCTCTGATTAAAAATTCATATTAGACATTCCTTGAATTAATCATTCACCTCCAACTCAATATCCTTACTATCAATCACATGTAAAGGATTTAAATTGTACTTTCTAAACTGAGACACATAAAACAAATCATGCAAACCTTGGTGTCATAGAGTAAGATCAAATTAGTAAGACACCATCTTGATTAGTTCCACTATCTCAAATGGTCCCACAAACCACAGTGCCAATTTCCCTTACCCCAATAATCACTAGTTCCCCAATTGAGGTGATTCAATCACCCATGATAAACTCTAAGGGTCTCCATCACTGTTCATCATAATAACACTGATTTCTCTAAGTAATAACCAATTATTTTCTTATTAGTTTCACATGATCATAGGTTTATTACCACTAAACTTGGCCTGATAAATTATGAATCACTGAATTCATGACAATATAATAGACAATGATAGGTTCGACTATAAATATCCTCCAAATAGATCCTTCTGAATTGAATACTGAAAACTGTTATTATATGAAAACTCTAGAAAATCTATATGGTCATCCCATACTTCAATAAATTCTAGTACACACACCCTAAGAATATCCTCTAAAATCTAGATCATCCTCTCTAGATTTTTTTATAAGGGTGATATGCTATACTTAGCTTCAACTATGGCCCCATCACCTTCTAAATTTCTTTTCAAAACCGAGACATAAAGCAAGCATCTCGATCTGACATGACACTTATAGGTACTCCATGTATCCACAATATATCTCAAATGCACAAACTACTCAAATCATCCACAGATTGAGTTTATTGAATGGTAAAGAAATTTATAAACTCTATAAGCCGATCAATGACTAACAACACTACATTTTGACCACTTGGGGTCTTGGGAAACCCTATGAAAAAGTCTATCACCACCACATCCCACTTCCATATAGGTATAGGAAGTGGTTAAAGTAAACAATTAAGTTGTTTATGTTATGATTTGATACTTTGGAAAGTGAGGTAATGAGAGACAAACCCTACTATATCCCTTTTCATTCATGGATACTAGAAACTACTTCAGATATTGTGATACATCTTAGTTAATCCAGGATGCACCACCCATTTTAAGTTTCCATCATAAATTCCTCTCTCATATAAGTAGAAAATAACACTCTACTATAGGAATAAAGAAAATAATTCTTATATAAGAACCATCTTGGAATAATTTAATATCTTTTTAACCTTTCTTATATCACTAGAAAATCCATATCAGTCTCCTAGATGTCCTTGAATCGATCAACCAAAGAAAAAGTGATGGAGAAAGGTTCACAAGATACCACCTATTAATCCTCAGATACCCCCACATACTAATTTATGTGAAAACTCATCAACTTAAAATTTTATTTAGATGTTTGATATCCCAACTCCCACACATTATTGGTAAGATTATCTAAAACAACATTACCTTTTTTAGGGGTATACACCTTCTCGAAATCAAACATATGCAGATATTCAACCCAACATCTCTAGCATAGATTCAGGTCTCACTAGGAGAAAATATATTGTAAGATCTTGTGGTATATATAGAAAAAAACATCTCATTTAAGAGATAATGAAACTAATATTTTAGGGAATGAACCACAAAAACTAACTCTAAGCCATGATTAGGGTGGTTTCATTCATGGGTTCATAAATGGAGGGACTCATAAGTAACTACCTATTCATTTTACATCAAGATAACCCCCAACATAACTCCATAGGAATTATATTATACTACATAATCAACCCCATATTCTAGTATAATTAGAATTTGAGTATGTTTTGTAACACCCTAAGATTTTATGAATTTTTTTTCTAAATAAATTTAATTTATTTGATAGCTTGTGATATACACAACACCGAGTTTAAACAAACCGTGATATACTATTAAATTATAGTTATCACATAGATGTTGGATTGAAAGGTATGAATAAGACTAACTAAATTATGAAAAAATTATGGTTACATGTATAAATGAATTCTTTGGATATAAATAAAATAAAAATAAAAATAAAAATCATTTGAAATTAAAAGAGATATTTTTCTGATTTTTTTATGAACACAATTTATTTTCATCTTAATAAATTAAATTAATCTCTATTGATGAAAGATTTTAATGAAATTTATATATTATATATTAAATCAAAGTTTTTGACATTTATTTAATATTTTTTTCTAGGTATGGGATAAGAATAAACCAAGTTTTATACTTAAAAATGTATTTTCCTAAAAAGATGTTTTAACCATGTGTTGCAGGATTATTTTAAAATTAATTTCTGCCACTTTTATAAATTTAATATGATAAAATAGATTCTATATTTGTAATTATGAGGTTCAAATTTAGTAAACAATTCCATTTTATTTTTGGTCAATATGAATAGTAATCGTAGTAAAATTTATCACCTTGGTAAAGGAAAAACTAGGTTATATAGGTTAAAACTATGTGATAATACCATAATTTTTCATCCTAATTCATATTTAATTAAGTTAATTTGAAACTTATCATCTTAGGCTCTAAATTTTGTAGTTTAATGGACACTTTTCCATGAGAATTACCTATATAATATTTAAAACAATGAAAGTTACAAAACATCACTCAGTTTTAAATATCTCTTATGTGTCCACATAGAGAAAAATCAAGTTATTAACGAATATAGATATATATTATTATCTTAATTAAATTAAATTAATTAAATTAATTAATTTATAAATTTTATAAATTATATAATTACCTTAAATTCTTGTGTAATGCTAATATAATATATTTTCAATTAATAGAAAAATAAAATAAATGATTTTTAAAAATATTAAAAGTGATATAATTTGAATGAGTTAATATGTCCAATTAATTTTATAAATATATATGAAATATTAGAGAGGCATGAAAGAATTATATTCTAAATCCCCCTTTTTCTTGATGGATTTAGAGTCAAATTAAATGAATAGTGTTAAAAATGACATTAATGATATTTTATAATAAATAATATAATGTTAAATGATGTAAAATTCATAAAAAACTTATATTTGGACATATTAATTGGATATTTTTTTTAAAAATCAACCATTTTCCATTTATAGGTAGTTTTTTATTTTATAGTAACATTATTAACCCTTAAACAGTTAGAAAACTCTAACATTACGGTAATTGTCAAAAGGGTTCATAAAGGATTAAAACAAAAAGATAATCGTAAAAATGTGATCAAAACTTGGTCAAATTTTATTGTATCAGATTATTTAAAATAATCCTATTATTATATTTTAATATTATAAATTTAGATCTAATTTTACATGAACATTAATTTATATTAATTTAATATTTTAAGAAATTCCAAGAGTGCCCCACCACTCAATTATAAAAGAGAACCCCTCACTTCTCTTCTTCACACCACTTCGAGACTTATATATCAATAAAAATTTGAAAATTATCTTCTATACTTCCCTATACACATTATATATGTTATGGTATTCCCAAAATACCAACCCTAAAGCCCTTAATAGGAGATCTAAATGAGTTATTTCAAAGATGAGGCAATCGCCTTAACCAATCACTTTCTTTTTTAATTATTATTTTAAATCCCCTAAATATATAATGTTATTCATAAAATAAAATATTTCATATCTTAAATATACTTAAATTTTATTATTATTATGAAACCACCTTTATTCACTATCTTTCCATCAAATGGGAAGTGAAATTATCGCTTGTGCATACATACAACTTACCGTCTCTACATAGAAATATAATTATTTTCTCATCACCATATTTTTTGAATGGGTAATATGATGGGTTTAATATTTATATATGATAATTTTTATATAAATTTACTTATTTAATGATAATATAATATCTACCTTCTTACCTTCCAAACCATTGGAAAACGATAACATTGATCGTGTATACGTGTGGACTACCACCTTAACGAAGCGATATGATTTTTTTCATTTACATTTTTATTGGATGGTAATAATGTTGGATTTAATTAATATATATGATATAATAATTATTATTTAAATATGATTTATTATTTAACTTTTTTTTTATTTTTCAAAAAATGCAAACAACTTTTATGCATACGTATGGCCTACCGTCTCCATGAACAATGCAATTCATTTTTTCTATCTCTATATTTTATAAATGTATATAAACATGTATATAATGAATATATATGATATTCATATCATTATTAACATTATTTATATGATTTAACCATGATCAAAATAAAAATACAAAAACTACCAAACTAGAACATACATGAAAAATGAATCAGATATCACCCAGAACAATGATTTTAATAAATAAGTGTTAATGAATAAGTGATAAAAGGTTATAAGTAAACAATATATGGTATAATATATATGATTATTATTATTTAATAGTTATATAATAAATCTATATTTATTATACATGAGGTTACAATGCATACGAAGGAAGTTAGACCTAAGGTAAGATATTTTGGTCTCACTTTTATTTCCGTGGGATACATGTCTTATACACCACTTGTTCATTTATGTGGTGTATATAATATACATGAATGTATTTTATAACTATTATTATTAATATTATATGTATTTATATTTCCATATAAGGTTATTTATTTCATGGTAATTATGATTCAAATCTTACCAAAGCGTTAAGGGTTTTATGTTACAATCTCATTATTTATTGTGATTGATCATGGTTAAAATACGATGATGTAATATTATGATATATATCTCAATAAACTCATGAAATTTATTATCCTTACATTATATCATGAAAATACAGGTTTTCCTTTCATTTTACCCACCCTAAGTACTCTAGAGATTGAAAATATTTATTTAAGGAAAATGGACTTTATTTCTCTTTTCTGTCAAAAAACCATTTTCTTCCAAAATCCATGTTTTATAGAAATGTTTTAAGGAAGGTTTTTAATATTATAATATTATTATTCAAATTCATTTTTACCCATGTTTTAATTTTTACAAAATTTTTCAAATTAATCTTCTTATATTTTTCTAAATGAGTTATTTTTGATTTTTTTACAAAAGTGTAAAAGGAATTTTTTCTTTTGTCTTATAATGTATGAATGGAATTTTCTACCATCATGACCACTAAATGATTTGAATATTCCTTTACAATTTTTCATGGTTATTTTAAAATAATTTCTTTCCATAATATTTTGAAAATTTTTATATTTTAAATATGTGATTTCAAAATTGAAAGGTTATTTTACTCATGAATGTTTTAATGATCTTTTAATGGTATTTATATACATTAAAGGAACCAACCATTGATTTAAATTATGATTTACTAGGGATTTGATACAAGGATACTGTATTTATTTTTTATCCAGATGGTTTATGTTTATGAAGAAAATATTTTTTTGAAACTTTTTCATTTTCCATGGGTTATTCTATGATGAAATGATGAATTGTTTATGAAAACAGTTCCTTTTAGATGAGTTATGCTGTGATGAAATGTTAATAAAAATCATTTCATTTCATGAGTTCTTATATGATTATTTTTTTATGATTATGTGACAGACATACATATGATTTTCATTATGTGATGGTGGTTATATTATAACCAATGACGGTGGTTATGTTATAACCAAGGATGGTGCTCACATTATAACTAAGTACATGAAGTACCTATATCTCCCTCCAATTCCTTGGATAAAGATTGATATCTCATGAGATAAATAGGACAAGAATAGGTATTAAACCCAATTCACTAAGGGAATTTGTCCACTATCAGAGTCATGAGTGTAAACCATGATTACTACAATGGTTTTGGGATTGAATCCAATCCACTATGATAGTTTTAGGAGTGAACCTTATCTATTACAATAGTTTTTGGATTGAATCCAATCCACTATGATAGTCTTGGAAATGAGTCTTGACTACTAAGGAATTATATACTTATGTGTATCCCACAATTCCATGTCTTATGCCAATGTTATGCCTCCATGGATTATGTTATTTGATTCTTTTATGATTTATATCTTATGAACTACCAAGATTTATTCCATGACTCAAGATTATGATTATGATATACATGGTATGATTTTCTAATGTTATGATCATGTTATCATATACTTATTTTCATGTTATGATCGAGTAATCATTGATATCTCCCTTATTCAGACTTACTTAGCATTTTATCCCACTCTTTATTATGTTTACTTTCACCAGGTTATGAAGAATGGTACTAAGTATGATATGTCTCAGAAGGATTCTAATTATAAGGAATTTAGTGGGTGAACTAGTTGTTTATGTGTCCATTTTTTCAAATGATTTGGACCTATATGATTTTTGTGTGTATAATTATGTTATTTAATTAATATATATCTACTAAGATGTGATATCTATGTATTAAAAGTCTTGGTTGCTATAGATTTCAACCTTATCTTCAGTTATAAGAAAGACACTTCACACATGTTAGTTTACTCAAACTTCACCCCTATCGTAGTAAGTTTGGTCATAGGTGCCATAAAATGGGATAAATCCTAGATGAAATATATGTATAACTAGGATAATCCAAGAAAGCTGTGAATATTGAACACATTACTAGGCCTAAACCATGATTTAACCACCTTCACCTTCTTTGAATCAACAAAAATACTTGTCCATGCTTGAGAAAGCATACATCTTGGATCCAAAAGTGACACTCCAGAAGATTTTAATAAATATGATGCAATCAAATTATACTCATCATGATTTTCAAATGTATATCATGAAATTATAAGGTCTATATTTATACTAAGATATTTTTCAAAAATACCACAATAAAGGAATCCAAGTATAGATGAAAAATTTTATTTATGAGGGATACGAACACTGCTTAAGAATTCATCAACCCAAAAAATATCACAAGGTAATTATATAACCCATATATACTCCTAAACACCATATTTGGTATATCTTCCTCTATGACCTAAACTTCATGATAACCCAATCATAGATCAATTTTGAAGAACCATCGGGCTCCCCTCAACTGATTAAACAAATCATCTATCCTAGGAAATGGATACTGATTATTCACTATGACTTGATTCAATTTTTTTAATCCATGCATAGCCTTAGGTTACCATACTCATTGGAAAATATAACTTGATCACCCCAAGGGGAAGTTCTTGGACAAATACAACCCTTCATCTTAATATCTGCAAGTTGTACTTTCAAATCCTCCATCTCAGCTAATGACATCTGATATAGAGGGATCAATATAGGTTGTGTACCTAGAATAAGTTAAATCTTGAACTAAATTCACATATAGGGATAAATTATTAAGAAATACTATGTAAATAAACTCTAATAAAGTTCCACCATGAGGAAAAGTGGTTGGATCCATTAACTAATCTGTTTTAAGAACCATACCTACCACCTGATCCGTAATAGTCCTGATATGACTAAGTTCTTATCCCACTCTACCTACTCTTAGATCATATTCTCTAATTAGGTTATGATTCTCTCATTTAAAGGAGGTAAAGTCACATTTTTCCAATAATAATCAATATAAGATCAATAATGAGTCAACTAGTCCATACCAAAGATCACATCAGAATTGGTCTTATCTAAAATAAAAAATTACCACAGATGTCTATAAATTTCAACCACTACAAGAAATTCTAAACATCTATGAGTATACTTTATCCTCTTTTCAAAAGGAGTATCAAGAGATAAATATTTAGGGAAAATATTTATAGGAAAACCCATCTCAACAACTACTTGAGTAGATATAAAAGAATGAGAAGCTCCTATTTGAAATAAGGCAGTTAAGAGCATATATGTAATAAAAAATATACCTCAAACTATTAAAGTGCCCTATCCACCATTATCTGGAACCTAATACACTATGTATACTCTACTCACATCAAATATATAGCCTTATCCCCATGATCCTTGGTTTACTTGATTCAATGATCCCTATTGAATTTATAACTAATGCTGAGACCCCCTACCTGCTCCATGGACTAACCCTCACGTGGATTCCTAACTCCCTATCTACGGATCTCCCAACTATGCCCTCATAGCCCATGTCTTCCTGATATTCTTACATAAACCCAATCATGATATTCTCAAACATAAATGCTAAATATTTCCCAACTCACCACATATATGACACTTCCTATGAGTATTTGTGTAGAATTTGTGATAGTGACCAATATATTAATAGTTAAAGAATTGGGGAACACCTACTCACATAGATAGTGTTAAATAAACCTTTCTACACTCTAGTTACCTACTGGTGATATGACTTATCTTCTCAGACTTCCTCTTTTTGTTTATGGATGGGGAACCCATAGTTCCACTCAATAATCCACCTTCTAGTCAGCTAAGGATAAGAAGAACAACCACTTCTTTATCGTCCTATAAACCCTTATCAATTATAAGGTCCTTGAGAAGAACCTATATGTATGTGGTTGGGTAAAAAATACTCCCTTGGTTCCTTAACTCAGGTCATATTCCAATCTCAAACTTCTGGTATTTTTATACCTTATTCCCCACCAAAAGAAGATAAAAACACATAAACTCCATAAAATGAGTAGACTAATGCATCACAAGCATCATTTTCTACTAAAGTTACATAAAATTATAGGTTCTATTAAACTTTATTTTATCTTAGTAGAACACTTAAAAAAAGAGATCCTTAAAGGAATCCCAAATTATATCCTCTTTCCTCCCATCCCAATTCATCTTGCTCCATAATCTCCTAGTGGGTACCTAGTGAATATATATATCCAATTTCACTCAACACTCACCATGATTCTATACCAAATTGAAAATTACCTTGATGATCTTAATCCATTCCTCAATATCTTGGGGGAATCTAGTACCCTATAATACTGGGGGATTCTATAACTGGAAATCTATGTCAAAATTAACCATAGTCAGCCCTCCCCTATGGGATAATCTTCCTTGAATTGTTACTATCAAAAAGAATCCACCCTAAAGAGGTTCTACTGCTTGGATCACTGAAACTAATATAGGAACATGCTCAGTTTCATCCTCCTACATATTCAGAGGTGCTATAGAAGCATTTCTCATGATGGGAGTATCTTGACTGGCCTCCTAGGTTGTCCCATAGGATATCATTGAGAATAAATTATCTATAATTCCATAGAGAACACATATAAACACCTTTAACAAGTCAAATAACAATACTAACTAAGAATTTAATACACATGCACACATAATAAATACTTCATGGAGACTCATTATAATAGGATTCCTATGAATATAATGAAAAACCCCTTACATTATGAAAGGCCTAAGCCCAAGTCTCCAGTACTTGAACATTAGTCATAGTTGTGCACATATAATAAAATATTGCATGATCAATCTTAAATAATTAAATTTTAGTAATAATACATCTAAAGGTCATATAAAATAGATTATAACTAGCACTTAATAAAACCGTTATCATAAACAAGCAAACAAGTGCATGCCATGTGATACTACATGCCTACCCATGATTCATAAAATCAACCAAATACATTAAACTACAACTATAAAAAAATACCCAAGATCAATATGAAACTATAATGCTATAATCAATAATAAAAATCCCACTTTTCATAGTAACTCAAAGTTCTATTACACATGAGCTATCCATACACATGTGTAACTCCCCTACTCGAGTCCCAAATTTCCTATCTCTTTTCTAATAACTCCCAAATCATATACATGGAAACAGATGGATTTGATACCATTTTTAACACTCCAACCCAAATAATTAGGTCTAGGATGGAGTTTATCATGGCCTCATGCATGTCTCCCTGTACACAAGAGGCTTCCATATAGCATCAGGAAGAGAGAAGATATAGCAAGAAAAAAAGAATAGAGGACAAACAAACAATCACTCACCTTGAATTAACTAGGTATAATATCTCTCTATCAAATGTAATTTATATATAAATATAATAAATTCACCAATAATAACCACCAGAGTCCCTAGGTTTGATATCTCTAGGTTCAGGAGAAATAATAAGGAATTTTGGGGAGTTTTTGGGTTAAAATAAGAATTTTTGGATCATTTAAAACTGTGTACATGGTTTAGTCATATGGTTTACCAAACCATGTGACAACTATATGAGGTTCAATACCTATTTATGTAACCCACATAGTTTCATTTCCCATTTTGGTAAACCTTGTTCAGACCATGCTTTTTCTTTTGTTTCGAGTTACACAGTTACCTGGGGAAAGTCATGTGGTAATATCTAACCATGTTCCACCCATTTATCTTCTATAATAGGCCTCACGATTACTTAGGGAAACTAAATGGTTTTCCCTAACCATTCTCAAACGTTCCCTCCCTTAAAGGCTTCTAAAACCCTCCGAAACTACCTAGAAACTACTCGAGAATTCACCAAAACAAATCATAACTCAAAAAACCTTAAAAGAAAAGACGATAAAAAGGAATAACACGGTTGGAAAGTTTTATTCCACTATATATAGGTAGGTCTACCCTATTATTTCTTATGGTTTTTATTCTTAGAGTTTGTAGTTTCTTCTTGGGACTCTCCTATCACCATATTTGATGGTTTTGCATCATATGTGCATGTTCCAAGTAGGTTTTCCCCTTGTATTAACATTTAGTGTTGGAACCATTGATTGATTTATTTCTAAACTCATTTTTAAATTATAAAAAGATAATATTATGACTATTTTTGGAATCCTTAAGGGAGAAATTGGATTTTAATATGGGTTTCATATAAAGTAAATAATTTTCCTATTTTAAATGCAGGTTCCAACCTTATTTTCCACTATTATGTGTCTGTACTTAAAGAATAATTGTATTTTGACCTATAAAATAATTATGGTAGATTCTATTTAGAATCCAAGTTTTATATAGTTATTTGAGATCATTAATATATTTTTAAGTTATCATATATGTGTTTAAGGGATTAATTTGGGTGGGTTTTCCTTGTTTGGATAATTTTTTAGTTTACTTATTCCATCCTTACGCTACTCACTTATAATTGATTCATGAATATTTATTGTTATATTTGGTTATTATATACATATGTATGAGTATATATATATTCACATATTCACATCAGAATATGTGAATACGTGCATTGAGAAATAGATGGATATATATATAAATTCATATGTTTATAACAATAAAAAAAGAGAGGCTTTGATATTTAAATTTGATGTTTTAATTTACTTTTAAAATAACATTTCATAGGGAATATTTATTATTTCTTTCTAAAGTATAATTAAAGTCCCATTTGTCACTTTTTAAATAAAACTATTAATGGTGTAATTATTATTATTATTGTTGTGTTTTTGTAATTATTATTATTATTAGTACTTTTATTATTAATTTCATTGTTTTTATTGTTTTAGTTATTATTATCATTATTATGATCAAAATTATCCTTTATAATTAGAAAAAATGATGTACATGTTTTATCTAGAACTTATTATGAATTATTTAAAGGAAATGACATGTTTAGTGATTAAGGTGGCATTATTTAAATCTCATGAGAAGCCTGGGTACTTAGGTAAAAAGGCCTATATCAAGATGCAGTTACCCCACCATTATTTACGTTATTGATGTAGATGTGACCCCCACTTTCTAGTGACATGATACTAGTTTTGTTTCACTAATTGTGGGTCTTTCCAATTAGTGAAATTTATATTTTAGGTGATCCTAGCCTTAGTGTCCCTAGAGATTTTCATGATGCATGTTTTAAATTAGTAATTATATAGTTTTCTTCTTACTCTTTTTCTTATTTATACTGTCATGACTATAAATATACTTTACCTTTCCTTCCTATTTGCTTTATTGGTTTATGATTTTACTTAATAGATTTATTATTGCTCTACATGTTTAATTTTGTACATTTATGATGGTTAGTTTCTAATTTTTTTTGGTTTAGTCACTAAATTTATATTCTTTAGTTGTTTAATCAAGTTCATTTTTGAGTGTTTTTAAATAATTTTAGAAAATGATTATGATTTCCCTAGAAAAAATAAAAAATTTATATTTTAAAATTAATATATTTGAAATTAGCTTGAAAATGTTATTTAATTAAATGTTAAGCATGTGGAAAGGTGGGTGGTGACCTACTAGGAATTTTATTCTCTTTCTTATATTATATCTTAGTTTTAGTTTTTGATTATTCTTATGATCAATCTTATAGAATTTATTATTTCAGGAGTGGATGGTGACCTATGGTCACACATAGGTTATTTGGTTATTTTTTTTATTTAGTTTATCTTATCATATAATCCTTATATGAATTTTCTAATTTCCTTTTCCTTTAATCACTGGTGCACTATATATATGGAGTTTTTGATGTTGAATAAGATGGGATTTTTCTACAGTGGAATTTGGATTTAAGGAGAGTTTTTTTCTTTATTTTCCTTTATATATCCCTACTTATTTCTATTTATTTGATTTTATATAGACGCCCAATATATGGATGGTTCATTCTAGTTTTTCTATTATTGGTTTAATTAATTTTATTGTAAAATCATCCCCAATGATTTAATTTGATAATAATGATTATTATCATCATCCCATAGGGATTGGGGGTTCCACTATGGTCCTATTGTGTGCCGGCTAAGGTTTATGATAAAGGGACATACTGGGTTAGTTCGTGATATTGTTGATAGATAATTGAATTAAATCATCTGTATATGCTATGTTTACATATTATATTATATAGATGTAGCCTCCTAAGTCTGACTACATAGATCCTCCACCTCCTTATTTGAACCTGAACTTATATTGTGAGTTTCATGATGGGGATCCCTATATACATATTATAGCTTATGAAATCATACATAATTTAGGGGATTATATATAACATAAACTTATTTAGCTGGGTCAGGAAAGAGTAGTGATATATGATATTATTGATCCTACTGATCTAGTTTCATCAACTACTAAGGATGTGGCTAGAGTAGGAGATAGTATAGGTCATGTTTTACTTTTTCTAGATAGCCTTCTTCATTAACTGGCATATAAGGCATGCATTTTCTTTTAATTTTTATTTACTTTTGATTTAAAATTACTCATAATATTTTCTTATATTTACCTTATATAATAGTATCTAAAATCAAATGAATAAGTGTAAAATAAACCAATTTTTCAGTAATTATCACATCCAGATACTTCTGAGGTTATAGATGAGCTAAAAAAATTAACTCAGAAATATTTTATTTTGGAGGCATATTACAAGTATCCAATGAACACTAATATTTGTAAGAGTGACTATTCATTAAGAATATTTCAAAAAGATATCATCTATGTTATTAATGTTGAGGATCTCTTAGTACCCCTATTGTAATTTTTTTTATATAACCAAATTTCTATTTCTATTTCTATTTCTTTAAGGAAATATAACTTATAGTGATTGATGCACACCTTTCGCGAGGCATGTAAAAAAAATTTATTTCCCCTAGGGGTGTGGTATTAGTGGTAACCAAAATTCCTATCCAAAGAGCAGTGTTTAAATATAATTATCACATATAAAAAAGTAAATAAGAGATTAATAATGAAAAGACTAGAAAGTATGGTAACTTGGAGTTTGTGAAATTCAGATAAGAAATAAATGATTGTATTTAGGTTATGTTTTCCCTTTTTGTAATGTTTTAATGGGTTTTTGATAAAAATGAATCTTTTTTGTTTTGATTAAAATAATTAAATTAATAGAGTAAAAATATTTTCCCTTATTCACCTTTGATTTAGATTTATCAAAGGGTGGAAATATTAATGGGCATTATTTAAATTATTTAGGAAATACCAAATTTGGTATTGAAATTTCCTAAATATTCAAATTAGTCCATAGTTATTTCCTCATGTGTTTAGTAATCACTAAATCACTCATGTACTTGAATTTTTTAGATCAACCAATTGGTAAAATACAAAATCAAGAAAATGGATAATAAATTCTTAAATAAAATCAATTTAATAGTTAATAATTAACTAAAAAAATCACATTTAATTTAAATTAAAAGTTTATTAAATTGAAAATAATTCAATTAAAAAGAAGTTAATTTATTGATTAGATAATATTCAAAACAAAAAAATCAAAAAAATGGGTTCCCTTGACTTCACCCAACCCTAAGAGCTTCTACCCCTCCATGAAAGGGGGTTCATTGAAGAAGAGGAAGAATGGGAAATGGTAAAACGAAAATAAATAGAAAAAAATTAATGAAGAAAATGAAGGGAGGTAGTAGGAGCCTCTTATTCTCACCGTGGATGTGTCCATCTTTTCTTTTGGGTGGATTTTCCCTTCTAATATCGAATCCCTACCTATGGTACCAGGTCCTCCTCCTTTTATAGGTAGTGAGAGGAGGATCCATGGACTCCTCCTCCTTAAAATTTCCTTGAGACCCATATGAATTTAAATATTAAACACCCATAGATAGTGTGTTTTTAAGATTTTTGAATGGACTTAAATCCACATCGGACAGTCCTTAGGGATCTCCTTTAGTTTATATGCGAGGAGTGTGAATCATGCCGTAGATAGAGGTAGGGGTGAATGAAGTGTGGTAGTGGGAGTGGAGTCTCCTACATCATCCATCCAAACTTCAAAGTGGATATAGGGATCTTTGATACGTTATCAGGGTGATCAGATGATGGTCAAGAGGAGATTAGAGGTAGACACAATATTTTCTAGTGGTTATAGATCTTGAGCTTGAGCTTAGGGTGATCAGCCATAGTGGTACTAATTTGAGTAGTGGCAGTCAGTAGTACTGAGTAGTGAAGCCATAGTGGTGTGAGTGGTGATCAGCGGAGGACGGTGCCTGGCATGCATGCAACAAGGTGGTAGCTGGATCGCATGGGGGGATTATGATTAGTGGTGACAATGTGGTGTTGTAGTGGTGGTCCATCCTCCCTCAACACCTCTGGCCTTGAAAGTGGCCATAGGGATATCAAAATGGCCTCACAGTGGTCAGTTTTGACCTCCAAAGTGATCAATGGTTCTTCTGAGCCTTGATAGTGGAGATCAGAGCTTAGGGTGACATGGTGGAAGCTGAAGCAGAGAAACGATGCTCCTATTCTCTTTTCTACTTCACAGTGGATATATGAGGCTCTAGTAGGCATTCATGGGTATTGGTTGAGTTTTTAGAGGTGAGATATGGTGGTTTGGAGTGAAGGAAGATATTGGGTTTGAGGTTCCTAACAACAACAATGAAATTTTATGGTGCTTGTAGTGGCAGCAGGATGAGACGAAGGCTATGGGTGTTCAACTAAGGTGGAAAGTGGAGGTTGAGAAGTAGATCACGATGTAGCCTCAATCATATATTGAAATTTTGGAGTTGAGCATGATCTTTTATAATACTCAGTGCGACTCTTCCTAGGAAATAAAATTGAATGGGTGCCAGAGGATACCCCTCGCCATCATAGACCAAACCTTCCTAGTGAGGCTCTCCTCCTATCTTTATGTGGGTTTAACCACCACATGTGGGTGATCGCTCAGGATTCAGCCTATCTATGATACCTATGGATTTGATCACCATAGACCCCTAAATGGGAGTGATGCCCTTTGCTCTTTCGACCGAGCCGAACTTCCTGGTGGTCCACTATGTTCAACCATCACTCCATAGATTGGTTAGGTGACTTGGGGGTGTTGGTGGCTAAGGGATGACTATCTTGGTTATTTTTTTTAGCAAACACCTAATTTTTTTATAAAAATAAATAATAATTACAGATAACTAACAAAGATTCATATGTAAAATTTAAAATTTAAAGACAATATTCTTTTATTATTTTAAAACCATTTAACTTCCACATTCTAAATTTACCATATTTTATTAAAACATTGAAAATCATGGGTATTGAAATTAAAAATTTTAAAAAAATCATCATAAATTATTTAAAAATATGCATCAAATTTTTTTCTATAAAATACCCCCACAATTAAACCATGCTTGTCCTCAAGCATAAAATCTCAACATGGAAAATTATAGGGCACCAATGTTATCAATATTTAAATTTCAAAGTAATAAAATAAAAAAATTGTCAATTTCAAATCAAATTTTCATAAATTAAACATAAAATATCAATTTAATTTCTCAATTTTCAAAGAAACAATCTAATAATTAATTTTACTTTTTCCCTTCTGAAAAATAATGGAATTCATCTTTTTATTCATTTAAGTTCCTTAATTAATCATTATCCAACTTACCAAATCATCATTTACCTCACTTTTGAATCTATTCACTCATCATTCATGATATTAATTCAAGTAGAGTTATAATAATATCATGAATACATTATCCTTATCCATAAGATTGTAAATGAACTACTTTATCCACTTTGTAAAGACAAAAGGAACATAAAATCATGAGATCTTTCAATTAAGGTTCAAATGCCTCTGAGGTTTAAGGTTTGTAGGAATTTAAGATTGAAATTAAGGCTCAAGGAGGAGGTTATCTATTAAATCTTAAATTACAATATTAAAAGTAAAATCTTAATGAAATTCTCCCCTTCAGATTATAGTAATTCAAACTTCCCCAAACTCAAAGTAAATATTATGATAAAATAAAGAATAATGAATAATTTGTAAACCATCTTGATTTTTTTTTACTTTTATAATTTTTTTCAAATAAATTTTTCATTTTTTTTCTTCTTAAAAAGTTATGGTTAGAATAAAACTCACATCCACCACCTAACCACATATGATAAAAACCATAGGTCCAGTAATGGTGATTTTTTGTTTTCCCAAATCAAAAACCATTTTTTTTTTATTTTTTTGGTTCTTTTTATTATTTTTTATTCAAGATGGAAGAAAAATAAAGAGTAAAATGAATATAAATATTTATCAATCCCCATATGCATCACCCCCCACTTCTTCCTTATAATATATTTCGTACCTTCCACCATGACTCCCTTCACCCCCACACTTCAACTTTAAAATATAATGAAAAATACTAAGAGGAAGGTAGTAATGTATAAAAATGGATTTAAAGATGGATTATCCCTAACAAGGTCATTCATGGTATCCATGGGATAAACAAGTATTGATGTAAATTTAGTATTTTTAGGATAAGGGCTTCTCAAAATATGACTCAATCATTTTAAATATGTTTTTGTATAGTCATAACTTAAATAAGTTCAAATGTAAGTTATGGTAGGTGATAAGTCCCAAGATCACTCAAGAAATATGATCAAGGTAAAATAGGAAGTACTTGGTCTAGAAAACCTCTTGGGAATGGGACATATGATTTGGTATAATCACTCAAGGCATTACTAATAATAAAAAATCAATTCACACGAATTTCATAAATTCAAATCATGAAAAATGTTTGGGAAATTTAATTTACATGAACCAACAAATTACCTTAAATAACGAGTCCTAATTTTAATGTCCATGATTCAATTTAATAATTTAATTATTAATTTTTACTCATTAAATATTATTAACATTGAAATCTAAAACAAGGTATCATATGATTTATAGAAAACTCATGTGTCCTAGATAAGTAAAGTAAATCATGAATTCAAGTGGGAGCATGCAATATTTCAGTTTAAATATAAAAACATATTTTTAGACAAAAATGTAGGGAGTTTTAAAAGATAAAAAATAAAAGTGAACTCCATTTTGAAATAAATATTTAGCCCTATTCCTATACTATTTGAGGATTCCTTGTGGTTTCCTTCTATTATGGTCCTTGAAAATAAAAACATCTCATACTAGTATAAGAACCATTCCTTTAATTCTCAAAGGGTTAAGAGGTAAATGAATCCTAAATCCTAATAAAACAATAAAACTAAAGGTTTCTCCTGGAATCACCTTTGGTTAATTTCATTGGCTCGACCTCACCTAATTTCAATAAATCAATAGATTGGTTAGAGAAGTTTGAGTTCCTCCATTGGTTCTTGAGGTAAACTTCCATGGAACTTTTTCATCCATTTCCCATTTATAGTGAATGGGTTTCCTTCATCTTCTTTCATGATCTAATGGAACCAAAATGATAGAAATTTGTAATAATAAAATGTACTTCCCACCTAGAATGAATCTTACCTAGAATTAACTTTAGACTGGAATTGTAGAGCCGAACCTGGTCTCTAGGTTGAAAGGTCTTTAGTTGAATCAATTTTTCATGTGCCACCCTGGTTCTTTCTTTGTAAATCCTTGAATTTTTAAAATAATCTCTTATAATTTATTCTATCTCCAATAACTGAAGCTTCCACTATTTTACAACACTATATAAATCTAAATTCTTCTTTTTAACATCCCAATATTCTTGGTGCTCCAATTTCACTGGTAGAGGAAAACTTTTTCCATAAATCAGTTGGTAGGGTCTCATACCTATAGGTGTATTATATACTATTCAGTATGCCCATAAGTTGTCTTCAAGCCTTTGGATCCAATATTTTCTATTTGGTTTGAATTTCTTTACCAAAATACCTTTAATCTCTTAGTTAGACACTTCATCTTGGCCATTTGTATGGGGATGGTAAGGTGTAGACATTTTTTTTCACACCCCATACTTTTTAAGCATAGCCTTCATTATTATTTTTCAAAAATGTATCCCTTTCACACTGATGATGGCTCTTGGAATTAAAATCCTACAAAATATATTGGCCTTGAAAAAATCACACAAAACTTTGACATCATCAGTCATGGTGGATTTGGGTTCCAACTATTTATAGATATAATCAATAATAAGTAAAATATAATATTTACATGGGAAAGAGTCCCATAAAATCAATGTCCCAAAATTCAAATATTTCACAAAAAATGATGGTTTTTTGGGAATCTTTTTTATCTTTAAAATATTTCCATAAAATTGACACTTTTAACATTTTTTACAATAATTAAGAGCATATTTAAACAAGTTCATCCAATAGATTCCAAATTCCAATACTTTTCGAGCCATTCTTTGTTGTCTAAAGCGGCCTCTACAAACAAGTGTATGAAATAATTGAAAAACATATTCTATTTCACTTTTTAAAAAGCATCTTATTATGAATTGGTCATTGAAAATTTTATATTGAAATGGATCCACCTAGATATAGAATCTAGATTCATCTTTGAGTCCATGCTTCTGATTGGAGTTAAGGGAAGAAGGTACCTGAGATGTGGCCAAATAATTTACCATGTAATCATAACATAGTAATTCACCTTCTATTATATAGAGATAATCTTTGGAGATGTAGTCATTTAGTGATATCAAATTTGAAATTTCCATTTCAGCAGTTTTGGGTAACCTATTTAGGTGATCTTACACTTGGTTTCTAGATCCCTTTTTGTCTTTAATCTCCAGATTAAACTCCTGCAAGAGTGGTATCCATCTTACCAACCTTGGTTTGAAATATACTATCTTTATCAAGTACCTGAGTGCTACATGATCAGAAAATAAAACTACTTTATTTATAAGTAAATATAACCAAATTTATCTAATGAAAATAAAACAACAAGAAAATACTTTTTAGTGATTTTTTAATTGATCTGAGTGGAATCCAAGGTTCTTGAGGCATAAGTTATGACTTGGGGTTTTCTTTCAAATATTTGGGAAATAACTGCTCCTACAACTTGGTTTGATGCATCACAAATCAACTCAAATGGATATTCCCAATTCAATGGATACATTATTGGTGGGGTAATCAATTTCTATTTCATATAATCAAATGACTCCCTGTAATTATCATTAAAAACAAAGGAACATTCATTTAAGATCAATCTTGAAAGGAAAAGAGAATTATTACTAAAGTACTTGATGAATATTCTATGAAATCCCACATGACCCACAAAATATCTAATGTATCTAAAATAGGTGGGATATGAAAAATAATTGATCACTTTAATTTTATATTTATCCTCCTAAATTCCTTTTTTTGAAATGATATGTCATAGAACTATTCCTTTTTTAACCATAAATTGACACTTTTAAAAGTTTAAAACCAGATTTTTATCTATGCACGTTTTCAAAACTTTCTCAAGATTCCACAAGAAATGATCAAATGAGTTTCCAAAAATAGTAAAGTCATTGAGAAATACCTCCAGGAAATCCTTAATGTGATTTTAGAAAATTATTACCATACATTTTTGAAATTTACCTGGGGTATTTTCCAATCCTAAAGTCAACCTCTTGTAAGCAAAGGTTTTGAAAGGATAGGTGAATGTTGTATTCTATTGTTCTTTTGGGGAAATTGGTACCTAAATATAAACAAATAAACCATCAAAAATCAATAGTGTGTCCAACCTTCTATCCTTTCTATCATTTGATCAATGAATGGGACTGAGAAGTGATATTTTTGGGTGAGTTGTTTAACTTTCTATAATCAATGTATAACCTCTAACTATTTTGGACTCTCATTAGAATTAATTCATTATTTTCATTTTCGACAATGGTAAAGACTATTTTATTAGGAACCACATGGATGGGGATGACCCATTGGGATTTAGAAATTGGGTAAATGATGTCATATTCCAATAGTTTTTCAATTTATTTTTTCACAACTACCATGATGGTGGTGTTATGGCTGCCTAACTGGTCGAGATTCCTATTCTTAAAAGATTATACGAGAGTATACCTTTGGTTTTATTCTAGGTATATCTCCTAGACTCCATCCTATGTCTTAATAATTTATTTTTATAAGGTCAATATGAGTTTTCTCTTAGGCCCCAGATATATTATTGACAATGATCACTAGAAATGTTTCTCCCTCTAATAGATACAAATATTTTAAATCACATGGGGGGGGGGGGGGGTTAATTCTAGATTAATGGGGTTTTCTATGGGTTATAATGAATTAAAATTTCTCATTTCAAAATATTTAATTTTATTGGAAAAGGGTATCATATCATTTTATTTAAGAAATTTATCAAAGAATTGAGAGGTGATTTATTTTTGTGGTTTGAAGGCATAATTTTCATGTTTTTGAGTACTCTATCATTTCATGGTGTTTTCAATATCAAGGTGATATCCTAAGGATATGAATTATCAAAATATACTCAAATATTCGATGGGATCAATACCTTCTTTGTGGGAAATTATAGAGATTTAATGATTGTTTTAAGGGTTTCTTTTAGAGATAAGAACATTGAATTTCACCTTACCATATCCCAATTCCATAAAGAGGGTTCCTTAATGAACATTGATAATTGTTTTAGATGTTATCAGGAATGGTATTCCCAAAATAATGGGTTAATTCCCTGGTTAACTATCTTAATCTATGGTGAGTACATAAAAGTCTGCTGAAAAAAAATTAGTCCTCAAAATCCTACTAGCACATCCTCTACAACTGCAGATGAAAAAACAGTGAATTAGTTTACTAGTTGGAAAAAAATATTGTGGGATTAAATTAATCTATTTTTAAATATGTGAATACATAGTTATACATGAAATTAATGGACACACCAAGATCACAAAAATAATTCTAAAATTTCAAAGAACCCACAGTGCAGGGAATAGAAAATGTCCCTGAATCTTGAAATTATCTGGGAAATAGTAGTATGATCATGGATGATACACTCCTTCCAAATTTTATTCTTTCATCCATATCATTCTTATTTCACTTGGTGCATATTTATTTGATAAAACCAACATATTTTTGGATTTTTTAGATTTCCTCTAGAAAAGTAATATTGATTTAAACTTTTCTAAAGGTTTCCTGGATCTCTCTTTGAAGTTTCTCTTCTTCAACCTTTGTTGATAGAGTGAAAAAAGAAGGGAATAACACCTTTTTGTATTTTTTTTCTTTTT
This sequence comes from Viscum album, assembly GCA_963277665.1. Taxonomy (NCBI): domain Eukaryota; kingdom Viridiplantae; phylum Streptophyta; class Magnoliopsida; order Santalales; family Viscaceae; genus Viscum; species Viscum album. The sequence continues at coordinate 1,026,292,909 of OY728141.1, read as the reverse complement.
TAATTATTTTTCTAGACTATTTTTTGGGTGGATGAGTTGATATTCAGGTTTTTTTAAGATTACCCAATTTACTTGGTTCAAGTGGTGGAAGTTCTTTCCTACTCCGTGTTGTAATTACACTAACATTCTATTTGGGATTTGGAATGGTCTAGGCTAGAAGATTTTCTATATTCTTAGTTAGAATATCCAAAATAGTATTTAAATGGCTGGATAAATATTTGAAAATTTCTTCTAACCCCTCATCCTCAGGCTTTAGTTATTTGTTCTCAACTGATGGTGTACTAGTTGATGGATTCTCAAAAGTTTTCTGTTAGAAAGGTGGTGGTTGAAAGACTTTTTGTTACTGGAAGGGCTATTTTTAAGTTTGTTATAATGGTGTTGAGTTTTTATATTACTTCTATAAAGGTAGATAATTATGAAAAGGGGGAATGTATTAGTTTTTTTGACCTCTAAATCCCTATTGGGCTTTACCTTCTATCCATTTTTGATTCTATGGAAATTACCTTTGATAGAATGTGGCTTAACAACTCTCTATAACCTGTATCTCAGCACATTGATCAGTGTAATGATTGGGTGATGAACATAATCCATATACCTGTGATGGAGATGGTTTCTCACTCACTTACTTTACAACCATTTTCCTCACCGGTATTATCAATTATTCATTTTTTAGTTTCAAGAAATGGTGATGAGTCAGAAGTCCTTACCACTCATACCAGTGCCTTTTGTTATGAATTGTTGTGAATTATAATATATTTTCTCAATGAGATTTCATGCTTCTACTAGTGATTTTCAATCAAATCTCCCTAAAAATATGAATAAAAAAGGTTCCTACCATTATTATAAATCCTTAGCATAAGAAGACTAGGAAGTGGTTCTCTTCCACTATTTGATTTCGGAAGCTTTCAAAAATATTCTCGAAACGTTCACAGTATTCGTAAAGAGTCTCACTAATAGATTTTGAAATGGAGTATATATCATTTCTAATTTCTTTGCTCTAGATGGTTGGGAAGAAACTCTATATGAATATTTTTTAGAGATCATCCCAATCATGGATCTCTCCAGATTCTAAGCTATACAACCACTCCTAATCTGGTCCTTCAAGTGAAAAGGGGAATTCCCTCTACTTGACTTGCTCCTCAACTACTTCTCTTGGCTTGAGACTTGAAAAAAGACAAATTCTTGAATGTTATGATTGAGGTCTTTACTTGTAAGGCCATAGAATTTATTTTTCACAATAATCATGTAAACTATTAATTCAAAATCATTTTTCTATGAAGGAATGGTTAACCTATTTTTTTGGTTGGAAAATTGCGGGGAACTAAGGTCCCTTAAGGTCTGTTGTGGGTTGATTTCCATTATTGATGGTTCTGAATGAACACTTGAGTCGTCTAAATTTATTTCTTCAAAATAGTTTTCAATATTAAGACTCCTAAGCCTAGTTAACCGAGTTCTTTCTATATTAAAGTAAAAATAAAATAGTTCCTCATTGGACATACTAGTCATGAAATTTCGTAGGATCAGATTAACAATAGCTCCCCAGAAGTGATGCTGGTTTTGATGAGAACCTATCATGGGGTGTGGAAAAATCAATTTATTTTTCCTTGGAGTGTAGTATTAGTGTAAACCAATAGACATCTCTAGAGATAAATTTTTAGATATAATTTTCATGTATGAAAAAGTAAATAAAATATCAAGAATGAAAAGAATAGAAACTAAGGGAACCTAGAGTTTGTGAAATTCATATGAGAAAGAGATGATTGGATTTAGGTTAGGTTTTCCCCTTTTTTAATGTTACCATGTTTTTTATAAAAATTATTTTTTTGATTAAAATAATTAAATTAATGGATTAAAAATCGTTTTGCTTATTCAAATTTTGATTTATATTTATCAAAGTGTGGAAATACCACTGGAAATTCTTTAAATTACTCAATAAATACCAATTATGGTACAAAAATTCCCTATTTATTCAAATCAGTTCTTATTATTTCCTCACATGATTAGTATTCACTAAATCAATCGTCTTTTAGATCAACCAATTGGCACAATCCAAAATCAAGACAAGGAAGAATAAATTCGTAAATCAAAGTAATTTAATATTTAAGAATTTAATAAAACAAAATTATATTTAATTTAAATTCAAAGTTTATTAAATTTAAAATAATTCAATTAAAAAGAAAATAATTTGTTTATTAGATAATATTCAAAACTCAAACATCACAAAAATGGTTTCACTTCTCTTCATCCAACTATAAGGGCTTCTATCCTTCCATTCTAGGGGGTTATCAAAGAAGATGAATAATGAGACATGGTAAATAGAAAATAAAGAAAAAAAGGAATGAAGAAAGAAAAGGGAGCTAGTAGAAGCCCATTCATCTCACCACGGATGTGTCCAACTTTTCTTTAGTGTGGATTTCCCCTTTTTATCTTGAATCCCTCCCTAAGGCAGCAACTTCTCCTACTTTTATAGGTAGTGAGGGGATGATCCTCAAGCTCATCATACTTTAAATTTCCCCAAAACCTAGAAAAATTTAAATTTTAAATACCTATAGATAACAAGTGTTTAAGATTTGTGCATGGGATGAAATCCACGTGGGGTAGTACTTTGGCATCAACTTTGGTTTGTGCATGGGGTGTGTGGATTATTACATTAATTTTGGTAGGGGATAATGAAGCATGATAGTGGGAGAAGTGGCTCCTCCATCACCCCTCCATCCTTCTAAGTGGCTGAAGGGTGCTTCGATATGCTCTTAGGGTGATTAGACAATGGTCCATAGGAGATTAGAGGGACCCCGAGCTTAGAAATTGGTGATGGAGATTAATATTGATCTCAGGGTGATCATATATGTTGGTCCTGATTAGAGTAGCGGTAGCTGGTGATGTTGAGAGGTGAAGACACGACAGTGCGAGTGGTGATTGATGGAGGACAATTCATGATATACCTGAAAAAAAGGTGGCAGTTGACTCGTATAGGGGGATGATGATTAGTGATGATAGTAAGGTATGCCATTGGTGTTACATGCTCCCTAAACAAATATGGACTTAACAGTGTCCAAAGAGAAATCAAAATGTCCTCATAGTGGTCAATTATTACCTTCAAAGTGATCAGCGGTGCTTCTGGTCCTTGATAGCGGAGATTGGTGCTCAGGGTGACATGGTGGAAGTGGAAGCAGAGAAGCAGTGTTCCTTTTCTCCTCTGACTTCACAATGGATAAAGTAGGCTCGAATGGGAATTCATGGGTTCCATTCGAGTGTGAATAGGTGAGCTATGGTGGTTTGGAGTGAATGTGAAGATCAGGTTTGAGGTTCATAATAGTGAAAATGGAATTTTTTGGAGCTTACAGTGGTGACAATCTGAGGTGAAAGTGGTGGGTGATCAGCCGAGGTAGAAAGTGGAGGTGGATCACAACTAATCATGTAAGAGAGAAAAATATCCTTGATCCCACATAGAAATGTGGGAGTAGAGCACGAGCCTTTATAAGCCTCAGTGTGGCTATCCCTCGACAATGAAGTCGATGGGGTGCTGGTGGACTCCCCTTGCCACTATAGACCACACTTTCCTAGAGAGGATCTCCTCCTGTCTCTCTGTGGGCTTGACCACCACATGCGAGCATTTTATCGATCTTCTTCCTACCTATACCATTCATGGATTTTATCACCACAAGCCCCTGTATGGGAGTGATGGCCCATTCTCTATCGACTGTGCCAGCCTTCCCACTGGTCTTCTATGGTCGGATATCCCTCCATGGGTTGTCTAGGTGAATTGGTGGTGTTGGTGGTTAAGGGCTAGTAGCTTGGCCTAAATTTTTAGCAAACACCTGAAAAAAGTATTAAAAAAGTAATAACACTTACAAATAATTAACAAAGATTCATAAGTAAAATTTCAAATTCAAAAAAAACTTTAATTATTTTTAAACCACTTCACTTCCACATTCTAAATTGAACATAGTTAATTAAAACATTGAAAACCATGGGTATTTACATTGAAAAACATCAAAAGGTAATCAAAATTTATTTAAAAATATGCATCAAATTTGTGTTTGTTAGTGAATTAATTTATTACTTATCTAATTAGGTATCTCAAAACTATTTTCATCCAAAATGAGAGCACTTTTGTTTATGGATTTATATATTTAGAGTACATTTAAATGACTATTCAATATCTAAGTGATGGTGTAAGAGTTAATTATATATATATGATATATTTGAAATATAGATATTGGGTGTTGGTTTCTTCCATTCCTTTATAGGTAAGAAGTTTATAATACAATTATGAAATACTATTTTTTATAATGTTATTAATGTTAAATTTTTTATATTATAATGGTTATTGGATGTTATGCATGTTCTGTCCACCAGAATTTATGACATATTTGTTATTGTATTTACTTGGTGGATTTCATAGAAGTTTTACAAAATTATTGAATTCATAAGTTTTTTTCTATTATATTAATTCTTTAATCTTAAAATTTTATTTTTATACATGTTTTGGTAATTGATATATAAAACCATAGATCATGGAAATGATTTAACAATGTTCACTTATTGATAAAGGATCCAAAAAAATAACTATATGAAATTATAGGTTGATAACTTTTGTATTAGTTAATACTTATTTTTTATTAAATATATAATGTTTGTTATGTAAAAAGTGTTGTTTCATGACCATAACATTATCATAAAAGAAGAGGATTTCAATGCAGTTATTATGTTTTAAGATTCATTTATGAGGTTATTATGATCATAACAATGACAAATTTTCATAAGTTTATTTCCATTATAACTCTTATATTTTATACCAATATGTTATATTATTAATTATATACAATTCACTATTTTTATAGTTTTTTTAATTCTGTTACATGATATATAGAGGTGTTGGTGGTTGAGGGCTGGCAGCTTGGCCTAAATTTTGGGAAAACACCTGAAAAAAGTCACAAAAAAATTAAGAACACTTACAAATAATTAACAAATATTCATAAGTAAAATTTAAAATTCAAAAAAAAATTTCTTTAATTATTTTTAAAACATTTAACTTCCACATTCTAAATTGAACATTGTTTATTAAAACATTAAAAACCATGGGTATTTACATTAAAAAACATAAAAAAATAATCAGAATTAATTTAAAAATATGCATAAAATTTGTGTTTGTCAGTGAATTAATTTGTTACTTATCTAATTAGGTATCTCGAATCTATTTTCATCCAAAATGAGAGAACTTTTGTTTATGGATTTATATATTTAGAGTACATTTCAATAAATATTCAATATCTAAGTGATGCTGTTAGAGTTAATCATATATCTGATATATTTTAAATATAGATATTGGGTGTTGGTTTCTTCCATTCCTTTATAGGTAAGAAGTTTATAATATAATTATGAAATCCTATTCATTATAATGTTATTAATGTTAAAATTTTTATATTATAATGGTCATTGGATGTTATGCATGTTGTGTCCACATAAATTTATGACATATTTGCTATTGTTTTTACTGGGTGGAGTTCATAGAAGTTTTAAAAAATTATTGAATTCGTAAGTTTTTTTCTATTATATTAGTTATTTAATCTTAAATTTTTATTTTTATACTTGTTTTGGTAATCGATATATGAAACCACAGATCATAGAAAATATTTAACAATGTTTAATTATTAATAATGGATCTGAAAAAATAACTATATGAAAGTACAAGTAGATAACTTTTGTATCAATTAATACTTATTTTGTATTAAATATATAATGTTTGTTATGTTCGAAGTGTTGTTTCATGACTGAAACATCATCATCAAAAATAGGATTTTAATGTAGTTATTATGTTTTAAGATTCATTTATAAGGTTATCATGATCAGAACAAGGAAAATTTTTCATAAGTTTATTTCCATTATAACTCTTATGTTTTATACCAATATGTTATATTATTAATTTTATATAATTAACTATTTTTATAGGTTTTTAATGATGTTACATCATATATAGATTATGAATTAAACCAAATTTTAATATTTTTTATAAACTATTTTGTATGTATGATTATTTTTTAGATGTACATTTAAAAGTTTCATGTATCTTTATTTATCTTATGTTTAAAGTTTAAACAAAGAGTATTTTGTTTCTCATTTTCTTATTTTTTTTCCATTGTCATCTACTATTTGATGTAATAAAATTAATAATGTAGATTTTGGGTTTGTATAATTTATTTAATGTTTATTTTTTAAACCTATATTAAAAGCATTTTTCAACATTGGTTTTAAATAATCATTTTTAAAAATAAATGTTTTAATGTTGGCTGAATCAACACCACTTTTTAACCAACATTAAAAATAAAAAAGATGATGTTAAAACCATTCTTTCCACTAGAAATAGATGAAAAGTCTAATGATTTAGTAGTTTTTAATACAATTATTTAATCAAGAGATGTTATCTTTAGTGAATGTAGGTTTACCTCTCTACCTAAGAAAGTTCAAATTGAGGATTATGGCCTAAATAAACTATATCTCAAGAAGATAAAATTGAGGAGGATTATAGTAGAAAATAACCTCAAATAACCAAGATATATGGATATGATTTATATATGTAGTTTTTGGAAGGAAATAATAATAGTATTGTTATAAAAAAATCCATTTTTTCTTAATATATAGTTTGATCCTAAATCTTTAAATCAAGATTTTTCATCTTTTGATGCATCTATTTCAAAAAAATATATAAATGATAAAATAAAATCTATAACCAAGAACAATAATTTAATATTAATAGATATTACTGAAGGTTTAAAACTAATAGTTTGTAAGTGGGTATTTCTAAGGAAGAAAAAAATAGATGGTATAATTGAAAAATATAAAGCTAGATTGGTAGACAGGGGGTTTACTCAAAAGGAAGAAATTTATTATTTATATACCTATGCTTATTTGGATTAGAATACTTCTATTAGATTCCATATCACATTAACCTCTATATATAATTTTCAAATTTACCAAATTGATGTTAAAAAAACATTCTTAAATGGTGAGTTAGATGAAGAAATATATATTGAACAACATGAAGGATTAATAGTAATTGGAAAAGAAAAGGAGGTTTAGAAATTGGTACAATAAATATATGGTTTAAATAAACTCTAAAATAATGGAATTTGAAATTTAATAAATTAGTTTCATCATGGTGTTATTATTTGTTTATAGGTTGATGATATGTTAATATTTAAAACTGACATGAATCAAGTAAATAAGGCTAATTCAATTTTACCTAGAAATTTTTATATGAAATAATTGGTTAAATAAAATGTTATATTAGTAATAAAAATTGTTAGAAATAAAAATTTTATAATATTTTTTCAATCTCATTATAATAAAAATGTCTTAAATTGGTATTAAAAATTTGATTTTCACAATTTTATACCCCATATGTTTCTAGGAGTAGTATGATTAAAAATCCTTATAGGAAAATTGTGAAATTGGAATATTCAAGGGTTATTGGGTGTCTCATTTATATTGTGAAAATCAAAAGACCTGATATTTTATATTATTTTACAAAGTTGAGAAGGTATACAAGTAATACAGGTTATGCACAATGAGATGTGGTTAAAAGAGTAATCAAGTATCTAAAGAGTAATATTGATTATTATATATAATATAGTGGAAAACCAAGGGTATTAAAAAGTTTTTAAAATTCAATCTAGATTAATAATACAATGTACCACTCTTCTAAGAGTGGATGTATTTTTATACTTGGTGGTTCAATGATATATTAGGGATAAAAAAATTGTATAATAGACTCCACTATGGATTCTATGTTTTCTTCTTTAGAAACTACTAGAATAGAAGAATAATTTCTTAGATCTATTTTATTAAATCTATCATTATATCATATACCAATGTTTTCATTCACTATACATTATTATTATCAAGTAATTATATCTAGGGTATATAGAAATACTTATAATGGAAAATCAAGGCACATTGGTCTCAAACATAGCTATATGAGACTATTGATAAAATACGATATATAATTATAGACTTTGTTAGATTAAGAAAAAATTTGGTGGATCCACTAATTATGGTACTTTCAAGGGAATTGGTATAAAAAACTTCCTTAGGGATGGGTTTAAATACCTTGTAAAAAATTCACTAATAATGGGATCTAAACTTAACTTGTGATAACTTTGAATGTATAAGTTCAATTATGAAAATTACATCATATGTGTAAAGGAAACACTGAATAAAGTTACACCCTTGGTAAATGGTGTTTGGTTCCCATGAGAAAATGATGGTGAGTTTAAAACTCTTAAGGAATAAAGTATATCAAACAAGTATTGAAACATGGAAACACTTTTTGGTTCACCTATGTGAATGTAGGAGTGGTATTTCTCCAAATATCTTATGAATTTAGATCTAGAACATTCATGAAATGATAAGATAAAAATGGATATAATAGTGTCTAAGAGTATGTGAAGAACTAAATAATTTTAATGATCTTATGTAGGATGAATCTGGATGACAATAAGAGTTACATGTTCAAGGCAGTTTCCTCTTGTTTATCTATTTAAATTTGTTTTTTATCTATTATATAAAGGTTCAAAACAAGAGTTACCTTTATTTATAAATGTTATTTCTAAGAGGGTATGATTATTGATTTTCAAAAGGTGTTTTAAATATTTTATAATAGTAGGGGATTGTTGGATTTTAATTTTAAAGGTGTTTAAAATATTTAAAAATTATTTTTTAAGTTTTTTAAGGGAAGAATTATTGGAATCTCACATTGGAAAATGGGGTGGAGTGGGGTCCCCTTTATGAGGGGGAACACTTTTATTATTATTCCAAATTGATAAAGTAAAAGGGTACATTACTATGAGGGATAATGCACTACATCGTCCACCCACATGAATGCGATCACAAAATTTAGTTCTTTGATGGATTTCATCGAATTCCACATGTCACATAAGTGTAAGGATACTATAGGTAACTATTTTTTGTAAGAAAATGGTTGGTATCACCAATCTAGGCCTAAAACTGAATATGTATATCTCATGTGTCAAATTAGTTCACTGAACATACATGATATGGACTATTGATCTGATTAAGAATGATCTAAAAAACACACCCTTTCATTGGGAAGGTGTGATCTGGGCCATATATTCAAACATGTGTGATCTAATAGATGGGATTAAATCTGGAAAATTCAGGACTTCCCAGAATAGGTGTCTACCCAGTTCTAAGGGTTAGGATGAATTATTTTAATGGGTGATTCCATAATTATAAAATGTAGTCTCCATTGGGTGTACAAATCAATCCTATCAAATCAAAAGAACTCCAATCCTCTCAAATATTGAGATTACTCTTTTTATCTTCTAAAATATTTAAGAGTCTTAGTTGGTACCCAATAATAAATGATCTTATAATACTCTCTTAATTATAAAGATTCTTCAAGGATAATCTCTATTAAGTACAAGTGTGTAGTGAAGATCCACCATTTTATCCTAAAGAGTATTATCTTGAAACCCATTATACAACCAGTTTGGTTAATGGGACTGAGTCTACTCTAAAGGAAAACAACATTATAGCATGCCTCAACATAATCCATATACTATCATTCAAGAAAATTCCATACTATTACCCACAAATATCCTTAACATTATTAAGTGAATATTTGATCAACATAGACATAGTGGACCTCAAAAACACGATTAAGGTAGAGTAATTAAATGAAAAAAATCTCAAGAGGTGGAAAAAGAGGATTCACTTACTCTTGAAAATTATCAATGTGGTATTTCTCAACTATATTTAAATTGAGGTCCATGATTTGGATTTATGGATCAAGAATTTGGGTAAAATTAACTATAATAAAATGAATGAAATGTCAAAAATTAAATTATTACCCATCATGGATAAAAATAATAATAAATTTGTGGCATACATACAAACTAAAATAGTTAGGAAATTATTTTAAACTATATAAAGGAAACATGATTTAATAGAATTAATACATAGTTATTTATTTTATTTTCATGATTCACCCATAATAGGTAATAAAAAGGAATTTTTAGCTTTTATTAATGATTTTTTAATATTTTTCCTCATCTATATTTTACATTATAAAGATTAAGTTATATATATATATATTTAATATCTATAAAAATGAGGTTGAAAACCAATGTGGGTTTATAATTAAGTGCCTAAAATACAATTGGGGAGGGGAATATTATAATATGTCATTATTTAAATACCAAGGGATCATACATGAAGTTATGAATCCTTATACACCTCAACAAAATGGTATAAATGAGAGAAAAAATATGACATTAATGGAAATGGTTAATTCTATGATGTCTGTCTTGGGTCTCTTATGATGATTTTAGGGGGGGCATTAATAATTTTATGTAATATCCTAAACAGGGTTCCTAAAAAGGGAAGTCTATGACTCTATATGAGCTATAGAAGCATTGGAAACCAAAACTCAATTTTTTAAAGGTTTTGGGTTGTCACACGATTGTAAGAGTAGTTGAATCTAAAAAGGAAAATTTGTGTAAAAGAGATGTTGATTGAAAATTTATTGGATATGCAAATATTTAAAAAGATTATAGATTCATGTTTGTAGAATCTAATGATTTAGTAGATATTATTATAGTTATTTAATCATGTAATGTTATCTTTTATTAATCCATGTCTAACTCTTTACCTAAGTAATTCCATATTGAGGAATCAGGATGAAATAAGATATTTTATCAATATGATATTATTGAGGAGGTTTGTAGAAGTAAACTCCTTCAGATACCCAAGATATATGGATCTAATTTATATATTTACTTTTTGGAAGAAAATTATGACAGTATTGTTACAAAAACTCTGATTTTTCTTAATATAAAGTTTAATCCTAAAACTTTTAAAGAATCTAGGTTATATTTTGATGAATCTATTTGGAAGGGAGTTGTAAATGATTAAATGGAATCTATAAACAAAAAAATACTTAGATATTATTAGATATTTCTTACATTTCATAATCAATAGGTTGTAAGTTGGTATTTATAAGTAAATTAAAAGTTTATGATACAATTAAAATATATAAATCTAGATTGGCAGTCAAATAGTTTACTCAAAATGAAGGAATCGATTATGTCAACACCTATTCTCCCGTGGCTAGAAATACTTCAATTAGAATTCTTCTCACCTTAAACTATATGTATATATATATATGTAAATTCACAAAATGGATGTCAAAAAAAAAACTTAAATAGTGAGTTAGATAAATAAATATATATAGAACCACTGGAAGGAATTATAATACCTCAAAAAGAAAATAAGGTTTTCAAATTGGTATGGTCCCTATGCATGTCAACCCGGACCAAAGGCCATCAAGATTTTATTTATTTATTTTGGATAATACCCCATTTTTAATTGTGTTAAGATGGAACCCTTACATGACCCATAGGTCTAGTGGAATAAGGCCCAATATATTAACCAAAGGCCGAAAGACCCGACTATACTAGAACTACCCCTCCCCAACATTTTATTCAATGATTCCAAGCTCTCCACCTCACTTGGATGATCGGCTAGAATTTCCACATGTAGATCTTCACGATGCCTGGTACCGATGGTAGATTCCATTCCATCTCTCCCTTCCAACCCAGTTAGCTTTTCTCTAGTGGATGCTATTTCTTTGATCCTATTATGTGGCTTAATCCTATATGGTCTAATATGATATTCAACATGGATCAAAAGCCCATGGCCCAGAGGCTTGAGGTGGCCCAAAGTCCATGTACCCTGAATTCCATTGGTGGCCCAAAGGACTTGAGACCCATAGACCCAAAATGGCATCATGAAGGCCCAAATCAGATGAATAGTTTTGGCTATTATAGTATTTTATATTACCTTCTATAGTACTTTCTACAGTACTTATAAAATACCCCAAAAAATCACCTCCACCTTTATTTGATCTTGGGTCTTTAGGATTCAAAGTAGAACCCTTTACCACTTGGGTATAAGCTTGTTGGCATTGTCACGTTCACTATATAGTATAAAATGAGATTCAAAAAAATGGAATGATAATTTTTTTACCTATATCTTTCATGTGTTTTCATGATAAAAAACACTCTCTGATATATCTAGTGTTTTCATTTGAGTGATTTTTGGACTCTTTAATTTGAATTTATGTCATTTCATTAATGGTCTTAATAAAGATATTGAAGTCCATTAAAAGGTAATGTGTTATTATTTTTAAAAACATGGACATATCTTAATTCATATATCAATTCCTTTGAATCAATTTTGAATCTCAATCAAAGGATTTAGAAGGAAGTCAATGAGCCACATTTTGAAGATGGAGTAGTGCAAGCTGCACCAACTACCAGTTCCATGTGGAAAGAATCCCAAAAGTGTATAAGACCCAGCAACTAGTTGGTGGAGTTCTATTAGCTAGTCAATGGTGAAGGAAGAATACTTCTCATCCTCCAGGTTACCACCAACTAGCTTGTAGAGGAGCATCGAATCACCAGTACCAGTTCTAGAAGTACCCCATATCCTGGCAACCCACCAGCCAACTGGTGTGGTGCATTAGGTATCTGGTAACGCCGAGACCACTAGTTAGATAATGAATTTATTAGTGGTTAAAATTAATTAATTCTGGTCTTATTTGGATACAACTACCTACAATGATTATAGATCCTTTTTGGACCTTTTAGAGTCTATAAAAGGAGAACTAATGTGGCTTGGAAGATACAATTTATTTCTAACAATTTTCTATGACTGAATCGATGTCAAATCACTAGATATCCTAAATTCCTCTCAAATATCCAATTCTTATTTCTTAATCTCTCAAAGGATCTCACAATTTCTCTCTAAATTTGTAATCATTATTTTAATATATTATGAAGTGATATGATAATGAGTTTTCAAAAAGTAAACCCCTCTCTTTCCATCACCTTATTCAATGGGTTATCACTATGTAAAAGAGAGGTTTGGGTTCCTTGGGTATCAAAGAAGCTCAAGAGGGTGATAAAAAACCATAATTGTGAGGGATGAGTTTCTTTAACATCGCCAAGATCAAATAATTAATTATATTGACATCTCAACTTGAGGAGTTTAGATATAGGGGATTACACTGAGATATTACTAAACTCGTTATTTTATAAATTTCATCATTCATAATAAATAAATATATTTTTATAAACTTTATACGATCATTTTCTATTATGATTACTCTCTTTATTTATATGTATTATATTTTTCAATTATCACTTCACCAATTTTATCATGTTATCGCTTTATTGTCTCAAAATTATTTTAATTTTGAATTTACCTTTTATGTTTACTTTAAATATTTTAATGGAAATTCACCCCCTTATTTCCATATAATCTGACTAACAATTGATATCATTGGTTGCTTTGTGTTATTATTAAAAATATATTTTTTTCAAAATTGTGTTTCATTTTCATAAATTTTGGTTCAAATATCAACTAATTTTAAGTTTAATTTTTAATGGCATATAATTCTTATTCTCTTGATACTATTTTTATGGCATAAATTATTACTATTGGAAAAATCATTTTTCAACATTTCTTATAAATATTAGTTATCCTGTATACAAAATGGTTATTCACGAATATATCCCAAAAAAACAATCTAAAGATAAGTGGGATCATGATGATGTTAGAAAATTTGAACATAATAGAAAATATACAAACACTTTACATTACAGTCTTGATCGAAATGAATTTAATCATTTTTCTACATGTAAAATGGATCATGGAATATAGAAATTTCTAGAAGATACCCATGAAGGAACCAATAAGGTTAAAGATACTAGATTGGATGTGTTTATATAATATTTTGAAATATTTTTTCCATTCATCCTAATGAATCTATAACTAGTATGTTTACACGGTTCACTGAAATTTTTAATGATTGAAAGTATATTGGTGATGATTTATCAATATAAAAATTATTGAAAAAGATACTATGGGCCCTTCTAAGAAAATGGGAACTCAAATTCATGTTTAGATAAGAAGTAAATGATGTAAAAAATGACGGTTTAAGAACTAATCAGATCCCTAATGACATATGAAATTACAATGAAGCGAAAAATCAGAGAAGGAGGCCAAAAAATCAAAATATGTAAAGAAAACAATCACCTTTAAAGCTACCATTGATAATTAATCTTTACATGAAGCTTATTAATTTTATCAAATTTCCAAGAACATGAAAAAATAATTCAAGAGAATTTTCAATTGATCCAATAAAGAGAATAAAAACGAGGAATTGTAAGTGACATGATAAAAATGTAATAAAAAATTTCACATCAATCTAGATAACCCCATTTAAAAAAAGAAGATTAAAGAAAAGAAATAAGGAAAGAAGGCTCTCAAAGTTACAATGTGGAGTTCAAGTGAAGAATCCATGGACACAAATCCTTCAACCTATTCAAGTGGTTCAATTGATATATTCCTTATGATACATGTTGATTAAGACATTAAAGTTAGTACCCATATTATTATTTCTTTCTCTTTATATTCTTATCATAATTACTCACCCTCTTCTTATTACTATTACTCCTCAAGTCACCATAATTATAAAGATCTAAAATAATATCTCTATCAATTTAAAAATGGTTTTCATAATCTTGATTCATTATATAAATATATTTATAAGGAATACAATCATGTTTTTAGTTAAAAAGAAAATCTTTAAAAAGAGAAGGATATTATCTTCATAGAAAAATAAGAATTATCCATGAAGTTTAAGAATTGACTAGATGTCAATAAGTTTGAATCTACCATTAAAAACCTCAAATTTTATCTTTATAAATTCAATCAAGGTGAAAATAATATAAATAAAATTTTGGGCACTCAAATACATGGAAAAGAGTGTTTTGGTCTTGATTTCTCAAATAATGCAATCACCTCAAGAAATCTATTAAAAAAAACTTTTATTTAAGGATCATAGGAAGATAAATTTTTTAATTACTATAAAACAATTGTTCATTTGATTTATGAATGTGATTGTAAGGATGTAAGATATAAGAGACCAAATTCATTCCATTTTAATAAATTATTTTTATAAGAAAATATCAAACTAAACAAATTTGGATTCCTAGATCTTTATTATCTAACATTAGTTGACCAAATTTTTTTGGGTACCAAAAAATTTAGTCCTTTGATAGTATCTTTCAAGAAAAATTCAATAAATACTATGATACCTAGATAGTGGTTTCTTAAGACACATGTGTTAAGACCTCTATAAATTTAATCAAATCAATAAAATAGAAGGAACTTACATCACCTACAGTGATAAATATAAGGGAGAGATAATCGGTGAAGGTACATTTATTTTTTATAACTCTACTCTTATAAAAAATGTTTTATTTATAAAGAGATTAAAAAAGTATTAGTCAATTTTTTGATAGTGGTTTCGAAATTTCTTTTGAAAATATTTTTTTTAAAAGTTTTTGACTCAAAAGGAAATCACTTATTTACTCCTTCCCATTTTCAAAATATTTATACAATAAATTTAAAATATCTCAATAGAAAAAATATGAAATTATTAAGTGAAAAAGGTAGTGAGTCATGGATTTAGAATAGATGCCTTAGTCACTGTAGTAGACACTCACTTTTCATACTCATTTTTTATCAACTTGTATGAAATCTACTCAAGCTCCTTTTCATAGATGACATGGTTTGTGAAGTATGACAATATAGCAAGCAACATAAATATTCTTTAAAAACTAAAAAAAGGTATATCCTATTAAAAATATCTTGATAATTCATATTGATTTATTTATAACTTCTCAAATTGAAAGTCTAAAATCTAAATCCTATCATTTCTAATTTTTGATGATTTTTTAAGATTCACTTGGGTTTACTTCTTATATCATAAAATTGAATCTTACAAATCCTTCAATTTTTTTTCTAAAAAAGTTGAAAATGAAAAAGTTTTTAAAATTATTTATATTTGATTTGATCATGTTAAAGAATTAAAAAATAATTAATTTAATTATTTTTGTTCTTCTCAAGGCTATAATAATTATTTTTTTGATCCTATAACCCCCCAACAAAATGGTGCAGTAGAGAGGAGAAATAAAATTATCCAAGAAATTTTTCAAACCCTTTTAAATGAATATTTTTGTGTTTAGTCCATGAATATTTAATTATTTTAAATTAATAATATTATCATAAGACATTTTATAAAAAATACCATTTTGAAATTTTAGAAAAAAACCTAAATAGGGATTTTTAGTTTTTTTGGTTACAAATGTTTTATTCTCAACACAAAATTAAATCTTGGAAAATTTAATTCCAAGATCAATGAAGGTATATATCTTGGGTATTATAACTCAATAAATGAACACTGAGTCCATAAAAATGGGTTAAAACTTTAGAAGAATCAATCCATGATGTTTTGGATGAAAATTTTCCAAAATCTCTCTCATTTTTTTTGAATATGGTGTTTTAAATGAACAATTTCAATGTAATGAAGTTTATGTCAAAAAATAATCACTTTCAAGTTCTTTACCTAAATATTTAAAAAAAATATAAGGACCATCCATTTGAAAATTTCATTGGATATTTGCAAGTAATAACTCATACTGGAAGATCTATCCAGAATGAGGCTGAATATATTTCCTTTGTCTCTCACTCAAAACACCAAAATATAAATGATTACCTTAATTATTAATTTTTTTTTCTTTCCATGCATGAGAAACTAAATCCCATCATAGGATCTAATGGTTTCTCTAGGAATAAGTTAGATGATATGGTTAATATCACTAGAAATAAAGTCCATTTTTAGATAAAGTTTATAACCAAGAAGAAGGAATCGAATATGGTGAAACCTTTTCACCCATCGTTTAGTTACAATCCATTAGAATCTTGATGACATTTTATACTCACATTAATTTCAAACTCTTTAAAATGGATGTTAAAATCATATTTTTAAATTTTCTTATTAATGAACCACAAAAACATTGGTTTTAAAAATCTTATATTTTCCAAATCATGTTTTAAAATTAACTAAAGATATTTATGGTTTAAAATAATACCCCAATATTGGTATTAAAACTTATCAAATGGTTTTAAAATTTGGAAAACCAATTTAACTTTTTTTCTAAAACACATCTAAAATTATTTTTTACTTATTAAAATTTATGTTAATGATTTGATTTTTGGATTAACCCATTATTCTATTTTTTTAAATTTTATTATTTAATGAAAAAGGAATTTGAAATGAGTTTTATGAGTGAACTCAAATTATCTCTCAATTTTTAAATTTATCAAATAAATGATAATATTTTTTTAAACCAAGGAAAATACACCAATGAATTGTTAAAATAATTTGGCATAGATAACACTTAGTATATTAGTGTTACCATGAGTACAACTTGTATCCAACATTGGATGAAGCTGGTAAGATGGTGTACAAAAAGATTTATATAAGTATGATTGGTAGTTTACTTTATATTATTGTGACCTAGAATGGCATCATATTCAGTGTTTTTCTTTGTGATTATTTTAAATCAAATCTAAAGGAATTTCATCTCAAATTGGTTAAAAATATTTTTTCTATTTAAAAGAAACTAAAAATCATTATTTGTTTTATGCTAAGGGAACTTATTTTTAATTAACTAGTTTTTGATACCATTTTTAGAAGATATGTGTCACAATGGCTCTCCATTTCAATCATGGGGAAGAGCTTTGGCTTTTTAAAGATAGTGTGGGGGTTACGATAGGAAGATCCAATGTATCCCAAAATTTTCACCCATTTACTGGAAGATCTTACTAGAAACATGAAATGCTACTTGGATTAAGAGAGGATCTTAACATATAGAAATATATCCTGATTAGGAATTGTCTCTCATCTCATGTTTTTAGATGAATTTTTGTTCTTTATTAATTTAAAGAAAAGGTCGTTTGATGGATTTAACATGTTAATGGAGGCTTATAGTAGGTGAAGAATGAAACATGTTAATCAAGGGAAGATAGGTTTCTATTTACCAAGGAACTTCAAACACATATGGGGGAATATCATACAAGATAATCTAGGTTTTCATAGGTGATACTTCCCAATTGTGTATATCAGAGATCCTATATCTGATGGAAAGATCAAGGATATTTTCTTTGATGATATAATAAACCTCATCACTTCTCATATATAAAACTAGAAGAACAAATTTTTATTGTTTAGGGGGAGAATCACACTGGTGAACAACATCCTTACATATATACCGATGCAAATGTTATCCATCATCAAATCACAAAAAGGAACCATCAAAAGAATTGAAAAATCATGAATGTTTTCATTTTGGATGCCAATCAAGGGTGGCAGGGAGTGTCACTAGGAAACATGGGAGAGGATAGATAATCCAATTGAGAAAGGGGGTGTCAACCTTCATAGTGTGATGAATTCCATTCATGTCATATAAGTGAGGCTGACTTGTGAAATCATAGAAGGTAGATCCTTTTGGGTTAGATGCACGAAGGACATGTATGGGGAATAATGGAGAGGATGGTTTGATCACATAAGGATAAATTTTATACTTTCATGTTTCATGATTCATCATATTTATATCCTTAAGGATAGGGTTTGATTGTTGGTGGGATATAGAGACACACTACTACAAAACCCACCTATAACAGCACTTCCATTTATCAGTGCTAAAAAAATTCACTGATAAAGTTAATCTTTTTCAGCGCTAAAATAAGTGCCAATAAAAGAATCCATTTATCAGGACTAGAAAAAGAATTGATAAAATACACCCTTTATCAATTCTGATAAAATTTAACCTTTATTAGAACTGATAAAAGTTAACCTTTATCATTGATTTATTTTAGCACTGATAAAGGAAACCTATATCAACAGTTTATTTATAACATTGATAAAAGGTTTCCTTTATCAAAGCATTTTTAGCGCTGATAAAATTTTTCATTCATCAGGGATTTTTTAGCACTGATAAAGGTCCAGAATAGAATGAAAAATTGAAAAAATAAAAATAAAATGAGTAAATTAATAAAGCTATCAAAATTTTTATTAATTAAATAATTATTGATAAAAATGAATAAATTTAGTATACATATATATAGATTATAAATATTAATAAATAGTATATATTAAATATATATATATAAAATGAATAAGTATAATATATATATAAAATGTTAATTAAAAACATATTAATGTCTTATTCATTTTTAATGTTGTTTGATTTTTCAATTTAACCTATATTAAACATCACGTGTTGCATTTATTTCATGTACACACACACAAACACATATATTAATGAATTTTTATACACAAACACACACATAAATATATCTACGTAGTATATAGAAACACATACACCTAATAATTATGTAATTTATTCAAAATTTATTATATTTTAAAATTTCATTATAACATGATACACTTAATATATATTATGTTTTTAATCAGTCATTTTTTAATACTATAGTTAAGGTATTCATTTTTAATTTTTTTAATTTTATTTTTGAATTTGATCATTTTTTATTATTTATATATATATATATTTATTATGTTTTTGTATTTTTAATATGTATTCATCAACTTCAATATATATATATATCCATATTTTTTTAATAAATTATATTTAATTAATAAAACTTATCCATTTTTTCAATATTTTTAAAGTGTACTCATTTTAAATTATTCAACTTCACTAATTTTTAAAATGCATGTATTTAAGATCATATTTATATTAATAATGTTAAAAATATATTTTAAAATAAATATTTAGAAATAAATAATAAATGTATATTTACTATTTTATTTTGAATGGAAACCTCAACACCCCCATTACATGTCTTAAGTTTCCAATTGAGTAGCCCACCCCCGATAAAACGGTTAAAGATCCTCAGGCTCTCCCTTTGCTGCACGATTGATACTATGTAAAACCAACCTACCCCATGCCACCTAGCACAGAAGAGGGGATTAAGTCAACAGTGGTGAAATTATGATACTAAAACACAGACAGTGGGAATCGAACCCCTAACTCCGAGGAACCAAGCGAATGATCCAACCACTAGGCCACCCCCATTGGGGCAATGTATATTTATTATATTAATAATTATTATAAATAAATAATAATAATTTTTTAAATAAGTATTTATATAATTATAAATAAATACTTATATATATTTAAACAAGTATAAAATTATAATAAAGTTATTTAAATAATTATAATAAGTTTTTTAATTACATTTAAATAATTATAATTACAAAAATTATAACGACACTTTTGTAGCGCTGATAAAGATAAATCTTTATCAATGCTAATTAAGAACTGTTAAAAGACATATTTATCAGTGCTAAAACTACAGAACTAATAAATATGTCCTTAATCAGTGCTTTTTTAGCACTGATAAAGCTTAAGATTTATCAGTGCTAAAAAAGTTCTGATAAAAGACATATTTAGCAGCACTTATAAATTTATCACTGATAAAAGGGATCTTTGTCAGCAATTTTTTGAAATTAGTATTAAATTTTCCACAATCTATTTGAAAAAACCCCAACCATGACTTAATCACTCATGATTCTCAAGCTCTCACAAAACTTCTCTGCTACCGGCGTGAATCCTCTATGTTCCCTCAGATTAATCAAGGTTATAATCTAATGTATGTTATTTTCTACTCTTCCTCTATGGTTTTTTGATGTATTGGGTTTTGATTTTTGTGTTTTTTCACTATTCTTAAACATGATGAACTCTACATATCTTCTCATCACTACTGAAATATAATGACTATGGTTATATTTTATCATTTTTCTCATTTCATATGTATTTGACTATCCATCCCATTTTTCCCTAGAGACACACATAGATGATTTACTATCCTATTAACATTATTATGGAGACCTCTCATCCCCCTTAGTTTTCTCTTCATTTGAATAATATAGGGTTCCAAAATCTAGGTAGTTTCTCAAATTTAATTCATCTTAAATACTAGATTATAGATTCTAAAGTCTTAATTATGAGGGGGTTTAAGGATTCGGGGATACCAAGTTGTGGCCCTCATTTATGGGTGATGAACATATAGGGACCAAGGTAAGTGTAAAAATAATTAAAACATGTCTTGTGGATTTTGGTTATTAATGTAAATTGTTAAACCATTAAATGGGTTATTTAGATTTATTATTTTGATGAATAAATTTTTATTGAATTCAAAAAAACATTGAATTAATTTGTCACATTACAAAAATTATTATAGTGATTCATGTTGTTTGATTTTTTTAATTAATTCAAGATTATTATTAAACTTTAACTATGGGTTACAAAGAGTGATGGAGAATTTCTTTGGTGAGAAAGGTATGCTCAATATTTTTTTTTAAAATTTACTAGATTGGATAGAGTTGAGAAATCATTAGGTAAATGGACTATAAATACACAATAACATATAAATAGTTTATTTTCCAAAATTAAGTGAGTTATCCATGGTTAGATAGTTGATCAAGAAAACTATGATATGTGATTTATTAATAGATTTACTAATAAAAGTAGAGAGATAATTAATCTATAGGATAAACCAATAATTTGGAAGTCCATATAACATGGTGAATAACTGTAGAGAGGAAAAAAATTGATTAAAATATAATTTTTATGGTTTGGATCTTTATGTCCTATAAGTCATGATAATTTTTTATCCATGTCCAAAATGAACAAAATAGAGATACGATGCCCCTATTGTAATTAACCCTTTATTTCATTCCATAGCCAAACCTCTCTTCTTCTTTGACCACTGTTTATCACTAGGTTAAGGTGCTATCACTCCTTTGGTGATCGAGGGTCCTCAAGAATATTTATATGATTGAAGGCTAGTGTAATATTTTTAAGGATAAAATACTTTATTTACTACTTTAGTGTTATAAATTAAACATATTTTATTTAATCTTAAAGATGGATTCCACTGATACTATATTAGAAGAATGCCACATGTTTTTTTTCTTTGTTTCCATTCACATTTATCCTTGAGATAAATCAGCCCTTTTTAGATTTTTTATCCCTCTAATGATCATAGGATGATACCCTAAAACTAAGAAGGGGTATCAGAGACCTGTTCTTCAGGGACACAATGTATTATCTATTAGTTTTTTGAATAAATAAATGTGATATTGCATTATGTCAATATCATATATTTTGATATGAAGGATTTATTTGTTCATCCATAGCATATGGCTATTATATATCAATTGAGGATACTTTTTGAGTGATTCCATTAGTGTAGGTTCCTAGGACACTTTAATCCTTATACACTTGATTATCTTCCATTTCTTGATGATGGATTGGACTCCCTCTTTCAATCTAGCCTTCCTACCATCATCAAGAGATGAAAGGAAATTAAGCATCTGAGGATGGATTAAATAAAGGTAGTGAAGGTTAATTGTACTTTAATATTGAACTATTATATATATGTTCAAGATTTCATGAAAGATTTATGAAATTGTGGACTTTTATACATGGAGTTTATTAAATTATTTTTATTCAAGACAAATTAAATGTTTGACTACTCATGTAAGCATTGGCTTTTGAGCATGATGATAGTTCCATTCCCGAGCAATAACAAACTATTGATGATTAAACTGTAGAATTATTAGGGGATCAACAACATGTTGATTAAAAAAATGAAAAAACAACAACAATAACACAACATCACAGTTTTGAATAAAACTATCAAGGCAAGAAGTCAGGGTATAAAATTTGAGGTTAGTAGGAATCAACATAGAAAAACTATTGACCCCAAAAAATCAATGTTCATTAGTTATCTTGGGTTCACAATGAGGATGAATATGAAAATTGATATTGACTCATGGAGCCACGTCCAACCTGTAATGAAGGAAATCCTTTGGAAAGATATAATGGTAATGTTACAATATAATTTATCTATTTTACTGAAAAATTATATAATGAAACATTTATTTAATTTTCACTATTCCTTATAGACTTCATTTATTTTAGAATATTTCCATAATAATTTTTTCCTAATAGCTGCTGGAAAATACCATAGAGGCTTCTAGAATCTTTTAATGAGGTTACATCTTAAGGATTCTGAGTGGATAATAAATCCCTAGCCACCAATTTGTTATGAACACATTATAGAGTAGGAAACATAGACTACTTCTAGAAATTGTCGCAATGAGAAATCATTTCAAGTGAATTGAGATTGATAATATATTATTTGACATTATTTATTTTATCCAACTTCATTCAAAATTATTAATTTATGGAATAGAAAAAGCGTGCTGAAAATAAATAACATGCATCAAAACCAGCGTACCCCTATTTCAAAGGAAGGATGGGGTACACTTTATTAGAGTTGAAAATGGTATGTCTTTTAAATCAGAAATAAAATTTTAATTATGTAATATGAAAAAAATATGTTCCTTTTTTATATAAATATTGATGAATCAAAATTTTAAACCACTTACATCCCACATCATGTGCTATGTAAGGAGGCTCATGTAAATAAAGATCGTATATTAGCTGATAAAAAAAGAAAAGAAGTATGAGAATCAGGTGTAAGTATGACATAATTACAATTCATTATGATTTATAACAATATTACATAAAATAAATATGTTCATATTTTTTATATGGTTTATACACAAGAATCATCAATGACTGTACCATAAGAAAAGTGACTTTCCGTAGCTTTGAAGTGGCCTGAACAATATGGTCATGTTAGAGGATTGGGTTTTGGAGTTTCTCTAGAACATATTTTGAGAAGATAAAACCACATAAAGATACCTCTAATATGATGAGATGAATTTAGACACAAATAGAATCACTATAATATATTATTTTATGGTCTAGTTTGGCAAACCATTGTATAAGAAAAGATCAAAGAAAACCAGAAATGGAACAAAGATCCAAACATGATCCAAATGATCCCACTAGATTTGATGCTAGTCATTCCCCCCATACCTTACCCTGGGTAATCGATTTTTTATTACCCCTTCTCCTAAATGTGAATCAAACAACTTCCGATAAATTTATACTACTAAAATTATATAGGGTGTAATTGTATGTGATTTTTTTTCTATCAACATCCACGTACCACCATGTTGTGAGGGGTACAATGTATAATATCTCGGGAGACCAACTACAGAATCAAAACCTCCCAAAATATCACATGAGAGTGGGGATTGAGGTAGCTTATGAGCCAACTGCTGATTTTCTTATTGCACTTAATGATCCAAATATTACAACAGTCAAAGCTGCTATTGAAGCTTTTATAGAATGAATGTCTAATCTTATAAAGATACATGAGGTACATTTTTAACAAAATTTTTCCTATTAAAAACATGTAACAATTGATGATAAAAGGTCTGAAGTGAGGTATGATATTATAGATGGATAAAGCGGAAGAAAAATGAAAGGTCTAATTAAGAAAATCTAGTGAATCAACAAAAAAAATGAACTTCAGAGAGTACCTTCTCTCCTCTAGTTCTAGAGAAAAATTTATTAAAATTAAAAATTCACATAGAGAATACATTTAAAGATAAATCTATGTCTTACATTCATAATAAAGAAGAAATATTTGGAGCTTCCATTAAGGACAGAATTGGTCTCGAGTATCTAAATGAAATTCTCAAGCATGAATGGTTGGGAATATTAATTGTGAATACATACATAAAATACATTTTCATAATATATCTATCCAAATAGTGAAATAAATATGTTTATTAAAGATAATAATTATTCATATTTTTTACAGGTGTTTATATTACAACTATATAAAGGTAAGATCTTGTGAATCACTACGATAGAAATTACTTTGGAAAATAAAGAAATAGATAAGAAAAGAGACGAGTTACTCGAAGAGTTTAATAAAAATCATTAGATGACAGACTCTTTTTGATGCCTATAACGAAAGGGTAAAACTATATGATCTAATAACATAAAATAGATTTTTATTTTTTTACTACATAATTGTTTTTCGTTTTTTAAGAATCATTGAATGCTGATAGGAGTCTACATAGACACCACAAATATTTATTTGTTTGATTCAATGCATATATTTCCAACCAAACGACCACACATGATGTTTATTGTGAATATTTAATACACTATAGTCAACATTTTATAGATAAACTTTGAATTATATGTTCAGAATGTGTTTTAATGAGAATTTTGTTATGATAAGGCAATTTCTAAATATAGGCTAAATCATGGAATGAGGTTGGTGTATGAAAATCTAAATCCCATGGATTACTAAAAATGGGAAAAAATAATGGTATATATAGAAATATTTAACTATAAAAACATTTCAAAATAATTTACTTTTTTGGTCAATGTTTCTGTAGTGTCAAAAACAAGATAATGCAATTGATTGTGGATATTATGTTTGCAAATTTATGAGAGAAATCATAAAACATGAAAAGACCAGCATCTTCCAATATGTAATTTCTGAAGTCAATTACAATTTCATTAAATATATTTCATAAAAATTTGTTTGTTTATATTTTCTTAGTACTATTAAGATTTAAAAAAAATGAGTTACCCAAAAGAAGAAATCAATTTGTTTCGAGACGAATGGGAAACATAATTTTTTTCATAATGTATACTGAAAACAAATTTAGGTGATTAAATGGTTTTTTAATATAGTATGAGTTATAACCTTCGAAAGATATTTGGGGTGTGAAGAATTAGTGTCAGAATGCTTATATATTATTTTTGATCTCTTTATCAAGTAGAATATTAATGGATAAAATCAATTTGTTTTGAATATCTGACCTACAAACAATAAAATTATTGGAAAAACATATAGGTGGAGGTGGAGGCGGAGGTATATTTGGAGTCGGAGACCAATGTGGAGGAGGAGGTAGAGGTGAAGACCGAGGTGGAGACTAAGGTAGAAGAGGATAAGAAGTAATTACTTGAAAATAATAAAATTTTTGGGAAATGAATTAGAATAAGTATAATACGATGATTGTGTTTGAGAACAATTGTTTAGAATTTCAAAAAAAACTTTTCGCTTAAGATAAGATCCATTGTGTGTCTTTCCAGTTTAAAATGTCATTTTAGTAAAAAAACACACATGGCATACTCAAAATTGAGAAAAAACCTTAGGATTGTTTTTTTACTTTAGGAAAACAATCCATACGTAATTTGTGATGTGTAGGGATCAGCCTCACCTCAATTCGATGCATGATGTGACTGGTAGACTCTAAGTGCATCTTTTTTATTCAAAAGTGATATTAATTTTAGTAAAAAAACAACTAACATACTCAAAACTAATTAAATGCATTCATATTGTTTTGATACTTTATGAAAACAATCCATACATAATTTTTAATGTGTAAGGATCATCCTCACCTCAATCTGCTGCAAAATGTGTATGGTATGGCTCAAAGTGCATATTTTTATTCAAAAATGACATTAATTTTAATAAAAAACTGACATACTCAAAACTGAGCAAACACATTCCAATTGTTTTGATACTTTTGGAAAAAGATGCATTAGTCATTTTTGATTTTTAGAATTTAGCTGCGCCTTAATCTGACGAACATTATGACTCCAAGTGTGTCTTTTTTATTCAAAATTGATATTAATTTTAGTAAAAAAACAACTCACATACTCAAAACTGATCAAACACATTTGTATTGTTTTGGTACTTTAGGAAAATTATCCACACATCATTTTTGACATGTAGGGATCATCCACACCTCTATTAGATACACGATGTGACCGGTATGACTCCAAATATATATTTTTTACTCAAAAGTGGCATTGATGTTAATAAAAAAACAACTGACATAATAAAAACTAAGCAAACACATTATGATTGTTTTGATACTTTAGGAAAACAATCCATGAGTCATTTGGGATGTGTATCATTCAGACACACCTCAATCCAATGCATGGTGTGACCAATATGAATCCAAGTGCATATTTCTTATTCAAAATTGACAATAATTTTTGTAAAAAAACAATTAACATACTAAAAAATGATAAAACACATTTTGATTGTTTTAATACTTTAGGAAAATGATTAATACATAATGTTTTATGTGTAGGGATCATACTCACCTCAATCTAATGCAGGGTGTGATCGGTATGACTCTAAGTGCATCTTTTTATTCAAAATTGAATTTAATTTTAATCAAAAAAATAACTGATATACTCAAAACTGAGAAAACACATTCTGATTGTTTTGATACTTTAGGAAAACAAACCATGAATCATTTGGGACATGTAGCATTCCACCACACCTCAATCCGACGCACGGTGTGACTGATATGACTCTAAGTGAGCCTTTTTTATTCAAAACTAACATTAATTTTAATAAAAAAACATCTGACATACTCTATAATAGTGTTTTATTTTTCTTTTATTTGCGCTAGAAATTTTATTTCATTGAAATTTAGTATTTTTATCTTATTTTGGTAATTTTTGTTACTGTTTATGCTAATACAATGTGTTGTTATAGCACACTGCACCTGTTTCTGGTGATGCAGTGTGATACAACATCACACTACAGTTTTCACCTTTATTAGTGCTACTAAATGCATTGATAAATCTTTCCTTTATCAGCACTTGTAAAGTCACTGATAAAGGTATCCTTTATCAGAAATTATATAGAAACTAATAAAGTCTATCTATATCAGCGCATTAAAAAGCACCGAGGAATCATAATTTTATCAGTGTATAAAAAAAACTGATAAATCATAATTTTATTAGTGAAAATGAAAGCACTGATAAAATATGACCTTTATCAGCACTTCTAAAAGTGCTGATAAAGGTACTATTTATCAGCGCTAAATAAATGCGCAGATAAATGGGGTCTTTTATGAGCACTTTTAAAAGTGAAAATAAAAGTATGATTTATCTATGATTTTTTTTCATTCATAAATATAGCCTTTATCAGTACTTTTTTAGCACAAATAAAAGCAATGGACTTTTAACCATGCTAAGGTTATTGATTCTTTTATAGCACTGATAAAGGTCGATTCTAGCACTGTTAAAAGTGTGTAGTGTAGTAGCGACATTAGCTATTGGAGAGATAATTGGGTAGGTTTCACCCTCTTCCTTCCAGGGTTCTTAGCCCCATATATTTCATTTTACGAGGCATGAAGACACCCCATTTTTATTAGATAAAATATCAATGAGGATCAAAGTATCTTTAATGGTAATATCATTATGATTAATTTTATTAAAATTTGTGTTTTTTTAGAGTCGGTGTCTAGGATTTACCGTGCAATGTACTACTATGCATTAATTCATGAATAACATGATAATGGTGAGTGGGGGAGTAAGCTATAATATAAGGATATACCAAATAAAATTAAATTATTAGTTTTGATGGAGAGAAACACATTTGTGACCATGAATGATAGTATTAAGAAGAAGGGGATCACACTGGCCTTGTGGTGTTGGTGTTGTGAGAACCCTAATTTGGAATCGGCCTAACAACTTTTATTTAAGGTTGAGTGGGCTGGTGTCGTTTGGGAGAATATTGGAAAACATATAATCATTTTAGTGTATGGGGAGTATATTATGAATTTTATCATTACATATTTCCAAGGGTTTAGTTAGTATAGACTGAAAACCAAAGTGAAGGGAATGGTTTTTTGTGGTGTTGTGATGGGTGATTAGGGATTTGAGGAATATGGTGAGAGATGGAAAGCATTTCTCTCACCTTCGCATACAAGTTTAGGTGAAATAAATGGTAGTTTAATTCAGTGAAATTATATTTAGAGGGAGGTATTCAACCTCTGTCAGGAGTTTATTAGAATGGAATGGTGGTTATGTTAAGGAAGACTGCAAGTCTCTGTAAGGAAGATGGGTTAACTGGAGGGGTCCCATATATGGGCTTAAATTAAATATTGATGGATCCTATATGTATAGTGATATAATAGGATGTTTTATGGTGCATTATGATAATGTTTTTATGATCTTTAGTTTCATCACCTTTTACATACCTAGAAACTCTTTTGGAGATGAAACAAGGAAAATGCATAGTGGCCTTTCATTGTGTAGGTTGAATAATATTAGCATTTTCAAGGTGGATTATGATTCAAAACTCTTGTGAGTCTCCTTAATAATTAGATTAGAATATCTTAGATCATAAAACACTACATTAGGAAGTTAAACATATTGAGGGGTCGAGACATGGAAGCTTAAAACACATGGAGGGAAGGGAACTTTGTGGCAGATAGTCTTTAAAGTAAAGGGATTACTAGTGACAACCTCATTATTTACAAATATATCAGGTCTCTACTATAATAATACAAATTCTTCATTAATGGTGATTCCATTGGGCTTTATCACTTTATACACCCATTATCTTCTTCTTCTTGTTGGAATAAAAAGTTAATATAGAGTGAGTGAGTGACTTTCCACTTGGAAAATCCATTGTCACATAGAGTATCTAGATGAAAAATTCTATTTATATTTCTACAATGAAATGGGAATACATAGTCTCTAGGAGTTTTTTGCCTAAATAATATGGATGAAACATAATCTCTTAGATTTCTAGGTTATATTTGTCCATGTTGGAGTTTTTTACCTTGAACCAACTTTTCTAGTACTTGATTACATGTTTTTCTTATTTGAGAAGTTTTCTTATCACATCATGATTGTTCTTCTGAAAAATATTTATATGTGATAATATCCTTATAATATATTTTATGCTAAAAGGTCATAGAAGTACCCCACTATGATGAGAACCTAGAGGTGCTAGGTCATTATTCTTGAACCTTTTTCTATGTACGAATGATATTGTATGATGGGACATAAATAATATATGATATTAGGGGAAGGAGGCTTATAAGAAATTAATACACATTCTCATGGTGTTCTACCTTGGTAATCTCCAAGATAGATGGTTGTGAAAACATCCCCATCAATATAAAATCCACATTTCCATGTTTCATTTGATGTTCCTATCCAGAGACATGTGTATTGATCCTTAAACTTTAAGATTATAATTAATGGATATAATGAATCATGTGATTTGATGTATTGATGAAAACTATGATGAAATATGTTCATGGTAAAGTAGGATGTGTTGGGAGAATCATGAGTGATATTTAATTAATGGATAACGTGAGAAAGGATTTATCCGTTCTGTCTGTAGATGAAATTTGATATCTCAGGCCCTTTGATGGAAATTTAACTGACTTTATAAATCCATGTCCATTATCTTTGGTGAGAATGTTAATTTCCAAAAAGTTAAAGAAAGTTGCATCAAACATATAAGTTGATGGAACCATCACGAAAACTTCTTTATTAGAGATATCATGATAAATGGATTATATTACACAATAAAAATTCATAGGAGGTTGTATGTCATTGTGATGTTAACTTCTTTATCTATGAATGAATTGGATTGTTTCTAGAAGATAACCTTGGATTTTAGGAGGTTATACATAATGCCACTTAGAAAGAGGACTAGAGGGTCACACACTAAGTGTATCTACAATCTCAGTTAAATTATAGTATTAAATCTAACAAGATAGAATAAATAATATTTATTCACGTTTTGGTTGATCACCATAATTTAATCACAAGTTTTTTGAAATAATAAGTGAGTTAAATAATAATAATAAATATTTATTTTCAATTTTGGATAATATAATATTTATTACATTTATCATAGAATAATTTAGTGACATCTATTTAATTAAATATAGATTATTTGAGGATCAATAAATGTCAATGAGGGAAAGTGAACCGATTTTAATGGTACAAATAATATAAATGATATTTATTTTTATTATTAATTCATTGCACATTTCAAGAAACTAATAGTACTATTATTATTATTATTATAAATTAGGTCATTTAAGAATATTAAATATGGTTGGGGTCCTATATGAGATTTACCAACCCTAAACCAGATATAATAAATATCTAGTTATATTAATTTACTATTAGAGAATTGGTGTGAAAAATAGATAGAGAAAGACTCAATCAATACCTATAGAGAGATTAAGATATCTATAGTAATTTAATCCCCTTATATCTCAAGATAATAAGAGATTGTTAAGAGTTCTTCCTCTCTCGAGAAGAATTCTTCTACGATCAACCAAGAACAATATAAGCGATCATGATCATCCATGCTCACACCAAATGATTCTATGATTTCATTCATAGATTTTAGTGTACTTATGGATAAACTATATAAGGATTATACACTTGGATCCTACAACTCAATGAAGGTGCAATGTAAAATATTCCTCTAATCATCAATTAAGAGGGAATTATGAGTTAGGGTAATTCTATATCTACTTATAGATTAATTATAAATTATATTTGAAAATAATTTTTCCATGGTTTTGAAATTTCAATATAGTCAAGTAATCTATTTTTTTCATTGGACATTGAATTTTTAACATGTAAAGTAATGATTACACATGATTTATGACTAAAATATGAGTTGGTCATACCAGCACAAGATTATTTCACTATGATCGGAACCTAAAATTGGCATAATTGCTTGGTAACATGTCTAATTTATAATTATTTATTTTTCATTGATTCTGCATGAGTTTGAATTTTTATTTTCTTTATATTGATTCACTTTAATATATGAAATCGTAGTCTCTTATCTTTATTCTCAATAACATAACTAGTAATCGATTAATAATTAATAATGAAGAAGCATTTGATTTACACCATCTGGAGGTTCCAAAGTCTTTTACTAGACAGAAACAGAGTATAATATGTTCACTTCTTGGTTAAATGTTTTATAATTTTATTTTCTCACCAGTATCTTGTTCTATCATGTTAGATCTGACAAAATCAGATGTAATATCTAAATAGATTAAATTAGTGTATATATTTGGATGGGTTGACACATGGCATGAATAACTTCACACAGTGTAACCATATTTTATGATTTTTATTCGCCATTATTTCACAACCAAGTATATAGGGTGTCCTTAGAATACTGTATATTGGATATATGAAACATGGAATAAAATTTCATTCAATCCGAGGTTACACATCATGTATTCCTAGTATACACCGTGTACCTCAAACATATCCATGGAATTAAACACATCCATACCCAAGGTATGTATTATAGACATAGGAATAAGACAAGTACACACTGTGTATGTTTTTTACATGATGTGCAGTTTATTACCGATAACATTCTCAAATTTTCATGGAAAGAATAATTTAATTTATAATTAAACTTATTGATTATTTGTTCTTTGTGTTTCTCATTCAAAAATACATGCCATATCATAGAATTAACAATTATATATTAAATTAATTTCCATGTTAACATTTTTACAAACACTTAAGGTTGCCTCTAAGTAAACTTGTGTAAAACATTGATTTTAAATGATTTTTTTATAATTATAGATAATATTGAGTTATGTATGGTTGGATGGGATTAAGATAAATTGAATAAATTGGATTAATTCATGGAAAATTATCTTAATTAAAGAATAAATCGAATTAATTGATAAAAATATTGAAAATGTATGATGTTTCTTAATGCGTAGATAATCATGAGATTAGAATAGTCATTATATATAATTGGTTTCTTTAAATTTATTATGGTTAAATTATTATTGATGGACTATGAGTCATCCCCTCCTCCTTATTATGTATGAGCCTATGTTCCAAAATTTCTTTTATGAAAACCCCCTTTATCCAATCCATTGGATCCCCTCACCTATATGTGAGTAAAATATTATGTAAGGATGAATATCCCAAGAAAGTGGAGGCTATATGAGCCAAGTTGATGAGGTAAAACCAATCGAGATAATACATAATATCCAAGGTGGAATATCATAACACAAACCAATATATGGTTCAAGGTGTTTTCCCCTAGGGTCAAGGGTTAGTTTATAATCCTATAGATAAACTAAAAATTATAGAATCTCATAATCATGCCAATTATATTTTATTTCAGTCTGCTACAAGATTAATTATTTATATTTATGAATACTGCACGATCACCAAATAAATTAATTAGTAAACATGAAATATGGAATAAAATATAATCAGATTATGCATAATTTTTTATCATACATGGTTAATAAACTAGTAAAATACACTTAATACTAACAAGGTATGCGAAAAGATAAAAATGGGATTTATATATATGGACAATAATTTCTCAAACTAAAATATAAAGTTAAATTAACCTTCCATTACTTAAGTTATAATCAACCTCTTAGTTCAAAGTGTATGACCAACCCAAATTGGGATGCTTTCAATTATTGTGGAAAATTTAGCTTAATTCATTATGACTTTACTTACTTTACGTATAGGGTTTACCACCCAAGTAAGACTTGTTGTAACTAAGAGGAAAAGGTTGGGTAAATATTAGAACATGATTTTGGGATGGAGGAGTATACTCAATAGATCAAGGAACTATTAGTTATTGTAGTTGGTAAGTTTCACCTACCTAAAACCCTTTAAATAGATTATTGGGACCAATTATAGGTTATGATAAAGGAATATATATCCTTTCCACTATAATATCTAAGAGAAAAGATATTCCTAAATATATGGTGATGGATTTTAGACTTCAAAAATAGTGGGAGATTAATAAGAATTTAATTAATTTCAAATTCATTAATATATTTTTTGTAATAAAAACAAGTACTAATTATATAATCTTAAATTATAAAAATATAAAATAAAATGACATTGATAATACCACTATGATCCATACTAGAAAAGGATAACCTTCTCCCTAGTGTGAATTTATATAAATAATATAGGTGTTTTCATGTTATAATATGTTATGAATGGAAATTGTATGTGCAAGAAACCCCAATTCCCGAGTTTCTTTCCAAAGAGGCTAGTGAGGAAGAGGTATCTCTCTATTTGAAGAATGTTTATAATGAAATGTATGTCTAATATTTTATGTTATTAGCCATTTCTAGTGATATTTTAAATAAATATGAGGATATGGATGCATATAACATAGTTTCTTGCCTTTAGGATATCTCTTAAGAGAATACAAGATTAAAGATATATGAGATATCTAATGCCCTATTTATGTGAAATCTTAGAGATTTAGTGCTAGTGGGGAACATGTATTCAAGATGATTGGATACATTGACTGCCTTCAAATCTTGTGTTTTAATAACCTTAATGATCTATTCATAGATCTCATTATTAGCTCACTACCCAAAAAATTATCTAGTTTTACTGTGAATTATAATATGATAAAAATTGAGAAGAAATTATCATAACTTCTTACACTTATACAGCAAGTTGATGAAGACATGGAGCATGAAAAACCTTATGTCCTTATGGTGAATAAGAAGACGAGGAACAAGGAAAATGGGCCGAATATTCATTCCAAGTCTAAGAACCCAGAGCACAATCCCTCAAAGAATAAGAAGATATAGAGGAAATGAAAGGAATGAGATGCTCTATGTTTTTATGTGGAAAATAGAGCCACTAGAAGAGGAATTATACCCATCCAAATAAGTGAGGGTAAGTTTCATGTGTGTTCTTTATTGAGTGTAATATTTCCATATCTACAAGTTAGTTAATAGAAATTGTATGTGGTTCCAAAATTTTTATCCAAATATAGGAACCAATTAGATTTTGGAAAATTACCACATATGAGGTGGATCTATGGGATGTTAATATAGCAAGTATAACTACTCTATCCATTAGATACTACCATCTCACCTTGACAAAAAGATTGATTTTGGTTTTAAATAATTGTTATTATGTTTCTAGTGTTACCAATAACATTATTTCTAATTATTTATTATATATGGATGGATTTATTTTTAAATTTAGAAATAAAGGTTACTAATTTTATAAACATAAAATATGTTATGGTATGAAATAATTTAATAATGGTATTTATGTATTGAATTATGAAAACCAAATATTGGAAATTGATAATGAAACTAATAAAAATGACTAATATGAAACCCATTTGTGGTATCACCATCTTGGTCACATAAATGATAATCATTTCAAAAATCTCTGTAAATATGGTTTTTAGACTATTTTGAGATAAATATATTAAAAGATGTTATTCTTGTTTACAAGGAAATATGGATAAACCGCTATTCTATGGTTAAGGTGAAAGGGCCATAGAGATTCTAGATTTGGTACACATTGATATCTAAAAGGTTTAGATAATGTTAAGGAATTTACTATAATGAAACCTTTTTCTCCATTTTCCATGTTTAAATCCATCATAATTTTGTTTTATATAATAGCTTACCATGACTATGATATTTGGAAAATGGATGTCAAAACTGATTTCCTTAATGGGAACCATGAAGAGGATGTGTATATGAAACAACCATAAGGGTTTATAACTCCAAGAAATGTTAAAAGGTATGTAAGTTTTAGAGATCCATCTATAGATTAAATAAAGCATCTAGTTCATAGAAAATTTGATCTGATGAACCCATAAAGGATTTTGGTTTCATTAAGAATGAATGCGATTCATGTGTTTTCAAGTGTTTTAGTGTGAGTATAGTTTTTTTCATAATAGTATATGTTGATGACATATTAATAATTGGAAATGATATACCATCCTTACACGAGGTTAAATCATGGTTGAGATATTGCTTCTTTTTGAAGGACTTAGGTAAAACAACCTATATTCTAGGGATCAAGATCATGATTGATAGACCCAAGAGGCTACTTAGACTAAGTCAAGGTACATACATTGACTATATACTAAATATATTTAGTATATAACAACCCAATATGGGATTGTTTCCAGTGTCACTTGGTATACATATTTCCCAAAAAATGTGTCCTTAGACACAAGAGGAAAGAGAGAGAATGAGTAAGATCGCATATGATTCTGAAATAGGATCTATCATGAATGACATGTTATATACTAGGATTAATGTTGCCTATGATTTGAGCATAGTAGGAAAATATAAATCATATATAGGTGAAAAATATTGGATTTCTATTAAGGATATACTTAAGTATCTAAGGATTACTAAGGATATGTTACTAGTGTATGGTGGAGATTAAGAACTATTCCTCAGGGGTTATAAATATTCTAGTTTTCAAATAGATCAGAATGATATGAAGTCACAATTTGGATATGTATTTTATCTCAATGAAGGAACTTTGAGCTTGAAGAGCTCAAATAATCTAGTTTTCATCTATTCTATAGTGGATTCTGAGTAGATTGTGGCTTATGATGAATCCAAGGAAGCGGTTTGGATTCAAAACATTTTCCAAGATCTTGATATGGTAAATATTAGTAATTACTACAATAATAGTACAATGGTGGATCTCTCCAAAGAGACAAGATAAACCAAAGTAAATAAGCACATACTTTAGAAGTTTTTTCTCTTTTGGGACCTTTATCAATGCGTTGAAGTTACGATGAGAGGAGTATCCACAGAGAAAAGTGTGGTGGAACCCTTAATGAAAGATTTATCTTAGAATAACCAGGGGTTTCATGTGAGTGCTATTGGGATAAAGGTTGTTATTAGTTGGATCTATTTCATGTGGGGGTCTGTTCGATTTCGTTCCCTAGAACCAACTTGTTTATTACTTGATTACATATTTTTCTTATTTGATAAGTTTTCTTATCACATCATGATTGTTCTTATACATAATATTTATATGTGATAATGTACTTAGAATATATGTTGTATTGAATGTTAATAGAAGTTCCTAACTATCATGAGAACTTAGAGGTGTCATGAAATTATTACTGAACCTTGTTCTATGGATGAATGATATTTTTTGATGGGACACAATAAATACATGATATTATGGGTAAGAGTGTCACACCCTGGCCTCAGATACTCCTTCATTTTATTTATTTCTCAATGTTGGATATTTTGGTTGAGGTTTGGGTTGGGTTTCAAATAAAATTCCTTATGTTTTTATGGTATTTGTTTTCTTCTAGACCTATTCATGGTTATTGTAATTTTTTTGTGAATAAATTGTAAGGTTGGAGAGTTTTTGATGCCCTCAATGTCTCTAAATTGTGTTTAAAACATTAAAAGATCATTGGGTGGACTTCCCTAGTGTTTGGGGTGTAATTTGGGGGTTTTGGACAAATTTTGGGGTCGTATGGTTTGAGCACAGTCTTCCCAAACCGTGCAACCTAACCCTGTAAAGTTGTAGGAGTTTTCTAGCACTGTCCGCACAGTTTTTTCACGGTTTTCCAAATCGTGCATCCAAACTATGCATCCCATTGCGGGCTTAATAACATTTATAATAAAAACCAGATTTGGGTGATTCCACCTCCAAAATTAAGCCATACCTATTGTGTATCAAACAGTGGTTCCTCCTCCTTCTTCCTTCTTAGATTTGGGGAGATTTTGGTGATATTTATCAGTAAAGGTTGGTGACTATTCTGGATTTCCTCTTCACCTCTTCCCACTCTCTCATTTATTTGCTCTCAAATGCCTTGGTTCTTGTTTGGATGAACTTTAATGTATATGGTTTGGGTGTGGGTGATGTTTCTTTTGATTTAGGGAATGAAGATTCAACCAAGAGGCCATATTCTCCCTCTTCTTGAACTTTTATTCTATTCACAGAAGGATAAGGTATGCATTTCCACTTATTTATTTCCATAACTCTCTATGAACACTTGTGTCCTTCCAATTAATTTTAAAATTCCCTTTTCACCTCTAATATAACTATGGATTTATTCTAATGGTGATTTATTATTGTTATAAATTACTAAAAAAAGTTTTTAAAATGTATGTTTGTGTTATGCCTAGGGTTCTGGAACCTAGGGTGTTTATTTTAAATGCCTTAGTTTTTGTAAATTAAAATTTGGGGTTTTTATGAAAGGTTTAGCCTTGTTTATAGTTTAATGAAATTTGGTTGGTTGTGAAATTGGTTTAGTGTGTATGGTTTTGTGATATTATAGATTGTTAAAAATGTTGAGGTGTTTTAGAAGGGATTTTATGGTCTCAAGGGAATTGTTTCATGTTCTTTAAATACTAAGGATGGTTGGTTATGGTTTTTAAGAAAATGGTGTTTTATAGAAAGGGTTATTTGAGTGTTTTCTTGGGTGTTTGGTGTGCCATTAGATGTTGTCACATATATGGGTTCACTAGGTGCACACATGGGTGTTCCCTCAAATGAAGAGGACACCTAAAATATGGTATTATTAAAAAATATTGATTTCTCAAATGAATCTTGGTTTTAAAACAAATTTGGTTCCCTTGGGAGACTTCTAAATAAGGTTTTAAATGAATTTTTGATAAAGGTTTGATTCAAGTATTTTGGTAAAGATTGGTTTTAAATGTGTTCCTAAATTTTTGTCCCATTTGTCCTTGGAACATGCTTTGTGTGATTTTGGAATGGTAAAGGCCCATTTGGAAATTGTGAAGAGTTGGGATATGTGTTTGGAACTTAGGGACCCATTTTAATTTTCGTATGTAGAAGCGATGTTGGTGTGTTGTTTTGGAAATTTTTTTTGGTTATGTCGAGCTAAAGGCCTGTTTATTACTTTCAACTCAAAGGTGAAGTTTTTTATTGAACTTGGATAGGGTTGTTATTTGGAAAATGTGAGTGCTCGATTGGAAAACTAGAATGTTTTATGAATTGGTTTAAATGTTTAATGGTATGGAGGCTCAGTTAGAACCTTCATGTGATATGAAATGTTTTCATGTAAATATGGGGAACCTTTATAGAAGGTATATCCCTTAGGGGTTATTGTATATTTGTGTCCGTGTTTGGGGTAGGCAAGTGCAGTGAGATGAGTCATGCGTGCGAGGGCCTCCTACTTACACAATATTACTATTACCACCATGGGTTCCTGAGAATATTTTAGATGATTGAGTGAAAATTTCTTATTAGCCCCGATTAGATGGGTTGGTACCCTCCTATAGTTGTGGATAGGTTAGAAGGGCTTTTCCAATAGTGAGGTTGTGAGAGCATCCGGTTGGTTATAGATGTAGGGGCTTCACCATACACTGACAGGTGGTTCCAAACCAAGTATGTCCAGGGGTTATCTAGGGATGTTTAGGATCACCCATGGTTATTGATCATATTGCTTATTTACCTTATATTGTACTATATTCTTTTACTTATTGTTTATCTGGTTCATTTTAGCACTACCCTAATTTTCATTGTTTTGGAATTTGGTTATAAAATGGAATCTGGTTTTGAAAATGATTGATATCATGTGTTGGATTTTAAAAAGGGAAAATAATTTTGTTTTATTTAAAATGTTAAAACCATAATTTTGTAATTTTATTTCAAACTTGTGTTAATGGTTTTTTTGGGAAAGGAAGCTTTTGAATTTAGTGGTTATCTTTAGCATCCCTACTAAGCATTTTGGTGCTCACACCTATCCTATCATTTCATTTGTAGGTCCAGATTTTGTTCAGGTTCTTGGTTTAGCTCCTCAATGATGGAGCAGGGTTGGTCTTGTGGGGGGAGGTGAACAAGTGGTCACATGGAGATCGTGGTACTAGGGTCCCATTTTTAGTTTGGTTTTTTTCCAGTTGTACTTTGTATCTTGATTGGTTGTTGTTTATTGAGATTCAATTGTGGTTATCTCTACTACATTTTCAATTTTCTATATTTTTATCCTGTTTATTATTAGGATAAATCATTCCCTATTGTTTTATTTTGATTCCCAACACTAGTTTCCATCCTGGGGGATTGGGAATGCCCCTCAGGACATGTTGTGGACTGAATTGGGTGATTGGTTCTGGGTCGACCCAGGTTGGTTCGTGAAAAAAATGGTATTAGAGCATGACCTTGTTATTTGGGGTTTCTGGTAGATAGATACTAGGGTTGTCGAGGCTCAGAAGGTAGGTCACAGATCGATTCCTAATCACCACTACTTGTTATGAGACTTGAGTTACTAAGGGTAGTTTGGGAGTGAGTCCTTATCTTGGGTCATTTTGGGATGTGGAATGAAAATGGAGATGGACCGATGTCATGTTGTGACCTCACATGGAGTGGTGGACCATGTGGAGTCCAAGTGATCGGTTCAAGGTCCTCTTAGTGTTATGCCTTACTTGGGGCATGTCCACCATTGTGTCGCTGGGTTGGGAATAAACACTAGTTCCTCATTCCAATAATCTATTGTTGGTTGTTCATTGTTTTGGCCTTGGTTGTTGTGATCATGTGTTGAAAATAATAATTGATTTTGGAAATAGAAACAGTTTTAAAGTGAAAGTGGTTTTGAAATAGACAAGGTTTTACCTCAAATTGTTTTGGAAATTTGTGAAATGGGTTTTAAATAAGGGAGTATTTTGGTTTGTAAAAAAAATTGATGTATGTTTGGACTTGACAAGGAAAAGAAAATTTCGACCCTTGGTGTTCCTTATGAAGGGTCACATGTGTGGGGTGTATACGAAAAGTGAATGTGGTCACTTGTTCATGGATGAAGTGAGAGGAATTGGGTGGACACACATGTCATGGTTCATAGTATTCCATGGGTGTGGTTTTATAATTTAAGGCTTGGCATGATTTTTCCAAAATGGGCTTGAATGGAAAAGTGATTTTGGGACTTAGTTTTATTGGAAAGTGTGTTTTTGGTATTTGAAAAATGGAATTGGAGAAGGAATATTTGTAATTTCAAATAAATGGAAGTTTTTGGAAAAGTGGTTTTTGCTTGTGTTTGTATACGATTGGCTTGTAAGCCCGTTGCCCTTGGTTTGGGCTGTTGATTTTGATTGAGTTTGGCTTGATGCTAGTTTTGGATGTGTTTTTCATATTTTTTGGAGTATTCTACCCAAAAAGGTCACCAATTTTTCAAGTGAGTCATGCCCATTTCCCGGTTCTTCTCAGGTTTTGTTTGTCTTTTGGAGTGGCAGAGGTCCGTTAGAGGCAGAAGAGTGGTTTAAAGAGGTAGAGTGTGTTTTCAGTTGGTTGGTAACTCCTGAGTCTGTTAAATTTCGCTTTGTCTTGGGTTTTTCTGAGGGTTTGGTTATAGACCAGTGGAGGCAGAGTGTTTCTTTGTTGCTGAAGTATGAGGTGTAGTTGGTGGTGGTGAGCTTTCTTGAGGGTTCCTTATCTGTTGAGCGGGGTGTGCCAGAGGAACCTATTTTTGATGAATCTTGTTTGTCAGTGTAGGATTATATATCTTCATACTCTTATTTTTCATGCCACCAATATGGTTGGTTTAGGAATACTAAGCTATTTTTTCGCACCCCTCTAAGGTCTTATTATCATGGTGACTGTTCGGGCCACTGAGGAATGTTCTGAAAGTATTTCCATTCGTGGAAGGAGTGTTGGTCGGGGGATGCTAGTGCCTGACTGTGAGGAATAAGATTCTTCATCCATTAGAGCCCCAACCTCAGGTCTTGGGGTGAAGCTTGCACACAGTCATGGGTTTCCAAGGGTGTGAGGGATCATAGAATGGTCCATGTTTTTCCGTATTGGAAACATATTAAGTTCCCTTGCTTTCATTTCTCAGTGAGGGTATGTTCATAGTTCTCATGTGAGGGAATGATGGACTTGTTCTTTTATGATGTGAACAATTATTTTCATTGATTGGGGATTTTGTAATTGCTTGTCTTTCTTAGGGTGTGTTTGGTTTGGTCTGGGATGGGTTTTGGATTTGGAGGTGCTTGTTTGGTGATAAGAGTGCTTGGGCGTAGTGAAGGTTTTGGGTTGAGTTCTTATTGAGGTTTCCCATAGTGCTATGAGTCCCTGATGGCATGGAGAATTTTAACTTTGGTGGTTTTGTTGATCACCCTTGTACATAAGGTTGTTGGATCTTGTTGGGGTTTTCCCATTCAGGCGCCCGGTTTACCGGGTTGCTTCGTAGTAGGTTCTCTGTCTGGGTCCTTCGGGTAGATTTGTTTTTTTCATGATAGAAGTTCGGTAAATATTAGTCAAAAGTTCCCATGGTTCTCCCTAGGGGTGGTGTGTTGGGGTTTTGAGGTTTTTAAGCTAGTTGAGTTTTTGTGGTCGGGAGAACCCTCTCGTGTTCTCCCTTAGTCTTAGGATTCAGTTTCTTCTTGAATCGGTTGGGTGTGACCTGTAGAGAGTGAGGTCATTCTGGGATTACCAGTTTTCTTTTGTTTTGTTTGGGCATGGACTCAATCTTTACTGGATTTTGTCTTGGTTAATTTTTGGGGGAATAAAGTGTTCGTGGTTGGGATAATTATCACACCCTGACCTTAAATACTCCTTCATTTTATTCATTTCTCAATGTTGGATCTTTTAGTTGAGGTTCGGGTTGGGTTTCCAATAAAATTCCTTGTGTTTTTTTGCTATTTGTTTTCTTCTAGACCTATTCATGGTTATTGTGATTTTTTTCTGTGAAGAAAGTGTCATGTTGGAGAGTTTGTGATTCCCTCAGTGTCTCTATATTGTGTTTAAAACATTCAAGGATCATAAGGTGGAGTTGCTTAGTGTTTGGGGTGTAATTTGGGGGGTTTTGGAAAATTTTTGGGGGTCACATGGTTTGATCATAGTCTACCCAAACCATGAAACCTAACCCTACAAATTTTCAAGAGTTTTCCTGCACTGTCCTCACAATTTGCGCATGGTTTGCAAAACTGTGCAGCCAAACCATGCAACCCATTACAGGCTTAATAACATTTAGCCTAAAAACCCGATTTGGGTGATTCCACCTCCAAAATGAATCCATAACTATTGGGTATTGACCATAGGTTCCTCCCCATTATTTTTTCTTCTATTTGGGGAGATTTTGGGGCTATTTCTCAAGAAATATTGGTGATTCTTCTTGATTTCCTCTTCTCCTCTTCCCCCTCTCTCATTTATTTTCTCTCTCCTACCTTGGTTCTTATTTTCCCAAACCCTAATGTCTAGAGTTTGGGTGTGGTAGATGTTTTTTTTGATTTAAGAAATGAATATTTAACCAAGAGGCCCTATTCTCCCTCTTCTTGAAGTTTTATTTCATTATCAGAAGGCTAAGGTAGGCGTTTCCACTTCTTTCCTTTATGGAACTCTCCATGAACACTTTTGTAATTTCATTTAATTTTAAAATGCCTTTCACACCTCTAATATAACTATATATTTATGATAATGGTGATTTATTATTGTTATAAATGACTAAAAATAGGTTTTTAAATGTATGTTTGTGCTATGCTTAGGGTTTTTTTCACCTAGGGTGTTTATTTTAAATGACTTAGTTTTTGTAAATTAAAATTGGGGGTTTTTTATGATTGGTTTAGCCTTTTTTATAGTGTAATGGTATTTGGTTGGTTGTGAACTTGATTTAGTTTGTATGGTTTGGTGATATTATATCTTGTTAAAAATGTTATGGTTTTTTAGAAGGGGTTTTATGGTCTTAAGGGAATAGTTTCATGTTCTTTAAATACTAAGGATGATTGGTGATAGTTTTAAAGAAAATGGTGTTTTATGGAAAGGTTTATTTGAATGTTTTATTGGGTGTTTGGTGTGACATTGGATGTTGGAACATATATGGGTTCACTAGGTGCACACATGGATGTTCCCTTAAATGAAGATAACACATGAAAAATGGTATTCTTACAAAATCTTGATTTCTCAAATGAATCTTGGTTTTTAAACAAAGTTGGTTCCCTTGGAAGACTTCTAAATAAGGTTTTAAATGGGTTTTTGATAAAGGGTTGCTTTAAGTGTTTTGGGAAATATTGGTTTTAAATGTGCTCCTTAAGTTTGGGCCCATTTGGCCTTCGAACACGATTTGTGTGAGTTTGGAATGGTAAAGGCCCATTTGAAAATTGTGAAGAGTTGGGGTATATGTTTGGAACTTAAGGTCCCATTAAGATTTTCATATGTAGAAGTGGTGTTGGTGTGTTGTTTCAGGAATGGTGTTTTTTACATCAAGCTAAAGGCCTATTTGGAACTTCTAACTCAAAGTTGATGTTTTTTATTGAACTTGGAAAGGGTTGTGATTTGGAAAATGTGAGTGCCCGATTGAAAAATCAGAATGTTTTATGAAATGGTTTAAATTTTTAATGGTATGGTGCCCTTGTTGACACCTTTTTGTGATATGAAATGTATGTAGGTAAATATGGGTCCCCATTATAAAATAGATATCCCTTAGGGGTTATTGTATATTGGTGTCCGCGTTTGGGGTAGGCAAGTGTGGTGAGATGAGTCACACATGTGAGGTCCTCCTACTTACACAATTTTACTATTACCACCATGAGTTCCTAGGTGTATTTTAGATGATCGAGTAACGATTACTTATTATCCCCGATTAGATGGGTTGGTACCCTCTTGGAGTTGTAGACATGGCAGGAGGGATTTCCCATTGGTGAGGCTGTGAGAGAATCCAGTTGGTTATAGACATAGGGGCTTCACCATATGCGAGCAGGTGGTTCCAAACTGAGTATGTCTAGGGGTTGTCTAGGGATGTTTAGGATCACCCATGGTTATTGATCATATTTCTTGTTTACCTTCTATTGTACTGTATTCTTTTCCTGCTTGTTTATCTGGTTCTTTTTAGCATTACCCTACTTTTCATTATTTTATAATTTAGTTATAAAATGGCATCTGGGTTTGGAAATGATCGCTATCTTGTGTTGGATTTTAAAAAGGTAAAATCATGTTGTTTTATTTAAAATGTGAAAACCATAATTTTGTAACTATATTTTAAACTTGTGTTAATGGTTTGTTTTGGGAAAGGAAACTTTTGGATTCAGTGGTTATCTTTGGCATCCCTATTGAGAATTTAGGTGCTCACACCTATCCTATCATTTGATTTATAGGTCCATCTTTTATTTAGGCTCTTGATTTAGCTCATCAGTGATGGATTAGGGTTGGTCGTGTATTGGGAGGTGACCAAGTGGTCACACAGAGATCATGATATCGGGGTCCCATTTTTAGTTTGGTTTCTTTCTGGTTGTATTTTGTATCTTGATTGGTTGTATTTTATTAAGATTCATTTGTGGTTAGATCTACTGCATTTTCTATTTTGTATATTTTTATCCTGTTTATTATTGTGCTAAATCATTCCCTCTTGTATTATTTTGATGCCCGACACTAGTTTCCATCCTGGGGGTATCAGGAACGCCCCTCGAGACATGTTGCTGATCGGCTCAGGTGATTGGTTCAGGGTCGACCTGAGTTGGTTCGTGACAAGGAGGATCATAAGAAATTGTGAAACATTCTCATGGTGTTCTCCCTTAAAAATCTCCAATACATGAG
Source organism: Viscum album (assembly GCA_963277665.1). Lineage (NCBI taxonomy): Eukaryota > Viridiplantae > Streptophyta > Magnoliopsida > Santalales > Viscaceae > Viscum > Viscum album. Next base: position 1,026,247,913 of record OY728141.1, on the reverse strand, counting down.
GTTATGAGAATAGGTCCATTAATAAGAAATATACATTTCTATGTGTCATTATATTTTCCTATCTATGGATGTGTGTATTGATCATTCGACTTTAAGATTATAATTAATTGATACCATGAATCACGTGATTTGATGTATTTATGAAAACTGTGATGACATATGTTTATAGAGAAGTAGGATTCATTGGGTTCATCATGATTGATATTGAATTAATTGATAATGTGGGAAGAGAGATATACCTTATATCCTAAGATGAAAGTTCACATCTTGGGCCCTTTGAGGGGAATGAAACTTCCTTCATAAATACATTTCCATGGTCTTCAGTGGTCAATTTAATTTCCATAAATTCAAATAAAGAGACATATATCATATAAGTTGATGGCACCAACATGCAACCTTCTTGATTAGAGATATCACAATAAAGAGATTATATTACATGATAATTTTTTGTAGGAGGTTGAATGTCATTACGATGTTAACTTCTTTCTCTATGGATGCATTGAAATATTTTTAGATACTAACCTTTAACATTAGGTGGTTATTCATAATTACATTGAGAAAGAGGACTATAGGTTGACACATTAATTTTATCTAAAATCACCGTTAAGTTCTTGTATTAAATTTAACAAGATAGAAAAAATAATATTTATTCTATTTTGGTTCATCACCATAATTTAATCACACATTATTTGAAAGAATAAGCGAGTTAAATAATAATAGAAAATATTTATTTTTAATTTTTTTAATATAATATTTATTATAATTATCGTAGAATAAAGTAATGATATTTATTTAATTAAATAGCTATCATTTTAGGATCAACAAATGTCAAAGAGGGAAAGAAGACTGAGTTTAATGGTCCAAATAGTATAAATGATATTTATTTATATTATTAATGCTTCAGCATGTCAATAAATTATTAATATTAATGTTATTATTATTTTACATGGGGCCATTTAAGAATATTAAAAAAGTCTAGGGGATTGTGTACTATTTTCCAACCCTAAACCATTTATAATAAATATCCAGTTATATCACTTTCCTAATAGAGAATTGGTGTAGATAACTAATAGAGTGATAATCTATCAATACCTTGAGAGAGATAAAGAGATCTAGAGTTCTCTCCTCCCCTTATCTCTCAAGAAAATGAGAGATCACCAAGAGTTCTTCCTCTCTTGAGAATAATTCTTCTACGATCAACCATGAACAATACAAGTGATCATGATTGGATGTTCTAGAACCAGTGATTCTATAATTTCATTCAAATATTGTGGTGCATGTGTGGATCACCTCTAGAGGGATTATACACTTAGATCCTACAGTAAAATGATAGTGTGATAAGATATATCCCACAAATCATCAACGATGGGAGAATTACGAGTTAAGGTAATTCTATATCTACTTATAAATTAATTATAAATTACATGTGAAGATCCTTCACCCATGTTTTAGGTGTTTTAATCTAGTCAAATAATCTAATTTTTTTATAGTACATGATGTTTTGATCATGTAAATCAATGATTACACATGATTTACTAGTAAAATATAAGTTGTTCATACCAGAACATGACGCTTCTACTGTGCTTAAAACCTATATCTCATTTACCTATTAAGCTTGATAAGAATAATTCTATTAATATCTCGAAAAATCACACCCATTAACATCACACTAAAAAATTGACCTTATACACCTTTTCTTAAGAGATCACTTCCAAAAGGTAACATATTATTAGAATTTGTGTGGACAGAATATCAACTTACTGATATTCTCACTAAACATCTTTATCTTGACCATTTTGATTTCATAAAATGTGAATTAGTAATGTTATGATTGTAAAAATGTCCATTTGACCTTGGATAACTTGATATATATATATTTTTAAAATTTTAATCTTGAAATTATTATTTTTATATTTTATTTATCTCTTGACTATGATCCCTATATCTCAGTTATGTTATAATTTGAGTGGGATCCTTGTATCTTTTTATCAAAAAATTTCCTTAAGAGAGACTTTTGATTTTATATTAATTTTTTAAAATAAAATAATTTTCCTCATATTTTCAAACTTCTAAATCATATTTTCTAAAAAAGTGAATTTTTAAATATTAATACTAGTATTTACACTAGTTTTGTTTTCAAAATTTATATGAGAAATTATGTATATTATATACCTTTTTATTTTTTTATCTTATTTATATTAAAAGAATATTATTTATGAGTAAAAATTATATATACTTGTCTCTAAAAATTATTCTTGAGTTGTATTTAAGAAAATAAAAATCATAGGATGCTTTAGAAGTATGTTTTCTCTTTAAAAATATCTACTTCAAGATTCTTTAATCAATAAATCAATATATGGTGGAAAAACCACTCCTTGAAGAAATTAACATATTGGGAAAGTTATGTACCAATTTCATTTTCTTTCTTCTTTTATCATTTTCTCTATATTTTCTAATCTTTTTATTTTTTCTTTTATATATGTATTTTTTTTCTTCCTTACTTATGAATCTCTTTTTTTCTTTCTTAAAATATTATTTTCTTCATCCCTCTATCTACCTATCTTAATAAGGGGGAGTTTAGAATTTAAAACAATTTTTTTCAAAATATTATTCAAAAATATATTATTAAATATCTCTTGAATTTATTCCTCAAAAATATTTTCTTATAAGTTTCTCTTACCTCTATTTGTTTTTATTTTTTATAATCACAAATGGGATAATTTTTTCATAATTTTATTTTATGGGTATAAGGGTTATGAAATAAAATATAGGGGGATAACATTTCTTGAAATTTATGAAAGAATTCATTATATCAGAAAGGAATAGAGTTTCTCATATGGGGATAATTTATTGAAATTAGTTGTTATATGTTATTGTATAATTATTAAAAAAATGTAAAGTTTTTTAAATTTAGATTTTAATGTGTCACTATTATTTTTTATATAATTTTTGTCTTTACTCTTTGATCATATTGAATATATTACACTGATATGTCGAATTACTTTGAATGTGTCTTTAAAATCTTGATTTACATTTAATATAACTTTTTATGCTAAGTGTTTGTTAAGTGTTTCTGATCATAAAAAATGAGGATATTTTTATACCCCTCACTCTCATGTGTTTATATGATCAAAAATAATCTCATGTGTATTTTATGTTTTCATTTGAGTAATTTTTAGACTTCTTAATTTTAATTTTAGTGATGTCATTAATGATCTTAATGGAGATCCTGAAGTCTATTCAAAGGTGAAATGTTATTATTTTTTAATACATGGAAATTTCTTAAATCATGTGTGAAGACCTAAGAATCAATTGATAAGATCCTTCAAAGGATTTATAAGGAAGTATAAGAGGATCCTTTTAAAGGTGGAGTAGTACAGGCTGCACCAGCTAGCTAGTTCCATATGTATAGATGCCCATAAGTGTATATGACCCACTAGCTAGTCGATGGTGAAGGAAGATTCCTCTTCATCCTCTATGATAACACTATCCAACTAATAGAGGAGCACCATATAGCTAGTACTAGTTCCAGAAGTACCCCAAGCTCTAGGAGACCCACTGGCCAACCAATGGGGTGTACTGGGTAGCTGGTGGTGTTGAGATAACTAGTACCATGATATATTTATTGATGATAAAAATCCATTAATTCCAGTCTTATTCATATTAAAATACCCCAAAAATTCTATATACTTTCCAAACATTTTAGATGATATAAAACAAGACCTAAGATATATTTTAAGAGACACTTGATTTCCAATAATGCCCTCCGATCAAATCGATGCCGAATCGCTATCTATATCAAAATACTATCAAAGAAAAAATTATCATTTGTCAATATCTCAATGTTTTACCCAAATTATTTCAATATATCTCTTAATATTTAATTATCCTTTTGAGATATTAGGGAGAAGTATTATAATGGGGTTTCAAAAATAAGACCTCTCTATTCTCATAACCTTCTCAAATGGGTTCTCACTTTGAAAAAGTGAGGGAGGAGTTCCTTGGATATCCATGAAGCTCAAAAGTGTGATAAAAAACCATAAATATGAGGGCTGTGTTTCTTAATCATCACCAAGATAAAAGGAGTAATTATATCGACCTATCAACTCAAGGGGTGGAGATGTAGGGGCTCACACTATGCTATTTCTAAACTCTTTATCAAACCATTTTTTCCTCTTTTTATTTTAGGCATTTCATCATTAAAAATTGATATTAATATTTTCATAAACTCAATATTATCATTTTATAATGAGCTTACTTTATTTATATGCATCATATTTATCAATTATCACTTCATATATTTTATCATGCTATCTCTATATAATTTCAAAATCATTTTAATTTTGAATTTACATTTTATGTTTTCTTTAAAATTTTAAAGGGAAATTCACCCCCACTTTGCATATAATCTAACCAACAAGAAATTTAATGAATTACTTTTATAAAAATGATTTATAGTTAACTAAGATACTATATGTGTTTATATTAGGTTCCATAATGATCATGGTGTTGTTATTTGTTTATATATTGATGAAATATTAATATTTATAACTTATATGAATTAAGTAAATATATATAATTCTATTTTTTTCTAGAAATATTGATAAAAAATAATTGGGTGAAGAAAATTTTATATTAATAATCAAAATAGTTTAGAATTGAAAATTTTATTCTTCTTTCTAAATCTAATTATATTGATAAGGCCTTAAATTGGTCTAAAAAAATTCATTGTTCACTAGTTTCTACCCCATATGCTTTTAGGAGTGGGATTCCACCAAATTTTGGTAGGGTAGTTTCCCAATTATACTATGAAAGGGTTATTAGGTTCCTCATGCATACCATTACTAGAATAAAAACTAATTTTTCATATGCTTTTGGAATTTTGAATAGGTAAAAAAGTAATCCAGGTTATACACAATGGGATGGATTTAAAAGAGTAATAAAGTTTCTAAAGGGTACTGCAAATTACTATAGTGGAAACCTGAGGGTTTTATGAATATTGTTTTTGATACATGATTTATTACTAATACAAAGGATAAATATTCTAGGATTGGTTAGGTTATTAAACCTATAGGTAGAGTAATCACTTGGGGATTAAATAAAAAAACTTGTATAATAGACTCCACTATGGCTTATGAGTTTGTTTCTTTAAATCTACTAGAAAAAATTAGAATGGTTGAGATCACTTTTATTATATTTACCATTATGTATTATGCATTAAAATTCAGTTTATATATATATTGTGATAGTTAATCAATGCTACATACGGTGTATAATACTACTTATAATATAAAATTAAGACCCATTAGTCTCAAACATATCTATATGAGACAACTAATACAAGATTGTATCATAACCATGAAGTTTGTTAGATCAATCTAGAATTTAGTGGATCAACTAAAAATAGGAATTTCAAGGGATTTGGTATAAAAAACTTCCTCAGGTATGGGTTTAAATTCCTTGTCAAAAATTTACCATTTATAAGTCCTCAACTTAACATGTGATAACTTCACTTGTATAATTTTAATATATGAAATTTTATTATATGTTTAAAAGAAAAAAAATAATGTTACATACTAGGTAAATGATGTTATGTGTCTATGAGAAAATAAGGGTGAGTCTAAAACTCTCAAAGAACCAAGGATATCAATTTTTTTTTTAAACATGTGACCACTTTTTAGTCAACCTATGTGAATATGGGAGTGGGGATTCTCCAAAGATCTTATGACTTTATCTCTAAAATATTAATAAAAAAATAAGAGACAAATGAATATAATGGTGTTTAAGAGTAGGTGATGAACCAATTAATTTAAATTTAATTTTATATGATGAATCTGACTAATAATAAGAGTTACATGTTCAAGGAAGTGTAAACCTATTTATTTATCTATCTTTGATTTGTCTATACTATATAAAGGTTCAAATTCAGAGATACCTTTATTTTTGAATGTTCTTTCTAAGATAGTATGAATCTTTTTTTAAAAAATGTATTTTAAATATTTTAAAAAGTTAGGGGGATTATTGGTGTTTTATTTTAATGGTTTTTAAAATTTTTAAAATTATTTATTTTTTTAAAGGGTTTTTTTGGAATCCCATATTGTTGAATGGAGTAGACTGGGGTATACTTTATTTTGGGGTACACTTTTATTATTACTAAAAATTGATAAATTAAAAGTTAATAATCTCACGGAAGATGATGAGCCATAGTATCCATGTTTGTGAACATGATTTCACAATATAATGCTTTGGTGGTACACTTTTAACTTTTCTCATTGCATCAGTGTGAGGTGCTTCAAGGTGAGATTATTTTTATAAAAGATCAGTTGGTCACACCATTTTAGGCCTAGGACCAAAAGGGTATGTCTAATGGTTTTACTTAGTTCACTAAAAAGGTATGATATGGACCATTGATCGAATATGGTCTAATTTAATGGACATTTCCATTAATATGGCGATTGAGATATGGACCACATATTTAATCGGGTGTGATTCAATGGATGAGATTAAATCTTGTAATGTCATATAATTACAGAATTGGTGTCTATTAAAATATAAGGGGTATAATGACTTATCTAAATGGATATTTCTATGACTATAAAATAGAGTCTCCAATGGATGAGAAAATCATCTCTATGAATTATCAATCATCCTAATACCTTTGATTAATATTCCTCCCATTATCTTATATAATCATCAGAAAATCCTTTGTTAGTTTCCTACATAAAGACTCTTCCAATACATTCTTGACTACCAATCCTCTCCAACTATTACATTCCACTAATTATAAATGTAGCGTGATGATCCAATGTTGTATCCTAAAGAGGATTCACTTTTAACCCATTGTAATACTAGTTTGGTTGGTGGGGGTGAATATACTATTAAGGAGTGAAACATCATAATGTGCCTAAATGGGATCTATAAACTACAATTGGAGAAAATTACATATCATTATCCACCTATATACCTAACTGTATTATGATTATATTTGATTAACCTGAACATGGTCCCACTTAAAAACATATTTAAGGAAAAGAAATTCCATGGAAATGATTTCAAGAGGCGGAAAAAGAGGATACACTTAGTCCTCACAACTCTGAAAGTGGTATTATTCAGCTATATTTAAATTTAGGTACATTATTTGGATTTATGGAATGATATATTAGGTCACATTAACTATAATAAAATTAATTAAATATCAAAAAATGAAATTATTACCTAGAATGGATCAAAATGATCATAAATTTGTGACTTTCATGAAACTAAAATAGTTAGGAAACAATTTCTAACTATAAAATAGAAAAATTATTTTCTAGAATTAATATAAAGTTATTTATGTGATTTTAATGCTACACACCCAATAAGTAATAAAAATTACTTTGTAACTATTAATGATGATTGTTTTATATTTTTACTAGGGTATATTTTATATTCTAAGAATGACATTATAAATAAATTTAGTATCTATAAAAACATGGTTAAAAACCAATGTGGGCTTATAATTAATTACCTCATATTCAAAAAATGGATTATAATCTTATATACCTTTTTTCATTGAATCCAAAGGGATCATACATGAAGTGAAAAATCCTTATAAACCTCAGAAAAATGGTATAGTTGAGAGAACATTAATGGAAATAGTTAATTCTATGATTTCTATCTTGGGTCTCTCATGAGGATTTTGGGGGGATACATTATTACCTTCATTTCACATCCTAAATAGGTTTCCCACAAAAATGAAGTATATGACTCCATAAAAACCTTAGAATCATAGTAAACTAATCCTCAAATATTTAAAGGTTTTGGTTTGTGATGTAATTGTGTGAGTTCCTTAACCTAAAATGGAAAATTAGGATACAAGTGGTATTGATTTCATATTTATTATATTTAAAGTAAATTTAAAATCTTATAAATCCATGGTTGTTGAATATAATGAATCTAAGTCTACCTCTTTACCTAATAAAGTCCAAATTGAGAATTTGGCTCAAATAAATATTTATCTCAAGAAGATATGACTAGATAGATTCATAGAAGTAAAAAACCTCAGATACACAAGAAATATGGTTATGGTTTATAAATGTTATTATTATAAGAAAATAATGATATCATTGTTAAAACTCTGGTTTTTCTAAAATATAGAGTATAATTCTAAAAATTTCAAATAAATAATGTTATTTTCTGATGCATCTCTTTAGAAGGAAGTTATAAATGATGAAATGGCCTCTATAAGTGGAAAAAATATATAAATATAGTACATATTAATTAATGTATACAACTGATAAATTTTAAATGGTTATTTAGAAAGAAATTAAAAGTTTATGGTAAATTTGAAAAATATAAATCTAGATTGATAGCCAAGGGGTTTACACAAATGGAAGGAATAAATTATTTCAATACATATGTTCTTGTGGCTAGTAATACTTCTATTAGAATACTTATCACCTTATAATCTATATATAATTTATAAATTCACAAAATGGATGTTAAAATAAAATTCTTAAATGGATATTTAGATAAATAAATATATTTAGAACATTTTTAAGGATCTATAGTACCTTGAAAATAAAATATGGTTTGTAAATTGTTGTGGTACTTATTTATTTTAAAATAATATTTAAAAAATTACATGAGAAATTTAATAATGTAATTCTATAAAATTTTGTTTTAGTTAACTCAGATGATAAATGTGTTTTTAGTAGGTTCTATAATGATCATGGTGTATTTATTTTTTATATGTTGATGACCTGCTAATATTTAAAGATGACATGAATCATGTAAATTAGTATAAGTATATTTTTTATATAAATTTTGATATAAAAAAATTTTGTGAAGGAAATTTTATATTAGAAATCAAAATTTTTAGAATTAAAAATTCTATTTTTCTTTCTCAATCTCATTATATTGAAAATCTATTAATGTGCTTTAAAAAAATTTATTAGTCACCGGTTCCTACCCTATATACTTTTGGGATTAGGATACTACCAAATCCTATTAGGTCAGTTTCTAAACTAGAATATACAATCTTTATTAGGAATCTCTTGTGTTTCATAATTATAACAAGACCCAATATTTCCTATGTTGTTGGAAAGGTGAAAAAGTATACAAGAAATCTTGGTTATGTATAATTGGATAAGGTTAAAAGATCACTCAAGTATCTAAAGGGTACTGCATATTACCATATATGTTATAGTGGGAAACCAGGGGTGTCCAAATTATTTTCCAATAGAAGATGGATTACTATTCTAGAAGGCCACTCTTCTATGTTTGGTTGGGTTTTTACAGTCAAGGAAGAGTGATATTTAAGGTATTATAAAAACAAACTTATATAATAGATTCACTATATATTTTGATTTTATTATTTTATAGATACTGGAAAAGAAGTGGAATTGCTAAGATATATTTTATTAGACTACCATTGTGGAGTATTTAGATGTATCTGGTTTCTATAAATTGTGATAGTCAAGTAGTATAGGCTAAAGTATATATATATATATATTTATATTGTAAAATAAAAATACATTGGTCTTAGATATAGTAATATGAGAAAATTTATTCATTATAGTTTCATAGATGTGTAATTTGTTAAATCGAGCCAAAATTTGATAGATCCATTTATAAATTGACTTTTAAGGGACTTGGTATGTAAACATTAGTTTGGGATTTCTTTAAAGTCCTTGTCAAACAATCACTAATGATGGTAACTCAAATTAACATGTGATCACTTTGCCTTTATAAGTTCAATATATGATATTCAATTATATGTTCAAAGGAAACACCTAAATAATGTAACATCTTAAGAAAATGGTGTTTGTTTCTCATGGGAAAAGGGGAGTGAGATTAGAATTCTTAAGGAACTAAGGATATCAAAGAAGTAATGAAACAAGGGAATAATTTTTGGTTTACCTATATGAATGTAATAGTGGGTCTTCTAAAAGAGCTTCTGAAATTGGATCTCAAACATTCATGAAAGGATAAGAGACACATGTTCATAATGGTTTCTTTGAGTAGGTGAAGAACTGAGGGATTTGAATATACTTTTTTAGGTTGAATCTAGGTGATAATAAGAGTTACATATTCAAGGTAATGTATAATATTTATATATTTAGATCTTATTTTTATATACTATATAAAGGTTAAAATATAGATATACATTTATTTATGTATGTTTTTTACAAGAGAGTAATATATTTGATTTTCAAAGGGTGTTTTAAATATTTTAAAATATAAGGGGATTCTTGATTTTTTTTATTTTGATGGTTTTTAAAATATTTAAAAATGTTTTATTTTTTTTAATTTTTAAGGGAAGACTTGTTGGAATCACACATTATAAAATTAGATGGAGTGAGGTAAACTTTATAATGGGGAACACTTTTATCATTAATAAAAATTGATAAAATAAAAGGGAATAATCATTTGGGGGACTATGCACCATGTTGTCAACTGGTATGTGAGTGATCACACAATGTGTCACTTTAATGACACACTTTTCACTTCACACACTTTGTCAGTGTGAGGTAATTAGATCATCCTTTATTTATTTGGATGGGTTAGTTGGTCACACCAATTAGGCCCAAGACCAAAAGGTTCTGTCCATTGGGTAGGCTCAGTTCACTGAATAAGAACGATATGGAGTGTCGATTCGATCAAGTGTTATCTAATAGACATATTTTTTATTTGGAGGGAATGATCTAGGCCATGTATTTAATTGTGTGTAAACTAAAGTATGATATTAAATATATAGCAGTCATTCCTTTCTAAAATAGCTGCCTACCAAATTACAAGGGGTAAGATGACTTAATTGAATGGGTGCTTCCATGACTATAAAATAGAGTATCCATTATATGAACAAATAAATTACATCAATTACAATGCAATAAAATCCCTCCTAAAGATTTTGATTCCTCTCATTGTCTTCTACAAGAATCAAATTATCCTGTACTGGTGTGAAATAATAAATACTATTCTAATACTCTCTTGATTCAAAATCCTCTTTAAGGGTTACTCTCTACCATATAAAAGTGTAGAGTGATGAGATAATATTGTATCCTAAAGAGGATTCACTTAAAACCCATTATACCATTAGTTTTAATAGTCATGGATAATGTACTATTAAGTATAGAAAAATTATAATGTGCCTCATCATGATCTATTTACTACTATTCACATAAATTTTATTTAATTACACATCTATATACTAAAAAATTCATCCATATATGGGTCTTATAGATCATAAATGGTTTAATAATTATCAGATTTTTTTAATAAATAATAATCTAATTCACTTATTTTTGTTCATTTTTGAACATTTAATAGTTTTCTATAGTTAAAAATTAACTTTAACTTTTTTAAATCCACTTTTAATCATTTTTAATAGCTCAAACATCATATTAAAATGTCATTATTTCATATAGGTTACAAAATAATCAAGAAAATATTATTTAAAAATTTCATGATAAGTCAAGGCCCACCTGTCACATAATGAAAATCATACATATTTGTTCTACAAGATCATAAAAAAATCACCATAACATAACTTGTGTAAAGGAAATGAGTTTCAAAAAAATTCACTCTTTTCATTAGAGCCTAAAACATGAAAAATAAATGGGTTTCAAGAAAATTTCATCATTTATTTATAGTATAACCCAAGAAAGAAAATGCATTTCATAAAGGTTTCATCATAACATAATTAACCCATGGGAAAGAAATAGGTTTCATAAAATAATCCTTAAATAATAATCATCATAATACATCCAAATAATTAAAGTGGATGTTATTATTGGATCATAACCCTAGTAAAGTAAAATAAATATCAAAGGATTTAATCTTAGATGAAAATGCCTTTAAAAATATTTGGAACATTTCTGGAGAAAAACACCAGTTTAATTTTGAAACCACTTATTTAAAAACTAAAAATTTTCAAAATATTAAGGATTTTTTTATTTGAAAATAACCTTGTAAAATTGAAAATTAATCTTGAAATCAATGAGTGGTCATGATAATGGTAAATTATGTTCATGCTGTGTATGTTAAAAAATAACTTTCACATTTTTGGTAAAAATTAAAAGGAAACTCATTCAGAAAATGAAAACAATATTCCATTTAAACTATTTTTAAGAAGTAAATAATGGGTAAAAATGACTTTAAACAATAATTCATTAATATCAAAAACATTCTTGAAAACATTTTTAGAAAACATGGACATGGAAGAAAAATGATTTTCGACCAAAGAGAGAAATAAATCCGGTTTTCCTTAAAAATATTCCTTCAGTCTCTTGACTAATTAAATATATGAAAATGAAATGAAAATATTTAATATAAAAAATGAACAATATTAGAACAAAATTAATGAGTTTATTGAGATTTATATTATAAAATTTTATCATCCAAAACTTAATTGTAAATAGTCTCGATAAATAATGAGATTGTAACATAAAGACCTTACATTGAGTTCAAAATTATTAAAAAGATATGTAACCTAATAAATTTAAATTTATTATAATTATATAACATTTTAACTTACATGCTTATAATATCATATATGACCCACTTATAATATTTCAACACCCATTTATTAATAATTCCTAATTAAAATCATCATTTTCTAGTGTTAACTATTTCGTTTTTCTTGAGAATTTTGGTTTGGTAGTTCTAATATTTGTACTTTGATCATTATTAAATCATATATATAATTTTTGTAATGATATAAATATCATATATATTCATTATTTATATATTTATAGTCATCCATAAAGTATTGAGATATTAAAATCAATTACACAATCCATGGAGATGGTAGGTCATATGTACTCATGAATAACGTTTTCACTTTTCGATAGATGGGATAAAAGAAAGGTAAATAATAATTAAACATTAAAGAGTCATTATTATATCTTATATATCATATATATTAATTAAATATATAGTTTTTACCATCTATGTAAAGCGTAAATGAAAAAATTAATCACATCGCTTCGTAAAGGTGGTAGTCCACACATACGAACGAGCAACTTTATTAGTTTTCAATAGATTGAAAGGTAAGAAATTAGATATTATATTATAATTATAGAAGAATAATTATTTCATAAATATCATACATAAAAATTAAACCCATAATAACAACCATCGATAAAATATGGTGATGAAAAATGAATTGTATTACTACGTGGAGGTGGTACTCCACACATACGCATGAGTGATACCTTCACATAACATTTGATGAAAAAGAGTGTGTATAATGGTAGTTCCATAATCATAATTACATTTAATTATATTTTTGGTATTTATTTTATTATTTTATGATGAATAACATATATTTATAGGATTTAGAAAAATAAATAAATTGAAAGAGGTCAAGTAAGATAACCACCTCTTCTTCGGCAGGCCTCCTTCAAATCCCTTATTAAGGACCCTTGGAATGATCCTTTAAGAAGAAACAAAACTATAAATCATGGATATGGATGTTTTGAAGATAAATTTATTGGGTTTTTTCAAGATATATGTCTCAAGTATGTGTAAATAAAATAGATAAAGGGTGTCCTTTTATAAGGGAGTGAAATGAAAAACTTGGAATTTATTAAAATATTTAAATATAATTAATGCATTTCTCTAGTATAATACTTCCAAATAGACATTAATTTGAAAAAAACTATTAAATGATATAAATATAATAATCCAAATAAATTTAAATAGGCTTTGGTATCATTTTAAACATTATTTTTTGGTTTAACCCATTCATTAACTAATTTTATCATTAACTACAGTCACGACTTTTTGAATCTTAAAGGGTTATAATTTTACTTATAAGATAAAAATTGGATTATAAATGGGAAATTTATGAAATTTTATAATATTTATGATCATTATCATCCTATTTTAATATTTTTTTTATTTTTAAATAATTTAATAAAATCGTTTTTTTATAAAATTTTATTAGTCATTTTTTGACCCCATTCACATAATTTGACTTTGAAAACAACACGAAAGAAAATAATATCAAATATAAAAATTTAACATATTAATAATATGTTTTTAAAATTTGTGTGTAACTATAACACTCCCAAAAAATATTACTTTTAGTGTTTTAAAATTCATTTACATGTTTTTTCTAATGCTTGCACAAGCACTATGTCAGCGTTTTGTAAGAATTTAAGGAAATTATTTCATCAATAAAAATTAAAAATAAATTAAAATGATAAAAAATTAATTCATATTTAAAATAAAAATTTATAAAAAAACTTATCCTCTTTTTATTCTTATGTGAAAATTTTAGAGATATTAAAGTCAAGAGAGTAAAATTTTGGAATTTTCTTTACTTAAAATAATATAATTGTCATTAGAAAAGGAAGATGACACAAAAATTACATATATTAAAAATATATACGTACATGTATGAAATAAACTCATCCAATAGGATAAATTCAAGTTTTATAGAAATTTTTAAGCTTTATCCCAAAGTTTTATCCCAGTTTTTCCTATTTTACTTTTTTCGAGGTGACAAATATTTGTCATGGTTACTATTCATAGTGACCAAAAATAAAATAGACCTATCTAGAAAATTTTATCCTCATGATTCCAAATATTTAATTAATTTTTTAAAATTTAATTTATATAATTGAGATATAATTCATTTTAAAATAAGTGCACAAAATGGGATGAAAATCATTTTTTAGAAAAATACTTTTGTAAGCATAAAACTGGATTTATTCATATCCTATTCATAGAAAAAAATTATATGAATGTTAAAAAATTTGATTTAATACATAATATATAAATTTATTAAATATCATTTATAAATAGTGATTAATTTAATTTATCAATATAAAAACATGCCCTGCACATAAAAATAGTTCTTTCAGAAAAAACAACTCTTTTACTTTCAAATGATTTTAATTTTTATTTATAATAAATTTATATCCAATGAATTAAATTTATACATGTGTAAAACTTAATTTATTCATAATTTAGTTAGTCTTATTCATACTTTATAATCTAACAGTTTGGAGATAACTGTCACATTAAATAATAATACTTCAATAGTATATCATAGTTCATTTAAACTCTGTGTTGCATGTAAAGAAATCCATCAAATAAATAAAACTTATTTATAGAAAAATATATCATAAAATATTTGGGTGTTATATTATAACCCCATTAAAATGAATTTCTATCGTAAAATTATGTCATTCTGATACAAACAAATGAAGATATCTCTGCTTCATCACACCCTCATGTTCCCAAGTAGATTCCTTCAATATTTTCAATTACATCTGTTGAAAATCCAGAAATATTAGATATTTTATAATACTCATCATAGATAATCTATTGTGATCCTTTCAACTCAGAGCACCTTCCACCTTGGTCACCTTCCCAGAGTGGTAATGTATTGAGAAATCATAATATTTAACCAGCTCTAACCATATTCTATGGTGCATATTCGACTCTTTATTTCTGAATATAAACATTGATGTTTTATGATCAATATATATTTTATACCTTTCCATGTTAATATAATTTTTCTATATCTTCAATGATAAAATTACCATGGATAACCCCAAATCATGAGTTGGGTAATTTTTTTCATGAACGTTAAATTTCTATGAGTCATAATCTATAACTATATCATTCTACATGATAACAGACCATAGTCATTTTTTGATGTATTTCTATAGATAAAAAACCCTTATCCACTATAAGGTAGTGTGGGCATGGTTTCATGGACTAACATTCTCTTAAATTTATTGAATTTTTCTTCACATTCATCTATCAAAAGGAACTTGGATCCCTTTTATGTTAACTTGGTGAGTGGATTAGAAATTCATGATAAATTATCCAAAAATCATCAATAATACCCAGTCAAACCAAGAAAATATAGATCTCAGTTATAGTTTTTGGTTTGGGATAACATTCAATAACTTCCATCTTTAATGGATGAATCGATATAACCTCTCTTGAGATTATATGACCCAAAAATTAAATTTTATGTAGCTAAAATTCACACTTTTTAAAATTTTAAGACAACTTATCCTTCCTTAAGGTCTTTAGTACAATCCTCAAGTGATATTTAGCTCTTCTTTTCTATTGTAATATATAATAATATCATCTATAAATACTAACACAAACCGATCAAGGTAATCTCTATAGTCTATATTCATTAAATATATAAATATAGTTGGAATAAATCATTAATATGAGGCAGAGGATACTTATTATTTATTTAGATCTTGTTCAATTATCCATAATAAATTCACAGTTAGATGGATCCATATTTAAAAAAAAAGAATATGTGCACTTCATGGTGATTCACTTGGATGAATGAATCCCTTATAAATATTCTCCTAGAGTTTCTTCTTAAATTTATAAAACTCAATAGGGTCCATTCTATATGGATTATTTGGAATTGGTGTAGCACCAGGTATGAGTTCTATTGAAAACTAAACTTAATGATTTAGAGAAAGACTAGGAAATTATTCCAGAAAAAAATTAGTAAACTCTCATATAATAGGCATATCTTTGATGATGATATTCTCACAAACCATCCGAGATAAACACTCATTTTTAATAGGATTCAAGGCCTATATAATGGATGTAATCTCCATTATAAGTTCATATTTATCATCACACCAATTGATGATCATTGGTTGGTTCAAAATATCAACCGTGACCTCATTTCATTGATAATTGATGTGGGATTTAAGTAATGAAATCCAATCTATGGATAAGATAACATTGAATTCAACTAGAGGAATAATAACAAGATTTCCAAGAAGAAAATTCACATAAAATTAAATTGTAGAGGAATCATAGACTTGAGGTGTGATAATCATACCATTATAAAATTTCACCACTACATTAGCATCTAATAATTGAGGCGGTATTGTGATACCCTTGGAAAATTATTTAGATATAAAATAATGGGTAGATCTAGAATCAATTAAGACATTAGAAGTTCTATAGTATATATTAAGTGCACCTTTCAACAATTTATTATCCATACCAGCAATAGTGATCACATGGGATTTACCTTTGTCTTTGGGATTAAGTGGTTGATGATGTCAATCATTATCTTTAACCTTCATATTTGAGTACTGGTTAGAATAATTTCCACAATCCTTGAATTTGAAACCCTAGAGTGTGGGTTGTGTATTCTATGGTGATTTTTTCCATAATTATCTAACTTATTCTTCCCATTAATTCAAATTTCGATTTCACAATGACCTTACTTTATACACTTACAAATTTACTACCCCCCTAAGACAACTTACTTCAGGTTTCCTTTCACAATTTGAGCATAATGGAAATATCATCTTATTCCCCCATGGTTTTTAGATCTTCCTTTTAATTCCATATTTATTTTCTTATCCAAACCATGTGATTTATGGGTAACTCCAATCTCCCTCTCCACCATTATAGCATATAGAATAATTTTTTCATAGCTACTGAATTATCTTATGTATAACTCCCTTTAGATAATTTATTTTAATCCTATAAATAATCGATCACTCTTACTTTTAGGTTGAATTATAATATCATATTTGTACCACACAAGTATTGTAATATTTTCCTCACAGGTACTAATAGATTCATCATCCTTTTACTTTAGATGAATAAATTCCTTATCTATTTTCATATGAAGAATATGAGGAAAGTAATTATTGAAAAATAATCTCTTAAACTTATCCCAATCCATAGAGTCAATTCTTTCCCATTGTCTCATTTTCTTGATAAGAGTCCACCTTTGATATACTTCACCTTACAAAATATAAATAACTAAAATAAAATTTTCATGTCCCAAAAACTAGAGAATAGTAAATAAATTTTTAGTGGTATTGATCTATTCCCCAATAACTAGTGGATCACTAAAATTACTAAAATAATGTGTATTTTGTTTCACGAGGGACTCAATATAATTTTATTCTATACTTTTCTCATTTTAAAGCTGAACATGATTCATAGCTTGAGAAATTTGTGCAATCATAATAACAAATTTTTTAATTCTATCTCCCATGAAATTTGATTACTCAGAAAGACAATCATTGTATTGTTTATCACATTCAACAATAACACGATTCCTTCAGGTTCCAACCATTGAATAAAACAAAAAACCATAGTGTTATCAACAATAATCACAATAGAAAACTACATGATCCTGAAAAATAATTTATATGATGTGTAAATAATGAAACATTATTCTCAATCTGTGACACCTTAGGTTTAACCTGGGATATCCATGGTCATTACCAACCCTTGAGGATTTTATTCTATACTTATAGTTATCCCTAGAGTTTTTACTAATGTTTTCTTATCCTAGTTTCTAAAGGTATCCAAAACTTACTCTGATGCCAACTATAAAAACCATAATTTTTCATACAAAGATATTATATCTTAATAGATATAGATTTATTACATAACATTATGATCCATTCCAAAATCATATAGGTTTATTGTCTTTAGAAGCTTGGATACATAAAAAATAGGTTCATAAGAGATCTAAAATATTTCATACTACGTTTTTAATAACAAGAACCCTTCTTAGATATATCTTACTTAAAACCTTTCTTCATAACTTGGGGAAATGAAATATAAGAAAGGGTGAGCTTAAATGATCAATACTAGTAAAAAAGGGAGATATCAACGATCACTTAAACATAACATGAGAATAATAATATGAAAGCATGATGTTAATATTTAGAAACCATACCCTTTATATCAAAGGTCATAATCTTGAGTCATGGAATAAATATTAGGAGTTCATATGACACAAATCATTAAGGAATTAAAGAGCATGATCCATGAGAGCATAACATTGTAATAATACATAAGTGTGTAGCATATATGTAATCATATAAAATAATTTCCTTATTTAAGGCTCATTTCCAAGACTATCATAGTGGATTGGGTTCACCCCCATTCAAATGCATCCTTAGTCATGGTTAACTACAAAATCTATCATAGGGGTTAGAGTCCCTAACTGAATTGGTTTCACTCCCCATTATAATACTTATTTTCTCATGAGATATACATATTTATCCAATTCATTTGAGGGATATAAATTTTTTATCCCACCTTTCACATAATGAAAATCAGACATATGTGTGCCAAAATATCATAAAACATCCATCATATCATAACCAATTAAAAGGAAATAGTTTTCATAAAAATTTCATAATTTCATCATATAATTTACAATAGAAACAAAATGAGTTTCATGAACATTTAATCATTTCATTATATCATAAATCATGGAAAATAAAAGAGTTTCATAAATGTTTCATTATAGCATAATTAACCTATGGGAAATAAATGAGTTTCACAAAGCCATCCTTAAATCATTATCCTCATGATCCATACGAAAAAATGAAAGTGGATCGTATTATAGTACCATATCCCATATAAATCATAAGTAACAAAAAATGATGAAATTTTAGATGAAAATTACTTTAAAATATATCTAGAATATTTCTTAGGGAAAATACCCTTTTCATTTTGAAATCACTTATTTAAAATATAAAACTTTCCCAAATATTAATGAATTTTTTTCTTTGAAAATAAACATGGAAACTTGTAAATGAATCTTCAAATAATTGAGTGATCATGATGGTTGGAAATTCCATTCATGCTGTGTATATTAAAACAAAGATTCCTTTCACATTTGAGTAAAAAATTAAAAGTACCTAATTTATAAAATAACAAGAAAATTCCATTAATTTTTTTTAAAAAATAAATCCTGGATAAAAATTACTTTGAAAAATCATTAGGGAATTTTAAAAATATTTTTTAAAACATTTTAGAAAACATAGACATGTAAGAAAAATGATTTTTGATAGAAGAGAGAAATAAAGTCGATTTTCCATAAAAATATTATTTCGGTCTCTTGAGAACTAAAAGAGAAGAAAATGAAAGTAAAACATGTAATATAAATAAATAACCATAGTATAAGAAAAATAATTAGTTTATTTAGAGTTATATCATAAAATTTTATCATCATAAACTTAATCCTAAACAATCATAATAAACAATGATATTGTAATATAAAGCCCTTAATTAGAGTTTGAATTGATTTGAAAGTGCTATAAAATTTTATATAATGAATATAAATTTATTATAATTATACAAAATAGTCATTTAAATACTTATAATAACATATATTATCCACTTATAATATTTCAACATCCATTTATTAATAATTCCTTATTAAAATATTCATTTTCAGGTGTTAACTATTTCATTTTTCCTGTGAATTTTGGTTTGATAGTTCCATCCATTATACTTTGATCATGGTAACATAATATAATTTTTTTAATAATGATATAAATACCATATATATTAATTATATATATTCATTCATAAATTATAGATATAGAAAAATTAATTACACTATTCTTGGAGACGAAAAACCATACAAACGCTTGAACGATATTTCAATTTTCAATGGATGGAAAAAAAGAAATAAAAATAATAATTAAACTTTATATAATAATTATTATATCATATATATCATATATATTGGTTAAATATTCCATTTTTACTATCTATTTAAAGCATAAATGAAAAATTAATCACATCACTTCGTGGAGGTGGTAGTCCACACATACACATGAGTGACATTATTATTTTCCAATGGATTGGAAGGTAAGAAGGTATATATGATATTATAATTATAGAAAAATAATTATTTCATAAATATAATATATAAAAATTAAACCATTAATAATAAACCTCCATGAAATGTGAGGATGGAAAATGGATTGTATCACTATGTGGAGGTGGTAGTCCACTGGAAAACACAAGCGATACCTTCACTTACCATTTGATAGAAAAGTTAGTGGATAATCTTAGTTCCAAAATAATAATATAATTTAAGTATATTTATAATACTGATGTTATTATTTTATGATTAATAGAAAAAAATTATAGTATATATAAGAATAAATAAATTGAAAGAGGTAGGGTAAGATGATTACCACTTTTTTGACATGCCTCCTTTAGATCCATTATTAAAGACCCTTAGAATAGCCTGTTAAGAGGAAGAATAATATAATTCATGGATATGTAAGTTTATAAGATAAATGGTTATATTTTGGTTGGGATATATGGCTCATGGATGTGTAATAAAAATAGATAAGGGTAGTCCTATTATAATGGAGGGAAATTACACACTTAGTATTTCTTAAAAGATTTAAATATAATTAATGTATTTATAAAGTATAATGACTCAAAATAGCCATTAATTTAAATAAAAATATTATTTAGTCTAAATATAATCTTCCAATGAAATTTCAACATGTTTTGGTGTCATTTTAAATGTTATATTTTGGTTTAACTCCTTCATTAACCGATTTTAACCTTAACTACAGTAATGACTTTTTCAATCTTAAATGGATATAATTTTACTTATAAGGTAATAATTGGATAATAAATTTATAATGGAAGAAATATTATATCATTTATCATAATAATTTTCCAAATTAAATATTTTTATGATTTTTAATAAAATATTATTTTTATAAAATATCATTAATGTCATTCTTTGACATTATTCACTTAATTTGACTTTGAAAACAACATGGAGGAAAGTAAGTTCAAATATAAACCATAAACATATACCTAATAAGTTATAGTTTTCCATAAAATTTATGGGTAACTATAAATTACCAAAAAAATATTAATTTTATAGCTTTTAAAATCATTTTCATGATTTTCTACTGCTTGCACAAACATTGCGATGTCGTTATGTAAAAATTTAAGGTAATTATTTAATCAATAAAAATTAAAATAAATTACTATGATAAATAAATTAATTAATATTTAAATAAAAATTTTATAATTAAACTTATCCTCCTTTTATCTTTATGTAAAAATTTTAGAGATATTAAAGTCAAGAGTGTGAAATTTTGGAATTTTCTTTAATTAAAATATATATTTTTTCATTATAAATAGAAAATGGAAAAAATTACATATATTCTAAAAATGGATGGAAGTAGAATAACTAGCTAATAAAATCAGATAAATAAAAGTTTTATAGAAATTTTAAATCATTATCTTAAAGTTGTATCCATGTTTTACCCATTTCCCCTTACCTTGGTGACAAATATTTACCAATGTTACTGTACATAATGACCAAAAATTAAAATGACATATTTAAAAAATTTTATAATCATAATTAAAAATATGGAATTCATTTTTCAATATAAAATTTCTATAAGTGGAATAAATTAATTTTAAAATAAGTACGAAAAATGTAATGAAAATCGTATTTTTGAAAAATAAATTTTTAAGAAAAAAATTAGATTTATTCTTATCCCCTGGATAGAAAAATAAGTTGAATATTAAAACATTTTATTGAATATATAATATATAAATTTAATTAAAATCATTCACCAATAGTGGTTAATTTAATTTTTTAAGATAAAAACACATCACATACATAATTTGTTTTTTCAGAAAAAAACATCTTTTACTTTCTAACGTTTTTTATTTTCATTTATAATCAATTAAAAAACAATGAATTAATTTTATACACATTTAAACCAGAAATTTTATTTTAATTTAGTTATTCCAATTAATACCTATGAATAAAATTTCTGGGTTACAACTATCACATTAAATAATTATATTTCAATAGTATATCACAGTTCGCTTAAACTTAGTGTTGTGTGTAAATCAATTCATCAAAGAAATAAATTTTTTTTATAGAATAATATATCCTAAAATCTCAGGGTATTAGATTCTACCCAAATTAAAATGAATTTCCATAATTTTTTTTACTTTGATATAAACCAATGGGGATATCTCTATTTCATCACATCCTCAGGTTCCCAAGTAGCTTCTTCGAATTTCTGATTCAGTCAGAGAACCTTAACCAAGTTAGTAGTATTGTTATGTATCACTTTCTCTCTATGATCTTATATTTATACTAGTTTTTCTTCATCTTAAATATACTATTACAGTGTTACAACATCAAATTTAAGTACATGTGAAGGATTTGTTATGTGCTTCCTCCGTATAGATACGTAGAAAACATTGTAAACTTGAGAGAGTTTTAGTGGAAGTTCCCAAGGATAAGATACCATCATAATGTGATAAATAATATCAAAATAACCAATATATATTTGGATCAACTTTACCTTATTTCTAAATATCATAACCTTATTCCAAGGAGATGTTTTTTGGAATACTTTTTCACCAAATTAGAACTCTATATCACACTAATAATTGTCAGCATAAATTTTATATCGATTATGAGCTGTTATTTTGTGCAACTGAATGGATTTAAACTTCTCTATCATCTCCTCAACAAAATTGGGTCATAATAGCTTTCTTTATCTAACTTATTCCCAGTTCATTGTAGTTCTACACTTCCTTACATAGAGGGATTCATAAGTATCCATCCAAATTCTTTAGTGAAAGCTATTGTTTTAAGAAAAATTTACTAGCGAAAGATATTGATCCTAAAAACCATTGAGATCTATAGAACAAGATCTCATAATATCCTCTAGAATTTAAATGGATCTCTCGTACTCACCATATGTATGAGTATGATAATATGTACTAAAACTCAACCCAATATATGGATCATAAAAAATAATTCACTAGAACATCGGAGTAATCCTCATATACTGATTAGATACAATATAATTTGAAACTACTTGAAACCTAAATACTTATTTAATATATAATCTAGAACTCTAATCAATAGATAAATATTCTTTGATTATAATTAAGTGTTTTTACTTCATAAGGTGATTAATTACAACCCAAGTAACATTATGATCTATATAAATTTTGGATATCCTGATGAAAAAATCCATAGTGATGTTTTCCTATTTCAATTTTGGTATGGGAAATGGTTATAACATACCGTTATAATTCTATCTCTTAACCTAAACTTGATGACATACTAAGCAATAAGATGCATACTCTACAATATCTCTCTATATGTAATCTCACTATAAATACTCTGTCAAATATTTTTATATCTTTATAATTATATTATGAATAGAGAATGATGTATTATGAGTTTCATTTAACAAATCCTTCTTTAAATCGAATTTGGATGAAAAACATACATAGTTCTTGAACCTTATCATTCCATTACACTCAAGGTTGAACTCATGAACATTTATTACATTATTTTGTTATTATAAATTTTCCTTATGGGCTTATTTAAACCTCACATGGATATATGGTTGAGAAATAATGTGATCAAGATAAGATTTCTACCATTAGTTAAAGATATCCAATTAAAAATTTTGAATATCCAGAAAAATTAAATCTTCTATGATACTCATTATAGATAAACTAACATAATCCTTTAAAATCAAAGCATATATTGCCTTTTTCACCTTCCAAAGGTGGTAATGTATTAAAAAATTATAATATTTAATTAGCTCCAACCAACTTATATGGAACATATTCAACTATTTATATGTGAATATATAATTTAAACTTTTATAATTAGTGCATATTTAACAAATTTCTACATAAATATAATACCTTTATATCTTGAATACAAAAATACTGTGAATAACTCTAAATAATTATTTGGGTAATTTTTCTCAAGAACCTTCAATTTCATGAGGCATAATCAATCACCACATCATTCTGCATGAGAATACATAAAATTACCTTCTTTGAATCATAACTATAGATTACAAACCCTTATCCAATAGAAAGTAGTGTGACTACATCTGTGATGACTAACCTTCTCTTTAGTTCTTTGAAATTTTCTTTACATTAATCTTTACAAAGTAACTTGACCCCCTTCCGAGTTAACTTGGTGAGTGGATTAGATATCCATGAGAAATTATCCCCAAAGCTCCAATAATACTCATCCAAACCAAGAAAAATATGGATCTAAATTGGAATGGTTGTTTTGGTCCAATGTTTAATAACTTATGTATCTGATGAATACATAGATATACCCTATCTTGAGAATATGTAACCCAAAAATGAAACTTTCTATAGACAAAATTTACACATTGTAAATTATTCATATAGATTCTCCTTCCTTAAGGTCTTCATTAAAATCCTAAAGTGATATTCATGCTCTTATTTTCTCTTTTAATATATAATAATATCATCAATAACTACAATAAAAAACTAATCATGGAAATATATAAAGACTTTAATCATTAAATCCATGATGAGAACAGGAGAATTAATATAACCAAATGGAATCACTATAAATTTATAGTGTCCAAACCTCATATAGAAGGATGTATTTGGAATGAATTCACTTTTAAAACTCAACTAATAGTATCTATATTGAATATAAATCTTGGAAAATTATTAAACTAATCATAATTGATAAAAAATCACCAATACAAGGAAGATTATACTTATTCTTGATTGTGTTTTTTTTTCAAATTCTATATAATAAATATAGAGTCACATTGATCCATCTTTATTCTTAAAAAAAGAATAGGTGAACTCCATGGTGATTCAGTTGGTTTAATTAATCCCTTATAAATATTCTCTTGGTGTTTCTTCTTCAATTTTTATATCGCAATAGGGGCCATATTATATGGATAATTTTAAAAAGGTGTGTCATTATGTATGAGTTTTATTGAAAAATTAACTTTATTATTTAGAGTTTTACTAGGAAAATCTTATTAAAAAACATCAAAAAACTTTCATACAATATGAATATCTTCACTATTGATCTTTTTACTAACCATCTGATCTAAACACCCTATTTTAATAGGAATCAATACCCATATAATTGATTTAATTTCTAATGGAAGTTTATATTTATCATCACACTAATAGACAATAATAGGGTAGTTCATAATATGTAACGTGACTTCCCTTACTCATAAATTTATTTGATATTTATGTAAATAAATACATTCTATTCCTAATATAACGTAAAATTAAACTAGAGGAATAATACTGATATTTTCAGGAAGCACGTTCCCTAAAAATTTAATTGGAGAGGAATCATAAATCTGTGTTTTGATCATCATACCATTGGGAGTTTTCACTAATAATTCAACATCTAATAATTTATATGGTATTGTGAAACCCTTCGAATATTATTTAGATATAAAATAGAGGGAAGATCTAAAATAAAATAATATATTATCAGTTCTAGTGTGGATGATATGTGTACCTTTCACCACATTGTTATCTATATCAACAATAGTGATCACATGAGATTTACCTTTTTCTATGGTGTTAAGAGGTTGATGATGCTGATCATCATCATCAACCTTAATATTTTAGAACTTGTATGAATAATTCCCACAATCCTTATAATTGAAACACTGGAGTGTGGGCAGTTCATTATTTGGTGATTTTTATCCATCATTTGATAACTTATTATTACCATCACTTTGACATTAAATTTCCCAATGAACTTTATTTATAGACTTAATTTTTTTTACCATTCCCATTAATACAATTTCCTCTATGTTTTCTTTTATACTTTGATCATAAAATAAAGATCATATTATTCTCTCTCTATTTTCTTCTTCTTCAGAATTTCCTTTTAATTTCATATTTCTTTTCTTATCAAAAGCATGATATTTATGGGTAACTCTAATATCCATCTTCACCTTGAAAACACATCAAAAAATTTATTCATAGATATCAAATTCTATTATGGCCATCACTCTCATGAGAATTAATTTTAATCTACTGAAAAATTGATCAATCATACTTTTAGGTTGAATGATAATACCATAAGAATACCTCACAAGTCTTGTAAAATTTTTCTCATAGGTACTAATAGATTCATCATCCTTTCACATTACCTCTATAAATTCTTTCCCCATTTTCATATAAAGAATAATAGAAAATTACTTATTGAAAAATAATCTCTTAAACTCATCCCACTCTATAGATTCAATTTCTCACCATTACCTTATGTTATTGAATAGAATCCACTATTTATCTAGTTCTCCTTCCAAATGATAAAATAAAATAACTTTTTCATGTTATGAAAATCGGATAATATAAAATATCATTTTAGTGGTAATAATCCATTTATAAGTAACTATAAGATCTATAGACGCACTAACATAAGTTGGATGCTGTCTCATGAAGGATTCAACAAAACATTTTTGCCTCCTTTTCTCATTTGTAAGATCATTATGATTCATATATTTAGAAAGCTTCATAAGAATAACATCAATATTTTTCATTCCATACCCCAAAACATTTGGTCTATTAGGAGGATAATCATTTCTTTTTTTATCATATTCAAAATTAACACAATTCCTTTAGGTTCTAGGAATTGACAAAAACCAAAAAACATAGTGTGAGCACCAAAAATCATAGTGGGAAACCAAATAATCATGTAAATCATTTATAGGATGTCTAAATAAAGTCACATTCTTTTCAATAAATTAAACCTTAGGTTTAACCTAGTCTATCCATAATCATTACCAAAACTTTAGGATGTTATCACATACTTAGATTTATCCCTAGGGTTTTCACTAATGTTTTCTCATCCTATATTCTAAAGGAAATTAAACCTTACTCTAATTCCAAATATAGAAACCCATAATTTCCATACATAGATATTATATCTTAATATATAAATATTCAATATATTACATAATGATACAAGACATAATCATATAGTTTTAGTGGATTTGGAAACATAGTTACATAAAATAGTTCATAAAAGATCTATATAATCTCCCACTAAGCACTTCATAACCATCACCCATCTTAGAAATACCTTACTTAAAAAATTTCTTCATAACCTAGGGAAAGGAAACATAAGAAAGGGTGATATTAGATTCTCAGTAAGGGTAAATAAGGGATATGTCAATGATTATATAAACATAACATGAGTATATAGGTATGAAAACATGAGATTAACATTTTAAAACCAAACCCTGTATACCAAATATCATAATCTTGAGTCATGGAATAAGGATTATTAGTTCATAAGATATAAATCTAAAAAGAATAAAATAAAATTATCCATGAGATCATAACATTGGTATAAGACATAATTTTTTGGCATAAATATAAGCACATAAAATCATTTTTTAGTCAAGGATCACTGACAATACTATCATAGTGGATTCAGTTCAATCCCCATTACATCATATCCCTAGTCATGGTTCAATCTTAAGACTATTATATTAGAAAAACTTTCTTACTAAATTGGGTTTATTACCCATTACAATCCTTATTCTCTCATGAGATATACATCTTTAACCAATGAGATGTATAATAATAGGCCAACCTTTATCATAATGAAAATCATACATATGTGTGCCATAAGATCATAAAACATTCATAATATCATAACCAATGGAAAGGAAATGATTTTCATGAAAATTATTATAATTTAATCATGGAGTAACCCATGGAAAATAAATAGGTTTCATAAATATTTCATTATTTCATCATATCGTAACCCATGGGAAATAAATAGGTTTCATAAAGGTTTCATCATAACATAATTAACCCATGGGAAATAAATAGGTCTCATAGAATCAATATTAAATCATCAACATCATAATACATTCAAATAATTAAAGTGAATGGTATTATTTTATCATATCCCCAGTAAATAATAAGTAACATTAAAGGATGCCATCTTAGATAAAAATTATTTTAAAAGATATCTGTAATATTTCTTGAGGAAAATATCATTTTCACTTTTGAGATCACTTCTTTAAAATATAAAAATTTACCAAATATTTTGGAAAAATATTTATTTTAAAATAACCTTATAAACGTTTAAATTAATATTCAAATTATTGAGTGATCATAATGGTTGTAAATTTCATTCATGCCGTGTACATTAAAAAAATATTCCTTTCACAATTTTGGTAAACATTCAAAAGTACTTCATTTAGAAAACGATAAGAATATTACTTTTAAAATATTTTTTTAAAAGTAAATCACGGGTAAAATGACTTTAAAAACTAATTGGGTGATATTAAAAACATTTTTCGAAAACATGGACATGGAAGAAAAAAGATTTTTGACTAAAGAGAGAAATAAAGTAGTTTTTCATTGAAAAAATTCATTTAGTTTCTTGAGTACTTAAAGAGAGAAAAATTAAAGGCAAAAATTTAATATAAATATATAAGTTTCTTAAGATTTAGATCATAAAATTTAATTATTGAAAACTTAATCATAAACAATCCTGATAAACAACGAGATTGTAACATGAGGCTCTTTCCTCAAGTTAGACGTAAAAAGAACTATAACCTCCAATATAATAAATTAAATTTATTATAATTATATAAAAAATCATTTACATAAATATAATATCATATATGACATACTTATAACATTTTAACTCCCATTTATTTACAGTCCCTTATTAAAATCGCTGTTTCTCAGTGTGAACTGTTTTGTTTTTAATGAGAATTTTGGTTCGGTAGTTCCTAAAATTTTAATTTTATCATAGTTAAATCATATCTAAAATTTTAATAATGATATAAATATAATATATATTTATTATATATATATTGAGTTATTCATAATTTATATAGATATTAAAATTAATTACACCGTTCAAGGAGACGATAGACCGTATGTACGGATGAACGATATTTTCACGTTTCAAAGGATAGAATAAAATAAAGGTAAATAATAATTTAACTTTATATAATAATTATTATATCATATATATCATAAATATTTATTAAATCTATCCTTTTTACTATCCAAGTAAAGTATAAATTAAAAATTAATTACTTCACTTCCTGGATGTTGTAATCCATATATACACACGAGCGATGTTATTATTTTAAAATGGATTGGAAGGTAAGATGTTAGATATGATATTATAATTTATGAAGACTAATTATTTAATAAATGTCATATATAAATATTAAATACACCATAATAACCATCAATTAAATATGGTGATGGAAAATGAATTGTATCACTACGTGGAGGTAGTAGTCAACACGTATGCACGAGCAATAAATTCACTTCCCATTTGATGAAAAGAGGATGGAAAACGGTAGTTACATAATCATAATAACATTTTATTATGTTTAGGATACTTATTTTATTATTTTATTATGAATACCACATATTTAGAGGAGGTATAAGAATAAATAAATTGAAAGAGGTTGGGTAAGGCTGTTACCTATTCTTCAGAAGGACTCATTTAGATCCCTTATTAAGGACCCTTGGAATGAATCTTTAAGAATAAAAAAAGATATAATTTGTGTATATTTGAGTTTAGAATATAAATGGGTAGGTTTTGGTAGAGATATGGATCAAGGAGGTATAAATAAAAGAGTGAAGGGTTTTTCTTTTATAAGGGAGGGAAAATATACACTTGTAATTTTTTAAAATATTTAAATATAATTAATGTATTTCTTAATTATAATGCTTTAAAATTACCATGAATTCAAATAAAAATATTATATTTTCTAAATATCATAATAAAATGGAATTTATACATGTTTTGGTGTCATTTTATACCTAATATTTTGGTTTCACCCCTTTATTAACCAATTTTAACCTTAACTACGATAATGTATTTTTCAATATTAAAGGGTTATAATTTTATTTATAAGGTAAAAAATGGATAATAAATGGTAAAGGGATGAATTTTTCTTCAATTTATCACTATAATTTTCCTCTTTATAGATTTTTATGATTTTTAAATAATTTAATAAAATATTATTTTTTTTATAAAATATAATTATTTTCATTTTTTGAAAGTATTTACTTAATTTAAATTTGAAAACAACATTAAAGTGAATGTTTCCAAATACAAAACTTTTACATTTTCATAATATGTTATATTTTTGTATAAAATTCATGGTGGACTATAATTAACTCAAAAAAATATTACTTTTAGAGTTTTTGAAATCATTTACATGATTTTTTTATAGCTCGTACTAGCACCGTATCAATGTTGTGTAAGAATTTAACGTATTTATTTCATTACTAAAAATTATAAATAAATTAATATGATAAAAAATTAATTAACATTTTAAAAAAATATTTATAACTGAACTTCACCTCTTTTTATCCTTATTTATATTTTTTGAGATATTAAAGTCAAGAGAGTGAAATTTTAAATTTTCTTTGCATAACATAATATAATTGTAATTATCAAGATAAAATGGAACCAAAATGGATTATAGTTGAAAAATTAATGTAAATTTACAAAATAAACTCATGATATAGAATAAATAATTTTTTTAGAGAAATTTAAAATACTTACCAAAAAGTTTTAACCCTGTTTTACTCACCTTTCCTCACACAGATTCCTTCTCCACGACCCTTTCTCTCCCATCTATTAGGCTTCCCTCAACCTTGTATGAAACATACACATTTTTTTAAATGGTTAGAGTGAAGAAAGTAGTAGTTTTATCTTTTTATTAGTCACATAATTTGAAGAATCATAAAGGATAATTGAGCATACTAACTGTAGAGCCGCAGAACCCGCAACTTGCAAAGCGTACAGTGGTACATGAGAAGGAAGTAAATTCTGATTGGATACTATCGAGAAAGTTGATTGTGATTAAAGTAATTGAATACCAGGTATGGGTAGAGTGGTTCTTGATTAATTAGAGGCTATCTTATCATATGTTAGTGCATTAGTTTTATCGTAATTAGATTTGGGGAAGATAAAGATTGGGTTTGAAGTAGGATCAATGGGTAGAAATTTGTGTTCTCTTTAAGTCAATGGTCTATATGTATTAAACTTCCTCATTAAAGAGTACCAAATGATTATCATAGATCTATTACAAGTGATAATGACTCTTTTAAATATGATAATGTCTTCACTAAGTTGGCTGGAGATAGAACCTTATAGAGACCAGAAACAACTGAGCTTGGTGGCGAGTGTAGTTTATTGTTCAATATCATCCAGCACATATAATGCATGGGGGAAAAGTGAGATTATTACAATGTGATTCCAAGATGTGTACCTGCACTAAATTATGAAAAGGGTAGATCAAATCAACCCGTTTAGGTATTTTATGGTTCATATGATGGAGACGTGCACGCTATTTTCTAGGTCAAATTATCTGATTTACCCTAACTTCATTTCAGTCATGCTAGATGAAAAAGGTTTAGTTTCCGATGATGAAGATTCAAAGGTAAATTGTAGAGTATTTTTGACTAAATTAACCTATTAAATAATGAATATTAAATGGAATCCATGGAAGAGAAAATGGGTTGATGATGTTGACAAGATTTGTGAGGAGCTCAATACTTTTGATCATCATTCTAGAAAAAATGATATTGTTTTCCCTATCTTAGAGACAATTGATATGGTTCAATACTAATATGAGGAGTATGAAGAAGAAGAAGAGGATTATGTCTCAAGTTATGAGGATATAGAGTTCTTAGTTGAAGAGGGTAGTGAACTAGACAATCCTAAAATTCCTGTTGTCACTTTTGGTCCTACTAGTACTCCTCGGTATTCATCAATTAGATAGAATCTTTTGAGTGAAGGACATGAAGGGGAAGAAGCTTTGGTTTATGAAGACTAACAATATAAAATTTATTCCAAATCTTCTGAATATGTTTTAGCTCTTTATGATGATTAAAAAGAGACACACATGGAAGTGAAAAATATGATGAAAATGGTGAATAAGAATAATATAATAGAAATGAAGAAGATGATAAAGAAAATGGAAATGATAAAGATAAAGGTGATAATGATGGTAATGAAGATGAATATGGTTATGATCATGATATGATTGATAATCATGAGATACCTTAGGCACTTGTTTCTTCACTAGACTTTTCTGTTGCCTATAGTTCTGAGGAGAGACCTATATTAGTTTGAGATATTGATAGAGCTACTAGAGATGAGTTGGGAACATCTGTTGAGGGGGAGGAATCCATAAGCCCTATTAGTCACCCTGGTAATCCTGTTGATGGAGACCATGTTAAGCTTGTAGTTTTTGAGCATGATAATATACCTTCTTCCAAATAAGGTGTTTCAGATCTTGAATAATAGGATATATATCCTGGTTATGTGATACTTGGATTGGATTATAATTACTCTCATGCTGAGATACCTATTATTCTTGTTAGAGATATAGTAGATCCTACGGGATCCATGGTTTATCATATTGATGCTGCTGGGGAGATAAAAAGTTTTTTTTTTCAGATGTGCCAGCTAGAATAGAGCCAATAATGGATTCTATTGAGAGTTTTTCTACACCGTTTCCTATTGTTTCTCCTGTACCTATAGATGCCGTTACCAGAGCCAACCTAGAGTCTTTTAGGGAAAGACTTCTTTATGAATTTGACGATATTCTAACAGATCAATATCCTTTATTCAAAAAAGTTAGTAATAGAGATTCAAGATATTTTTTTTGAGATTGTGATACACCACATTCAACCTAAGATGATGGATCACATTCAAGATGTTTAGATAGAGACCGAAAGACTTTCCAGTGATCTAGAGTCATTGAGATCAATGATGGAGGAGATACATACTTCTTTTGCTGCCATTATGGATTACTTTCTTTGGAGGTAGGATTCAATGCCTTATGTTTCTTTTAATTCTAGTTATCCACATCCCAATCCTCCCTTAGATATTGAGTTGATCTGGTCAGCGGTTAGAGAGGAAATTCTAGCTGTTTTAGGAGATGTTCCCGATATCCCTTAGGAGAGTCTGAGACAGATGAGGCATAATAGTGACCATGTCTATAAGATAGTTAGGGAACGCCAAAATTATTTTAAAGATTATAGAGAGATTATTACCATGTCTATAAAGTATTACCTTTTGAGGATCTACAAAAAAATGATCTCACATACCAATTTAAGTTTTTTTTTCTAAAAACCTTAGGATACCTTCAATTAAAAAATCTTTTAATGAACAAGTTAATCAGTTAAAAGTGATGACATATTTTCATAATTTGTTTGTAAAATAGAGAAATAAATTTTTTAGTGCCATAGGAAGTGGAATAAATTTCATTATGGACATCATCAATATGGTGAATCCTTTTCTCCATGTTTCTGGCACATCAGTAGTTTCTCATAAGGCCATTTTAGTAACTGATCATCTCAATCCTCTAGCCATTGTCATAGAGTTTTTCAGAGATTATGTTTCCTAAGAAAAAATGAACCATTACCTTATCAGTTAAAGCCTTTTAAAATGACTCTCATGGAAGATTTCTAGCATATCAGGCCTATTATCATTTTCGAGTCTCCTTCTTTATGTTATGTTATGATAGCCTCCACCATAGTTAACTTAGCCTCAACCTCTACTTCTGTTCTCCCTAACTCTAATAAGGGAAAGGAAACTCCTATTCCAACTATCCAGGCTCATAAGAGTTGAAATTAGCCTTTTTTTTTGAAAGGGACTTCTGTATGATTTTTTGTTGTATCTATTTTTGGATGTCATAAAATAATTTTGTCCTTAAATAGAAATTCTATTATTATTCATACTCTAATTATTTTCATTTACTGTTTTTATTTTCACTTTTTGATAATCCCAAAATGGGGATAATGATAATGGAATTTATTTATATTTTTCACAGTTATGATATCTCTTAATACCTTCTTCAGTTTGTCTTCTGCATTTCCTTTTTCATATCTTTGATACCATCATTTATGTTATTTCTTAATACCATATCTTTGATGCCATATGTATTTATTTATACCTTTAATACCATATTTATTCATTATGGATATTTACTCTTTGTGTTATTCTCTCATAGCATAAATTTTACATACCTTTGATACTATTTGTTACTTAATATTTTTGATACCATTTTTGTTTTAAAAAATTTAAGTAGATCTTTTTTAACAAAAATTTTATTCTATACAATGTTTATAAAATGACATGATTTGTGATCATAAAAAGGGGGATATTGTTGGAACCCTTGTTTTAATGATAAAAAAATAATGTTAATTATGTGATTAATGGATCCACTATTTTGTATAATTTTATAATATATGTAAGTCTAAGAAACTTTGGATAAGTGTTGAAGGGACTCACCATTGAGAATGACTCACCACCTAGAATGACTCACTATTGAAAATTTATCACCACCAGACATGAATCACCGCTGAAGAAGAGTCACCACTAGGAATAAGTGACCATCATAATTTACTTACCATTAAAAAGGAGTAACCATAAAATTAAATCACTACTAAGAAGGATTCACTACTAATCTTTACTTACCGCTAGATAAGTCACCATCAATATGAGTCACCGTTGAGATGAGTCACCATTAAGATGAGTCACTATTGAGATGAGTTACCATTGAGATGAGTTACCATTGAGATGAGTCACCATTGATATGAGTCACTATTGAGATGATTCACCATTGAGATGCATCACTATTGGGATAAGTCACTACTGAACATAAGTCACCATTTGAATGAGCCACCATCGCTATTCTAGGATATTTGAATTAAGTGCTTATAATGATTATACTATCAAATTTAATGTCGAGTATTATTTTAATGGTTATTATTAAATTATTTTAGGGAACATTAAAGAGTATCAAAAAGCTAAGTATGAGGATAAAGGATACCCAAATGGTTTTTCCCCAAATGGTATTTCCATTCTTTAGTGTTATATATTCAGAGAAGTCACCCTTTTGTATGAGATTCATGCATGCTGGACAAGTAGGAACACATGATCAAGTTTTCTATTTTCTAAATATCCTTACACTAAGTATTCTTACATGCATACAAAAGTGGAATAGTGAAGCATATCAAACATTTGATTCCCTTAAAACAGACTGAACAAAGAGAGATTATGATGGTATGTTTTACTACATTTTTTTAGAGAATCGACTTGAGATTCTTTCCAAGATACATCAGAGAAATCTGATACATCTAAATATTCTAGACTAATTAGCAACAAAATTTATATACTCTTACTACTTGTTATTTTTTGTTTAGTTTCCTTTTAATATTCTAGCTGTGTATAGTTCAACATGTTTATCAACATGCACTATCTCCTACACTACAACTGGGGAATAATTGATATTACCTTATTCTCTATTTAAAACTTTTAACCATGGTGTTGTGGAATAGGTCCCCGTGTGGCCTGTGTTTATTTTATACCCACTCTTATTATGGAAGAGGTCTCTGTATGGTTTGAACATCTTGTAGCTATTGTCTTTATACCTGATATAGGTTATAGATCATGATTATTTATATAATTTTCTTCTAAATTGGTGATTTTTAAGTATAGGGGATTAGGTCTCGACATGAGACTAAACCCCTTGTTTAAATACCACTATGTTTTTTGTTTTTTTTCATTTCTAATCTTTAATTTATTTTAAACTATAAAAAAAACGACTACTTTGATAGTTAATATTAACTAGTTTTTATAAAAGTATTTGATTATGTAAATTTATTTCAAAAGTTATAATAGTTTTTATTTTATTTTAACTGAGCACTAATAAAGCTTTGAGGAATATTTTAAAATATCATAACTTATATCAATATTTGGTTTTGATTAATTGGGTTATTTTATTTTTAATTGGGGGATTTTATTTTACCATGTTTTTAATATAAATTTTTATTGGGTACTCAATTCACCCCCCTCTTGAGACCCTCACTCCGAAAAATAGTCCTAGAATGAGGATTGATTTTGATACATTGTTTTTTTATAAAATGTGAGATATATAATGATAGCTATATCCAAATGAGTTTGAATCGATTTATAAATAATTGTGAAATTTTGTATAAAATACATGGGTTTATAATTCTAGTGGGAGATTATTGAGTTTTGTGCACTAAATAACTAACCGTAGTGTGGAGAAATTCACTATACAGTGGTCTATGACTTAATGTAGTATTTGATACCACATCATATGCATATGGTGAATGATAAATAATATCATTTAATTGATTATCTCATGATGGTTATCACATTTATTTTATAAATTTATATATTATGTGTTGATGTTGAACCTTGTTATTAATTATTAAAGGAGTTAATCCATTAAACATGAATGAGGTTACCATTTAAACGCATTATAATGGATGAATTACGATATTTGTCTATTTTTTACAATATAAAACATTGAAACTTTTAGAGGATACTTTATTAAATGTAGGCGGGTTATAAAGTAAAATTTCATGGACCATATTTATGAAACTGGGAGATCATTATATTTTATGAAATTCTCTATAAATTTCTTGATTCTTTATTTTCATTTGAGTAGGAGGTTCTAGAGAACCATTCAAATAATTGAGGACCTATAGAATTGTTTGTCAATTCTAGGGGCTAGAGGATACCATCAGAGAAAAGAATTTGTTGTTTATTTCCAAGAGAACTCAATGAAATTCACTACCAATGAATATTGAAATCTTAGACAATGGAGTATATTTATTTTATATTTCTCTTATTCATCCCATTGATTCCTCTCCCAATCGATCTTCACATGAGTATTTTATTTACTTCTACTAAAAATGGACATTGTGATATACCATGAAACCTATAAAAATGAATTATTACTTAGTGCATAAACATAAACCTTGATCCCAAATTTTTAGGAGATAATGTGTAATATCTGAGGATTTTAAGAACACTGTGTTTGATAGAATATACAACACACAACACCGAGCTTAAACAAACCACAAAATATTATTATTTCAATATGACCATTATAACCTAGCTGTTTAACTAGCGGGTATGAATAAGAATAACTATATTATGAAATATTTATCAATTTCATACTAAATAAAATTTTATTGATTAATACTTATGAAATAAACACTAATTTTTTTAGAAAAGTCATTTTATTCTTCAAAAATATGATTCCTTTAAATATAATTTTATTGTTATCCATGGGAAAATAATATAATTAATTTTTACCAATTTTAGAAAATTTATTTGATGAAATGAAATTAATTTTTTAAATAATTATATAAAAATTATCTTAGGGTTATTTCTTTTGATTTATCTAAAAATATTGATTTTCCAATGAATAGTGAAAAATACCATTTTTTATTAAAAACTGTATTTTTGTTTCAAGAATTTTAAAAGTTATATTTTTTTTAAAATGGTTTCAAATAAAAATTATTTAAATTATTATTAATCTAATTATGATGTTTGGAATAAATTTTATACTTGAATTTTATATAATAACATTTTTTATATTTTTTTTTGAAAAACTGTTATTCCTTAAATTTTGTGTTTTAATCTTAATTTAACTTCTACCAATTAGTGAAATTGAAAATTGAAAAATTGATTCCACATTTGAATTTAGGAGGCCCATATTTAGTAAATATGCCTCTTTTATTTCTGGTCATTATGAATTGTAACCATAATAAATAATTATCACCATGGTAAGGGTAAATTGGGTAATTAAGGTTACAAATAATGTGAAAAGACATAAAAAATCAACACAAAACTAGAATTAATTTCATTATATGATTATATTTTATTCATAATAATATATACTTCTAAAATATTATATTTTTTTCCATTTAGATCTTATTTTGACCATTATAATATTTAAGTGAGATATAAAGATAAAAATCTTACCTTTCTTATTTTAATGTCTATAATATTTAATAACAAGGATAAATAAAATTATGCTATATTATAAATATTCATTTTAAAGATAAATTATTTTTATGGTAATTTTAATTATAAAATAATTACCTTAAATGCTTGCGCAACATCGACACATCATTTACTTAATGAATAGAAAAATACAATAAAAGATATTAATAATATTAAAAGTAATATAATTTGAAATAATTATTATGTTATATGAATTTTTTAGATAACTATAACATGTTAGTGATGTTTGGAAAAATTATATTCAAATTCCCTCTTTGTATTGATATTTTTAAAGCCAAATTAAATGAATAGTGTCAAAAAATCACATTAATGACATTTTATAATAAACAATATTTTATTAAATTTTTTAAAATTTATAAAAATATTATATTCATCTTAATGGATAGGTTATGGTTGAAAAAATCAATAACGGTAAATTTATGGGTCATTTTTTATTTTATAGTAACATTATGGACCCTTAAATAGTAGAAAACATTAATATTGTTGTAATTGTCAAAAGAGTTGGGGGTTAAAATTAAATGATAAGGGAGAACTAATAATAATAACGTATATAAATTTTATTGGATGAGATTATTTCTAATAATAATCATATTATCTTAAAATTATGTAAGTTTATATCTATTTGGACATAAAAAATATTTATATTAATTTAGTTCTTTAAGAAATTTCAAGAATTCCCCTATCCTCACATATAAAATGTCACCCCTTCTCCCAATTCATCAAAAAATATTTGAGCCATACAACTCAACAAAACCCTAAATAATTATCTTATCAACATCCTTAGATAAGTTATAGAGGTTCAGGTCTTCCTAAAATACTAACCCTTGGTCCCTTAAAGGAATATTTAAAGGACCTCTTTTGAATAAGAGGTAATCATCTTTATCGAATCTTTCAAATTTATTTATTCTTGAACTTACCCTAAATATATTTTAACTATCGTAAAATAATAAATACAGTATAATAAATATACCATGATGTTATTATGATTATGGTACAACCATTTTCTATCTCTTTTCTATCATATGAAAAGAAAAAACATGGCTCTTGTGTACATACTGCTTACTGTCTCCACATAGTGATGTAATTTTTTTTTCATCACCACTTTACTAGGATAGTTATAAATATAGAACTAATGAATATATATGATATTTATAACATAAATATTACTCTATAATTTTAATATCATATACACATTATTACCTCCCAATACACTAGAAAATTATAATGTCGATCGTGCATATGTGTGGACTACCACCTCCATGAAGCGATGCGATCTGTTTTTCATTCCCACTTTACATGTAAGGTAATGTGGATATATTTAGTGGATATATATAATATTTATATCATGATTAAATTTCTGTATATTATGAAACAATAATAAAAGTACAAGTACTAGAAATTATGTGACAAAACATTCATGATAAAATAAAGTATTTAACACCCAAAATAAGTATAATAATGAAATATTATTGTCAAACAGGTGATAATATGTTATAATAGGATCATATATGATATTATAAATGTTAATATTATTATATTTTAAATTAATAAAATGTTTAAAAACATTATATATGAGGGTAAATCATGATACACTAAGAGAGAACATGAGGTAAGGAATTTCATCTCAATTTCCACTACATTGTGACATATTTGGCATTATACAACTTTTTATTTTTTTAGGTGTATATACTGATAATTTGAGGTATTTAAAATGAATATACATTTATTCATGATTATTATTGATTCAACACAAGTTATTTTTTCAAGAATAATGTTTAAAAGAAAAGCTGATCTTATTTCTGTTCTTGACCTGGTATATTTTTCTTTAATATCTATATTTTTAAAAAATGTTTTAAAAAAATAATTTTTATTCACAAAAATTATTTATAAAAGATATTGTAATTTTTACTTGAATTTTTAAATGGTATGAAAGGAAAATATGTAATTTTTTATCTAAAAGGTTAATTTTCAATATTCTTTACGAAAAGTTAAAAGGAAGGTTTTTAAACTTTTACGATGTTAACAGACCTTAATTCTGCCATAACCATTTTACACTCTTTAAATTATTATAAAATATTTAAAATGTATTACAAATAAACCTATTTTGATAAAGTATTTATCATTCATTTTATTTTATTCTCCAAAATACTCTATTTTATTTCAAAACCTATATTTCTAATAAAATGAAGGTAATCCTTTATTAATTTTGTGGTTATTAACTTTCTATAGAAACATTCAATTTCTTATGATCATTAAAAATTAAATTTACCTTTAATATCCATTATGGATATGATTATTACCTAAACCATTTACAGTTTTTATATTTTGTGTTTTACTTTGAAAGTAATTTTATTGATTTGAGAAATATTAATATTCATTTTTATTTACTAAATTTGGATATTTTTTGATAATAAATATTATTCATGAATTAAATTAATAATTTTATATATGAGAAATTAATTTTAAATTTAGAAATGGGTGGGTTCCAGAATTATAGATCCCCATGATGCATTAACAAGACTTATCAGAAAAAATAGTGGACTAAATTAAATGGGACTTTACACATAGTTTTTAAACTATCTTAGCACAAGGTTTTAATGGTAGAGATATCATGATGTATGAGATCATGAAATATAATAATATGTATTTAATTTATTGATAATTCAATTATTTTTATCCATGAGATTAATACATTGAAATTATCCATGAATTCATTTCTTTCTCAAGTTATTGATTAAATGTCATGTGTTTTCAGTTATTTACCTTTTCATATTTACTCATGATAGACTCCTTTTAATTTAACCCTTCCTAAGAATTTGATCTCACCCTTATTTTTTTACTTTACATATGTTATGAAGAATAAATATTTGAATGAGTTTCAAGGTTGAAAAAAATTTTCTTTTGTTATGTTTATATTTTAATCCCAATGTAAAATGGTTTTCATTTATGTATGTAGTTATTAAATACTACTAAACCAATCGATCCTTTGGGATTAGATCCCTTGTTTATATTATATTTTAATAAATTAGACATAGAATCTAGGTTACTAGAGTTGGGATTATTATAATTTTTTTAGGGAAATTTTATTAGAAAGATTGAGAACTATATTTTAAATGAACATAGTTAATGTGATAATTATGTTGATCCATTATAGTATTTGAGAACTTTTTAGAAGGATTTTTATTTTATATTTCAATTTCACATGATAATTATGAGATAACTTAGTGTGTTAAAATATTTATTGATGGTTCATAATGTAATAAAGAGAACCAATACCTGTGGTCAATATAGGGATTACCTTACTAAGAAAGCCAATATAGTTGGTGTTGTAACTGAGAAAATCAGGGCCATATTAGATAATATGACCTAGGTTATGTCTAATAACATTGTAAATATGTATAAAAAATATGTTAAATGGTTTGATACACTTATATTGGATCGTTTCATGGTAAATAAGTTTCCATATTTTATTGGGACTACTAATCAAGTGGTAGATGAAAAATGGATCAATTATCTTGAAAATATATTTCTCATATTAGGATAAAATGAGAGGAAAAGGTTATAATTTTAGTGTATTTTATTAGAGGTGATACTAATCAATAGTGGCTATTAATATAGAATACTAGGTAGGAAGAAGAAATAGAACATATAGAGTAGAGATATTTTAAATTAATATTCCCTGACAAGTATTTCCCTCATGATTAATGAATTGAAATGAAGAGAAAGATTCTTAGAGTAAATAAAGAGGAAGAAGAACATGTTTCTGAGTATAAGGATACCTTTAAAAGACTATAAAAGTATTATATAGATTATATATATAATCTATAGAGTATTATTGACCATTTATTTGAAGGCCTTAAGAAAAAATTCCAAAGGGAACTAGTTTCTCAAACTTTTTCATCATATGATGAAATAATATTATGTTACATCAAAATAGAGAAAGAATTTTCTAGATACTATATATTTATGAGAAATAAATAGAATAATAGGTTGAACAATAAT
Organism: Viscum album; assembly: GCA_963277665.1. Classification (NCBI taxonomy): domain Eukaryota; kingdom Viridiplantae; phylum Streptophyta; class Magnoliopsida; order Santalales; family Viscaceae; genus Viscum; species Viscum album. Next base: position 1,026,205,456 of record OY728141.1, on the reverse strand, counting down.
AATGAAAAAGGTTAATCATCAAAGAACAAGAGGGGAACAAATAAATTCCCATCATATGAAAATTATGGAAAGAAACATCCTAGAAAATAATTGAAGGGTATGTGAGTTTGATACAAGTGTGGAGATAATAGTTATATGTATAATGAATGGAAGGATAAAAAAATAAATGATGTCTAGTACATCAACTATAGATAAATGGGGCATTGTACCCCAATGCACCAGGAGTTAAGGGAATGTGATGTAGAAGAGGTCGAGGGGAGAAGGCCAAGATTATGTGATCACTACACCCAAGGTTTAAGTTCTTAATGATACAGTGGTAGGCACTTTAATCATAAATTTAAATTTAGATAATGCTTTATTTGATTATGGATATTCAAACTATTTTATATATTTTATGTTTTACAAGAAAATTAGATTTTTTACTTAGCACCTTAAGAAGGTAGTTTTCATTCAGAACCTCAAGTATAAATCTCACTTATACAAGGATGTGTTAATAAATTACCATTATGAACCATAAAAATGATCTATTTGAATAAATTATTGTTATACCTATGTTTTATTTTGATATAATCCTTGGTATGGATTGGATTTGAAAATAAAATGAAAATTTTTATTGAAATTAAAAGGAAATTATGATTCATGATGAAGATATAGAATTTTTTATATTTATAGGGTATCCATAATTATTTGATTCATGTTTAGATCTAACTCTAGTATCTCTTATAAATGAGATTATTAGGAATTAAGAGTAGAAACAATCTTTGGATGAAAAACTAATCTTCAAATTGAGTATTTACTTACTACATAGAAAAAAAATGATGTATTTTTTGAGGAACTTTCAAGACATCCACTATGTAAAGTTAAATTATACATTGATTTAATTACAAGTTAAAAACCTATATAAAATAAATCCAATATAATGGACACTATGGAATTAGTGGGTTTGAATAAGAAAATATAAGAGTTACCTGAAAATGGATTTATATGCGCTAGTGTTTCACCTAGGGGATCCCCCGTTCTTTTTATTAATAATAAAGATAGATTTATAAGGCTTTGTATTGATTATAGGGAAATCAGTGCTATTAAAATAATTATTAAGTATCCTTTACCTCACATTGATTAATTATTTTATCAAATTCACAGAGATCAATATTTTTCAAATATTATACTTTATTTTGGGTATCAGCAATTATGATTAGATAAGTAATACATTACAAAGATGATATTTCATACAAGGTATGTACATTATGAATTTATGGTAATTCCCTTTGTATTGAATAATGCACCCTTCATTTTTATCAATCTAATCAAAAACGTATTCAAGGAATATCTAGATATTTTTTTGTTATTTTATGATCATATATTGGTATAATATAAAATATATGAGGATCATGTGAATCCCTTGTGGATAATTCTTGAGAATCTTAGAGAAAAATATTTATATAGAAAATTTATAAAGTGTGAATTCTAGATTTAGAAAGTATATTTTCTTAACCATATTGCCTCCAAGGATGGAACCTAATTTGATAATGTGAAAACAAAGGAAATCAAAGAATGTTATACACTAATGAACATAATTGAGGTACATAGTTTCAATGGTTTGGTTGGTTACTATCGACAATGTGTTTAAATTTTTTCCATATCGACTAACCCGTTAACCAAGCTTACACGTAAAGGGGTTAATTTTTTATGGAAAAAGGAATGTGATGAATATTTTAAAGCATTAAAGTGGATATTTTCCAACACTTCTATTTTGAATCTACTATTGGGAAATGATGTATTTATGATATATAGTGATGCATTGAAGAATGAACTTGATAGTTTACTAAAAAATAATGATAAATTCATTACATATGCATCAAGGTAGTTAAAAAGCATTAATAAAACTATAAAAATCATGACCTTAAGGTGGAATTTGTAATATTTTATTTGAATATATAGATAAATTATATCTACAATGAAAGATGTGAGATATACATATATCATAAGAGTCTTAAATATATATTTTCATAGAAATAGACCAATAAGATGAAAATACGATCACTTGAGCTACTCAAGGATTATGGTTTCTCAGCACAATACCACACAAGGAAGGAAAATAAGGTATCATATACATTAAATAGGAAAGATCACAGAGTTCTAAAAAAAACGAGGATTGAGAGAGATCCTAAGTTCATGGATTTAGTAAAGATGGATATGAGAATTATTGAGGAATTTAAAACATCACTCCTCTTTCAAATGATATGTAAATAGAATTTATTAGAAAAGATAAAAAGTTCTCAACCTGATGATGATAATTTTCACAATAAAATTAAAGAAGTGAATGATGGGAAATTGGTCTGTTTCTTATATAAAGATGGGATTATAATTTTTTTAAAGAGGCTATGAATACTATCTATAACTAAGATTAAAATGGAATTATTATATTATTATCATAGCTTAAATTTCTCCATACACCATGGTAGCACCAATATGTATTGATATTTGAAGGAACATTTTTTGTAGGAAAATAGAAAGCAGGAAATTTCTTATTATATTTCCATATGCTTGGTTTTTCAACAAGTGAAGTCTTAGGGACATAATCCTAGAGGATTTCTGAAACCTATACCTATTACTATGTGGAAATGGGATGAAATTACTATGTAATTAGTTAGTGGATTACCAAATACTTCTATAATTAACGATTCAATATGGGTTATTGTTGACCACGTTACCAAATCTTCACATTTCATTACTATATGTGAATATTTACCTCATGATCACCTCATAAGGATCTATATTAATGAAGTTTTAATACTTCATGGCTAAAATATTTCAATTATGTATCATAATGATCTATGGTTTACATCGAAATTATGGAAATAATTTAGAAGGATATGGATACTAAAATTTATTTGAGCACTTTTAATCTCCCACAAACTAATAGACAACCCAAAATTACTTTTTAAACTTTATAAGACATTTTGAGGTCATGCTCACTTGAATTTTAAGGTATGTTGGATTAATATTTACATTTTGTGGATTTTTACTATAATAATAGTTTCAATTCAAGTATTCAAATGGCCTATTTATGGAATATGGTTGAAAACATCAACCACGGACCATTTATGGGTTGTTTTAAATTTTACAGTAACATTATTGACCTTAAAAGTGTTGAAAACTTTAATACTATAGTAATAATCTTTACCAATTATTTCAAATTTATTTATTCTTCAACTTACTATAATTATTTTTTAACTATAATAAAATAATAAATCCAGCATCATAAAAATACTAATATTTTTTATGATTGTGTTAAATTTATTTTTTATTTCTTTTATATCCTATAAAAATTGAAAACATCACTCGTGTGTATGTACGACTTACCATCTCCACATAATGGTGTAATTCATTTTTCATCACCAGTTTACTTGGATAGTTATAAATATGGCAATAATGAATATATGTGATATTTATAACCTAACTATTCCTATATAATTTTAATATCATATACACTTTTTACTTCCCAATCCATTAGAAAACGATTATGTCACTCGTTCATACATGTGGACTACCACGTCCATGAAGTGATGCGATCCATTTTCATCTTCAGTTTACATGGAAGGTAATAAGGATAGATTTAATAGATATATATGAAATCCATATCATGATTAAAATTTTCTATATTATGGAACCATAATCAAAGTACAAGGACTAAATCTTCCACAAAAAATATGCATGAGAAAATAAAGCAATTAACACCCAAAATAATTATAATAATGAATGTTTGTTGACAAACATGTGATAATATGTTATAATAGGATCATATATGATATTATAAATTTTAATATTATTTTGGAATAAATTAATAACATGTTACAAACCTTTGTATAATAGTTTAAAACACAATCAACTATGAGGAAATGTGAGGTAAGGGATTTCATATCAATTTCCATTCCATTCAGACATATTTTCTATTGTGAACCTGTTTATTTTTATGATCCGTATATAAAAATTATTTGAGGTATTTAACATGAATATAGATTTATTCATGATGATTAATTATTCAATTCATGTTACTATTTAAATAATAATGTTGAAAAGAAAAGATAATCTTATTTCTCTTCTTGATTGGGTAAATTTTTCTTCCATATCCGTATTTTTCAAAACTATTTTATGAAAATAATTTTTATTTACAAAAATTATTTATAAATGATATTTTATGTTATCCTAAAATTTTTACATAAAATTAAAAAAAAATATTTTTAATGTTTTTTCGAAAGGGGTCATTTTCAACTTTCATTAAAAAAAAATTAAAAGGAATGGTTTTTAACTTATACATGATTAACAAATATTCCCACCACCATAAAAATTTTACAATATTTATCTTATTATACTATATTTCAAAGGTATTAAAATGATTTTTTGATAATGTTTTTCTATTCTATTTTCTTTTATTCTCTGAAAAACCTAAATTTATTTTAAAGCCTGTATTTCTGATGAAATGATGGCCATATTTTATTAATTTTCTGGTTATTAAATTTCTCTTGAAACATTAAATTTCTTATGATCATTGAACATTGAATTTATCTTAAATATCCATGATGGATATGATTATTTCATAATATGTATACCATTTCAACATACAATGTTTATATTGAAAGTTATTTGATTGATTGAGGAAATATTGATATTTTGTATTCTTTACTCAATATGGATATTTTTTTATAAATCGTATTGTTCATAGATTAAATAAACCATTAAATATATGAGGAATAAATTGGACATGCATTGATGTGTGAGGACCATAATTATATATCTCCTCAATGTATCGACATGTGTCATGAGTAAAATCAGTTAGCCAAATTAAATGGGTCTTTACCCATAGTTTTTAACCTGTCTTAGCATAAGTTATTAACAGTAGAGATATCATGATACTTGATATCATGATATTGAATAATATTCATTTAATTCATTGATAATTAAGTTATTATTATCCATGAGATTAATTCATTGATATTATCCATAGATTCATTTCATTATAAAGTTGTTGATTAAATGAAATGTGTTTTCAGTTATTTATCTTTCCATATTTACTGATAATAGCTTCTTCTGAATGTAATCCTTTCCAAGCTTATAAGGTCACCCTTATTTTTTTTCCTTTAACAGGTTTTGTAGAATAAATATTTGAGTGAGTTTTAAGGATTTATAATGTTTAATTTTTTAATTTTATATTTTATTCCCAATTTAAAATAGGTATCAATTATGTACCTGGTTCTCTAATACTACTAAACTGATTGATCCTTTGATATTAGATCCCTTGCATCTATGACATTATAATAAAGTAGACACTGGATTAGGGTTACTAGAGTTAGGGTTGTTACATTAAATGTGGAATAATTTGTGTGAATCATCCTCTATCTCAAACCTAAATCAGTGGGTGAAATTAAGATAAAAGATAAAATTTATCATCAACATCTTCTAACCAATAACTATGGGTGAGAAAAAAACCAATATACATACTTTGTTATCATCAGCCTCTAACCCAAAGTTTTGGGTGATAAGAGTAAATACTCAAATATCATCAAGATATCTTTATCTTAATCTAACCCTAGTTTAGGGATATGTGAAGTAGTAATATCTATAGTATATTAATATTTCAATATAATTAAATTATAAAACTATCCCTAAATATCACTCATTATAGTGATACAAAAGAAAAATCACTATCATAACATATCTACATCTCTAAAGGAAAATATCATTCAAAGATAAGTGTTTGATAACGACAACATGATCCAACAAGTTTATCTTAATGAGAATTATCAAAATTGGTGTACTAAACTTCTGTAAAATGATCAAAACATGGTTCTATTAGGTTTTGTATTTTGATATGAGATATTTGTTTCAATATGGGAAGAAAACCCCACACATTCCTTCAAATTACCCAATTATATTTATATAGTTAGTGAATACCACATGGAATTCCCTATACACCCTCTACTTATGTTTCACTACACCCCTGCATCACTCACCCTCTTTAATTGGAGTATTTTAAATAATGGATCTAACAACCATGATCATACAACTCAAGATGTGTCCTACACTCCACTAGTGTTCTTATGATCATGTTTATTGGATGATCCCACATCACCCTAGTTGGTTCCATGTCACATTATATATAAATAAAGGGTCTATGTGGCTCTATTGTTTCCATCAAATAAAAAATCATATGACTAAAAATCCAATTTCACTCATTTCTTAAGCCCACTATGTCACCATTATTCACCTCCTCACATGACCTAAACCTTAGAGAGAGAAAGTTTACTTTATTCACCAAATTTATACAATATCTAGGTCTCATCATAATTTTCATTGAAATGTTACCTTAATATTGTTAATTAAATAATAAAACCACTAAAATTTATAAATAAAGTAAAAACGATAGAAAATTATCTCTTAAATATCTTTTAATCTATACATAGGATCATTATGTTTTTAATCACTATATTTAATTGAAAATTATCTATAAAAAAATATATAATTTTTAATAAGATTATTCATGCATTAAATTTATTCTATTAGTTATCATAAAATTAATTAAAAATTATATCTAGAATATAACTAACATCATAAATCCAAATTTCTCAAGCTTTATATTATTAAAATCATATTAATCCATAGAGTTAAGATATATAATTCTTTTATCATGAGCTGTAGATTTCTCCCATAAAATATCATTTTAAATTTTAATATGGGTAATTATAGAAACTTATATGAAATAAGGTAGAAACATGCCTATAAATTAGGAATTGGGAAAGTATTATCTCATTTTAACCCTTATCTTTTTAGTTTAACCCTTTGGTAAGCCCGTTTTAACCCTAACCTCTCTAATTAGTTTGTACTATTTTAAAATTAATTACGAAAAAACATTAAGTGTAAATTATTATATAATTTTAATTATTCTAATTCAAAAATTGGAATCCAATTTTACAAATTCAATTCATAGAAGTGGTAGAATTTAATTTAAAATTAAACCCGCAGATGCGATGAAAGAATGAGTTTCCAAATAAAAAATGTTTTAATATGAAAATTAAATATTAAATTGATTATATTGAACTAAATTGGATTATTTATAATTTAATTTAACTAATTTTACTTTCAAACGATTTTAAAACAAAATTAATCTTTATAAATTCTTTAAACGAAAAGGAAGTTTTCAATAAAAAACAGTAATTTTCACTATTCATTGAAAAATTAGTCCTTTCAGAAAGTTCTAAAAAACTAGACCTAAGATAATTTTAACACGTTGATTCAAAAAATAAAGTTTATTATTTCAAATAAATTTTATAAAATTGAAAAAAATGATTTTTATTTTTTGTTCACACAAACAAATAAAAATCATTTTTGAATTTGTTTTCCTGAAGTATATAATGATTTTACCAAACATTAGGTAACTTTTTATAAATAAATTTTATTTATCTAAAACCATTATATTTAATTTTTAAAATGAATTTATTACTATTCATACTTCCAATTTTAAGGTCTAGGATATAATGATTATCTTTAAATAATAATATTAATAGCATATCATGGTTTATTAAAACTCGATTTTGTGTGCAACACAAGCTATCGAATAAATTAAATCTATTTGAAAAAAAATATTTCATAAAATCTTATGGTACTAAATTATACCACCCTTAAAATGAATTTAAACCTCAATTTTTTTTCACTTTTATTCAAACAACTAAGGGTACTTCTACCTCATCACATTCTTTGGTTCCTATGTAGCTTCCTCAAGTTGGCGGTTTCACCATAAAATCTTGATCAAGTGAGTGGTCTTGTTTCCTAGAAATTTCTCTCTATAATCCAAAATCTCGATAGAAAATTATTCATAGGAATGACCATGATCTATTGGTAATAATTATTAGTTTTGTTCATGTTAATTATCATGTATTTACTTACATAGGAGAGATACATGGAATACATCATGGACTTGAGATAGATTTAGTGGAAGCGCCAAGCGATAAGAAAATTTCCCTACTTGATCAAGGATATATTATGATCCAATATACCTAGGTATCAAATTTCATTTCTTTATAAATCAAATAACATTATTCCATGGATAAATTCATAAAAAAACCTTCTCACCATCTTAAAACTCTAGATCCCTCCAACGGTTGTTAGTGTAAATTTTATGTAGAATTTGTGCTGACCTTATATGTTACTGAATGGATCTAACATTATATTCTATTTATTCAGATAGCTCTAGTCCCAATATTTTTCTTTCTCCATATTTATCCAAACTCCTTGGAGTTTTACACTTCTTCCTATACAGGACTTCATAAGGATCCATATGAGTTCTCAAGTGAAACCTATTGATGTAAGAAAACTCGACTGGAGGAAGGTGTTGATCCAAACCACCTTTGAAATCCATATAAAAATATCTAAACACTTAATCTATGGTTTGAATTGACATATCATACTAAACATATTTCTAAGGATGATACATAGTTTAAAAACTCAACTCTATATCAGGATATTGATAAAGACTTCACTAAAACCTCGAGGTCGACCTTAGATCCTATTAAGATACAATATATTGAAGTAGTCCATACAAACTTACCACTTATTTAAAGTGTATCACAAAAAGATGATAAATATATAAATATTATCTAATATAAACTAAGTGTGATGAATTTTTAAGGTGATAAAATACTACACATATATCATAGTTCTCTTTAGATGTTTTGGGGTGTCCGACAATAGAATACATGGTGATGTTTTACCATTTCCATTCTAGTATGAGTAATTATTAAAACATCCACTTAGAATTTTATCACACAACATTAACTTGATGACATAATAATAACCAATATAAAAACTTTGAAATATCTTTCCTCATGCAGTCCAACTAGAAATACTCTTTCAGATCTCTATACTCTTTTTTAATTCTTGGATGAATAGGGAATAAAGAACTATGAGCTTCCTCTAATTAAACCTTATTCAAATCTATGATTAATTTAACACATACATGGTTACTGAACTTTAACATTCAATCATAATCATGTTTAAACTCAATAACATTTCTCACCTTCTTCTGGAGCTCTATATATTCCTTTTATCTTCACTTGTATAGATTCTTGAACAATCATTTGAGAAAGATAAGACTTTTACCCTTAATTCAACATCTCAAGATCCATACTTTGAAAATCAAAAAATATGAGATCTTTTATGATCCTTATCATGGATAATCTAGTATGATCCTTTCAACTCAAAGTATGAGACACCTTTTTTTCCTTCCCAGGGTGGTAATGTATGGAGAAATCATAATATTTAATTAGTTACAACCATCTTATTTGATTTATATCAAAATAATTTTGTGTCAATATATACTTTAAAATTATAATATCATCATATATATCAAAACTTTTTTGTGAAGATAATCCCTTCATATATTTAATAAAAAAATTACCATAGTTAACTCTAAATCACAAGTTGGGTAATTTTTCTCATAAACCTTAAATTTTTATGAGGCATAAGATATCACCATGTCATTTTCCATGAGAACCCATCCCAATAAATTATTTGATTCCTCACTATATATTACAAATCATTCCACACTATAGGGTACTATATGAATATGTACAATGAAAAATATTATCACTATTTCCTTTACATTTTCCTTACATTCATCAATACATAGGAACATGGATCAATCTCGAGTTAACTTGGTGAGTGGATTGGACTACCATAAGAAATTATCTACAAAACATTGATAATATCCATCCAAGCTTAGAAAAAATTAGATCCTAGTCACAATGGATGGTCTAGGACAATTCTCAATAGCCTCTGTCTTTGATGGATCCACTAATATTCCCTATTTTGAGATTATATGGCCTAAATATGAAACTTATTATAGTCAAAATAATCACTTTGTTATTTTTTAATATATTTTATATTTAATTAGAGTCTTCAAAAAAATTATCAAGTGGTATTCATTCTCTTACTTGATCTTTGAATAGATAATAACATCATCTATAAAGACTAAAAAAATAGAGAAAGGTAATCTCTAAAGTCTCTATTTATTTAATCTATGGTGATAATGGGGGAATAAGTAAGACCAAATGGTATCACTATATATTCATAGTTCCTATTCCTTATATAGAATGACGTATTGGGAATATCATCCTTATTAACCCTCAATTTATGATATCCATAATGAAGGTAAATCTTGGAAAGGTATTATTATCCACATATTTGGTCAAACAAATCTTCAATACGGGGTAGAGTATACTTTTTATTGATTGTAATCTTGTTTAGATATCGATAATCAATGAAGATTTACATCGATTCATCTTTGTTTTTAACAAAAATGATAGGTTCACCACACAGTGGCACACTTGGGTGAATGAATACCTTGTCAATATTCTTCTATATTTTCTTCTTTAATTCTTGAAACTCAATTGGGGATATTCTATATAGATTATTTGAAATAGGTGTAGCTCTAGGTATGAGTTCTATTGAGAACTCAACTTCATGATTCAATGGAATACTAGTCAAATATTCTAGAAATACATCAATAAACTCCCATATAATAGGCATATCATCAATGTTAATTTTCTCCCCAAACATTTGAGATAAACACCCCTTTTGAATATAAATCAATAACTATACAATGGATGAGATCTCCATTGAAGGTTCATATTTATTGTTGTACCAATTAAAAATGATAGGTTGGTTTAGAATACCAAACATGACTTCCCTTTATTAATAACTTATGTGATATTTATATAAAGAAAGATAATATATACCTAATTTAATATAAAATTCAATCAAAGGGAGAATAAAATGATTTTCCGGAAGCATATTCCCAGAAAATTCAACTGGGGAAAAATCATAGACTTGGGATTTTATCATCATACTATTAGGTGTTTTCACTACTAATTCAATACATAATCATCAGGGATAGGAATTAACGTTACTAAATACTGTTCATGATATAAGGGAATTTATATAACTATTCTAAAATAAGATACTTTAATATTTGAGTATACCTATCACCATTCTAACTTCATTGTTCTATATTCAATCACTTATTAAAACCAAAATGGATAGCATGTGAATCAATAATATTTGATCATAATAGTCAATCATTCATAGGATGTCTAAATCATAAAACCTTATGTTTTACCTGTTTCATTAATGATAATTATCTATTCAAATCCTTTATGATGGTTTGTAAAGAGTTTTTGAATTTCCAAAAAATATCCCCTAGGAGTGTGAAACTAGGTGTGTAGAAATTCCCATTAACATACACTAGGTGATGATTGATCAAAGGCCAGTGAACCCTTTTTATAGATATTACCCATAAGTACAACTATGCTAGAGCCACATCCACTTGTAGTATTTGGTTAGGGTTGTAATTTCTTGGAAACTAATCTATTTACCCCTCACCGAAATTCCACTACTGGAAATCTGACATTTTACAATGCTTCTATACCAACATTTCATAAAAACCGTTGGGAAATCCCACTTTGAGGCCACCTTTCCCAAAGGTTTGGGCAAACCGTTGGGAAATCCCACATTGTGGGGACCTTTCCCAACGGTTTTCCAAAACCGTTGGGAAAGGTCCCCCATGGATGAACCTCCACCCAAAATCCAATCAAGGCTCAAAATATTTCCCAACTGTTTGCCAAAACCGTTGGTATAGGTCTATACCAACGGTTTTGCCAACCGTTGGTATAGATCCTTTGTTTTTTATCATTTCTTCTTACCCAGAACATTATATAAATCAAAATTTAATATAATTATGAGAATACATATATATATTTATGTAATTATATATAAAAAAGTCATGTTAGGTTAGTGGTTAAGTCGTTCAATAATATACTAGGGGTGCTGGGATCAAATCCCAGCGAATGTTTTTTTTTTTTGAAATACATATAGCAATGGTTCTACAACCGTTGGTAAAGATTTTCATATTAATTATACCAACGGTTTCCAAAACTATTGGGATAGGTCTATACCAACGGTTTTGGGAAAACCGTTGGTATAGACGTATCCCAACGGTTTTGGGAAAACCGTTGGTATAGACTTATCCCAATGGCTTACTTGGCCACGGTTCTCCAAACAGTTGGTATAGGCTATACCAATGGTTTGGAGGCATATACCAACAGTTCCAAACCGTTGGTATATGTTAGTTTTCCAGTAGTGTTCCATGAAATTTTCCTACACTTTGAATTATTGTTAGACTTATCCCCGAGGTTCTCACTATTTTTTTTTCATCATAGTACCATAGGTTAACTAAACCTTTATTTGATACCAATTATAAATACCCAAATTTATCATATATAGATATCACATATTAATAGATAAATATTCATTACAAAACATAATGATCCATGCTAGTATCATTTAGGTATAATGCCTTTAGAAATTTGGATACATAAACAACAAGTTCACAAGTGAATTTCATAATATCCCACTATGTTCTTAATAGATAAAACTCTTCTTATACATATCATACATAATACCATTATTTATAACCCAAGGAAAGGAAACATAATAAATGGTTTTCTTTGGTTTTTACTAAGGGTAAACAAGGTAGATATAAATATAACATGAGAATAAGGGTATGATTACATGAGAATAACATTTAAAAACTATACCCTATATAACATAGATCATAATATTGAGTCATGGAACAAATCATTGCGGTTTATAAGATATTAATCATAAAGAAATAAAATAATATAATACTTGAGAGAATAAAATTTTCATATAACATTGATCTCGGAAATACACATAATCATAGAAAATATTATGACAATGATACCCACAAAGAAATTCATAATATGTAAGGAATGGGGTAACCACCCATGTACCTGATTCAGGCTTGGGATAACCTCCCATGTAACTTTTTGTTTTGGGATTGGGATAACCTCCCATGTACCCTATTGTTTTGGGCTTGGAATAACCTTACATGTACCATATTTTTTTGGTCTTGGGATAAACTTCCATGTCCCCTCTTTTTTGGTATTGGTATAACCTCACATGCACCCTCTTTTTTTGGGTATGAGATAACCTCCTGTCTACCCTTTGAGCTCATAGAACATTAATCATTAATCAGTGCATTGGTGGGAGATATTGGTCCTACCCACAATATATTCCATACAATCTTTTCTATAAGACCATAAAAAATTCATCATATCATAATCCATAGAAAGTAAATTGGTTTCATAAAATTTTTATCATAACATAACCTATGGAAAAGAAATCGGTCTCATAAACAAATTTTCATAATAAAAATAAATCATCTAGAGAAAGAATAATAATGATATATTTAGATCATATCCCAAGTAAATATTAATTAAAATAAAATTATTCCATATTAGTTGGAAAATTATTTTTAATGACCACTTAGAACATTTCTTGAAGAAAATATCCTTTCCATTTTAAAATAACTTCTTTTAAATCTATAAATTTTTCATATATTAAAGAAAAAAGTTTATTTGAAAAGAAACTTGGAAACATATAAGAGAATATTTAAATAATCGAGTGTTCATGATAGAGGTAAATTCGGTTCATGCCGTACACATTAAAAAAACATTCCTTTCACATTTTTGTTAAAAAGTCAAAAGAGCCTTGTTTGGAAATTGAAAAGAATATTACTTTTAAATCAATTTGTAATGATTCAAACATGGATAAAAATTTCTTTAAAAAAATTAAATAACTTTAAAAACTTTATTTAAAACATTTTTTAAAAACATTTTAATGTAAGAAAAAGGATTTTCTACTACAGAGAGAAATAAAGTCAATTTTTCTTAAAAACATTATTTTGGACTCTTTAATCCTTAAAGGGAGGAATATGAAATTAAAACATATATTATATTGAAGTAACCAAAGTAGAATAATATTCATGATGTTTCATGATAGGTAGATAATAATATTTCATTATTGCAAACTTAATAATAAATAATCCTGATAAACAATGAAATTGTGATATAAAACCATTACCACTTAGGTAGCATTTGAATCATAAGCCCCATGAAATAGTAAATTGAAATGAAACATTAAATATATTCAAACTAAGTAGAATAATAATATAACATTTAAAATGGGAATTATATACACCATATAAATTAATTTAGGTTCATAATAATAAAATATTTCTAAATTAAAGAAAATTGAGACTAAGTCCCTTACCGTAAGTTTCAAATTTCTTCATACACATTCGAATATCTTATCCTTTGGATATAATCCTTAGGTTTTCACTAAAAACATCCATATGAGGGATTTATTAACAAACTAAGGCCTCTAGAAAAAAGTGAGAAATGTAATAAAGAGTTTTGGGTAGTTCTTGGCTAAAACAATGTTTTTTGAAGTGTAAAGAGGAGAGGAGAGTGGGTTCCCTTTTATAAGTGGGGTAGAGGAAAAACTTAAAATGTTTAAAAATAAAATTTATACCCATATTCTATACATTCCATAGGGCTCCATAATGGATCATTGTTGAACCTTAGATGATATAAGGTCAAAATATGTCCATAAAATAAGCATTGGATAAGTTTTTAGGTATTTTAACCCTTATCTTTTTAGTTTAACCCATGATAAAACCTTTTTAACCTTAACCAAACTAATTAATTTTTAACAAAAACTAAGTTGGTTATATTATATAATATTAATTACTCTTATTACAAATATAGACTCCATTTTTTCCAATTTTAATTCATAGAAGTAGTAAAATTTAATTTAAAATCGAATCCATTGATGTAATGAAAAAGTTGTTTTCCAAAGAGAAACTTTTCCTAAGTTTCACACCCCAAAATTTTTGATTAATTATTTTAATTAATTTAACTATTATTTTTATTTTTGGTAGCGGACGGGTAAAGTTTTAAAATTTTATAAACTTTTTCACTGTTGCGCAGTCATCCCACACCGTTAAGAGTAATTATGCAGTTGCCCAATATTTTAAATAAATATATTAAATGAGGATGAAATGATAAATAACATATAAACAAAAAGGGGAAATAAAAATTAAGAGGTTTTAATAATAATAATAAAGATATTATTATTATTATTAATATTATGAAAATTTTTATTAATATTTTTATTCTTGGAAATTAAACAAAACAATAATGAAATATTAAATTAAATGAATTCCTGATATTAATAGTAATGTTCATATATTATTATGAATATAATATTAGTATTATTATTTTTAATAATAATAATAATAATAATATAAGTATTATTAGTTTTGGTTTTGTTTTTCTTTTATTTTTAATTGTTTTTAAACCTTAATCACCTTCCCCCCTGTCCATGATGTGCACCCGCCCCCTGGCTTTTACTGCTTGGCCTACTACATACCCTCCTACATGACCCATCTTCTGTGCATCCCCCCTCACCCACCTAACTCCCTCTTGTTAGTTTGGAATATACAAAACAGACAAGAGGGAGTTGAATTGTTTCTTTTCAAAAACCCTTCCACAATTCTGAATTTAAACACCCTCTTTTAATTATCATGGATAATTAATGTTTCACTTATAATAAAATAATAAGAAGTTGAAAAACAGAAATAAAATACACAACTTGTTATAGTGTTTTGAGGCACAAATATTCCCTAGTACACTCCACTAGAATCTCTTTTTGTGATCTTGGTGAATTTCGCTAGTTTGGTCCTCTTATCACATGACTAAAATTAGAAAAACTGAGTGCAAGTAGTTGAAACCTTTACAAATAAGACTAAAAAAAACGTCTTATGATTCTAAATAGATAATAAATTATCCAAATCTTAGACTAAGAAGCTAACACTCTGCTTCAACTGAGTACGATGATTCAAAACTCAAATAAATCAAAAATATATTTGATTTGTTGAAACAAATTGATCTTCACAGTTGCTGTAGAACGCAACCGAAATTTGATGGATCTTCTTCTTATTTAGAAATATAATCTTCAATATGAAATAAATTTGAAGAGATCAAGTTTCATAAGAGATATTTGATTTCAAGTACAACAACAAAAATAGAGCAGTAAAAAAATTATAGTCGAACAAGATAGAACATGTATATCTCCAAAATGTTGTCCTCTACCTGAGTTGTTCAATCACAATAGCACTATAAGGAGAATTTCAATAAATGTATTATTGTATGTAAATCACTTATCACAATTATATTTTAAGAGATATTCTGAAGGAATATATAGAGAATAAAACTTGATTCGATACTTTAGATCCAAAATAATATCTTGATTGGTCACAGAAATTGAAATTTCAATTGAACAGGTGATTCAAAACTTCCCTTAGAAATATGAATGATTTTCTCTGATAAAATCATTTCATTAAAATAATCAAAATGATCCTTAAAAAAATCAAAAAAAATATTTAAAATAGCCTATAACTCTATCAAGTCTGTTGCAAAAGTTATATAAAATATCCCAAAAATAAATCTCTGATGTTGAAAAGTCAAATGTAGGGTTCCTTTACAAAGTGAAAAAATATTAAACATAGTGTTCAACTACATAGAATTCATCTTTTTAATGTAAGGTTGACAAAATATGGTTGATCATAAAAGTAATGTTGATGATCTATACATTACTCTTTAGAACGTAAGGTTCATTACTTATATAGGGTTCTTTAACAATACTTTCTTCTCTGTCTAAATATAAGGTTCCTTTCAAACGTAAGGTTATTTTACCGTAGTTTTCTTATAATGTATGGTTGATTAATGATATGAATGTAGGTTTGAGAAACCATGCTTTCTTTTTACAGTGTAAGGTTGAAGACAAATGTTGGGATCACATTCCATACGTGCTGTACATAGTATAGGGTTGACACCATATGTTACGCTAAACCATGTAGGGTATGAACAGTGTTTCCAAAATTTTTAAAATCATATCCTGAAAACTTTTAATAAATATTTCTTACGAATTTAAATCTTGAAAATAATTTCAGAATAAATAAAAATAATATTAATTTCCTGAAATAAACTTAAGTAAAATCATTATTAAATCAAACAAGTGTATTTGGGAGCATCAAAATCATCATAAATTATAGAGTATTGTTAAGACAATACATTCCTAAAAATCTACCCCTTTTTAATGATAAAAAACCCATAAAATTATTAACATAGTTTAGAATTTTGAAAATATTTTAAAGAAAATAATTCAATTTTAGAGAATTATTTCAATAAAAAGAAATGATGTGTTTATCCAAATTTCTCTCCCATTTTGTGATATAAAAAAGAAAGTATAAAAAAAGGATTAAAACAATTTTAATTTCACAAAGAAAATTAAGAAAATGTTAGAATATACTATTTAGATAAATAACACTGGATTTATGGTAATAGACATAAACATAAAAGAATATCAAATAAAGAAGAAAAAATAAGGATAAAGAAATTTCATTAATCAAAAGATTTATAAATACAATATTCAATTTTACTTGGAAACTGGTTATCCCACTTATGTGGTTAGTGTAAAAGAGTTTGGTTAGGGTTTAGCTCAGTTTCCGGTGCAGTAGGAATTTGAGTAGCTTGAAACACTTCTTTTAACTCTACCAACTATATCTACAATCTTTTCATAAGAATATCTCCCAACTTCCTAATCAAAACTCTAGAGTATTTTCCAACATGGAGATTTTCAAAAAGATTGAATTTCAAAAAGTCATGAAAAGTTTCCTATTATTGCATAAACTGGTCTAACTTATCTGTGAATTTGTTGAGCAGAATCCAGATACTAGTTCCACCTGAAGTCAATTTCTCAATCAGATATATCTGATTATCCAATAAAACTAACAATGGAGAACTATTACACTGAAGGTTCTATAGAAGGTCATTCATATCATCCATAACAATTGTGATTTATTGAAATATTCTTATTAAATCTAGAGAATTTATAGGGGTAGAGGTAGAAGCCCTAGCTTGAGAAACACTTACTTTAATGGAATCAAATTGGATTCCTAAATACCACTTCAAATATTCAAAATCTATTTTCAAAATAGATTCCAATTGAATTTTTCCAACTTCAGCTAACATTTCTCTCTTGAAAGCATTAAAATATTTCCTTGAGACTGAATTTTATTTTAATTCTCTAAGATGAGTCCGAAGAGACTCAAAATCCAGCCTTGTATTTGATGAATTATGAAAATAATCAAAATATTTCTTTGAGGCCTCTAGATCCTACCTAAGAATATAATTTAATTCATAAAATTTATTAAATTTCATCACAAGATCTTCAACTTGATTAGTCAGGTAATCAGATGTCCCTTCATATGGATTTTGTGACTGAATAACAACTAAAATTTCTAAAGGACTTGAAGAAAACTTCTCCACTAATTTTTCAACTGACTTTTCACTAGAGAAAGATACATTATCAAGAACCTATGTCATGTCTCTAGAAAGATATTCTTTCCTCTCAAACAATTTATCAAAAACTAAGCAATACCAATTGTCAACAACTTCTGTAGACACATTTTTTGATCTGATCATTTGTTTATATTCCTGAATAGAAACTTATAGATTTTCTTCTTAAATAACCTATTCTTGAACAGCTGTCTCTTATTCCTGAAAAACTAGAATAGAAACATCTTGCAATCCTTAAACTTCGTTTTCAACATGGTAATCTTCTTCAAAAACTAATTCTTACAAATGAACTGATCTAGTAGCTTCACCTGAACCCAAAACAGGTTCTTCAACAGATGGTTCTTCTCCATTACTTGGTTTCATAACCAGATCCTCTATCAATTATTCTTCTTATTCTTCTTCTTCACCATCAAATATCAATTTTCTCTAAGAAGATTTGGAAACTTCTCCAGCTCTGGATTCTCCAATCCATTCATTTCCAACAGTAATTTTCTCCCTATAAGAAAATAATTATGATTTTTTGGGTCATCTGCACTAATTGGAATAAGCTTTCCTTTCACTGTACTCCAGTAAAAACCAACTTTTCTAAGAGTACCAACATTCAATACATTACTGTGATGAGATTTAACTCTTGAACTGAACACATGAACCATATTCTTTCTGAAACAAATTAAAGACAATATCCTTCCATAAGGATAAAAGGACATATGAGCCTATGCTTCACAACAATAGCTCAAATACCTCAACATATACTTTAGAAAATTTATCTTGATTTTACTTATGAATAGAAACATTACATACAAGACTGGATATAAAATTTTCTCTTTCTCAGATACTCTTGGGCCTATTGTAGTCTGAATAAATTTAACTAAAACTTTTTGATCAGCCTCAAGGCCCTGAACAAACATATTTCTAATTTGAGTAGATCTAAAAAGAAATTAAATAATGTCCATAGAATTATGATCATTATTTCTAATAGATATTAGATCAAAATGAAAAATCCCTTCATGGGGAAATTTCAATATTTCATCTATTTCTATAGAGGAAATCAAAATTTTTTGTCCTCTATTTTTTCAAAAAATGTGTCTTTAGTCTCACTAAAACTATAATAAACACTATTAAAGAGATACTTAAACTCTATATCATAAATTAATTCTATATTTAACTCATTAAAAATAAATTCTAAACCTTGAAATGAGAGTACTTTCTTAAACAACAAATTGGTCTCATACAACCACTCAAAATTGATAACTTTTTGTTGCTGAATATTTATTGAAGAAGCTCACTGATGCTTCAGGTCACTAGGTTCACCCTTATTAGTTTGTTTGGTTTTTTACCATTTTTAAAAATAGAAATATCTGAGGTTTTCCGGTCATTGGGTTTAGAAGGTAGATGAAGGCTTTGGTAGATGAAATGATTTGAGAAACAAAAAGGTAAGGGAAGACAAAAGGTTTTGGTAGGAGAGAAGTTTCTGATATCACCTTATTTCCCATTCCATTACACAAGATAATTATGATTTTTTTAAAACACATGTTTTAAAAATAAAAATAAAAATTATTTAAACAAATACAAAATGAAAATAAAAAATAAGTAAAGTTGTGAACAAAATTTAGTAGAGATAAATAATCATAAAATTAAATAACAATTATTCAAAAATTAAATATACCTGACTCCCCTTAATACAATAAAAACTATCATTGGTAAGTGGTTTGGTAAAAATATCATCCAATTGATCTTTAGAATTTACAAATTCTAAAGATATATCCTTTTTAAGGACATGATCTCTTAGAAAATGATGCCTCATATCAATGTGCTTAGTCCTGGAATGACTTATAAGATTATTATAAATATTAATAAAACTAGTATTATCATATAAAACAGACATACTATTAAAATTTAGTCCAAATTCTAGTATAATGTTTATCATTCACAATACTTATGCACAACAATAGCCAACAAACACATATTCTACCTCAATGGTTGACTAAACAAATGAGTGTTGTTTCTTAATAGACCATGGATATAAATATTTTCTTAAAAAGTAAAAATTTCATGAGGTACTTTTTCTATATAATCTACAACCTCAAAAGTCGTTATCTGAATATGAAATAAAATTAAAATCAGAAATTTTGGGGTAAATAAGTGATTGAAAAACAGTTCCTTTTAAATATCTAAAAATTCTTTTAACAACAGTAAGATGCGATTCTTTTGGATTTGATTGAAATATAGCACAAAGTCATACAAAGAACATAATGTCTGGTCTATTAGCAGTAATATATAACAAACTAAAAATCATATCTCTATATAACTTTCTATCTATTGATTTCCCAGCTTCATCCAAATTATGTTTTATATTAGTACACATAAGAGTTGTATGTATTATTATTTTCAAGCCCAATTTTTTTCAATAAATCTATAAAATGATTAATTTTATTTAAAACATTTCTATACTCTTTTTGATAAATTTGAAATACTAAAAATAAATTAAATTCTCCCATTATACTCATTTCAAATTCTCTTTTCATTAGGTTTGAAAAATCTTGACAAATTTTTTTATTAGGTGAACCCAAAATAACATCATTAACATAAATTTGAAATAATAAAATATTAGAACAAAATTTTTTCTTAAAAAGTATTGGATCTTCCAAATTAGCAGTAAAACCATTTTTAAAAATAAAAGAACTTAATATTTCATACCCAGATCTAGGTGACTATTTAAGATCATAGATAGATTTAGTATGTTTAAAAATAGAGTTGGGGTTTTGGGGATTTTCAAAACTAGGAGGTTGTTCAATATAAACTTCCTCCATTAAATAACCATTTAAAAATGCAGACTTAACATCCATATAATATAATTTAAAATTCATATGAGATGCATAAGCTAAAAGGATTTTAATAGTTTATAATCTAGATACTGAGGAAAAGGTATCATTATAATCTATAATTTCTTCCTAATTATAACCTTTATTTACTAATCTAGCTTTATTCCTAGTGATGATTCCTTGATCATCTTTTTTGTTTCTAAAAACCCACTTGGTTCCTATGACTGGATAGTTGGTTGGTATCTCTATTAGTTCCCAAACCTTATTTCTCTTGAACTGGTTTAAATCTTACTTAATAGCTATCATCCAACTCTCATCTTTTAAGGATTCTTCAATAGTATTAGGTTCTAATTGAGATAAAAAGGAAAAGAATTCATCTAGATTTCTTACATTTCTTATAGTTCTTATTCTTATGTCTAGGTATCCTATAACAGTTTCTAAAGAGCGATTCTTTAGGATTCTAGACTATTTACGTAGAACACTTTCAAGTTATTCAGTTTAATGTTATTCTGAGCTGGAATAAACTTTATTATTATTATCTTTAAACTCATTTTTAGAGTTTTCAAGTCTCAAGTTATCAAAAGAGTTAGTGACTTAATCTATTGGATCTTTTTATTTAATGAAAGGGTAAGTTTCAAAAAACATCACATGAAATGGTTATTAAACAATCATTGACTTTTTATTAAATACTCTATAAGATTTATAAGTAGTAGAATATTAGAAAAATATTCCTTTATCAGATTTTGGATCGAACTTACCAAGATTATACTTGGTGTTTAGGATATACACCTTGAATCCAAAAACTTTAAAGTACATTAATTTCAGATTTATGTTATTTCAATGTTCATAAGGAGTTTTTTTGAAAATCGGCCGAACTAAAACACTATTCATGATATAGCAGAATGTAATTACAAATTCTGCTCAAAAATAGGTAGGTGGACTATATTCATTCAGCATAATTATAGCCATTTCTTGAATAGTTTGATTTATTCTTTCAATAATTCCATTTTTTGAGGTGTGGTTGGTGTAGAGAAGGTATGCTTAATACCCATATTTGAGAAAAAAGAGTTAAATTGTTGATTCTAAAATTCACCACCATGATCACTTCTTAATGAAATTATTTTGAAACTTTTTTCATTTTGAACAATTTTACAAAACTTTTCAAAAACAAAGAAAACTTCACCCTTAATATTTAGAAAATAAACCTACGTAAATCTAGAATAATCATCAACTGAAACATAAGCATATAATTTACCAGCCAAAATTTCTATCCTAGATGGTCCAAACATATCCATATGGATAAGTTTTAGAGGTTTTGATATAGAAATTTTGTCAATAGATTTGAAGGAATATTTGTGTTGTTTTCTAATTTGGAATGAATCATAGAATCTTTCATCATCAAATTTAAGACTTGGTAAATCAGAAACTAACTATTTCTTAGAAAATTTGTGTAAAGTAGAAATATTAAAATAACCAAGTCTCATATACCAGATCCATGAATTATTTTTCTTTGTAGTTAAACAATTCACTTTTTTTACACAAGGAATGTAAGTCCAGTGTATAAACATTGTCAGTTATTTGTGCTCTAAATTTAAGCAATTTATCTTTAAATATAGAGAAATAATTGTTAGAAAAATGAACACTAAAACCATCATAAAAAATCTGAGAAATACTTATCCGATTTTGCTTCAATCCTTTCACATAAAGTAATTTTTCGATAGATATATTTTTTGGATCTCTCATGGTTCCAATTCAAATTATTTTCCCTTTGGAATTATCAACAAAAGTGAAAAATACTCCATCCAATTGAGTCAATGTGTGAAAATTTGATGGATCTCCACTTATATTCCTTATATAGCCACTATCCATGTGCCAAATAGAATTTCTGTTCTTATGGAATTTTACCTACAAAATCATTTAAAAAAATGTTTTTTTGGTACCCATATCTTCTTGGGTCCAGTAGTGTTAGCTAGTAGAGATCTATGAATCCAAATTTTCTTTGTTTTTACATAACTCATAACATTTTATTCAGATAAACCTTTTGAAATAAAAGCTCTTTTAATGCTACTGATTTTAGGATTTTTCCAATAATAGTTATTTTTTATTTGTCTTTTTGTTCCACAAAAATATCAAGTTGAAATTTATGATTTGGGGAAAAAATAATTTTTGTTTAATTTAGATTTCTTGTCCTTACTTCCTATATAAAATCTTTCTTTTTTAATAAGATTCTTTCTAAGGATCTCATATAAGGTTTTTTCTCTTTTAGTAAAGACAAGAGAAACACTCTTATAATTTTATAATTCATCTTGTAATGCTTTAATCGTATTTTCATGATCAAGGCAGTTTGTAGTAGATGAGTTAAATTTATCAACTATCTCCTGATGTTATTTCAGAATGAAATATCTTTTTCCTAAAATGGAATTATGAATATTCTTTTAAGATTGGTGCTTTTTTAATAAAGAGTCACATTTCTTTTCAAAAATAGAATAGTAGGTGGCTAATTTTATATTTGAGAAACTGGAAGAATTAGAATTAGAATTAGAATTAGAATTATATTTAGATGAGTAATATGTTTGTACCTTTTCCTCTTCAGCCATGAAGCACATATTGGCTTTCAAATTTGATTGTTCTTTTTCTGAATCAGATTTAGATGAACTGCTAGAGTCTTCAAAAACACTCCATGTTGCTTTCATTACTCTTCCGCCTTTATGTTCATAAAAAATATTTCTATAATATTTCTTATATGTCTTTCTCTTTTCCTCTTTTAACCGAGGACAATCAGTTCTGATATGACCTAATTTTTTATATTCATAGTATTTGACTTCTCTTAATTCTTTCTCATCATTTTGAAGGGATTTCTGAATCCAATTTTATTATTATAAAACTTGTTAAACTTTCTAGATAATTGAGCTAGTTCCATTTCAGAATTAGATGAATCTGAATTCTTTTCTTTTACAACATCTTGTTTTATTTTTCTGCTTGGATTTTGAGATGTTACCTTTAGAGTAGTGTTCTACTTTTTCACAATTATTTTACGATCTTCAGCTTCATCTTTCATTTCAGTTTCATATATCATCAAAGTACCAATTAGTTCTTTCATGGTTAGGTATTTGATAGGTGATGATTGTCGAATAGTAGCAGATATTCCATTACATTTAAATGGTAGTACTTTTAGTACTTTCAATGCTTGTTAAGATTATTTGATAGGTTCTACTAAGGCTATAATATTATTGATAATTTCTATAAGACTTCCATTAATCTATATGATTCTTTCTCCATCAAACATTCTAAATGTGTTATATTTCAGTTTTTCTATTGCATAGCTCATTTGTATTACATTATCTGTTCCTTCATTAGCAAATGTAATATTTTTTCACATTTCATAAGCAGTAGGACATCACGAGACATGATTGAATTCATCTGGTCTAAGAATATAGATAATTTCATTCATAGATTTGGAGTTCACATCATATTCAGATTCAGTTACAGCATCCCATGTTTCTGGTTTCTTAGGAATCTTATAGAGATTAGTAATCTTTGAATAAAATCTAAATACAAGATTTTTTTAAACAAATGATCATCCTTGATTTCTAGCACCCATAATTTTCACCATTGAAGTATGATGCATGAACCATGGACATCCCTTCTTTAGGATCAACCATTTACATATTTGTGTAGACCTTTAAACTTGTATCTTACAATATATTTATCCAAAATCTTTCCTATGATACCAATTTTTAGGTTGGAATATACAAAACACACAAAAGGGGGGGGGGGAGGGGGGTGAATTGTGTATTTTCAAAAAGTCCTCCACAATTCTGAATTAAAACTCTTTCTTTCAATTAGAAAGGATAAACAATGTTTCACTTATGATTCAATAATAAGTAGAGGAAAAATAGAAATAAAAGACATGAGTTTTTATAGTGGTTTTGGGAACAAATATCCTCTAATCCACTCTACCAGTAGGTCTCTCTATGAGCTTGGTAAATTTCACTAGTATGGTCCTCTTATCACAAGACTAAAATTTCAAAAACTGAGTATAGACAGTTAAAAACATTACAAATAAGACTAAAAACTATGTCTTATAGTTCTAAATAGAGAACCTAGTATCCAAATCTTAGATAAAGAATCTAACACTTCGCTTCAACCGAGTATGAGTAGTTAAAAATAAAATAAATAAAAAAGAGATTTTATTTGTCGAAACATATTAATCTTCACAGATGAAGCATCATACAACTAACAATTGATGAATCCTGTTCTTCTTCAGAAAGACAATCTTCAAGATGAAATAATTTTGAAGAGATCTGGTTGCACAAGAGATCTTTGATTTCAATAATAGTAAAAAAATAGAGGAGTCGTAAAATTACAGTAGAATAAGATAGAACATGTATATCTCTAAAATGTAGTCCTCTACCTGAGTCATTCGATCACTGTAGCACTGTGAAAATAAATTCAATAAAATGAAGTCTTGCATATGAATCACTTATCACACTTATATTTTAAGGGATATCCTAAAGGAATATATAGAGAAGATAACTTTTTTTAATATTTTAGATCCAAAAGAATAGCCTGATTGGTCGCAAAATTCAAATTTCAATTGACCAGGTGAGTCAAAACTTTCCTTATAAATAAGAATTATTTTTTTCTGATAAACTAGGTTCTTTTAAAAAATCAAAACAATCCTTGAAAATGGTCAAAAAATAACTTTAAAATAGCCTGTAACTCTACCAAGTCCATTGCAGAAATTAAGGAAAATATCACAAAAATAAATATATGATGTTTAAAAGTCAAATGTAGGGTTCATTCAAAAAGAAAAAAATACTAAACATTGGTTTCAACTACACAAAGTTTATATTTTGAATGTAAGGTTGACAATGTAGGGTTGATCATAAAAGTAATGTTGATGATCCATACATTTCTTTTTAGAATGTAAGGTTCATTACTTACATAGGGGTTTTAACCGTAATTTCTTCTCTTACCAAACATAAGGTTCCTTTCAAACTTAAGGTTATTTTACCATAATTTACTGATAAATTAAGGTTGATTATTGATTTGAATGTAGGGTTGAGAAACTATAATTTTTTCTTCCAGTTTAAGGTTAAATAAAAATGTTGGGATCATGATCCATACACATTGTACACAGTGTAGGGTTGATACCATACGTTACGCTAAACAATGTAGGGTATTAAAAGTGTTTCCAAAATGTTCAAAAAAATATCCCGAACACTTTTAATAAATATTTATTGCAAACTTAAAGCTAGAAAATAATTTCAGAAAATATAAAATGAATATTAATTCCCTAAAATACACTTAAGTAAAATAATTTTTAAAACAAACTAGGGTATTTTTGAGCATCAAAATCATTATAAATTATAGAGTATTGTAGAGAAAAAAAATGTACAACAACTCCTTCCATTGACAACCCCTGTTCGGAACCCTCACGGTGCTTCCTCCTTCATTCGGTAGTGCCCTTCTCTCAGCGGCCTGACCTCCCTACTCCACCCTGCTCTCGGTAGCCCGAACCCCCTATTCTGCCCCATTCTGATGCAACCTGACCCCCTGCTCCACCCTACTCCGGTGCAGCTTGACCTTTCTGGCTATGAACCATCTCACTGACAGCCCTTTCCTCATTTGGTTTTTTTTGTATTTAAATTATTTTTTAGGGTTTTCTTTAGCTTGGAAAAACCCTAATCACTGGGGTTCATGTTTTAACATTTTTCTCTATGTCTAGGATGTGCGATTTGTTTGTGGAGCCTTATTATTCCTTCCACTAAAGGTTTTATTGAGTTCTCACGCCTTTGAGGTAGGCGATTCTATGTTATTATCATTTTCCAAGAAATTTTTTAATTATTTAATGCTTTAATGGATTTTTAATCATGATGCACATCTTCACGTTACACTTAATTAGTTTGTTATAGTGTTTTTAAATTTTTAGAACTTGTTAAAAATATGTTTTGATGAAATTATTGGTTTATTACTAGTTATTTATTTTCTAAATGTGTTTTATTAAGTGTAAAATATTACTTTGATAATTCTTAAAATATGATTTTCATCTTAATAATGAAATTGTTGAAATTATGGTGGTGTTTTTCATGATAGCTTAGTTTTCTAAAAATAGCCTTTTTATTGGATTTTTTATGCCTATGTGTTTATGAGACCTTTGTATTTGATAAAATATTCTGCGTTCTTTAAAAGTGAAATCAAGCCCTGTTATAGTATTTTGACTTAATATGTTTTGTGTTTTTGAAAGGATACTCTTTTTTTTTGAAAGGGATTGTTTGTTTTTGGAATTAAATGGAGTTTTTAGGTTGGTTGATTGTAAATGGTGTTTTTGTGAAAATGATTCTTTTGAGTGTTTTCATGGATATTAGAATGTTCCATTGGATATTGACACATCCATGGGTGCACTAGGTGCACATATAGATTTCATTCAAATAAGAAGGTACTTTAAAAATAGTGTTTTTATTTAACATTATTTTCTTAAATGTTTCATTTGTTTTTTAATTGTATCTTGATTCCTTTATTTGGATCAATTTTATTTTAGAGATTTATGGTGTTTTTGAGTCTCGAAGATTTATTGTTGAGAGTTTCATTCAGTTTTGAAGGCATGCACACATATTCCAAGGTATGGATATGTATAAATATATATATCTTCTATGTGTGTGTCCCCTCACAGAACATGGAACACATGAATCCATTTAAGGATATATATATATATATATATATATATATATTGAAGTGCTTATGTGTGATCAAGATATTTCTTAAGTTATAAAGCTTTGTCTTGACCATCCTTTAAGGTAGGATCTCCATGCACTGAACTTTAAATTTAAGAATCTTTTATTTATTGCATTTAACACCTAGTTTTTATATTAATTATTGATATAGAATTGTTAGTAAAACTGTATGTATTGAATTGGAGTGATTTATTTCTTATAATGTATTACAATAAATGGTTTGATTGTATTTTTCACATCAAATACTTAACGAGATTCACAGTTGGCCTTTGTAAATGTGTTTTGGATTTAAAATTCTGGTTTGGGGTTTCTTGAATGGGTTTTGAAGTGTGTTTCTGGTTTTCAAAGTGGCATGCATGTAGTTCTTTAAGAAATGGTTTAGTATGTGATGGTTGTGAGAGGTCCGATTGGCAGTTTAAATAAAATTGTTTCATTGGAAAACCCTCATTGGAATGTGTAATCGCCTTATTAGTTGACAAAAGATAAGAGTTTCCTTGGTTTAGGGCTTTAATTATGTTATGATGGTTTAAAGGTGAGTGACTTATTCCTTGGGGTGACTTAGGGGTGACCTTATGGTGTGAGTTCACTTTGTGTGATGCATTTACTTTTCTCTAGATACTCATTTGGAATTTTTGGATCACACCCTTTTTAGTTTGAGCATGGGAACCTAGCATAGAGAGATAATTTTCTATGAATGATTTCTCCACTAATTTAGATTACGCACTGGTCAGTGGCCCATAATAGGGGTTATTTTGTTTTCATTTATATGGGATTGGGCCCCTCGTCCATGCTAGGTATGGCGGCGATCAGGTGTTTGGGCATTATGATGTCATTGGGTAGGGCATGCCTTCAAGATCAGTCACATGTATAGTATGTTATAGATTATTCCCGATCTCCTAGATTTTTCCATGTATTTTGGCACTTAGTTATATATGATGAATGATTGAGGTGCATTGTTTAGTTGGTCTCTCTTACTTATTATTTCCCATTTCCCTTGTGTGATCATTTCTTTTTTCCTTCATGTATGGTGCATCTCTTTTCTAAAGGGGATAAAATGATTTTCAAAAGTTTGAGGAAAAAGGTTTCTAATTTTTTTACAATTCTTTATCCCTCTTTCTTTAAAAAGGTTAAAACTTAATTCTTGGAGAAGCAATTAGTTTAAAATAATAAGGGTAATGGACCATGATTGTCTTTAAAGGGAGAATGTATGAAAAACTTATTTTATATATTGTAGTTCAAATTTGAAATTAATGTTTCTTTATTTAAAGGAAGTGAATTGAGAATAGTTTATCAAGCTAGCCTATTTAGTTTTAATACTCACACCTATAGTTTATATTTTTTTAGCTTCGGGTGATGCTTCTTGTTCAGTTTCGGTCACCGTAGTGCGATGTTGGTTTGAGTTCGGTGGTGACCCGTAGAGTTACATGAAGGTATGTACAGTTTTATTTTTCCTTCCACTGTTAGTTTTCATTTTTATTGTTAGACTTTGTTTATTTTCTTATCTATAATTTATGGGAAAAATTGTTTCTACCTGTTTAGTTTTGATGCCTGAAACTAGTTTCTATCCCATGGGGATCGGGAATGCCCTTCGGGCCATGCCGTGGATCGACTCGAGTGACCGGTTCAGGGTCGACCTGGGTTGGTTCTTGACTCTAAATATAAAAAATTTTAAAATCAAAATTCAATATTAAATTTATCCTATTCAATTAAATTTAATTATTTATAATATAATTTAACTATTTTTTACTTTTAAATCATTTAAAACCAAATTCAACTTGGTAAATTCTTTAAACGAAAAGGTAGTTTTCAATAAAAATCAGTATTTTTCGCTATTCATTAAAAAATTAATCATTTTAGAGAACTATTTAAAATTAAATGTAATATAATTTTGAATCTTTGATTATAAAAATGAATTTTATTTTTTTCAAATACATTTTATATAAGTGGAAAAAAATATACTTTTATTATTTGGTCTTAAAAATTAACGAAAATGATTTTTTTAGGAAAAAAGAATTTTCAAAGTATATAATTTTTTTTCTTAAAATGAATTAATTATTTATCAATATATTTTTTATATAAATATATTATATTTAGTTTTCAATTTTTTTACTCCTATTCATACCTAAAAGTTTAATTTTTAGGTTATAACGATCATGTTTAAATAATAATATTAATAGTATATTGAGGTTCATTAATAATCAATATTGCGTGAAATAAAATATATCAAAGAAATTAAATCTATTTAAAAAACATATTTCTTAAAATAACTTGGTGTTACAATCACAGTCTTTTATTCTATTACAATTCATGTATTATGAACTTCTAAATGTTTATTATAAGATTCATATTTATGATCTTTGAATTGTTGGGTATGATTTTATAATTTCAAGATCTTTCTTTCATACCCTTATTCTTATGTTATACTCACTTATGATCATTGAATGATATCTCTCATGATTACCCTTACTGAGTATCTAATCTCACACTTTATTATGTTTCCTTTATTTAGGTGACTAATAAAGGTTTTAAGTAGGGTATGACTATGAAGTGTACTATGTGAGAATACTTTGTTGGAGATGTTGAAGATTTTTCATGAAATAAGATGATTATTTATCTAGTCACTAAATAGAATAAAATTTTATTTTCCTAAATTCTATATTATTGAGAAATGTATTGAATATTAATCTAAAATTATGTAATATTTATGTATTTAATGTTTTGGTCTCTATATAAGATTAAAGAGAAAAAATTATGGTTATATCAGGTTATGAGAATACCACATGCACACATGGCAGGTGATTTATGATATCTATTGAGGGCCCCCTAAATTGATATATTTTTATGACCTATTACCCTCCCTAGTTAATCATGGGTTGAGTGGGATATGATTATTGGTTTTGAGTATTCAAGTGTTTGTAAGATAAATATAGTATATAGGGCCCCTTATATATATTTTTTATCATGAGGTGTGTTTTGTATATATATGTTTGTGTATAGAGAGTTATGGATAAATTAAATATTAAAAAAATTTAATATGGATTTTAAATTTTATGAGATTGGGTTTTTTGGATTGGTTCACATTTTATTAATCATGTATATAGTCACTTGTTTTACATGGGTGGTAAATCACTTCCTAGGATGACCACACTAATTAATATTGTACACCCCAATATGTGCATTTACAAATTTGTTCTCTTTTATTAAATTATATCTATAAGTGAATATGGGTGGTGTATTAGGATGATAATATATTAGTGGTAATAGGTTGTAGTCTTTATTTGGGTGGAAACTTGGTATTGTTCACATGGAATTAATTTATATTTATATGGGATTGGTATTGTACTCTTTTTTGAAAGTTTTTATGGGTTTTACTATAACATATTGTATTATGGAAATTTATAACAATTATTCAAGATAACATTCATAGTAGATGATGTTTTATTAATTATATTATGATTTAATTCTCATTGTTAATTATGATATTATTTCTGTAGAGGTAATTCCTCTTATTGTGTGTGTACATGGATACCTTAACCCTAGTTTCTAGCCTCTGAATTATTGAAGAATGGCTTAAAGAATTCACATACAGATGATAAAAGACATGATATTTGATGATTCTTATCACATTACATATTAGATTCATTCATGGTTAATTCCTAAATGTCATAAATGATTAAAAATCATTATTCTAAATTTTCATGACTAACTGATCTTGTTTTCTCATTTTTGATTATTTTGTATATATTTGATAGTTAAAAATAAATATTAATATTTAAAATAAAAATTAAATCATACCGAGTAATATAAACATTATATTCTTGGAAAAGTTATTCTTACAGGTAAAAAATGATCCGACTATTATTGTGTTGTATGTTCATGAAAAACTGAGCTTGTTTGCTCAATTTTGGATGTAAGATTCAATTTTTACTTTTAAAAATTGAATTTTAACTCTTAAAACACACTTTCATTAAATTTGATATCTATAGATTTTACATTCACTGGATGTTCATTTTTAAATCTCATAAATATCCCAAGGATCATTGTCTTATATTTTATATAAAATCGATCTTATTTTCATATTTTTGATTGTTTTCCTCATGTTTGACACTATTAAAAAATTAAATCATAAAACCTACATTCAAAAACCACATTTTCCATTTCAAATCCAAAACCATATCATCCTAAAGAAAAATTTAAAAATACCCACTTAACCATTCAAATCCATACTCAAACAGAAAAACCTACATTCAAAACAAAACTAAGTTCCAAAAACCATTTTCCATTTTCAAAATCAACCCCACCAACCAAAATCAAAAAAAAAAACTCACACTGAACTCTTGGAATGGGGAAATAGTGACAATTCAAAACCCAAAAACATAGTTAGTGGGATATTCTAAAAGAAATCACCAACTACTTGGAGGAACTAGAAACGTGCACTCAGGCTCCACATGGGTCACTACTCCATGTAAGTCCACTGCTCATCATCTGTTCCCTACATTTTTCATTCCCTATCCACACGCCCAAAACCAAAAGAAAAAATCAAAACCCAAAATACCCCATAAAACTCAAGGATCCTTAAGAGAAATATTTTGTGACACTCTTCCCACACCTACCTATCATGTCATGACATCCCTAATCTCTAGTCTACATAACACCCAAAATAACAAAGGTCTCAATTGATACCATTTTTTCATGAACTAGGATAGGATGTCAACCAACCCAAAACTCAACCCGGTCTGAGATATGGCTCAAGAGGTTTTTCTGACCATCATGAGGTGGAAAATAGTGCCAAAAATCAATGTTTTCATAGTGGGGATGATTTATCCCAAAACAAAACCAGGATCAAATAAACTGAACACATTATCTAGAACACCTAATAAAAACTGAACATCAATAAATATAACAATAGATTATAGGTATAACCACAATTGAACTAAATAGAAACTATAAAAAAACTAAAACCAACTAACTATATCGAAAAGATCTCCACGTGACCACTTGGTCACTACCATCCACAAACCAACCCACTCCAAAGTAATAATCGAACCCGAAACCTGAAAATGAAAAATAGCTCGGGTATACCTATGCTAAGTGGAACAAGTAGGGTGTGAACATACGCATCCCTGTAGGTAATCACCATAGAGTTTATGAATTTCCTTTTTCAAAACAATACACAAATAGTATTTTTAAATATATGTTAGAAAATAGGGTTTTATCTATTTAAGGAACCAAACACTACCTACCAAAAATTACCTTTTTAAAATAACACACACCACTTTACTCTTTTCAAAAAAAAATTACTTTTTAAAACCCAAGTTTAAAATAAAATCTAAAATAAATTTTTCCAAACTAAAGAATAAAAAGGGTTACACTAAAAACATAATGGAAAAAAATAATCAGACAAAACAATAGAAAAATAGTATATGTACGAGAAGGTAGATATTA
Source organism: Viscum album (assembly GCA_963277665.1). Classification (NCBI taxonomy): domain Eukaryota; kingdom Viridiplantae; phylum Streptophyta; class Magnoliopsida; order Santalales; family Viscaceae; genus Viscum; species Viscum album. Next base: position 1,026,172,114 of record OY728141.1, on the reverse strand, counting down.
GAAAAACACATAACTAAGCACTGCAGAAATAAGTAGGAACATATAGATAGATAATCAAGGGTATTTATTAAACATATGAAGAATCATTCCCTGAATATACTTTATTCAGAATCACCTGTTGGCATATGGTGAGGATCTATAGTAAATAACCAACTGGACACTCTAAACTAGCCAATCCAAGGGAACATCCCACCTGGCCTCTTACCTAATCTTGGGGTACCAACCCGTCTAATCAGGGTTGATAAGAAACCATCACTCATCCCTCTAGATGACACCTAGGAATCCCATGATAATAGTACATGGTTAATGGATAGGTCCTCACACATGTGGATCAAACCAATAACCCACATCCATTGTGCTTTCCTAGCCCAAACACTGACACCACCTATACGATGACCCTCTCCTCAGAGGATCCACCATAGAGGTTCCAGTCTCACAATAATCTATTCACAAGGGAAAATTGGGCCATAAAATTATACTAGTTTCAAAACCACTTTCCCAAAAATCATAAAATACCAATCGAGCATTCACACCACATAAGATTTCAAACCATTATTGAAAACCAAGTAAAAAACATACAACATTCACGAAAGGTTACAAATAGGCGTTTATCTAATTTAGTTACCAAACCATATTACAATGTACCAAAATGGACATGATTTAGAAAATCATATTTGAAACTTAATTTTAAATCAATTAAAACTAAATAAACATTTATGAACCAAGGGGGTTTTTGGAGAATAATTTGGAGAAGGGAACCAAGGAAGATAAAAAATGGAGGAGGAATATTTTTGAAAACTGAGTTCAAGAGAGAAATTTTCTATAAATCCATTTCCATTCTTAAGGCCATATATATTTTTATCTCATAAAAATATGGATGTTACCACATCCAATGGTACACTAGTAGAAAGCTATTAAGTACCAGTAATTCAATTGAAATATACAAGGAGCATTTCAAACAATTAAAAGGGTCCACATATATATACTAAACCATAGAATTAACCAACACACACACACACAAGCCTCAATTCATAAACAACACATTTAAAAAAAGATAAAAAAGGTTGAATACAATCCAAAATACCTATTTTTCATTTTAAAGGGATAAGTGGAATTTCATCAAACACCTTACACACATATGTATATAGGAATAACTAATAAAACCATTTGAAAACCTATTTCCATCAAATTTCCAACATGAAAACATGAAAAAATGTATACTAACACATCGCAAGAAAATATATTACATTTTAAAATCAATTAAGAAAGTTGAACCATAAAATAGCATGATCCAAAAAGGAAAATAATGGAAACACCTACCTTAATGATGTGCGCACACCATGATACTCTTAGAGGAGGAAGAAAAATTCTCAAGGAACAAACCACACACCATAGAACCAAAGAAACACACACCAAACATAAAACCAAGATTCTAAGGTTTAGCCAAGAGAGAACCCACCAAAGGAAAACCAATAAATCAAGATAGTAGAAGAATAAAAGGATAAAATTGGACAAAAACTCAAAGAAACTCACCTAGAAAGCCTGAGGAAGATTCAATGTAGGAAGTAGAGCTAAGTGATAGGGGTTTGCGATCCCACTTTATGTTCTAAAAATAAACAAGGTAAAAGAAACCCAAAATAGGTTAAAATGGGGGAGGGGAAAAAGATGAATTTATAACTTTTTAATGACTTGAACAACTCACACAGTTTGGATGCATAGTTTGTCCAAACTCACACCAAACATGTGCACCCTACTAGAGAGAAGGGACAACTACATGATTTGTATACATGGTTTTGTAAACTATGAACCAACCATGCACCATGGTTCTATAAAAAATTGAAGAACCCCCACATGCTTGTCATATGACTTCCTCTAACAATGAGAAAGCCATGAACCATGCCTTGGACATAAAAAAAACACAATGTTACTCCTTGGCCTTCCAAGGTTTGGCCCAAATCATACTAAAATAATTCCATGTAAACCGTGCAAGAATAAATTGAACTAAAAATACTTTTAGCCTCAACAGAACAGACAATTTACCTCCAAACCATGCACACAAACCCCACACAGGTCCAAAAGTCACCTGAAACATCCAATACTCAAATATTTTTATTGGGAACTCAACCCTAACCTCACAAAAAATGTCTAAATCCAAGAAATTAATAAAATAAATGAAAAACCATGGCTAGGTTATTACATCATATTTTTATTGTTATGTAAAATTTTTAAAGATATTAAAGTCAAGAGAGTGGAAATTTTGAATTTTCTTTACATTAAATAATATAATTACCCTTATTAAGGGAAAATGGAACCATAATGACATATATTCAAAATTTGGATGCAAATATATTAAAAAAATTCATCCAATAAGATAAAGGATTGTGTTATATAAAATCTAAAGCCATATCCCAAAGATTTAACCCTGTTTTACCCTTTTACCCTTACTAAGGTGAAAAATATTTACTAAAGTTACTATTCATAGTGAAAAAAATAAAGTAGAACTATTTATAAAATTTTATCCTCATGAATATAAAAATTTATTCCATTTTTCAAAATTAAATTTCTATAAGTGGAAGAAATTAATTTTAAAATAAGTGCACAAAATGTGATGAAAACTGTTTTTAAGAAAAACACATTATAAGTAGAAAACCGTATTTATAATTATCCCATGTATAGAAAAGATATAGATGATTATTAAATTATTTTATTGAATATATTAAATGTAAATTTCATTAAAATAATTCCCCAATATTGATTAATTTAATTTTTTTATGATAAAAAAATCATGCTCATAAAAACAGTTTTTAGAAAAAACATCTCTTTTACTTTAAAATGATTTTTATTTTAATTTATTGTCAATTGATAAAAAATGAATTCATTTTATACATATGTAACCCATATATATTTTCATAATGTAGTAATTCCTATTCATACTTACCAATCCATTGGCTTTGTGATAAATATCTCATTAAATAATAATATTTCAATAGTATTTCATAGTTTGTTTAAATTCGGTGTTTCATGTAAAGAAAAATATCAAAGAAATAAAATTTATGTATAGAAAACTATATCATAAAATATTAGGGTGTTATATTATAAACTATTAAAATTAATTCCAACCTTGATATTCTATCACTCCAATACAAACAAATGAGGATACCACTATTTCATCACATCCTCAGGTTCCCAAGTAGCTTCTTCGAATTTTTGATTCCTCCAGAGAATAGTAACCAAGAGTTTAGTCTTATTCAATATCATTTATATTTATAATCCAAGATTTATACCAATTATTATGAATAAGAAATGTCATGTGACAATGGTACAACCTCTGAGTTTATTACATGCGAAGGATCAAGTAGTTACTTCATTAAGAGTGATACATGGAATACATCGTGAACTTGAGAGAAATTCGGTGGAATTTCTAATTGATAAGCTACTATCCTGATGTGATCAAGAATATTAGAAAAACCAATATATCTATTTATTATTATTCCCTTATTTATAAATAACATAACCTTCTTGCAAGGAGATATTCAAAGGAATTATTTTCACTAACTTCGAACTATAGATTTCACCAATGATTATTAACATAACTTTTCTATCAACTTTGAGATGATCTTATGTGTTGATAAATATATCTATCCTTCTCTATAATATCCTTAGTAAGCTCAAGTACTAATAGATTCCTTTATCCAACTTCATCACAACTTTTTTGTTTTATTTATTCCTTCTATAAATGGATTAATAAGGATCTATCTTAATTCTTGAGTTAAATCTATTTTTATAAGGAAAAGTGACTATAGGAGGATTCTGATCTAAACCACCATTGAAATCCATAGATCAAGATCTTAGAAGATCCTATGATGTTTTAATGGTTCTATTAGATTTATTATCTATCTGACTATTATTTCTCATACTAAAACCCAAATCTATATCTAAAGATTTCTGAATACTTCTCCAGAACTTCGAGGTAAACCTCAGACCTTGATCATATATAATAGAATGTGGTACTCCATGAAACCTCACCACTTCATTAATATATATTACAGAAATCTGATTAAGAGACAAATATTCTCTAGTAGTAATTAAGTGTGATAACATTGTAAGGTGATCTAATACAAAGAAAATAATATTATGGCCTTTAATAGTTTTTGGGATTCTGATGAAAAAATATATGGTGATGTTTTCTCATTTGCATTTTGGTATGGGTAATGGGTATAACATACCATTGGACTTCTATCTCTCATCTTTAACTTACTGACATACCAAGAATCAAGATACATACTATATAATATATTTCTTCTTATTGTCCTACCAGAAATACTCCTTCATATCTCTATACATCTTTTTACTTATATGATGAATCGTGAATGATGAACTGTGAGCTTCATCTAGAAAATTCTTATTTAAATTTGGTTTGGATGGAAACATATATGGTTACTAAAACTTATCATTACTTTCAAATAAAGGTTGAACTCAGAAAAATTTTCACCTTATTTTTTAGTTCTAGAACTTTCTTTTGTGCCTCTTTAATCCTCACATGGATATATAGTTGCACATTTATTTTATAAAGATAAGGTTTATCCCCATCTATCAATATTTACAGTTATATATTTTGTAAATCCATAAATATTTGATCATTTTTGATCCTCATTATAGATTATGTAGTGTGATCCATTTGAATCAGTGTATATGCCACATTATTCACCTTCCCATGGTGGTAATGTATTGAGAATTCATAATATTTAATCATATCCAACCAACATATTTAGAACATATTAAAATATTTCTAGTTGAATATACACTTTAAACTTGTATGATCAATATATATATCACACCTTTATCTATAAATGTAACACCTCTATATATTCAATGCAAAAATTACCACAGCTAACTCCAAATTAAGAGTTGGGTAATTTTTCTTTTGAACCTTAAATTAGCTTGAGGCATAAGCTATCACCGTATCATTCTGCATGATAAGACATTAAAATACATTCTTTGATGCATCACTATAGATCAAAAACCCTTTTACACTATAAGGTAGTGTGAGAATAGGTGTTTTGACTAATCTTTTCTTTCGTTTCTTGAAATTTTCTTCACAATCATCTATCTAAAAAAACTTGGATCCCTTTCAAGTTAACTAGGTGAGTGGATAAGAAATCCAGGATAAATACTCCAAAAATCACTAATAATACCCAAAAAATCCATGAAAAATATAGATCTCAATTATAGTGGTTGGTCTGGGGAAATTTTCAATAACTTCTATCTTTGATAGATCTAGTGATATACCGTTTCTTGAGATATATAACTCAAAAATGAAAATTTATATATCCAAAATTAACATTTTTTATTTTTTTTATAAAAATTATCCTTCCTTAAGATATTCATTTCAATCCTCAAGTTTTATTAATTCACTTATTTACTCTTGAAATATATTATAATATCATCTATAAAGACTATAAAATACTAACCAGGGAAATATATAAAGACTATATTCATTAAATATATGTAGATAAAATACGTATTAGTAACACCAAATGTTATCATTGTAAATTCATAGTTCCCATACCTCACACAGAAGGTTTTCTTGGGTATGTATTCACTTTTTACTCTCAACTAATAGTATCAAAATCAAATATCAATCTTTTAAAAGTATTTATCTCCTCATAATTGGTCAAAATAATCATCAATACAAGGAATATGATACTTATTCTTGATTTTGATCATGTACAGTTCTCAATAATCAATGAAGACTCACATTGTTATATATTTTTTATTAACAAAAATAAAAATTTCACCCCATGGTGATGAAATTTTCCAAATGAATCCCTTATTAATATTCTTCTAGAGTTTCTTCTGTTATTCCTGCAACTCAATTAGGTTCATTCTATATAAAACCTTTGAAACATGTGTAGAACCAGGTATGAGTTCTATTGAAAACTCAAATTTATTATTGGAGAAATACTAGAAAAATATTTTAGAAATACTTCACAAAACTCTCATAAAATAGTCATATCATCAATTTTTATATTCTCTATAACCATATAAGATAAACAACCCTTTTGATTCAGAATCCAGACCCATATAATGGATTCATTCTCTATTGGAAGTTCATCCTTATCATCAAACTAATAGAAAATAATAGTTTGGTTTAGAATATCAAACATGACTTCCCTTATACTGAAATTGATGTGGAATTTATATAAATAAATCCAATCCATGCTTATGATAACATAAAATTCAACTAGAGTAATAATTATAATATTTATAAATTGCACATTCCCATAAATTTAAATCAAATAGAAATCATAGACTTGAGATATGATCATCATTCCATTAGGGGTTTTCACTACTAATTCAAAATCTAATCATTGAGGTATTATTGTGACACCTTTATCAAATTATTCAAATATAAAAGAGTGGGTAGATCTAGAATCAAATAAGGCATTAGTAGTTGTAGAGTAGATGGAAAGTGTACCTTTCACCACTTCAATATCCATATTAGAAATAATGATTACATGAGATATCCATTTGTCTCTAGGATTAAGAGGTTATTGAAATAAATCATTATCATTAACCTTTACATTTGAGCATTGGTCAACATAATTTCCATCCGCCTTGTATTTGAAACACTAAAGAAAGGGTGGTTCATTCTGTGGTGATTTTTCTCCTTCATTAGGTAACACATTCTTCTTGTCATTTCAATATTTGATTTCCTGATGACCTTCATTTCCATAATAAAAATTTTTAACATTCACCTTAAGATAATTTCCTATATTTTTCATTCTATGCTTTGATCATAAAAAAATATCTTCTTCTTATATCGAAGGTTTTTAGAATTTCTTTTGAATTCCATCTTTATTTTCTTATCAAAACCATGAGATTGATGGGAAACTCAAATCTTAATCTCCACCTTCATACCAAATCAAATGATTTATTTATAGACACTAATGTATATTATGGGTAACTACCTTCATAGAATTGATTTTAAGCCACTGAATAATTGGTTAATATTAATTATAGGTTGAGTGATAATACCAAAATTATATATTTAGGTCTTGGAAAACTTCACTCATAGGTACTAACAAATTCAAAATACTTCTACTTTAGCTTAAGGAATTCCTTCTCTATTTTCATATGAATAACATAAGGAATTTAATTATAAAAAAATATCTTAAACTCATCCCACTCCATAGATTAGATTTCATTCAATTTCCTCATGTTCTTGATAATTTTCCACCAATTATATGATTCAACTTCCAAATGATAAACATCTAAAACAACTTTTTCATATTCCCATCATTGGAGAATGAAAAATATCTTTTTAGTGGTACTGATCCATTACTCATCAACCAGTGGATCAATGGACCTACTAATGAAAGGTGTATGTTTCCTCATAAAGGACTTAATAAAAATTTGTTCTCTCCTTTTATCATTTAGAATCTCAGCATGGTTCATAGCTCTAAAAATTTGTGTAAGCATAAAAATTTTATTTTTCATTCTAGATACTATAACATTAGTTTGTTTAAGAGGAAAATCATTTCATTTTCTATCACATTCAGCATTAACATGGTTCCTATGGGTTTCAACCATTGACTAAAGCAAAAAATAATAGTGGAGTAGAAATAGTCAAAGAGGCAAACCACATAATCATGAAAAATAATTTATAATATTTCTAAATCAAGACACCTTTGTTTAAATTTATGCCACATTATGTTTAGTGTAGTTCATGCATGATCATTACCATATCTTTATGATGTTATTAAATAATTAGACTTATCCACATGGTTTTTACTAATTTTTTCTCAAACAACTATAGTGACCCATGATTTTCATACAGAGATATTACATATTAATATAGAAATATTATTTATATAACATTATGATCCTTGGTGTAATTATATAGGTTTATTATCATTAGAAACTAGGATACATAAAGAACTATTTAATAAGATATCTACATCATATCCCATTAATTTCTTCATAATTAACACCCATTATAGAAATATACTACTTATAACATTTTTTCATAACCTAGTAAAGGAAACATAATAAAGGGTGAGCTTAGATACCAAGTAAGGGTAAAACAGAAGATATAAATGATCAATTAAACATACCATTAGCATAAGGTTATGAGAATGTGATATTAACTTTTGAAAACCATACCCTACACATCAAAGATCATAATCATGAGTCATGAAATAAATATTGTTAGTTAATATGAAATGAATCATACAGTAATAAAATAATATGAGCCATGAGATTATAATATTTTCATACAACATATTTTTGTGGCATACACATAATCATAGAAAATAATTTCCTTAGCCAAGGATCACTTTGAAGACTATTATAGTGGATTGGGTTCAATCCCCATTATCATCATATACATAGTAAAGCTTTGCACAAAATACTATCATAGTAGATTGGGTTCACTACCAATTCCATTATATCTATAGTCAAGGTCCACTCTAGAGACAATTATAGTGGATAGAGTCACTTACAAAACTGGGTTCAATCTCCATTCGAATACTTATTATCTCATGAGATATCCATCTTTACCCAATGCATTAGAGGGATATATAATTATAGTTCCACCCATCACATAATCATAATCCATTAATATGTTTTCCAAAATATCATAAATCAATCATGATATATCATAACCAATGTAAAGGAAACTAGTTTCATAAACCTTTCTACATTTCATCATAATATTACCCATATAAAATAAAAGGGTTTAATAAATATCTTATCATCATAATCCTAAACCATACAAAGAAATTATAAGGATTAAATCCTTAGATCATAACCCTAATATATCATAAGTAACATCAAATTATTTTATCCTAGATGAAATGTTTCTTTAAAAGATATCTTGAATATTTCTTGAGAAAAACACCTTTTTCAATTATAAATCACTTATTTAAAATCTCAAAATTTCCCAAATATTATAGAAATATTTTTATTTGAAAATAATCCTAGAAAAATATAAATAAGGCTTAAAATTATTTACTTCTCATGATAATGGGGAATTCTATTCATGTCATGTGCACTAAAACAATGATTCCTTTCACATTTTCAGTAAAAATAAAAAACCACCACATTCAAAAAATGATAATAAGACTACTTTTAATTTTTTTTAAAAATCGTGGTTAAAAATGACTTTAAACATTCATTGGTTAATAATAAAAACATTATTCAATTTTTTTAATAAAACATCGGCATGAAATAAAATGGATTTTCTATCGAAGAGAGAAATAAAATCGGTATTACTTAAAAATATTACTTCAGTCTCCTGAGTAATTAAAGAGAGGAAAATGATATAAAAAAAATTAATCTCTTGAAATAAAAATATGGGAATAAAATTCATGTGTTTCTTGATAGGTATATTCTTAAGTTTCATCATCATAAACTTAATCCTAAACAATCCAAACAAATAACGATATTATATCATAAAACCCTTACCATGAGTTTGAATTGCTTTAAAATAACTATATACTCATTTATAATAAATTTATATTTATTATAATTCTATATTATAGTCATTTAAATTCTTATAATATCATATATGATCCACTCATACCATTTCAACACACATTTATTAAAAATTACGTATTAAAATCATTATTTTCACGTGTTAACTATTTCATTTTTCATGTGAATTTTGGTTTTGAAGTTCTGATCCTTATACTTTGATCATGATTCCATAATATTCAAAATTATAATCATGATATAAATATCAATTATATTAAATATATATTTATATATACATATATATATATTTAGAGTAATGTATAAAAGGATAATGATAAAAAACAAATTATACCATTCATGGAGATGGTATGCTGTACGTACACATGAAAGATGTTTTTAGTTTTAAAAGGATGAAAAGTCTAAATATAAATAATAATTCACCTTAATAGAATCATTATTATATCATATATATTGTATATATTAATTAAATATATCCTGTTTTACCCTTAGGTAAAAAATATTTACCAAGTTTACTATTATTAATGACAAAAAATAAAAGATAAATATATAAAAAATTTAATCCTCATGTTTAAAATTATTTAATCCATTTTCAATATTCAATTTCTATAAGTGGAAGAAATTAATTTTTAAATAATTGCATAAAATTCGATAAAATATGTTTTTAGGAAAATATATTTTTAAGTATAAAACCAGATTTATTTTTTCCCTTTCCTAGAAAAAAAATTAGATGAATGTTAAAAAATTTGATTGAATTTATTATATATAAATTTCATTAAAAAATTTCACCAGTTGTAATTAATTTAATTTATTAATATAAAATAACATCACTCATATAAAACTTTTTTTAGAAAAAATATCTCATTTACTTTTAAAATATTTTTATTTTCATTTATAATAAACTGATAACCATGGAATTCATTTTATACATGTATAAACCATAAATTTTCATAAATTTGTTATTCTTATTCATATCCACCAATCCAATGTCTAGGTGATAACTATCACATTAAATAATAATATTCAAATAATATATCATAGTTCTTTTAAACTTTTTGTTGTTTATAAAGCAATCTATTAATGAATTCAAATATATTTGTAGAAAACTATATCATAAAATCTCAAGGTGTTACATAGAAAATTTAATTCAATTATCTGTCAACTGATTCATCTATCATAACTTGGAATTCAAGGAATCTATTTTACCTTTGTATTCTCCCCCCTTGATGCATTCTATGAAGATAATTTTTTTTCTAATATTGAAACCTGCCTAATTTCATCTAATATGTCTTGGAAGTTCTTAATTTATTAAATCAATATCTATTATGTTCATCGTATCCTAAGTGAAAAATTCCCCCTATTTAGATTTATCTCAAAGGGCATATTGAAATGATATATGTTATTGTTATATTTGAAAGAAAAATTTATAAAATATTAACATTCAAGAAAATAAATAAATAAATTCTTATAATTTTGTTAGAAAATTATTTTTATGGATATGTAAAAAATTTCCCCATTTTTTCATCTTCAAAATTTTCAATTTTTCATGGAGAGTGGGAGAGATAAATGGAAAAAATAAACCTATTTTTATGCAGTACTATATTTAGTTCTTAATTCATTAAAATTTTCAGAAATAAATTTCTCTTATAGTGAAGGATACACTTCATTTGATAAAGTATGGGGGTATAAATTTTGTGACTCGATAAACATACATTTTATTTTTATTAATTTTTGAATAATCCCCTTTTAAAGTTGGTTGAGGGGGAACCATTACATGGCCTGTAGGCCTAGTTGACACACAACCAAACTAGATGACCTTGAATGTCCCAAATACCTAACAGCACCAGAACAGACCCTTCCTTACATATTTGATGAATTTTTTACCTAAAAACCAACCTTGAAAGGATGCACAACTATAATTTCCTTGTGCGGAGTGAATGAAGCCTAATATTGATGGTGATGACATACCCTCTCATCCTTCCCAATATGGTAACCTTGCACATTCAGGTCTGACTAATGTTGAAACCTTATCTATTCTTTACTTGAGAAGGTGGTCTATATTTTTTCCCTTAGAGCTGTCATACATTCCACTAAAACCACTCCTTAATTTCTTTTCTTGGATGAAAGAACCAATGAAATTTTTCATCCTCTTTTGCCTCGAATTTGTGTCGAAGTCAATGTTTCAAGGAATCCCATTGATTACGTTCAGATTGAAGTAGGAGAAGAGTTTCGTTATAAATAGCCAGTTTTTTTGAATGGTGGGTCACTTTCTGTTCTCAATGTAAGAGGTTGGGTCATCTGCCGAAACTGTGTCGCCAAGGGTCCGATCGGATGAGGGTCTTGATCTCGAAATCAGGCCCTGGTGAGTCCACATATGATGTCCTGAAGGTTCAGGTACAGGTGGATGACTCGAGTAACCACTGTATTAAGGTTCCGCATTCCACTCCCTTGGAGGTTCCTGCTCAGCCGAGATGTGTTGAAGCTTGCATAAAGTATTGGCTTCCGACCACGAACCCGTCAGTTGAAGATGTTTTTGACAGACTGCATCGTGATCTGGTTGGGAGGAAATTAGGGGGGAAAACCCCACTTGGTTCAGGAGATAGTGAAGGGATGTTGGTTCAGAATACGCAGCCTTTACCAATAGCATTGGGGAGCGATAAGAAGGATAGAAACATGTTTAAGAAGTGGTTAGAGACTGATGGTAGCAGACCCCCCTCTTATGCAGAAGCTGTGCATTCTGATGGTGTAGCTGCTCAATCCCATCAGCCATCTGAGGGTATCCCATCTACACATACTCAAGGGCTTCATGTGCAGGATTTTACCATGGGGGATGGAATGAATCCAATGAGCAGGCCTGGTTCTTTAAAAAGCGTTGGCACCATTGAAACTGGGAACTGTTTTGATAGATTGGATGAAGAATCTGCTTCTGAAACTTGGTCCTCTATGTCTAAGGAAATGGAATTGGTAGAGGATTATCTTCGGTTCTCTTCAAAGAAAGGTAAGAATACTATTATGGATGCTGATGGGTTTATCCAGCATGATTAGAAGCCACAGAGATGGAAGGATTACTCTAATTTACCTAGTCTTCTGGTTACACGATCATCAAGTAAAGGTAGGCCCCCTCAAAATGGGTTGTCTTCTATAGGAGACTCTCCTAAGAGCAAGTCCAAGGGTCCTTCAAAGCATGAGAAGATAGCCTCACCTTGTGATAAGTCTATTGAATCTCAGATTGTGGAATCTCCTGTCATTGACCTAGAAAATGCTGATATGGAGGATGTGGAGCTCCTAATGCAATCTAATTAAGAAATGATTTCAGAGTCTTTATTGATCAACATCTCAGAGGAGGATGCACACAGAATGTATGAAAGACAGGTGCAGGTTGATACGAGTGACAAACAAGTCTCCTGGATTGATAAACAGAATCGGATTTTGATCCGAGGCTTAAATGATGGTAAAACTAGTTTGGAGGAACATGTGAAAACTTGGGATAAGATGGCTCTTTGCTTTGATTATCTCATTAAGGACAACTGAGACATGACGATCACATCCATTTGATGTCAAGCTTTCCAGGTAAAAACCTCAAAGTTCTTCAAATTTATTTGGAATGGAGTGATGATTTCATATGAGGTTTGATTCTTATGTACCTGGAACTTTGATGGTTTCCCACTTTTCCGTAAAAGTGCTTTGAAATAAAAAAATAATGAGTTATGGTAATACTGGTATTTCTACCTCCATCCACTATATCCACATCGAGAGCCACTATATGATAACACCATCATCCCAGCGAGCCGTCACCGTATATTAGATGCTGTCCCATTGTTTCCCCAGCTCCTTTGATGAATAACTTCCCACTATCTCCATCGACACTGAGTGGTTCCCATCCCGTCGAGCCTACCTCCCATCACACACTAACCATACGTCATCTAATAACCTCCTTTCGATTCCCACCTTGCTTTATTACCCTCTACCAATCCCAAATAGACACCACCATAGGAACTCACCATGCCGCACGCACCGAGCATTACTTGAAATTCACCCACCCTGAATAATTTTTGTGCTTCCAAAACTTGAACCGAGGATTTTATATAGGATTAAATGGTTACTTTACCCCTAGGATAGAGCCAAACTTCTTTTGTGACTTGATTTCATGGTGAGATCCCTTGAGGTGTAATTAAATAAGAATAAATGAATATATCACCATGTAAATTACAAATAATTTTACACATTGATTTTACACACAAAAATTATTAAACTAGAAAGGAGTCCACCCACAAGTTAGGGAATTTTTATTCTCTTGTCTATGTATTTAAAACCCCATATTTACAAAAAGGGTTTTCATTCTGTTCTTCCCTAAAAATATGAACTCAATTTAACATTGATTTAAAATCATTCCATATGACTTTCAAAAAAAGACACTTATTCATAATTTATTTCATATCAAGAAATTCAAATTTCATATGTAATTTAGTAGATTAAATATTAGCCATGTGAAATATTTGATATTTAATATTTAAATAATTGAAAAAAAATCAATTGTCACATGTTATGATTATATACTCCCATATCACATCTTTCACCATCTGGTCCACACTTCTCCATTCAAGATATAAAATGCTAATCTTACGATGAATTTTCATGACAATATAACCCCTAAACTACTTTTCATTTAGGTCAATTGGGTTATTATCATCATGAAATTAAATTCACAACCTCAACTCCTCATGATAAAGTGATAGATTTAGTAATCCTATAATCCCATATCTACCAACTATGAGTATTTTCTTATATAAAGAATAATAAGAAGTCTCAACTATAGTAGTCTAGACATTAGTTTTGAAAATAATTTAGACAAATAAAAGTTTAATTTATTTAAATAATTTAATTATTATAGATATATAATTTGAAAAAACTTACATATACATCAGTAAACTTTCCTCTGCCTCAACCCCCATAATTTAAATAGATGAATGTAATGAATTTTTCATACCCATAACTAATTAGAATTAAATTATTATTATAATTAAAAGATTTTATTTCAATATTAGGAGGAAAATTATATCTATTATCTTAACTAAAACAACTAAATAAAATTTAATATCTAAAAAAGGAATACAAAAAAATAGTAACTGAAAAATAGTGATGTCAAGGTTCTTTGAACATGAAATGTGTGATTGAAACTAATGAATATAAAAAATAATATAAAAATAACATAAATGACCAAAATTTATAAATTTAAAAATTCAAGTTAAAAATTAATGTCATTATGCGTGTAAGTTTCACAAAGAATAATGATTTTGGGGTTTTTCTACAAAAAATTATGTAAATTTAACTGAGGAATATAAAAATTAATTAAAAAATGGAACAAATGATTAACATATATTGATTTACATATCCAAGTTAGAAAAATACAGTTTTTAAATTTACAAATTTCATAAAAATAATAATTCTATATATCTTCAAATAAAACTTATTTAACTCAAATAAATCAATATAAAAATTAATTTAAAATTAGTGAAAACAATGAATATCTATATATTTAAATACCCAAGTTAAAAATAGTATTTTTATATGTGTATGTTTCATAAAAAATAATTATATCACGATTCTTAAAAGAAAAAATCTTAACTAAAACTAATGAATATAAAATTTAATGAAAAAATTCTTTAAATGATAAAAATCTACTTATTTAAATGTCCATATTAGAAAATAGTGTTTTTACACGTGTAAGTTTCAGAAAAAATAAAATGTTCATATTTATCTGAATGACCAGGAGTGTAATAGAGTTTTTTCACTATCTGTTCTACATGATCATTTTTATATCATGAACTATTTCTACATCACAATAATTGTTATAATTAGGTGATTTTGTAATAGATAATGAAACCTCACATAAATTCATAACATCATCAACATACTTAGTAACCAAATATTTGTTTTCCTTGAAAAATAACAGACCACTAACCATATGATGGTGAAATAACATAAAATATCTACATTTAATGCATCTCTATGATAAATGTTGTATCCTTACATCTAAATATTTTTAAATAAAAAAGAATAAATCTATAATTATTATGTTTCACAACAATATTACTATAAACCAAGTTACATTTAAATATAGATACTCAAAATTTATAATAATCTATTTCCAATATATCCTTAACAACTCAAAAATATGTTTTTGATGCACAAAATGGGTTTTTATAAATTTCAATTGAAAAATGAAATGTTTTAAAAATGAAAATTATTCCATTATTTTAAAGGGTACTCTTGTCATCCTGTTTTTTTATGTAAAATGTGTAACCATTTATTTTAAAACTAGACCATGTGATTACTTTAACACATGGTCCTATAGATAATCATTTCAATTTTTTTATTGTATATAGATTAATGTTTAATTACTCCATAAACCATTAAAAAATGTGTTTTTATATTCATTAATCAACCATTTTTTATTTCTTTTCAGATATCATATTTTCAATCCAGTAATATGTGATGATATATATGGTTGAGCCTAATTTTTTGTCATTAAATTTTATAAAAGTTCCTACATCATTATATCACATGAAATTAACTTTAAATTTAATCCATATACCCCCTTACCTTCACTATTTTTTTCCAAATACTATGTTATAGGGAGACTAGCATGCTCAACTTAATACAATTAGTCAATACAGAACTCAACCACCACCTTTGGTATATATTTTTGAATAATTAAAGCCTTTGGTTGATTTATATTTTTAATATATCCCTCTAAAAGTTTTATATTTCATTTAAAAATTTACATATAATATAAATATTCATCCCTACGTATCCTTATCTCTCACACTAAATGAATCATTAAATGAACTATTTCACCCAAAAATGATTTTGTAAAATACATTTACAATTAAAAAATTATGAGGATAACTTCATTCTCTAACCCATTTATAAAATTTTGATCCACGAATTTACAGTAAATGTAATTGAAAAATAGAAAAACTTGATGAAATTATTTTTGATAGGCATCAATAATATTTCATATAGTGAAACTATAAGTATTTTTCACATCCATATATGAAATTCATGAGAATTCATTCCTATTAACTTCAAATACTTAAATGATACTAATTTTTTTAGATTTCAATAATAACCACCAGGAACATTAATACCATGTATAAACAAAAAAAATTCAACTTTTCACTCTTTTTTAATGCTTGATATTCTAGATGTAAATATGTTCTTTGTCCATTCATAGTGGGAGATAAATATGAATGTGTTACCATATATATAAAGTCCAATATTTCATGAAATTGATTTTCTATATTTACTTTTATATTTAACAAATTCATAATTAAACCATCACATAATTTTTTTTCTTATTATGCATAATAGAAAGGTAATTGTTTGTCTAAAAAATTATCAAAAATTATAGATAAAATTAGATAGACCATTTCTTCTATGTATTTTTTGATGAATTGAAATTTATGTCTTCTCAAATGTGAAATAAATATTTTTCATCATGTTGTAATGTTATTTAGTTGAGAAAGGTTGTGGGAGAAATCATACTATTACAAACCATTAAATAAATAATCTTTAATAAGGGAGATACATTAAAAAAAATCTATGATGACCAATGTCCATTGTGTTTCTTCTATTTTTAAATTGATGAAATGAAATACCTTATTCACAAATTGTGAAATATTTTTGTCACTTAACACTATATATAGATAAGTTTCTATATATAAGTAAATAATTTATAGTGAACATTAACATATCATGTAAAATAAAATACTCCTTCATGTACACATAAAAAAAATTATGACCTACCACCCATTCAAATTTTAAATCATCAATAAATAGTGATATATAAACATAAATATAATTTATTATTTTTTGGAATAGAAATCACCAATTTCATTATAACATATTTTCAATTCATATATATCTGTGTGGGAAGGTTTTGAACTACCAACATAATAATCCCTGAACTATGTTTCCTATAAGGACCTGATATGGATTCATTCCATGACAACCCATATATTTAATAAGCCTTAATTCATAATTTACTATATAACAAAATAGATAATATAAACCCAAAAGATCGAAAGTCCTAGTGTATTTTGGTAATTAGATACATAACATAATAAATCAAAAATGGGTATAAAACTTCATTATTTAAAAACTCCAAAAAAATCTATTATATTCCATTTATTCTTCTAATATTGCATGGGATAACCTGAGGATGTACATAATAAAGGGGTGAGATATTAATCCTAATAAGGGAATAATCCAAGCATAAGATCATTAAAGTAATATATATTGGTCAAGAGGAATGCCAAGGTGAAATAAAAATGGTGAGGATCATAAACATGAACGTCAAAGCATTACATAAGATGATAACATCAAGGACACATAAGAATATGGAAACAACATAAAACATGGCATCATAAGCATTAGAAAAGGATAACTATAGGGGTATCATAAAATAGTGTGTTTAGGATAACCTACTATGCACCATATATGGAATATCATGAGATAAAATCATTACCTATTCCATTATAGGGATATATAATTAACGGACCACCCATAACATTCATATAATGTACATGTATTTTTGTGCCACATATATCATACAACATAAGGATTTATTTAATCACATTTAATCAAATAATTAAGGAGTGTGGGTAACATATATGGAAATCACCATTAATTATGTATAGGTATATCTTAGCGAATACCCTTTATTAGAAATGGATATGGGTATTCACTATACAAATTTTTGGTATGGAAAATCATAGGATAATTTTTTCGGCAAAACAGGTGTACAAAAAGATTCATGAAAGGGTATAATGAGAGGGAAAGGGGGTATCTCATTACTTGTAAATCATAAGTATAAAAAAATAGTTATGTGAAAAAATATGAAAACATGAAAAATTGGAAATCAAATGGAATAACTCAAACCAAGTTCTTGAAAAAAGAACAGGAGGAGAGAATTACTTACCTATACATTGTAATGACTTATGTAAATGTTATAATGAGAGGGGAAATGATATCTCATTCATAGAAAATAAATTGGATAGTAAAGGTACATTTATAAAGGCATGGAAATATAATTGAGTTATATTCAAAAGGATAAGTACAAAGAAGGATATTTAATATAAAATAAGAGAAATATATCCCTTAATTATACATAGTAGCTGTAACACCCTAATATTTTAATAAATATTTATCTTTAAATAATTTTAATTATTCAATGTTTGCGCTACACACAACCGTGAGATTAAATGAACCACATAAATATTATATGTTCAGTATAACCTAGATGTTAAATTGGAATGAATAAATATGAAAAAAGAATTTAATAAAAACATTTAATGGTCTAACTCAATATGAATTTATTGGAAAGGGCTTAGAAAATGATCACACAATTTTTAATAAAACCATGTTATTCTTCAAAAAATAATTTTTCCTATAAAATGAGCTTATATTATTTTTATGAATAAATATTAATTTTTAGATGTAATAGAAAATATATTTGAAAAAATTAATTTCATCATGTCAAAATTATAATAAAATTATTATGTTTTATAATTTTTTAAAAACATTTATTTTTTTAAGGAATAATGGATTTTTTTATTGGAAATTGTATTTGCTTTTAGAGCCTTTACAAGGTCAAATTATTCTTTGGGTTAGTTTTAAATTTTAATTAGTTCATTTCAATAATCTAATTATTGTTTTTGAAAATTATTTTATTCATGAATTTATTATGTAAACATTTTATGTTCAAAAGCGAATTTTTTCTGAATTTTTTTTCATGGAGTTTTAGCCATTTTATTTTAAATTAAATTATGAAATTTTTTATTTGGAATTTAGAATAATGGATTCCAAATTTGGATTCATATTTTCCAATTTTAGTGAATGTTTTCCTTATATTCTTGGCCAATATGAATTATAACATTGGAAAATTTTGTCACCACAGTAAAGGATTGAGTAATTTAGGTTAAAAATAAAATGTTAAAGACTATAAAATGACCCTAACACATGCCGAAATTATATAAGATAAAAATAATTAGACTATTAACACATAAATATCTAAATTAAGTAGTTTAATGGATAGTTTTCCATGAAAATTACTTATATAATATTTAAATCAAATAAATTCACAAAAATTCACTTTCTTTGTCTTAAATATACCTTATGTGTACACATGGGAAAAAGGAATATTATAAACGAATATAAAGGTAAATTTTTAACATAATAAACATATTTTCATGATAAAAAATTATTTTGGGATTTTTTGACCACTTATATGAGATTATGATATTTATAATATTGTACTTTATAAAAATTTAAAGATATCACATTCATGTTTTAAATACTATAATATTTTTAATATAAGGTTACTGAAAATATATATTCAACTATAATTATTATTATCAAAATATAGAATATTATATTAATCATGGTATTTTTTTTAATTTTTAGTAAAAAATTAAGTATATTAAATAATTACACAACCCTGATGTAGTAATTATTTATTTAATAAAAATATCAAAGAAATGTTATTAAAATAGTAAAATAAATATAATTTGAGATAATTAATGTTATAGTTTTTTCTATATTTCCTATACCTTTTAGGGGTATAATAAAATATTTTTTTCAAAGTTAAATTTTCATATTGATATTTTTAAAAGTCCATGAAACAAATAGTTTAGAAATTGACACTAATGATATTTTACCAAATTATTATTTTATTAAATTATTGAAAAATCATAAAACATGTTTAAAAATATAAATTAATTATAATATGGTCTAAAATGTTATAAAATTTCCCTTTATTGTTTAATTTATAATAAATTAGTAAGAATTAAAACCTTTTTATGGAAAAAGTTGTTACCATCGTAAAAATCAAAATTGCTTAATTAAGGGTTAATAAAATTGATAAGGTTTTTAATAATACCAAAACATGTATAAAATAAGTTTATTGATGATATTAAAACCTTATATTATCTTATATTCTAATAAATATCCTTTTGGACTTATTGAAATTGAGATTGTATTTATTAATATTTTTTAAAATTCCAAAAATGCCCCTCACCGCAATTATAAAAGGACACATCCTCTATCACTTTTTAACATCACATTGAGCTTTCATGATTGAAAACACTATGCCAATTTCTCTTTTAAAAATCCCTATACACATTATATAGGTTCTTTTTTTCTCAAAAGACTAACCCTAGTGTCCCAAAGAGGATATCTAAAGGAAGTTCGCCAAGGAAGAGGTAATCGTCTTTACTGACTCTTTCAAGATTATTTCTTCTTATACTTCCTCTTCATGTGTTGTTTCCATTATAATGTAAATAAATATAGTATCACCTATATGGTGATATGTTATTATTATTTTGGAACAACATTATTTCCCCTTTTATCCATCCCAAGAAAAATGAAACCACCACACGTGCGTACATACGACTCAACATCTCCACACCATGGTGTAATCTGTTTTTCATCACCACTTTACATGGATGGGTATAATAATGTAAATAATATATATATATATATATATATATATGATAATTATTAAATTTTATTTATTATGAAAGAAATTAATATACCATCCATTTCCTTACAATTTCACCATTAAGGTAATGATACCATCGCTCGTGCATACGTATGCCCTACCATCTCCACGATGCGATGCGATTCATTATCTATGATCACTATTAAATAATGATTATATAAATATATATAATGAATAAATATGATATCTATTACATTAATAGAATTCTGGATATGACATAACAATATCCTATTCACAATAAATGAGACTTATACAAAAAAACATGCATAGGAAAATGAAGTAGTTAACACATGAGAGAAGGGTAATGATGGAATATTATTAAAAAATGGGTGATGATATGATATAAGAGGAACATATATAATATCATAAGTATGAATATTATACTATTATAAATTAATAAAATACTTTAAACCATTATAAAATATTTTCTGATATGTTTGAAGGAAATCATACCTAAGGTAAGTTTTAATTTCACAATGTCATTGTTATTTAGGATTGTATATAAATAAGTATCTAATAAGGAATATTTATCTTCCATGTCTATGTTTATTAATTTTTTTAAAATATATTTTCTATTCTTTTACAAATGCTAAATAAATTTTTATCTATGTGTGAATTTTTACTAAATAGTTTGAAATGAATCTTTTATCATTTTCCTAACGAGGTACTCTATGTCTTTTTCGGTAATAGTATAAGAAGAATGTTTTTTAAATTATACAGAATGAACATATTTTTCCAATTTCGTGAAGCCTTAATTCCTTGAATATTCTCTTATAATATTACAAGTTTATTTTCAAACAGAATATTTTCTTTTAAAACTACATGGTGTTTTAAGAAAATAAAACATTTTCAAAGAATAAAGGATATTTTCCTCAAGAATTATTTTCATGTGATCTCTTAAAATTATTTTCCATATATGATAACATTATTTGATGTTACATATGATTTACAAGGGATATTTTTCAAGGATACTATCTCTATTATTCCTATGGTTGATTTGAGGTTATGATGGAAAGATATTTATGAAACACATTACTTTTCCATGGTATGTGTTATGATTGAATGATGTTTATGAATCCCATGTCATTACATGGATTCTATTATGATGAATGATTTATGTTATTATGGAATACATACATATGGTTTTAATTATGTGATGGGTGGGACTTATATATCCCTCTAATTCATTGGGTAAATATTTATATACCATGAAATAGAAATTACTGGGATAGGAAGTGAACCTTGTTTAGTAATATAAGACTATAATGAAGAGTGAAATTGGTTTTAGTAAGGGAATTTGTCCACTATAATGGTCATGGAAGTGATCCTTCACTAATGAGAAAATGATATTCTATGCTTATGTGTATACCAAAATTTCATGTCTTATGTTATGCTCTCATGAAATATGTTCTTTTATTCTTTATGGGCTTGTATTTATTATATGACATAATATCATGATACTTGATATGTAGGATATAATTTTCAAAATTTATGTTCATGTTATTATGCCCTTATGCTTATGTTATCTCCCTTTATTACCCTTATTGAGCATATGATATCACCCTATTCTTATGTTTCTTTTTCCCCCATGAAATGAAGAAATATATTAATCAATATGTGTCTAAAAGGGATCTATCTATGAAAGAATAAGTGGGAGATTTTGTAGACGTTTTATGAATCAGTTGTTTATGTTCATAGTTTACAAATATACAAAACCTATATGGGTTTTTTCATGGGTTTTTATGTTATGTAATGAATATTAATTTATTTTTGATGAAATATCTGTGTATGAAAAGTTTGGACCATTATAGTTGGTATTAGAGAAACGTTTAGTTAACCTTTGGAAACTAGGATGAGAAAACCTTAGTAAGATCCCTAAGGATAAGTCTAAGTATAATATATAAACCTATATATTTGGTAACAGTCATGAATAACCTAGGAAAGAACCTAAGGTGTCCTAAATTGAAATTTTATAAATAATTACCCTTCATTATGTTGTTTTCTCCCTATGATTATGGTTCCTCACACTCTGATTTTTAGTTTTAATAAATGGATGGAACCCAAAAGAACCATGTTAGTGTTGAATGTGATTATAAATAAAATGATTTTCCTCCTAAGAAATCAAATGTTTTGAGATATTAAATCAACAATTTGGTTTCTATGATTACACAACTTTCTCAAGCTATGAATCATTTAGGACTTTCAAATGAAAAAGTAGGGAATAAAATTCAGACGAGTCCTTCATGAAGTAGTTTCCACCTTCTTTTAGTGGGTCTTCTGATCCACTAGTGGATGAAAAATGGACCAGTACCACTGGAAATATATTTTTGGTTATCCAATATTCATAATGTGATAAATTAAATTTGGAAGTCTATAATTTGGAAAATAAAGAGGATAAATAGTGTAACCTCATAAATAATATGATACAACGAGATGAATTTAGCTCCATGGAATGGGGAAAGTTCAAGAAGATATTTTTCAATATGTAATTTCGTTGTATTATTCATAAAAAGATGGATAATGGGTTCCTTGAGCTTAATAAAAATAATGATGAATCCATTGGTACCTATGAATAAAATTTTACAAGTCTTACATGGTACACTTTTTGAATTATCATCCAACCTAAAATTAAGGTTGATCAATTCTTCAATGTCTTTACACAAATTATCCAAAGGGAATTATCCATAAGGGACTTTAGAATCTATAAGGAAATTTTTCCATGATCTCTCAAGGTTGATATGGATATTGGATTTACCCATAAATATTATGGGTTTAGTAAGAAGAGAAAATGGAATTTAATATAAAATATAAAAAATTATAGTAAAAAGAAGATGAGATTTTATTTATACTCAATGGTTGGTAGTAAATATAGAGGAAACTATCTTAAGGATACTAATAAATTTTTTAATCATGATAAAGAAGTTCATACGAAAATTGACTATGAAAGTGATGGAAAAAAGATAACTAATGATGCGAATAGAGAAAATGATACACAAAATGAACCTCACACAGTTCAATGATTCAAGTTCAAGGAAAATGGGAATTATGATAACCAATTCCCAAATATGAAGGTTATAGATGATGATCAACATCATCAACCACTTAAGTCCAAAGACAAAGTGAAATCTAATGTGATCACTATTGGTTATGTGGAGTATGATAATGAAGTGGTGAAAGGTAAACTTACCATCCACTCTAAATTATCTAATGTTTTATTTGATTATGTATCTACCCACTATTTTATTTATAAATATTTTTCTAAGGGTACTTTTGTATTACCTCAACAATTATATGCTGAGTTAGCTTTGAAAACCCATTATGGCACAATAGTCACATCAAAAATTTATAATTATTCTCATATTTTTGTTTTTGGGAAAGTTCTTCCTTCAAATATTGTGATCCTTTCTTTAGTTGAATTTAATGTGATTATTTGAATTTATTATCTTTAATTATATAGATATCATATCAATTTATGTGGAAGGGAAGGCACATTTCATATTCTGAATGAATTCATGTTCATCTATCGATGAAAGGATGAATATAAATTTCCAGTGGAAATTACTTCATTTTTGTGGGTCTTATTTCCTATAAATTAAGTTTATCTATCTAAAATGGTTGAGAAAAAAATCATCATTAAGAATAAACATATTTTATGAGATTTTGTTGATATATTTATAGAATAATTTCTATGTCTTCCACCAAATAATGAAGTTGAGTTTTCAATAGAAATCATATCGTGTGCTATGCCTATTTCAAATACTCCTTATAGAATGGACTCAGTTGAGTTATAGAAATTAAAGAAGAAACTTGAAGAGAATCTTGAAAAGGGATTCATACTCCCTAGTGCATCACACAAGGGTTCATTTATTCTATTTTTTAAGAATAAATATGGATCAATGTGACACTGCATTGATTATTGATAACATAAAAAGATCACAATAAAGAAAAAATATCCCCCCCAAATTGATGAATTATTTGATCAACTATGTGGAGATCAATAATTTTCTAAGAATGATATTCTTTATAGATATCATAAATTGAGGTTCAATAAGGTGGATATACCTAAGAAAACACTTCAAAGAAGGTATGGACACTATGAATTTATAGTGAAACCTTTTGGTCTTAATAATAACCCTAATATCTTCATGGATTTAATGAATAGAGTCTTTAGAGACTATCTTGGTCAGTTTGTGATAGTCTTTATAGATGATATTGTTATTTGTTCAAAGAGAAAGTAAGAACATGGATATCATTTCAATATTATACTAAAGACCCTAAGAACGAATAATATTTATAAAACTTTTACCAAGTGTGAATTTTGGCTTCAGAAAGTTTCATTTTTGGGTCACATAATCTCAATATATGGGATATATATGGATACAATAATGATATATGTTAATGAATGTTTCCCAATACCAAAAAATATAATTGAGATATGAAGTGTTCTTTGTTTGGATGGATATTATCAATGTTTTGTGAAATATATCTCATGATTATCTAATCCACTCACCAAGTTTACTTAGAAATGAGGAGGAATATGAATGTAATTTCAAGGATCTGAAAAGAAGGTTAGTCAGTGCACCTATACTCACACTAATGTTTAGTGGAGAAAGATTGGTTATTTATATTGATTCATAAAAGAAGGGTTTGGGATGTGTTCTCATTAAAAATGATATGGTGATAGATTATGCATCACAAGAATTGAAAATCCGTTAGAAAAATTACCCAACTCATGATTTGTAGTTAGATTAGGTAAGTTTTTTCATTACAGATGTGGAGGAATTATCTCTATGGATAAATATGTGACATATATACTGATCATAAAATTTTAAAGTACATATTCACTCAAAAAGAGAATAATATGGGACAAAGGATAAAATTGAAGTTGATTAAAGATTACGAATGATCAGTACATTACCACCCTGAGACATCGAATAAGGTGGAAAATGCTTTGAGTTGAAAAACCTTACTATTTTATCTATGATGAGGATAAAAAATGTCAAATAGTTATGGATTTTAAAAGGATGTATCTTGAAATGTTAAAGGAATAGTAGAAATCTTATTTGGATCAAATGAATGTTCAAACACATATACAAGTGAAGATTAAGGAGGAACAGAAGAAAGATATATAGCTACAAAAAAGGTGTGGAATTTTCCTGAGTTCAAATTTGGTTTTGATGGAATAATAAGGTTTAGGAATCATGTTTGTATTCGTACCATACCATAATTAAATAAGGTGTTGTTGTATGTGTCTCATAGTTCATCATTCACTTTTCACCATAGAATTAAAAATATGTATAGGGATCTGAAAGACTAATTTTTGTGGGATAGCATTAAGTGGGATATTGAAGAGTACGTTTCTCGGTGCTTGGTTTGTCAGCAAGTCAATAGTGAGAGATAAAAGTCTAAGAGGATGTTACAACCAATACCTATACTAGAATGTTAATGGGAAAATATCACCATGGACTTTGTCATCAGACTTCCCATAACATCTAAAGGCCACAATTCTACATGGGTTATAGTGTATCACCTCAAAACGTCATAACACATCATTGCTATCAGATGATACTTCTATCTTAACTAGTTTTATAGAATAAATATTAATTAAGTGGAAAGATTTCATTGAGTACCACTTTCAAATTTATTTGATAAAGATATGAAGTTTACCTCAAAGTTATAGAGAAGTCTTCAGCAGGATCTGAATATATAGTTATGTTTTAGCACTACATATTATCTTAAGACAGATGGTCAGTATTAGGGAAAAATTAAAACTCTAGAAGACATGTTGATAGCTTTCACTACCGATTTCAAAGGTGGTTGGGATCAACACCTATATTTGGTATAATTTTCTTACAAAAACAACTTTTAATCACGTATTAGGATAACTAATTATGATGAACTCTACGGTAATAAGTGAAAAAATCTAATATTATGGAATGAAGTTAGGGAAAGAAAAATATTAGGAGCTGATCTAGTTGAGGAAATGGTAGAGAAGGTTAGATATATTCAACAACACATAAGAGTAGCTCATATTCGACAAAAAGGGTATGCTAAAAATCAAGGAAAATACCCAAATTTTGAAGTGGGTGACAAGGTATTTATATTAATATCACCCTAGAAGAGAGTAATATGATTTGGAAAGAAGGGATAACTAATCCAAAGGTATATCGATCCTTTTAAATTCTTGATCATGTTGGGAAGGTAGCTTCTATATTGGCCCTCCCACCGAATCTCTCTCAAGTTTATGATGTGTTTCATGTATCTATCCTGAAAAATTACATACCTGATCCTTAACATGTACTAAAATTAGAAGTCATTCCACTATTGAAAGATATTTCTTATTAATAAAAACTGATAGTGATTATTTATCTTAGA
This sequence comes from Viscum album, assembly GCA_963277665.1. NCBI lineage: Eukaryota > Viridiplantae > Streptophyta > Magnoliopsida > Santalales > Viscaceae > Viscum > Viscum album. The sequence continues at coordinate 1,026,144,681 of OY728141.1, read as the reverse complement.
GATAAAGTTATATGAAACAACACCACTCACTTGGTTGAAGTTTTATGGCGGAACTACCCATTTAAGGAAGCTATGTGGGTACCTGAGGATTTGACGAGGTAGAGGAATCCTCATCTATTTGTATCCATGCAATTAATTTTGAAAGATAAATTCATTTTAATGGGGGTATAATGTAACAACCCTATATTTTCATAAATACTTCTCTTTAAATAATTTTAATTCTTTAATAGTTTGCGTTCGACGCAACCATGATTTTGAATGAACCATATAAATATTATATGTTCTTTATAACCTAGTAATTAAATTTGGGGGAATAAATATGAATAAATAATTTATTAAATTAATATAAATTTCCAACTCAATATGAATCTATTGGTAAGTTCTTCAAAAATGATCACAAAATTTTTATTAAAATTACTTTATTCTTTAAAAAATACGTTTTCTAAAAAAATGAGTTTAACTTATTTTTATTATGAAATATTAATTTTTATAAGTTATATAAAATTTATTTGACAATATTAATTTCATAAAGTAAAAAATATATTATAATTATTTATTTATAAATTTTGAATTTTTTTAAGGAATAATGGAAATATTGATTTTTATTAAAAAATGTATTTTCTTTTAAAGTATTTAAAAGTTAAAATTATGTTTTATATTAGTTTTAAATTAAAATGGGTTAATTTTAATAATACAATTATTATTTTTTAAAATTATTTTCTTCATGAATTTATTATATAAACATTTTATTATTAAAAGAGAATATTTACGAAAAACTATTTTTCATCGTGTTTTAATGGTTTTATTTTAAATTAAATACTGAAAATTTTGTGTTTTTAATTATAAAAAATAGATTAAAAATTTGGATCCATAAGGTCCAAATTTGTTGAATAGATTTCTTTTACTCTTGGCCAATTTAAATAGTAACCTTGATAAATTTTGTTATTAGGTAAATGGTAAATTGGGTAATTTTTGTTAAAAATAAAATGATAAATAATATAAAAGGACCCTAACACATGACCAAATTTTATTGGATGAAAAATAATTGGACCCTTAACTCATAAGGATCTAAATTATTTTTTTTAATGGAAACTTGTTTGTAAAAATGACTTATATAATATTTAAATAAAATAAAGTCACAAAATGTCACTTTCTTTGTCTTAAATATCCCTTATGTGTCCACATTGGGAAAAGGTATATTATTAATGAATCTAAATGTAAGTTTTTAAATTATAAATATATTTTCATGATAATAATTTAGTTTTGGATTTTTTACCACTTATATGAGATTATGATATTTATAATATTTCACTTAATAAGAATTTAAAGATGTCTCATTCATGTTTTAAATACAATATAATTTTTAATTTTAGGTTACCCAAAAGATATTTTTGGATAAAAATATTATTTTTAAATATAGAATATTTATATTAATCATTGTTTTTTATTTTTTATTTTTAATGAACAAATAAGAATATTAATTAATTACACAACGTTGATGTAGTGATTATCTTTTTAATGGAAATATTAAATTAATGTTATTGAAAATATAAAAATAAATATAATTTGATATAATTAATATGATAAATGAATTATATATAAGAAATTGATATATTAGAGATATAATAAATTTTTTTTGAAGTTAACTTGTCATCCTAGAATTTTTAAAATTTCAAGTACAAAATAGGATCAAAATTGACACTAATGATATTATACCAAAATAATATTTTATTAGATTTTTTAAAAATCATAAAACATATTTAAAAATAAAAAATAATTATAATATGGTCTAAAATGTAATAAATTGTTCAATTATAGTCTAATTTATAGAATACAAGTAAAATAACAACCTTTTAATATTGAAAATTTGTTACTATAGTTAATATTAAAATAGGTTAACTATGGTTTAATAAAAATGATAAGGTTTAAAATAATAACAAAACATGTATAAAATATAAATTTTTATGACATTAAAACACTATCTCATATTATATTTAAATCCATGGCCTTTTTAAGGTATTTGGATTGATATTTAATTTATCAATATTTTTAGAAACTCCAAAGTTCCCTTCACCTCAATTATAAAAGGAGATCTCCTTCATCATTTTTTCACTTCACATTGAGCATTAAAGATCAAATAAAATCTACCAATTTATCTTATAAAATTTTATATCAACATTATATGGGTTCTTTTCTTCTCAAAAGTCCAATCCTAGTGTCCCTAAGAGGATATCTAATGGGCGTTTTCCAAGGAATAAGTAATCATCTTTATCGACTCTTTCAAGATTATTTCTTCTTATACATACTCTTCATGTGTTGTTTTAATTATATATTAGAAAATATAGTATAAAATATATTTTTAGATCTTATTAGGATTATTGAACAACCATATTTCACCGTTTTATCCGTCCCATGAAAAATAAAATCACTACACTTGTGTATGTATGACTTACCATCTCCATGTTGTGGTGTAATCTATTTATCATCACCACTTTACATGGATGGTAATAATTATGGAAATAATAGATATATATTATAATTATAACATTAAATTTATTCTGAAAAAAAAATTAACAAACCATCCATTTCCTAATCATTTCACCATTAAGGGAATGATAACATCACTCATGCGTATGTACGGCCCACCGTCTCCACGATGGGATGTGATTCATTCTCCATGATCACCACTAAAAAATGATTTTATAAATATATATAATTAATAAATATGATATATATTACCTTAATATAATTTTTTATATGAAGTAACTATATCCTATACACAAGAACTGAGACTTATATGACAAAACATGTATAAGAAAATAAAGCGGATAACACACGAGAGAAGGGTAATAATAAATTATTATTAACAAACAAGTGATTAGATGATATAAGAGAATGATATATAATATCGTAATTAGTAATATGATTCCATTATAAATTAAAAAAATTCTTTAAACCGTTATATATGAGGTTCATATATGTATGAAGGAAATCACACCTATGGTAAGGGTTAATTTCAAACTCTCATTATTTTTTAGGATTGTTTATACATAAGTATCTACTAGGGAATATTTATCTTCCATGTACATGTTTCTTAAAAATGTTTTGTAGAATTTTATTAATATTGTTATACAATTATTAAAGTCATATTTACGCATGTGTGAATTTTTACTAAACAGTTTTAAAGGAATCTTTTTTTTTCATTTTCATAACTAGGTACTTTGTGAATTTTCCAGAAAAAGTACGAGAGGAATGTTTTCTTACTTATATTACATAAATTATTATTTATGATTTTATAATACCTTAATGTATTTAATATTAACTTACAATCTTAAAAGGTTATTTTTAAATAAAATGTTTTCTTTTAATTTTTTTTGAATTTTAAGAAAAGAACACATTTTTAAAGAAGAAATGACATTTTCCTCAAGAATTATTTTAAAGTGATATATCAAAATTATTTTACATTTACAAAAAAATTATTTGATGTTACTTATGATTTAATGGGTATATTTTACAATAATGTTATCTATATTATTCCTGTATTTTATTTATGGTTATTATGGAATAATATATATGAAACCCATCTTCTTTCTATGGTTTTTGTTATGAATAAATGATGTTTATGAAACTAATTTCATTCCATGAGTTCTAATATGAAGAATTATTTATTTTGTAATGGAATAAATATTTATGGTTTTCATTATGTGACAAGTAGGATCTATATATCCCTTCAATACATTGGGTAAAAATTTATATCTCATGAGATAGACAATACATGAATTATAAGTGAACCCTTTTAAGTAATACAGGGCTAGAACGAGGAGTGAGTTCAGTTCAGTAAGGGAATTTGTTTTCTATGATGGTCTTGGAAGTTATCCTTGTATAAAATGAAAATTATTTTCTATTTTTATAGGTATGCCACAATTTCATGTCTTATGTTATGCGCTAATGGAATGCGTTCTTTAATTATTTAAGAACTTTTATTTATTCCATGACACAATATCATCATCCCTGATATGTAGGATATAATTTTAAAAATTTATGTTTTTGTTCTTATGCCCTTATACTTATGTTATGTCCATTTATTACACTTATTGAACATCTAAGATCACCCATTTCTTATGTTTCTTTTCCTTAGGATATATTGAAATATATTAAGTAAGATGTGTCAAAAAGGGTCCTAGTTATAAAGGAATAAGTGGGAGATGATGTAGATATTTTATGAATCTATTTTTTATGTTTCTTAGTTTATAAAGTCACTAAACCTATACAGTTCTGACATGATTTTTTATGTTATGTAATGAATGTTCTTCTATTTTAGATGAACTATCAATTTATGATATATTTAAGAAATTATAGTAATGGATTGGGTAAAGGTTGTAAAAATATGGTATAAATGGTATCTCATTCATAAAATATAAAATAGAAATTAAATAGATGTTTATAAATAAATTATAATATAATCTATTGAGACAAAAAATACTAAATTTAATGAAGGTTGTTGAATGGAAAAGAAGACAGAGAGATCCATAAACATGGGAGGGTCCCTCTAAATGATTATATATGAGATAATTAATAGATTTGTAACACATTAGAAAGGAATTAGAGAGGTATATGGAGAGGAAATTAATTCTCAATGAGATTTTAGTGAAGATTAGTGGAATTTTGGGTGGTTATTTATAGAAAAAGTGTGGGGATTTCTTTATTAATTTTGAAAACTTAGGTTTTGGAATCAATATGATAAAATAATAATAAAAAAACTTTATCATGGGTTCTACCCTTGTTTTATTCCAAATAAGAGTGGGTTTCAATATTTTATAATTCCAATAACTAAAATCCTTTAAATGATACCATTGTTTATGTGTAAGTGATTCATGTTTATAAAGAATTTATTTTAAAACCTTAAAATATAATATAGGTTTTGGAGGATTCTATAAGAATTTATAAAATTAATAAAAAAATTTAAATATAAAATATTTTAATGGGTAAAGATATTTTTATACTTATATCTCATTTATAATATTTATTACATCAAATGTTTTCCACTATAATGTCATGATACATATCATATATTTATATCATATTTAATTTTTAACAAAAAATTCGATTATCTCAGAAAATTATGAAAAATTTCCTATTGTATTATTTTGACATGATGATTTTAAAAATAATATTCATCTTAAAAAATAATGATCTCAATATTAGAATTTATAATTTTAAATAAAAATTCCCATCTATTGAATAATACTAGTTTTACGACCATAACAGTTTTCTGTCCTTTATAAAGATTATATTAGAATTCCTTAAATTATATTATCATTTATATCTAAATGATTAATATATAATAATAATATTTTAATAAAATAATATTTATTTAAAAAATTAATGAATTTATTAAAATAGTTTTTTAATTGAGACTATATTTCCAAAAAAATACTATTATGATTTCATTGTATCATAATATAATTTTTATCAAACTCATTGTATTATCACTTATAAAGTAATAATAAAAAGTGATAAATATAATAATTATTTTATTAAAAATAAAATATACCAATTTATATTATGAGGTTTGAGATACATAACCCCTTATTACAAAATCATATTCCTGAAGGGTAAGGTGTGCGATGCCTTTTTTTCTTATAGTGGTTTAAAAAACATAGTTTGGGTCATGTTAACGATAAGCTTGAACTTATGCCATAAACAGTTTTTCTCAAACTTTAGTTGTTGAATCTTGGATTGGTCTTGGTCAAGGGTAAATCCAAATTATGAAATCTACCTAATAATCTACGATATATGGTCTTCATAGGGTATGATTCTACTAGTCTAGGCCATCACTTATTTCATCTGTGTTAATTGTACTTTTTGATGACCCTTAATATATACTAATCTTAAACGTTATTGTATAATGGTTATATTATTAATGTCTAAGATTATTAATGTTCTTTTAAACATGAAAAGATATATTTTATAAGGGTCCAAAATAAACAAAATTTTGAAAGTGTTTTCTAAAACTATATTACTTAATAAGGCATTTAGTCTTTCAAAAAAGAATTTCATTTGTAATAGTTAAAGTCATTACATTCTTTCTTTCAAAAATTAATTTCATTTCCTAGTCTTTACTATTTGGTATATAATAGACATAAGTATTAGTAATGTGTTTGAACCTATGATGGATATCAGACTGGTATATTGAGAACACTTGTTTCGGTAAGAAATCCACATTTATAGGGTATGGGACTGTTTTTCTGATCAGCAATGTTACAGTTGTAAGTTATTTTCACCTTGAGGAATGTTCCTGTTGTGTAGATGTTATGATTTACTGTGGATCTCTAGCCCTTGGAAATTAGAAAGTGGTTAGAGATGGATTTTTACTCTTGGAAAGAAAAGGCAAGAGGCATCTCATGCATCATATATGGCATATAGGATTCACATCATATAAGACTGATAGTGTGCGATTATTACTGATGGTTATGGCCTATTTAGTTAGGACTAATTAAATATATATATTTACTTATGATGGTATGTTATGTGGATCTACATAGAGGTTTTTTTGTGAGGATTCTGACTCAGTACTCATACATAGGAGGTTTAGTGACCTAGTAGGTCGATATGACACGTGATTCCTTTCTGTTTAACCCCTCGTAGGGTATTGTTTTTCAGGTCATGGTCAACTAGTCAGATCACTGAGTACGATGCTGATAAGTACCATGAATTTTTTGTGAGATGGACCTCCATGGGGTATTGATGTATATAGATACCTGGTGAGTGCCAGTTTAGTTTCTCTTTTGAGTTCCTATCATGACCTCCAAGGAGTAGTTTCTTATAAAGATTCTCGATGAGGATCATTTCCCTTATAGTTCATGTTTTTATATTTGACCCTCATAGGTCGTTGTGATCTTTAACTAAATTTGAGATGTTTTGATCTTTTGGTCTAGGTGGTTAGGCCTTTTGACCCAGTTGTGATACCTATTATATAGGGCTAGGCAGGATACCTAGAGGCCCTTAGTTTAGACTCAGACCCTTGTAGGCAGACGTCTATTTTGTTTTAGGTAGACTTGTGTGAGATGTTGGACCGTGTTTTTGGATGCCTTTTAAGGATGTAAGCTTTGTTTTATGCTTGTTTCTAGATCTAGGCATGATAAGTGATCGAGTTTTTCATTATAGGCATATTAATGCCTTCAGCTTTTAACGAAGCACCTTGGGTGATTCTTTTTTGAGACTGACTTCGACAGGTAGGACTGTTCAGGCGCCTGGTCGGAATGACCAATATTTTTCACTATTTATAATGTAGTCAGAGCATGGTTATATTATCATTACTGAAATGATTCTGAGTGACAGGTGATTGTGGAATAAATCTTGGAATAAGTGAGGTTATCATTTTTGAAGAGGAGTTCCAAGGGAACTTCTGGATTAATGAGACCGATGTTCCATGTAGCATGGTCATCATAGCTTTGTAATGGATGACTCACTAGAGTATGAGTCAGGTGATAAAGATACACGCTGGTTGCACATGGTATCATTTGAATCTAAAGCGGTGAGAAGCTAGGTGTGAGCTGAGGACCAATGTTTCAAGACTTTCTATGGGCTTGGATCCCAGAAGTTGTGTTGGAATGTCCCTCCATGGTAGAGGTGAAATAATTGAATGAATCAAGTACCATGAGATGGTTGACCCGTGGCTCAATCCTGGTCAGGTTTTGATAGGATGTGAGCATGGATTAGAGGGATCTGTACACACCCTTGGTGGAATCATTGTGTAATCCTGTTAGAGATGATATCTTCGGGTAGTTCACGCTTGCTCCCACTCGAGATCCTCCCATGAAACCCTAGGCGCGGAGGCGTCTTCCTTGGAAAACGGTGATGGCCGATCCGCCTTTCCCCATCCTAAAACCACCCTTCTCTCCCTTCATAGACCCTACCTCCCTCCCTGATTTTCCCCATATCCTCCTTTGCCCGAAACTCCCTAATCTCCACCATGGGTCTCCCTCCCTTCCGCTATCCTTACAGGAGTTCACTAAGGAATCAACGCTTCATGGTCAATCCCTGGTGGCTCGCTTTGGTTGGCACATGACATTTCTCAATAGGTTCTATAGGTTTTTCAACGATATGTGGCCCCTACAAGTATGAATTGTAGTTGTCCTTTTGGATCCGGACCATTTTCTCCTGCAGTTCTCCTCTGATGTTGATCTTTCCTGAGCATGGTCGAAAGGGAGAAGAACTTGTGATGGTTTCTACTTCTTCCTACTCAGATGGAGCTAGGACTTTCACTAGAGACAGGATCCCCCCTTGCGGCGATTTGGGTCAGCTTCCCAGGTCTCCCACTTCTATTCCAAAACCTTGCAATTCTCTAGATGCTAGGAAACCTTGTTGGAAGATTCCTTGACTTTGGAGAACGCTCTAGATCCTTAATCCATCCCATTGCTCCCCAAATTTGTGTGGAGGTGGACATATTGAAGCCTCCAATTGAAGTTGTCTGGATTGACGTATGTAATGAACTACGTTATCGCCAATCCGTGGTTTTTGAAAATTGGTTTGATTATTTTCTGTCCTACCGATGTTTTGGTCATCTGAAAAAAGTCTTCCGAGTGTCTTGTACTTCGGTCCTCATCGAGATTGGCCAAGGAGGTGTTCAAAAATCCTGTGATGAATCCCCTCGGCTGGAGTTTGGGCTGAATCCGGATGATGCGGGTGGCCAGCGGCTCGGGGAGTCTGATCCAGGGGTTTCTTGTACTTCAGATAGTGCTGCTTCAAGGGCTGGTCAGGATGTGAGGGTAGTCCATCTGGCTGCTCCTTTGGCATTGCAAATGGCCCCTTCAACCAAAAACAATGGAGCTATGTTGGCTGAGACTATCTGTGTGGATCAAGACGCTGGAGAGTCTTCCCAGTGTATGGATCTGAAGGACAACTCAACAACATTCCAATTCATGGGCCGTGGTTTAGAACAGACAGGTGATTTAGGAAAACCAAAGCACGTCTCGAGGTCTAGAATCTCTTATGCATACTGACTGACAATTAACTTTTTGTATTAGAGAGCCAAAACACTTTTGAGGGAAAAGTGAGAAACCCCAAATGCGAATAACATGTTCAAGAAACCAAAAACCAGAACAAAACAAGAAGAACCACTCCTCCCTAGCCAATGAAGAATGACAAAAACCCTCACCTGTACCTAACCATTCCGCAAGCTGTCCCATGTATGACAATCTCTTATGCATAAAAGCTTAAATCTTGGGATTCAACTCTGCATTCTAAAAACCGGTTTTCAGTTTTGGGGGAATAGGATTTCCATGTCAATGATGAAGTAGGAGGGATGGATAATGGAGAGGACCCTTTGGGGATTATGGAATCATCTCAAGAGAAAATGGACGCGGCCTTGGACTCTGCTGAGTCCAAGGAATGGGTCATAGAGGAGGACTACATTATATCCTCCTTTTGGAAAGGAAAAAAATAAAATTATGGATTCAGATGGCTTCATTACGAACAACCGGAGGTCGCAACGTAGGAAGGATTACACCAATCTACCTAGTCCTCTGGTTACAAGATCCTCATGTAAGGGTAAGGTGCCTCCAAAGGCTCCTACAATTTGTAACTCCACACTCTCTAACAAACAAAAAGGTTCTGCCAAGAATGAGGGGGACGACATCTCCAAGGACCTGGAAGATCCATGAGACAAGAATGCAGCCCCTGTCATTCTCACGGGTGATAAGAGGATGCTTGGTGATGGGTAGAAACACGTTGCAGGCTCCAATGAAGACTCTCAGTGACAGGTGTCATCACTGCTGGAACACATGGAACTTATAATGCATTCAGATGAAATAGTAGAAGATGATCTAGATATCAAGGCGTCGAAGAACATGAGACCGCTTCAGGTGACCACTACCAAAGAGAAAAACGAGTGGATTGTTAAGTAGGACCGCATTTTTCTTAGAGGACACATCATGGGGAAGATCAACAAGGATGAATAAAAACTAGCATAGGACAACATGGCTTATCTATATGAAGGCACCTTAAAAGACTACCCTGACCTCCAGATAAATTCTATCCCCTGGATATTGTTTAGGGAGAGTAGTTCCAACCAACTCAAACTGTTTTTCAACAAATCTATTATGTCATTTGGTGATGAAACTTGTAATATGTGAGGGTTCTCACTTCTCCCTTAAAAGTGTTTTGAAAATAAAAAATTTAACATTGGATGGATGTTAGAGATGATCATGTGATTTCTTGACTTTGTCTTGAGTACACTAAGAGTGTCATCCCTACGCCGATCTTCTTTTCTATCTAACTGTTATTCCATGTTGAGGAAGGAATCTATTGAGGTTTCACTTGAGGAGAAATGTAAGGTAATAAATATTTTGGGGAGTGACCCATTGGCTGTTTGAGGATGGTGATGTTCATTTTTAGTTAAACTTCGATGTTTTTTTATGGGTTGTTGAGCTCAGAGTTTTGTTTTGAGATAATGATAAGTGTATTCCAATGGTGGGGAGTATTACATTGATCATAGTTAAATGATTTCCATAGAGAAGGCAGTTGTTAATGATATGAGATTGGTTATTGGACAATGTATATGGATTTCTTATGTAGATGCTCAGGTTGAGAGCATGTATTCTTGTCTTTTCACCAGGCTTCTTTGGGATGATAAGGTTAATGGTAGTAAGTTTTTAAGAACTCATGTTTTTCTAGAATGTAATTTTGAGATGAAATTTTAATTTTTTTTATAGATGCTCATGATGGGTAAAATGGTATTTCCCCCTATAATAAGATCTCAAATAATTTTTATGAACACTATGTTGGTCCTATAATAGGGTGTTCACCCTAGGACAAAAGTTTGGTGGAAATCAGATCCTTGTGAAGTTTAGTGGAATAATTAAATTTTAATATTTAATAAACTAAATATTAATTTTTCCTACTAGTTTGTTCAGAATTATCTTTTGAACAGAGCATCATATTAAGATTTGGTCGTTACCATTGAGTCTATAATTGGTATTTTTTACTAGATAAGTCACAAACTCGAGTTGGGCACCGGGGTTGGCCCATGCCCCATTTTTTCTTCTTTTTCTTTCTTTTATTTTTTCCATTATATTATTTCCTCATCATTCTCATGCATACCTCTCCTATGGATCCTTATTTTTGTGACCAATAGATAAAGAGGGATATGGATAAATATAATGTGAGGTAATGGAAGAGGGGTACCGTTATGATTCTCTTGATGTGCTGGATCGATGTATGGCAGCCGCAGACTGTGAAATCAAACGATGCTTCGAAAATTTCCACCCAAAGGTAGGCATATTTATATTTTTTTTTCTATAGATCCTCATATATTTTCTGTTTTCTAAATTTGAAGCACTATTATGTTTTTATGAGCCCTCTAGTGGATGGATATGTTGACTTGGGTGTGAAAATAGGGGATTTAGGTGATTTGAGGGTTTTCCATTTGGGAAAACTAGGCTACATGACATGTAGTCTAGGGTGACATGCCATATGTTCTTCCAATTTGAGTAAGATAAAGTTTAAAAGAGTACACACCATGTACAAGGGTGTACACACTGTGTATTGGTACTCACCCATGTAGCCGAGTACCCATTTAAGTGAACCCATGTAAGGGTACATGGCTGTGTAGTGTACACAGCCAGACCCCATGTGGGTAGAATGCAATGTAAAAGTACATGACCTGACCAACTAGATGGATAGGTTGGTTGAGGGATGCAGGTATGTACCCTGTGTTGGGTACACACTATGCACTTATTTCACACATTCTGTACTAGGGGATTTTACACGCCCTAGCTGGAAGGAGTACACACGCCCATGCGGTGAGTTGGGAGTACACGCTGTGTGTTGAGGGTGAAAAACTATGTACTAGCATGTTTTTTAACCCTTTGAGGGTTTTTTGTATATTTTTGACCGAGAGTTGTAATTTAACTTGAGAGTAGTCCATCCCGAGTAGTTTTCTGTTTAGATCATAATGGTGAAACCCATGGAGAGATCTAATGAATTATAATGGCTTTTTTGGGTCTTCTACCTAAATAGAGAGGTTCTTCCTATAGTAATAAAAATTCAGTCATCTTATGAGAGAGTGACTTGAAGGTTAATGGTAGGTTGGGTATTCAGAGCAACCTAGTTTGAGACTTTTATCTAATATGAACCATGAGCTATCTCTTTTGATCGGTGCCTAGTAGATTTCCATTAAGGTCATGTCCCTTGAGATATGTTCCCATCCCTCATATGAGGCTGTGAGTTTAGTTTTTCTAAGGATCCCCTGAGGGATAGATACACTTATGAACTGATCTAGGGAGTCCCTTATAGGATCCCTTACATCTGTACTATACCGAAGATCCCAAGTAGGATGCCTCAGCTTCTTGTGTTGTTCCAAGAATCCAAAGTAGGATTACTCTACATTTATTTTCCATTTTAGGATCTCATGTAGGATTCCTCCCTTACCTTTATAGTTGAGGATCTTGATTAAGATTCCTTCTCTTGTGAGTTTACCTTAGAGGATCCCAAGTAGGATGCCTCTCAGTGTATGACTTGAGGGACCCAATGGGTGCCTTGTTGTTTGACCAACCATGAGTTGTATATCAGATTTGGGTGGAGATAGTGTTTGAGTTTCACCTTAAAACCCCTGTTGAACTGGTAAGCCCTTGGGGATGTGGTAGTAGTGTTGGGTTGGGCATTCAGGCCACCCTCACTCATTGTTTATATCTTTGAAATGGTTATTATTGATGAAACCCTGTTTACCATAGGTGAATCCTAGTTAATGGCTTTTTTTTCCTGATGTGAGGAGTATTTATTTATTTTGGGATTCCCAGATGTTCTTCTTGGTATCCATTATGATTTGTGTGATGCCCAGATCTGATTTCTTGGGATTTGACTTCTAAGACTAGATATTTCTAATATTTACTGGTATAACCATAGTTAAAACTTGGGACTTAGATATTGAGAATGGATGTTTATATTTTTGTGATATATTTTATTGGTATTTCTAGAGGTGTTTCCTAGTATCCTACTATTGAAACTTATCTGTTGACTTACATTCCTTGAGTGATACTTGGATTACCGTTATAGGAATACCTTGGAATGACTCATAGGCTGTATGATATATGATGAGGATGATAACACTTTCATTGATATGGGGATGGTATCAAAAGAATCATGGTATATTATGATCTCTTGAGTGGTGGAGATGATTACAATATCCTCATCCTATGATCAGAATGATTACAATCTTCTGACTCAACTAAGATACTCGAGGGGTGTAGCTTGGAATCTCACAAGTGATTTCTCTCTTTATACAGGCATGACGTCCCATGAATCATGGTAGATTATTCTCTCTTGAGTTGTGTGGATTATTACGTTCTCCTTGGCCTATGATCAGAATGATTATGCTCTTCCAAATCAGTTACAAGACTTGAGGGATACAACATGGCATCTCACCAGTGAGTTATCTTTATAGATCACTTAAGGGTATGCCCAGAAGGGTTCATCTGAGTTCCAAATGTCATGGCCACCTATGGACCGAGACCTAGGTCTTAGACATTGGACCAGATTTATAGGCCTATGAAGTATGGAGACTCACTCAGTAACCTTTTACAGGATGTCCATATGTACTCCCAATAATATTTCATTATAGTATTTACCATCGATATATGGTATCCTTATTAGTGATTGGAGTTGATTATGTGTGAACCCAAGTGTAGGACGAGTATCTCCCTTTGGTGACATAGCTTTCTCTGAGATAAAATTATGTCTTTTACAGTAGAAATTATTTATTGATTGGGATTACAGACCCAAAGATTGACTTAATGATACACAGCTTGAGTGGTATGATATCTAGCTCAATGCCTTGCACATGATGTCCAAGAAATTGGGATTACTGACCCAATGATCGACTGATGTTGGTTTTTATGTTATTTGATTTACTTACGCATGAATTTCATTTGTATGTATGTATGTATAGGTATGTTACTATACATACATATGCCTATATATGGACATCCATGGTGGCTCTTGCATAGTTGAACATGATTACGAACCTAAGGTTCGACTGTGGTTTCCCATTTGGGTTTACTTACCCTTTTTAGTTGTGCCTTATCTAGGTTAGGAAGTTTACTTTTTTTTACACTTATAGAAGCACATTTATAGGTTTCTTGTCAGGGTGGCCTACTAAGATTCTTTCTCACCCCTGTACATGCACCTCGCTGTATGTGTTGAACATATTTAATCTTTTAGGTTGAACACAAGTTTCATACTGGATAGGGATAAGGCCCAGATTTTATTATTCGAGAGGAGCTACTCATGTGGTTATCATGATTGGTCCGGTACAATTTGACAGTGTTTGGAGACCGGGTACGTGGTTTGCCCCGAAGTTAGTAGTGGATCCCCGTGCTTTTACTTTTTGTTTATTTTGTTCTCTTGTATCTGCATGGTCAACCCATTGGGGGAATAGTGTTGTATTATATTCATAGTTGGTTGGGATTTTACAAAATTTCATTTTTTATTTCAATATTTTCTATTTTATTAGTTTTCACTTTTACACTCTTTTTGTTTACTGCTGTGTATGACACTTAGCTATTTTCGTAGTTTTCTCACTCTAATACGAGAGAATAGTTTCCCCACTATCACACTCTAGGACCTAGATTCTAATCAGAAGCCTCTATTATATGAGGAGGCATGCATTAGTCCTTTTATCCAACCATATTGGGGCATTTTTTAGTGGAATCTGATCGGGACGTTATAATACCTACCAAAGAAGAGGTAATCTTCCTACCCGACTTACTTCAATTTATTTATTATTATATCTCCTCTAAATCTATGTTATTAATTATTCAATAAAAAATTTATTACAATAAATATACTTAAATTTTATAATTTTTATGGAACCACCAATATCCACCCATATTCCATCAAATGGGAAGTGAATTTATTGCTCGTGTGTACCTATGAACTACCACCTCCACATAGCGATAGAATTCATTTTCATCACTATATTTCATAGATGGTTATAATGATGAATTTTAATTTTATATATTATATTAATGACTTAATTATTCTTCTATATTTATAATATCATATCTATCTTCTTACCTTAAAATTTATTTGAAAATTATAACGTCACTCATGTGTATGTGTGGACTACCACCTCCGCGAAGTGATGCGATTCATTTTTCAATTCTAATTTACATGTATATTAATAAATATAGATTTAATGGAATTATATAATATATATAATATAACTATGATTATAGGAATGTGAATTATTATTTAACTTTCTTTTTTTCTATCCATTAAAATGTGAAAAAATCATTCATGCGTACATACAACCTACCGCCTCCATGAACAATGTAATTTATTTTTCTATCTCTACCTTTTATAGATGAATATAAATATATAAATATATAAATATATATAATGAAAATATATTATATTTATATCATGATTATAGTTATGGAGATTATGGAACCATTATTAATGAACAAGTATCAAAACTAATGAATCAAAATTCTCATGAAAAACGAAACATTTATTACCCCAAAACAATGATTTCAATAAATAATTTTTAAAAAATAGATGTTAAAATGTTATATGTGAATTATATATGATATTATAAGAATGTATGTTATTATTTTATGTAACAATAATAAATTCAAATGTTTTATATAGGATGTTTTATCACTTTTGAAGAAAGTTGAACTCGAGGTAATGGATTTTTATCTCAATTTTATTTCTGTGAGACACATGCCCTATTTGCCACTTGTTTCTTTTATGTGGTTTATATAAAACCCATGGATGTATTTTATTATTATTATAATTAAAATTATGGGGATTTACATATCCATATAAGGTTCACTCTTTCATGAGTTTTTGATTTGAAATTTGTCAAAGTGGTAAGGGTTATATATTATAATATCATTATTTATTGAGGTTATTTATGATCATGTTTACCATAATAATGTTTTTTGTACTATCAATAAATAATCCCATAAATTTTATTTTCCTTTGGTTATATCAATTTATGAAATGTTTATTTTCATTTTACTCTCTTTAATAACTCAAGATACTAAATAATTTTTTTAAAGAAAATAGACATCATTTCCCCATTCTGTCAAAAATCCTTTCTCTTATATATATATGTTTTATAAAATGTTATCAAGAATGTTTTCACTAATATATAATTATTTTTAAATCCATTTTTACCTATTTTTTATTTTTAAAACACGTTTTAAATGAAATCTTCTTATTGTTTTCTAAAAGAGGTGCCTTTGATTTTTGATGAAAATGTGAATGGAAAATTTTTACGTATACGACATGAAAAACATTTACCACAATAATGAGCCATCTATGATTTCAAACTTACTTTATAGGTTTCCAATTTTATTTTTAAAGAAAATATTTTCCTTAATTTATGGAAAATTATTATATTTAAAATAAGTGATTTCAAAGTTAAAAGTGTATTTTACTCACGAAACATTCCAGTGATATTTTAAAGGAATTTTCATCAATGATAACACCATTTGATGTTAATTATGATTTAATAGGGTTGTGTAAAAGTGTACCATCATATTATTTCTATGGATGGTTTGTGATTATGATGAAGAGATATTTATGAAACCCTATTATTTCCCATTGATTACGATATGATGAAATATTGAAATGTTTATGAAAGCAATTTCCTTTACAAGAGTTAGGATATATAATGAATGAATTATGATCTTTTAGAACAAATTTTAATTATTATGATTAGGTTATGGGTGGTTCTGGAATTATATAGTTCCTAAATGAACTCTATAATGATGGATATCTCATGATATAATGAAGACAATAATGGGGAGTGAATCCAATTTAGTAAGGGATTATGTCTACTATGATAGTCTTGGGAGTGAAACTTTAGTAAGGAAATAATGGAATTTGGAGTGAAAAAAATCCACTGTGATAGTCTTGGAAAGTGATCCCTGATAAAGGAATCTGTTTTCCATTCTTATGTGTATCCCCCAAAATTATGCATTATGCCAATTCTCATGGTTCATGTTCTTTGATTTATTTCTGAGTAATGTATTATGAGGTACCAAGATTTATTCCATGACTCAAGATTATGATCTATGATATGCATGGTATGGTTTTCAAATGTCAATCTCATGTTCTCAAACCCTTATTATCATGTTATATCTAAGGAATCATTGATATCTACCTTGTTTACCCTTAATGAGAATATAAGCTCACCCTTTCTTATGTTTCCTTTCCACAGGTTATGAATAATGGTTTTAAGTATGATATTTCTAAGAAGGGTGATAGTTATTAATAACACAGTAGGAGAGGACACAGATCTCTTATAAAATCTTTGTCTATGTATCTAAGTTTTCAATAAAAGTAAACCTATAGTATTTTGACTTAGATCATAATGTTATGTATTGAATATTTATCTAATAAGATTTAATATTTATGTATGAAAATCATGGGTCATTATAGTTGGTATAATAGAATGTTTTAGTTACATTTGGAAATAAGGATGATAAAGCTTTAGTGATAACCCTTAAAATAATCCAATGTATAGGAGAATGTCCTAAATTATAATAAATAAAGGAGAGTAGTTTTTTAAATAAAACATCCATATCTAGATAATAAAAGTGTGTTTGGCTTTGTAATAGTTTCTTCTTGGGTTTATAACCCCGAAAGTGTTAGTTGATTATATCTCAACCATCATTCTAGTGTATGATGAGTGTTCTCTTACTATGCACCTGGTTTGTCACTCCTAGTGGATATAATTGGGTTAATTAAAATTTTCTTTATAAACCATTATAAAGGATTTTAATAGATGATGTAAATGGATAAACTAGGTTAAAATTATGGTTTCATATATTGAAAATAAGGTGTCTTGATTTTGAAATCCAATAAATTATTTTTCTATATTGATCACTATGATCAAATATGTTTGATGGTCATGTAAACCATTTTGGTTTTACTGAGGGATTAAAGACATTATTATTAAGTTGAGGTGGTTATAGGTATTATCAAATATTTAATTACCCTTTTTGAGAATAGTTATATAAATTCTTTTATATTTGTAATAGTCTTATGAAATGAAAATTTATATATTAAATGATAATATTTTGAATTTTCAATGAATCCCCCTAATGGTATGATGATTGAATCTCAAGTCTATGATTCTTCTCTAAATAATATTTGTGGGAATTTTATTCTTGAAAATATCATTATCATCCATATAGTTGAATTTTATGTTATCTTAGGAATAGAATGAATTTTATTATATACATCACACATCAATTTATAAGGAAGGGTAGTAATATTTAATATTCTAAACCAACCTATGGTCACTTATTAGTGCGATGATAAATATAAAATTTTTATAGAAATTAAATCCATTATATGGGTCTTTATTCCTTTTCAAAAATGGTGTTTATATTATAATATTGGGGAGAGACTCAATAATACCTCAAAATTCTAAAGTATGAACATTGTTTTTGATAGCGTGTGTAACAAACAACACTAAGAACATAAGGGAATATAATATCTGAAGACTTTATAGTATATTTAATATTTTAAATAAAATTAATCCATGATATAACTTGAAATGAACATGATAGTAAGTTATCATGCATTGAAAGTAAAAACGAGTTTCTTTAATGGATTATGTTACATGAAAAACTGATTTTTACCCAACAACAATGTATTATTAAAATATTATTATTTAATATAATAAGACATAACAATGCCATTAAAATTATAAATTATGAATTGTATTAACTAACTAATGATAATATATATAATATATATTCAATAAAATATTTTTTACATTCATCCAATAGATTTGATAGGAATAATATAAGAATAAATCCAATTTTACGCATAAAAACCTATATTTTTCAAAATATAATTTTACCACCTTTTAATAGAGAACCTATTTTAAATAATTTTTTTGGAAATTTTATAAATTTATATGTCAAAATAAAGTTAATTTTTTGAATTTATAAATCAAGATTAGTTTAGGGAAATTTTTGGTATTTTTTTGAAATATTTTATTTTTTGATGAATGGTGAAAAATTCTGAATTTTAATTACAAACAACTTTTTTGTATAATTTATTTTTATGGTTTAATTATATTTTTAATTGTTTTTACAGTTAAAATAGATCATTTGAAAATTAATTAATCCAATTTAGGTCATTTTAATCAATTTAACTTGGATTCAGTGTAAGACTGGTGCCTCACTCGCTCGACTCCTATCCTCTGATCTTGGTCACACCCTCTTCCTTCTTAGCTCATGCTCTACTGCTTTACCTCTCTCCTACTCTCAACATTGTTATTTATTATAGGGTTTTAAGTTATCCCTGTCATCTATGGGCCTTTCATCTTTATTTTTCTACAAGTTTTCTTTCTTATTATTCTCGGCCGTTCTCACCTTTAGGGTTTTCTTTTTTGTCACTTATCTAGATATCAAACTTTCTCCTCTACCAACCATGTCCTTCTTATCTAGAATGATATACTTGAGTCTATATTAGTCATATGTGTTAGTTTTTAGATAGTTTTGGGACTATGGTGGTAGGATTAGGGGTAATGCGGAAATATCCATCCAACAGATTCTTTCCTTGGATTATCTCTCCCCTAGTTGTTGTTCGTTATTTTAGGGTTTCATCCCTAGTTATCTTTTTCTTTATTCACAGTGGTTCTATTAGGGTTTATTCCCCTAGTTTCCCCTTTTTTCATGATTATTTTAGGGCTTCATTCCTGATCTCCCTTTTCTCTCTGCAGGGTGGTTTATGCTTCGAGGATTTTTTGGATTTTCTCTTGGTTTTTCTTGCATCAGCTTATTACCTCCCCATTATTTTTCGCTCCTCTCTACTCTAGATTCCTAGTTCATTGCTCCCTCTTAGGTTAGTTGGGTGCGATGATTACCCAAGTAAGTTTTGGGATGTGTATGGAGTGCAACATGAGGTTTTGTGAAGCACAACCTATGATAGATCTTGCAAGTTCTGTTGGCTCTTGTGGTGATGGTGCTGGTGGTGTTAGTCAGAGTCATATTTGCAGACTGACTTCATATTTTGGTTCTAATCGTACATGGTGACGGTGTTTCACGACGGTGATGATGGTGTCTTATCGACGCTGACAATGGTTTCTAGTGGCAGCTAATAGTGATGGCGATGGTGTTGGTTGATCACGACGGTGATGAGGGCCTCGATGGAAGGTTCTCAGATGATGGTGATGACCATTTCTAGTGGTTATGAAGAACGAGGAATGTTTATGGTTGACGTCTTCGATTTCAGGTGTGCATCCCAAGACAAGGATGATGAGGCATGATAATGGAAAAACTATCTTTCGATTTTCAAAATTTGAAATGGTTTTTTCATTTCGCAGCATTATGGAGTCATGGATGGTGTTGATGGAGGCATATGGTTTTTTCATGACCAGATTAGGTGGGCACATGATTCATCTTCTATATGTATTTTGAAATTATATTTTTTCTTGATGCTGCGTTTGTTTTTTGGATTTTTAAGTTGGTGGGTTGTGGTGGTTTTAAATCTCTTGAATGTTTAATCTGGTTGGAACATTGTTAAGTTTCAAACTTATCCTTTAGAAGTTTGTTTGAAAATAAAAAATATGGATTATGGTAATCAATTTAACTTCAAAATTTGATATAAAAACTTATCAAACTCTTGAACTTTTTTACTTTAAAAACCTGCATTGTCATATTGTATGTGAGATTAATTTTAAATTAATTTATGGTGCTTCTATGATTGGAATTTGAAAAAATATATCAAATATTTGGAATAATCATAATTTATATTTTATAATAATTTAAAATTAGTTTTTAAATAAAAATATAAGTGAAATTTATTAAAATTAATTTTAAAAATTAAGAGTAAAATTAGCTTAATAAGGGACTATACCTTAAATTTAAGAGAAAAAATCACCTAGAAACATATCTAAAATCCATTTTTGTCCCTATTTAAACTCTATCCTCCATTTTATATAATTAATCCCATTATGTGATACACTTTTCATTGTGAAAACGTGGGTGTAATTCCCTTTTAAAAAGTTTATAAGAATGCAACTCCTCCTCCATTATAAAAAGAAACTCACCCCTCCCACTTCCTCACACCTCTCAAGCCATTTTTATTAAAAAAACTCTATAAAAAATAGTTAATAAACATAGCTAACCTTATAATAGAATCCTCACCTTGGGTATAAATTAAATCATGGAATTGTTTTGTTGTAAACTAAAAGGAGTTACCCAAATAAGAGGTAACATCCTTCCTCAAGATCTTTTGTTTTATTTTCATTCTCCACCCTCAAAACTATTATTATCCATAATTATATAATTAAAAAATTATAATAAACATACTAATATTTTTTATGTTACGTCTTATACATAAAAATACACACACTTCCATCTAATGGGTAACAAACTTACCGTTTTTGTGTGCGGTGAACTACCGCCTCATAAAACAATGTTGTTCATTTTTAATTTATAACTTTTCATGGTTTGGAATTAGGATAAAAATTATTTTTATATGTGATATATATGATATTTATAAAGTATTTATGAATTTATAATTTTCATATAACACATACCTTTATGATCTCTATTTTTTGGGAATACGATAACATCGTTTGTGGAAGTGTGGACTTCCTCCTCCTCAAAGCAATGTGATTTGTTCATGATGTACATGAAATGTATAAAAGATGGTTTTAATAAAACTATGTAACATATATGAAATATATATTATACATTAATTATAATATACTTATATATCATTTAGTTTTCATTCTTTTAATATTAAAAATAAATGAAAGTAGTGTTCATGCGCACATACGACCTATCATCTCCATAAACGATGTATTTCATTTATTATATCCAAATATTATGGAATATTATAAATAAATATATACTAAAATATATGATAATTACATAATGTTTTAAATTTTTTAGATGATTAATTCATGATCGAATTAATAGTATAAATAAATAAAAAGTCAGAACTTACTCGAAAAACAAGGAAATTGACACCCGAAATAGTGAAAAAAGTGAGAGATTGTTAATAAAGGGATAACAAGATATTATAAAAAGATAATATATGATATTATGAATGTGATTCTAGTACTTTTATAAGTTACTTACATTATTAAAACCATTATATATGAGGTTAAAGTATGTTCACCCAAAATAAAACACATGGTAAGTGATTCTTATCTCAATTTTATTTTTGTGAGGCATATGACACTTTTACCACTTAATTATTTTGTGTGGTGTATATACTACCAATATTTGTATATTTTATCAAGAATTATTTTATCTTAATGTTATTATGTGTTTAAAGTTTAATTATTTCTTCAAAATGGATTTGAATTTAAAGTTACCAACTGGTAAATAATTTCATAAAATGATTCATTTTTGTTGGGTTATATTACTTCATCTTTGTCATTAATATTATTAGACTATCTATGTAATAAATTTTTACTATATACTATTTTATTTTCAATTATTTTATGTGTATTTACATTTTACATACATAATCTATTAATTTATTAGTTCTTACATGAACATTATGTTCTTTTCAATGGTTTACTTCACAATCTCATTTTGTTTGGGATTGTTTAAACTTGAATTTAAATTAGAGGGAATTATTTTATCATTATTTAATAAAAACATTAATTTTATTCTCATATAATTATTAAAGAAATTTTACAATTAATAATATAATTTTCAAATCCTGGGAACTCAAAATGTTTTAGAAAATGTTTTTAAGAAAACCCGACTTTATTTTTCTCTTTATTCAGAGAACTTGTTTTATTCTAAAAACCCTATTTTCTAAAAAAAATTCAATTTTTTTTCGAAATTTACAAAATTATTTATTAAATAAATTTTTACCTATTTTTTCTTTTACAAATGTTTTCAAAGAAATATTCTTATCACTTTCCGGAAGAGGCACTTTTCTATCTTTTTTACCATGAAAGAGGAATGTTATTTTTACCTTGTATGACTTATATGAATTTACCCACTGTAATTTCTTCAAAGATTAGTTTTTAGTTTTAGAAGGTTTATTATTAAAGAAAATTTTTTTAAAGTGATTTTTAATGAAAATGATTTTCAAAATGTTTTTCAAAATGGATAATATATTTTCCTCAAGAATTTTTAAAAAAATTATTTTTTCAGTATTTATATTCATCAATGGAAATAACCATTTATTTTTACTATCCTTAAGATATGTTGTATTGATACCACCCTTATTCTTTCTCTTGGTGGTTTATGATTGATTTAGCCTTGGATAGTATTGAAATTCATTTCATTGACTCATTTTTAGACCCCTTTAAATATTTAATTTCCTCTAATCATTAAACATTAAATTTCTCGTATTTATCCATATCATTTATCATGGATATGTTTATCACCTAAACTATATATAATTTTTACATATGGTGTTTAATTTTAAATTTGTTTGATTATTTTGTGAAATATTGATAAATATTTATTCTTTATTCCAAAAATATATTTGATAAGGCATATTGGTATTAATTAAATTGATTACTTGATATGAGGAATGATTTGGACATGTGGTGATGGGTGGAGAATGAACATTTTATAGCCCCTTGATGCATCAATAGGTTCTCATGAGACAAAATATTTGCACAAATTAAACATGTTTCTCCCTGTAGTTTTAATGTTTTTGGAGGATAGATCTTGATAATAGAGGTTTTCATGATCCTGAGACATGACATATAATAATTAAGCATTTCCGCTATTTAGAATCATTTATTTATTATCCTTGAGTTTTTTCACTATGAGAAAAATATATGGATTAATTTAATTACCATTTCATTGACTAAATGATTTGTGTTTTCAATTACTTATCTTTTGATATTGATTATTCCTTATATAGTTTTTTAAATGTCATATGGTTTTAGTTATTTGCCATTCTATATTATCTTATCACTTCCTTATCTATTATTGATTATATGGAATGTGTTCTCAGTTATTTACCATGTCATATTGATTATTATTATTGATTTATTATTGATTCCATTTTACTCTACCCTTATTGAGAATTTTAACTCACCCTTATTTTGATTCCTTTCCCCAGTATTACATTAAGTGTACTAAAAAATAAATGAAAAGATATTCTAGATGGAGTAAAGTTATTATCCTTGAAAAAAATATACTGTAATTAGTGTATTCATTTGTAAAACAAAACTCATGTATATATCTAGTCTACTAAGACTACTAAACTGTTTGGTCCTTTAGGACTTGATTTAACTATATATTATACTAATGTAATGGTATAATAACACTGACTCTGTGATTTTTGGGGTTGGGTTGCTATAATAGGTATCAGAGTAGGTTTATTAAAAACCTTGGGAAGTAGATTCATGACTTAGATATAGATTATGTGATTTTCCTAGAAACACATCCTTATATAGATACTATAAGTGGACATTGTTTTGAAATTGAAGTACCTAGGGTTAAAAACTCCAAAAAGGCGCATCATGCCTAACTTGAGTATAACCTGGTACATGACAATGGGCCTTACTACGCACCTAGTTTAACACTTATGGGAGATATTCATAGGATAATTAAAACTCTCTTTATAAAACATTATGAAGGATTTGAATAAATAATTAAAATGAATGAACCATGTTAAACTAGAGGTATCTTATATTGAAAATAATTTGTTAATATTTAGACATCCTAAAAATGAATACATAGTTTTTCCTATAAGATCGTCAATTCTCACACTATGGTCGTTGGTTTTAAGAAATTCACACTTCTAAAGGATAAAATCTAGACCAAGGAATAACCTATATAGAAATAAATGGATGAAGTATTTATGTATTAGGGTTGTATTTAAAACCTTAGTTAAAAGACTATTTAATGATTAAATTTATAGGATGTCCAACATATTTATTTTCAAAATTATATAAATTTAGAAAAGAAAAACATGTATTCTAGTTTAGAACCCATAAAGTATAGAAATTATGTGAAATTTGAACCCATGATCAAAGGAAGATAAGAATTTAATGACAACCACTGACCTATACAATTCCCTAGTTAACATGTCATTGTTTTTAGTTGAACAACTTGATGAATAAATATTAATGATGAACATGTATTGTTTCTTTTTTTTAGGTTTAGAGATTAATTTTTTACCATATTTCATTTGGAAAATTATTGGAGACAAATGGAAATACATGTCAGTCTCTTATGGGCTTTACGGTCCTTTAAACATGTATTTCGTTGATTCAGGCATAAAAGTTAATTTTTAGATATACATTTATTGAAGTAATGGAAAAATTGGATATTGATCAAAGAAAAAACAATGGTTCAAAATTGTGTTAATATAAATATTTCAAGTAAGTATATTTTCTTATATTCATAAGTAATTAAATAATTACTCAACATTAGGAAAATGATCAAAAAATGTTTTTCTAATACCTTAATTTTTGTAGAATTTGTGGTCTTTTAAATCACTAAAGATTTATGACTTTGAGACCATCAAATATCCAATGATCATTAAATTATTTTTTATTTATGACGTCAGTAACTCCCTATAAATATTTATTCTTTTTCTACAAGTATATATTTTCAAATTCCACTAATTTTCTCCTACTTAGAGACCTAGTTACATGTTAGTCTATGTGTCCATTGTATCACCCATTTTCTCTTTTCTAGAGAATATTTTATAAACCCTTCTCATGATGTGAGATTTTAAAATAGTAAATATCAAACAATATATTACCAATATTTCATTTAAATTATAAGTGAAAAATTTATTTATGTCAGGAAGGATACAACACCCTGAAATTCTAAAGTAAAACCATTGTATTTGATAGCGTGTATGGAACACAACACCAAGCGCTTAATAGAATAAAATAACTTGAGAACTTATAATATATTTACTATTTTAAATAAAATTAATCCATGATATATCTTTCAATGCATGCGATGTTGAGTTAGTGTGTGACGCATGCAACAATGAGCATGTTTAATGGATTGTGTTATATGCAAAACCGAGTTTTACCGAACAATAATATATTATTAAAATATTATTATTTTAAATAATAAAACATAACCTAGCCGTTAAAATTAGAGATTATGAATAGTATTAAATAAACTATGAGAATATATATATATATATATGATATTCAATAATTTTTTTTACATGCATCAAATAGATTTTATAGGCATAAGATCAGAACAAACCAAATTTTTAACATAAAAACCTATATTTTTCTAAAGATAGTTTTATCATATTTTAATGGAAACCCTATTTTAAATAAATTTTTTAGTACTTTTATAAATTTTATATGTTAAAATAAACTTCATTTTTGAAATCAATACTTTAAAATTAGGTTATGGAAAATATTTGGGATTTTTCTGAAATATTTAACTTTGTGATAAATAGTGAAACATACTGAATTCTAATTGAAGAATACGTTTTCATCTAATTTATTTATAATGTAAAATTATATTTTTAATCAGTTTTGAAGTAAAATTAGTTAATTTTTATATAAATTAATACAATTTAATATTTTATTCAATTTCACTTTTAAATTAGATATACAAACTTAGTAAGAATTTGATTGTCTTACTTTAAAAACAAGAATTGTCATCCCATTTGTGGGATTAATTTTAAATTAATTTCATCCAATTTTGTAGTTGGAATTTGAAAAAATGGATTAATTTTTTTTAACAACATAATTTATAATTTATAATAATTTCAACTTAGTTTTTGCCAAAAAATATTTGTGAAAGTGAAAAAAATTAATTATAGTGATTTAGAGGAAAATTAGCTTAATATTGTCACGACCCATCCTCGGGGCCCGTGCCGTGACTACCCCAAGCCCGCCTTCCATAGGCCAGGGGATGGAGACTAGCACCAAGGCGTAAATTCCCGATAAAAAGGGAAGGTATTTCCTTTGTAAATTAAACAAACACCACAGAGCAAGCAAGTAGTAGAAGTAAACACTAAGTAAAAGCTGGTACAATAGTAAGTGCGGAAAAGTAAGTGGGCCAGTATACAAACCCAAACTGAAAGTGAAGTAAAACTGGAAAGGGAAAACAAAAACTGAAAAGTAAAGCCGCAACGCTGAGCTTTCCACTGGAAATCCAACCTGTAGGGTGAGTACAAATAGCCTCCTCCGCTCCTCGGGTTCAGCCGACCGCTCCGAGTACGTCCCGACCAGTGGTCCACCTCCAGGTACCATCCTGCTCCGCAAGCCTCAACCACGATCAGTGATGTCCCTTGTCTGTAACCAACACAACGTAGTGCGGGCATAGCCCATGCAGGGGTGAGTATAAGCTACTTAGTAGGGACCCCGAGACCCTCGAAGGTCTCCCAGAATCCACAAAGGATAATCCACAAAGGAGAGATAGAATCACGAAGTAACATCTGACACTGCTTAGGTATGTTCCCATACATATACCTAAGACATCCATTCTTGTTCATCTCCAACATCCGAGCCCAAGTACAACCTAGTCCACACAGGAAAGCAAAACATAATCCACACAGGATAACATAACACAATCCACCAAGGAAAGAAAAATAGGATTCAACTCACACAGGTATACTTCTTCGTATGACGATAGAGATGATCAAATATATCCACTGATTCATCTAAGTCGTCGGACCCACAAAGGATCGATAGGTACTAACCCCCGCAATGACCCACATAGGATCTGACCCACACATGATCGATAGGTAACTATCCCCTGCAAAGACCCACACAGGATCAGACCCACACAGGATCTGTAGGCGCTGGCTCACACAGAACCACTGAGCGCTGACCCACACAGGATCAGACCCACATAGGATCGGTAGCACTGATCCACGTAGGATCGCTGAGTGCTGTAGTCATCGCCATCGAATCCACTGAGGATCTCTGTACAGTCGTCGTCATCGTCACAGTCGCAACGCAGCCGGCTCTATGGTTCCCGCACACAGCAAGCTCGTTCGGGAGGGTCCGCTCCACGAGCCGAGAGCCTGATACATCAACTGACACATAGTCCAGAGTTTATGTATCCAAAAGTTCTGTATCATCCACAAGAACTCAACGTCGCAGACGGCGTGTCAATCGGACACCTGGTCTGAGAGTTATTGGCTTTTTCATCCCAGGGGCCCTGTTGGGTTTTAAGGAAAAACCAACCCAACCGTACTCCACCTGTGTCCAAACCTCTGGCGGATTATGCCAAAAGATCCATCTCACATAGAGGAATCCAACAAAGTTGACGACACGTCAATCGGACATCCGTAGCTCAAGATATGAGCGTTTCCGCTCCGAGGCCCCGGTTGGTTTCGTGTATGAACCAACCCATCCAAACCCAAGGTACTCCGAAACCTTGAGTGCGATATACCGAAACGACCATCTCGATCCAAGTATCACATCGCCGCTGATGGTGCGTTATTTAGAGGTCCATAGCCTAAGATATGGGAAAAAGAACGAAGAGGGTCTGAAAACGGGGGTTTCGGGCCCCGACCGACCCGGCCCGAGACCCCCTGGGTCGGCCCAAACCGGGTCCGGGTCGGCTCGGCTGGGCGTGGCCCGGCCTGGCCCGGCTACCGGCCTGGCGGTCCGGCGTGCGACACCAACTGGCTCGGTCGAACGGCCGAGCCGTTCGGTTTTCGGGTAGGGGGGGGGGGGGGGCGCTGCACCCCACGTTTTGTAACCGCAGCCCCCTTAATGGGGGCCGCTAGCTGGCCGGCCGGGGGTTTGAACCCCTGGATCCTCTCCTGCCCGACAGGCCGGTTTCTGCCACCATGGGACCGGTGACGGCCGGTCCCCTCCCTACTCCGACACCAGCGGCCCGCTTCCGGCGGCCGGTTCCCATGTTCCGTCGCGGCCCGGTATCGGTCGCGACCTTCATTCGTCCGGTGCGGCGCTAAGGCGCCGCACCCCTCCGCCGCGGCCCCGCTCCAGCCGCGGTGTTTTTGCGGTACTCCGGTGCGGCGCGATGGCGCCACTACTTGGTTCAATTTCACGGTGCAACACGACGACGCCGCACATTACTTGCCACACGATCCCGCGTGGTGCGACGACACCGCGCCATTCCCGTTCCAACCACATAAGAAACAATAACATGGATAAGGGAGGAGGGTCGACCGTGTTTGTGAGGTTCGTCCCCCTCTCGTTAATTGATAACAATTGGTCATATTTTCATGAAGAACGACAAGGTAGTATTCACGAACAAATAAATAAATAAACCCCTACCTCGAGCATAGCTTGAACGGTGGTTCGTCAAACGAGGATTCGTCGAGGAATAAGACATCACGGAAGGAGATGTTGTGGAAGGAGATGTTGCTGAAGGAGACGTCGCGGAAGAAGACATCGCGGAAGAACCGTCGCAGTATACGGCATCGAGTAGTCGGTCTCCGAGGACTCGGCGTTCTTCGATAGAGTTCGATGCGTTCTTCAACGAAGAAGATGAAGAACTTCTAGCTTCCCTTAGCTTTTCTCCCCAAACCTCTCAAGCAACAAAATCCCCAAATAAAATAAGCACCTCCCTTATTTTATTAACTCAACAAAGCTTTTGAAATTCAAACATCCACACTTAACTCACTTAATTAATAACATAAGTTGTCAAAAATTAATGGTGAGTTGAGGGGGGTTGAAGAATATGAAGGGGTGGGGTTCGTGTGGGCCCCACCACCCTCATAACCTCCCTTGGGAAGTTGGGTAGTTACCCAACTTCCACCTAAATCCTTAAACCACTTAAAGAAAATAAAAATTGTAGTTAAATTATAAATTAAACTTCCATAATTTTTATCATCTTCTCTCGTAAAAAAAGCAACCCCGGAACAGGTGTTCCTAAGCAATTACCGGTGCTGTGGTTCCATCGGTGCCCTCAGAATTCGATTCTGAGCACCCGTTCAAAAGATAGGAATTCCCGCTCATTCGTTCACTGAATGTACCCAAGCTAAACTTAGGATAGAAATTCCTGGCACACCGGGCCTCAGAATCAAGTGTTTTCAGAAACTGTGTTCTTGTAAAATCCCAAATAAAATTAAGAAAAACATTTCCTTGAATTTTATGAGTCTTTAAATTACTCCCACCTCAGGGATTTACGTCCTCGTAAAGTTAAATCATAAACTAGGGAAACAAATGTGGGTACTGAGCACGCATTTGAGCCTCCCGCTCCCAAGTGCTGTCCTAGAGATTCCCGTGCTGCCATCTGATGCGCACTAGAGGAATCGAATGTCCACATAGGACCTGCTCCTGTCAATCCTCGATCTCCACTGGGACCTCCATAAAAGTTTCCCCATCATCTACATCTATCTCCCCATGGTCAATGATATGTGTCGGGTCATGCACGTATCTCCTCAGCTGAGATACGTGGAAGACATCGTGCACTCGGTGCAACTGAGGTGGTAGAGCCAGGCGATAAGCTACCTCGCCAATCCTGCTAAGGACCTGGAACGGTCCGATGAAGCATGGAGACAACTTTCCGCCTCGGCCAAATCTCCGTAATCCATGTCGAGGTGAGACACGCAAGAAGACATGGTCGCCATCCTCGAACTCTAGTGGCCTCCGCCTCCTGTCAGTATAAGACTTCTGCCGGCTCTGAGCTGTCCTCATCCACTCCTGGATGACTTAGACCTTCTCTGTCATGGCCTGGACCATCTTGGGTCCCACAAGTGCTGACTCCCCAGGGTCTGTCCAGCACAAAGGAGATCTGCAAGGTCGGCCGTACAACGCCTCGTATGGTGCCATCCCGATGGTGGAGTGGTAGCTGTTGTTTTAGGCGAACTCCACCAAGGGTAGGTGGTCCTCCCAGCTGCGACCAAAGTCTAGGACACATGCGCAGATCATGTCCTCGAGAGTCTGAATGGTCCTCTCTATTTGACCATCCGTCTGAGGGTGAAAGGCTGTGCTCAGACGTAGTTGTGTCCCGAACGCCTCCTGCAACCCCTTCCAAAGCCGGGAAGTAAAGAGAGCATCTCGATCAGAGACGATAGATGATGGCACACCATGAAACTGCACAATCTCCCGAACGTAGAGACGTCCCAGGCTCTCCATTGAGCCCTGCTCTCTAATAGGTAAGAAGTGTGCCGACTTGGTGAGTCGGTCGACAATCACCCAAATGGAGTCGTGACCTCTGGAAGTCCGTGGATGCCCAGTCACAAAGTCCATAGATATGCCGTCCCACTTCCACTCCGGGACCTCCAAGGGCTGCACCAAGCCTGCTGGTACCTGGTTCTCAGCCTTCAACTGTTGGCAGGTGAGGCATCAAGAAATGAACTCTGCCACAACCTTCTTCATGCTCGGCCACCAGTGCTGTCGTCTGAGATCCTGGTACATCTTCACCACTCTAGGATGTACTGCCAAAGGAGAAGTGTGAAACTCTCTCATCACCTCCTCTCGTAAAGCAACTAGTACCAAGGTACGCCCTCTGAAAAAGAATGTTGTGCTCTGATCCAAAGGAGAAACCATCAGGTGCCTGTCCTGAGGATATCTGTGCACACCGCATCTCACAGTCAGCGTCCCCAAGCTGTTCCTCTCTGACCCGCTGTAGTAGTGGAGGGGTGACTGTGAGAGACTAAAGGAAGGCCGCTCCATCTCTATCCACGAAGGATATCTGCAAAGAGGCTAGCTGCTCTGTCACCTCCTCAAGTAGCTGAATTCCTGTCCTCCTGCTGAGAGCATCTTCTACCACGTTCCCCTTCCCAGGAGTATAGACTATCTAAAAGTCATATTCCTAGAGGAACTAGAGCCATCACCACTGTCTCAGATTCAGGTCCTTCTGAGAGAAGATGTATCTGAGACTCTGATGGTCAGAAAAGACTGTAAAGCACTCGTCCATCAGGTAATGTCGCCATGTCTTCAGACCGAAGACCACTGCTGCTAACTCAAGGTCATGGGTAGCATAATTCTGCTCATGCGGCCTCAACTGACGTGATCCATAGGTGATCACGGCCTGCTCCTGCATCAGGACACATCTGAGTCCGGTCCCTGATGCATCACAGTAGACTACGTACCCTACTCCCTCCTCAGGAAACCTCAAGATAGGTGCGCTGGTCAATCTTTATCTCAGCTTCTGGAAGCTCTGATGACATCTGTCTGACCACACAAAGGGTTTCCCCTTCTTCGTCAAAGCTGAGAGTGGTGCCGCAACTCTAGAGAATTATGGAACAAATCTTCGGTAGTATCCAGCTATTCCCAAGAAACTCAACACCTCCGTCACGCTCCTGGGTGGCTCCCAAGCTAGCACTACCTCGATCTTCGCAGGACCCACTGCAACTCCCGCCTCAGAGATGACGTGTCCCAAGAAGTGGACCTCACATATCCAGAACTGGCACTTCGAGAGCATACCATAAAGCTGGTGGTCTCGGAGTGTGTCTAGTACAACCCACAAGTGGTAGGCATGCTCCTCCTCAGTCTTCGAGTAAATCAAAATGTCGTCGATGAAGACCACGATAAATCGATCGAGGTATGGCTGAAAGATCCTGTTCATGAGGGCCATGAACACTATTGGAGCATTGATTATGCCGAATGGCATAACCAAGAACTCATAGTGGCCATACCGACACCTGAAGGCCGTCTTCTGCACGTCCTCGTCTCGAACTCTGAGCTGATGATAGCCTGACCTGAGGTCTATCTTAGAGAACCACCGTGCTCCCTTGAGCTGATCGAAGAGGTCATCAATCCTCGTTAGTGGATACTTGTTCCTCACTGTCACCTGGTTCAGGCAATGATAGTCGACACAAAGTTTCAAGCTCCCGTCCGCCTTCTTGGCGAACAAAATCGGGGAAGCCCAGGGTGAAACACTGGGTCGGATGAATCGCTTTCCCTGCAAGTCCTCCAACTGTACTCGTAGCTCTCGAAGCTCAACGGGGGCCATCCGATATGATGGAGTCGATATCGGGGCTGTCCCGGGGTACAGGTCAATATAAAAGACTACCTCTCTATGAGGAGGTAGCCTTGGGACGTCGTCGGGGAAAACGTCCGCATACTGATCCACCACTACAGGAAAAATACGACTACACACGTCAACTGCTCCTAGGATGAGGCTAGCCAACTGATGAGTGATGGGCTGTCCTGTCCTCTGCGAGAGTCCCTCCTATGCTGCGAAGACTCCCTTCTTACCGGTGAAGGTGAACCTGCTCCCGTCGGTGTGTACACATCGCACCTTGTGCCTAATACAGTCAATCTGTGCATGGAATGTAGATAACCAATCCAAGCCCAAGATGACGTCGTAAGGCCTCGACGCCGCTACAAGAAGATCCCAGCCAAAGCTATCACCTCCTAGAGTAAGCTCACACTACAGGCACCAGTGCGTAATCGTCGAGTCTGCTCCCGTAGAAGTCTCTAGACGTAAGGATCGAGCCAACGACTCTGTCGGAATCTCCGAGCTCCGAACAAGGGCAACAGTTATGAAATAATGACTCGCTTTTGTGTCTATAAGTACTGAAGAAAGGGTGGAATAGACACAGATAGTACCTAGAATCATCTCGGGCGCGCCATGGTCGTAGGCCTCCGCTGTCTGGAGCTGTGCCTATCTCTGCCCTCCAGCTTCCTGTGGCCAGGGTGGACCACCTGGTGGTGGTGGTAGAGCCTCAAAGCGTCGCCCACCACCTGCTGCTTGGCCAGCTCCTCTGCCTCGTCTGCCTGCTCTCTGAGGACCGCTACAGTCGACCCTCTTCCTCTACCTGGGTGGTCCCTCAACCGTCTGCTGCTCCTCGGCACGGCGGGTCGGGCAGTCACAAGCCATGTGGCCCAGCCCGCTGCAAGAGTAGCACTGCTTGCCTCTCGAAAGACTGGCTCCGCGCTGTGTGCCCCGCACTACTGAGCCAGTGTCCTGAGGTCGTCTGCCTAAGGGTCTGGTCTGCTTGGACCCATGAGTCATCCGTCGACTGCCTGCTACAGAAGACTCTTCCACGTGCCGCCCTACGGTGGGTCTCGGTGCTGATGAAGGCTCAGTAAGAAAGCTCTCGATCAAAAGGGATCGCTCCAGTACTCCTTCCTGGGTCGGAATGCTGTGGGAGATCAGCGATGCCCTGACTCATGCCTCAATCCTTGATCAAAGGTCCGGGCCCGGAAGAATGGGTCCTGTACCATGTCCGTCGAGTAGCATGAGAGATCGGTAAATCTCGCCGAGTACTGGGTGACTGTCAAGCTGCCCTGCCGCAGCTGAAGAAGCTCCTGGATGCGCACCGCATGGAGGATGGATGGGATGAACTCCAAGAGGAAGAGTCTCTCAAAGTCCGTCCAGAGGAGAGATGCCTCATCGTGCACCTAGAGCATCAAGCTCCACCATCTGCCTACTGCTGCGTGTAGTAGGCTCACTGCGAGGATCACCATGAGGTCTGCTGGTGTCCTCACTAACCTGAAAACTCTCACCACTGCCTCCAGCCAGTCCTCGACTTCCTGGGGGTCCATCTCCCCGTGGAACCTGGGCGGTTGCTGGTGCTGGAACTCATGCAGTGAACTGAGGCGACGTGCATTGTTAGCGGCTGGGGCTGGTAGCATCGGTGGCTCGGCGGGTAGAGCTACCGCCGGTGCCTCTGCTGAAAAAGGGCCATGCACCGAGGCCTCATTACTCGGTGGGCTGTCGTCACGCTCAACTCTTAGAACCCTAGCTGGCTGCCGTCGTGGGGCCATCCTGAAAAGGAAATAGGTGCGCCATGGTCAAAAAGTATACCTGGTGAGCTGACATAAAGTAATCACAAAGAAAACTTGAAACATACATGCAATCAATGTTTTCGTGCATTAAGTCGGAAATCAGAAGTTAGGGTCCTGGTGTACAGATACGTCGGCCACTGCACCAATACTGGACTCCTTGGACTGATAACCACACCCAATACACTAAAAACTATTGATTCACATAGAAAAAAGATCAGAGTCCCAAGTTCTGCGGTAGAACCGAACTCCTCTGATACCAATTTGTCATGACCCATCCTCGGGGCCCGTGTCGTGACTACCCCAAGCCCACCTTCCATAGGCCAGGGGCTGGCGACTAGCACCAAGGTATAAATTCCTGATAAAAAGGGAAGGCATTGCCTTTTTAAAGTAAACAAACACCACAAAGCAAGAAAGTAGTAGAAGTAAAAACTAAGTAAAAGCTGGTACAACAGTAAGTGCGGAAAAGTAAGTGGGCCAGTATACAAACCCAAACTGAAAGTGAAGTACAACTGGAAAGGGAAAACAACAACTAAAAAGTAAAGCTGAAACGCCGAGCTGTCCACTAGAAATACCACCTGTAGGGTGAGTACAGATAGCCTCCTCTGCTCCTCGGGTCCAGCAGACCAGTCCGAGTATGTACCGACCAGTGGTCCACCTCCAGGTACCGTCCTGCTCCGCAAGATTCAACCACGATTAGCGCTGTCCGTCGTCTGCAACCAACACAACGTAGTGCGGGTATAGCCCATGCATGGGTGAGTATAAGCTACTAAGTAGGGACCCCTAGACCCCCGAAGGTCTCCCAGAATCCATAAAGGATAATCCACAAAATAGAGATACAATCACGAAGTAACATCCGACACTGCTTAGGTATATGCCCATACATATACCCAAGCCATCCATTCTTGTTTGGCTCCAACATCTGATCCCAAGTACAACCCAGTCTACACAGAAAAGCAAAATGTAATCCACACTGAATAGCACAACACAATCCACCAAGGAAAGCAAAACATGATTCAGCTCACACTGGTATACTTCTTTGTATGATGATAGAGATGATCAGATATATCCACTGATTCATCTAAGCCGTCGGACCCACAAAGGATCGATAGGTACTAACCCCCGCAATGACCCACATAGGATCTGACCCACACAGGATCGATAGGTAACTAACCCCCGCAAAGACCCACACAGGATCGGACCCACACAGGATCTGTAGGCGCTGGCTCACACAGAACCGCTGAGCGCTGAACCACACAGGATCAGACCCACACATGATCGGTAGCACTGATCCACGTAGGATCTCTAAGTGCTGTAGTCGTCGCCGTCGAATCCACTGAGGATCTCTGTACAGTTGTCGTCATCGTCACAGTCACAATTCAGCCAGCTCTAGGGTTCCCACACATAGCAAGCTCGTTCAGGAGGGTCTGCTCCACGAGCCGAGATGCTGATACATCAACTGACACATAGTCCAGAGTTGATGTATCCAAAAGTTCTGTATCGTCAATAGGAACTCAACGCCACAGACGGCGCGTCAATCGGACGCCCGGTCTGAGAGTTATTGGCTTTTTCGTCCGAGGGGCCTGGTTGGTTTTTAAGGCAAAAACTACCCGACCGTACTCCACCTTCGTCCAAACCTCGGGTGGAGTATTCTAAACGATCCATCTCACATAGATGAATCCAACAAAGTTGACAGAACTTCAATCAGACGTCCGTAGCTCAAGATATGAGCATTTCCGCTCCGAGGGCTCGATTGGTTTAGTGTACGAACCAACCCGGCCTAACCCAAGGTACTCTGAAATCTTAAGTGTGATATACTGAAACGACCGTCTTGATCCAAGGATCACATCGCCGCTGACGGTGCATCATTCGGAGGTCCGTAGCCGAAGATATGGGCAAAAGACCGAAGAGGGTCCGAAAACAGGGGTTTTGGGCCCAGACAGACCTGGCCCGAGACCCCCTGGGTCGGCCCGGCCCAGCCCGACTGCCGACCTGGCGGTCTGGCACGCTAGCCCGTGGCGCCAGCTGGCTCAGCTGAATGGCCGAGCCATTCAGTTTGCGGGGGGGGGGGGGGGGGGGGGGGATGCCCCCCCCCCCCCCCCGCGTTTTGTAACCGCAACCCCCCTTAATGGGGGCCGCTAGCTGGCCGACCGGGGGTTTGAACCCCCGACTCCTCTCCCTCCTGGCCGGTCCACCCCGGCCGGCCGGTTTCTGCCACCATGAGACCAGCGACGACCGGTCCCATCCCTGATCCGACACCGGTGGACCGCTTCCGGTCGCCTTTTCCCATACTCCGCTGCGGCACGGTATCAGCCGCGACCTTCATTCGTCTGGTGCGGTGCGACAGTGCCGCACCCCTCCGATGTGACCCCGCTCCGGGCGCGGTGTTTTTGCGGTACTCCTGCGCATCGTGACGACGCCACGACTTGGTTCAATTTCACGGTGCTGCGCGACGGCGCCACGCATTACTTTCCGCACGATCTCGTGCGGTGCGACGACACCACACCATTCCCGTTCCAACCATATAAGAAACAATAACATGGATAAGGGAGTAGGGTCGGCCGTGTTTGTGCGGTCTGACCCCCTCTCGTTAATTGATAGCAATTGTTCGTATTTTCACAAAGAACGACAAGGTAGTATTCACGAACAAATAAATAAATAAACCCCCACCTCGAGCGTGGCTTGAACGGTGGTTCGTCGAATGAGGATTCGTCACAGAATAAGACGTCACGGAAGGAGATGTTGTGGAAGGATATGTTGAGGAAGGAGACGTCGTGGAAGAAGACGTCATGGAAGAACCGTCGCGGTATACGGCGTCACGTAGTTGGTCTCTGAGGACTCGGTGTTCTTCGATGCGTTATTCACGTTTTTTGTGTTCTTCGACGAAGAAGATGAAGAAATTCTAGCTTCCCTTAGCTTTTCTCCCCAAACCTCTCAAGAAACAAAATCCCCAAATAAAATAAGCACCTCCCTTATTTTATTAACTCAACAAAGCTTTTGAAATTCAAACATCTACACTTAACTCACTTAATTAATAACATAAGTTGTCAAAAATTAATGGTGAGTTGAGGGGGGTTGAAGAATATGAAGGGGTGGGGTTCGTGTGGGCCCCACCACCCTCATAACCTCCCTTGGAAAGTTGGGTAGTTACCCAACTTCCACTCAAAGTCTTAAACCACTTAAAGAAAAAAAATTGTAGTTAAATTATAAATTAAACTTCCACAATTTTTATCATCTTCTCTCATGAAAACGCAACCCCGGAATAGGTGTTCCTAAGAAATTACCCTCGTTGGGGTTCCATTGGTGCCCTCAGAATTCGATTTAGAGCACTGGTTCAAAATATAGTAATTCCCGCTCATTCGTTCACTGAACTTACCCGAGCTAAACTTCGAATAGAAATTCTGGGCACACCGGGCCTCGGAATCAAATGCCGTCAGAAACTGCGTTCTTGTAAAATCTCAAAGAAAATTAAGAAAATTTTTTCCTTGATTTTTATTAGTCTTTACAAATAGGGGACTTATCCTTAATCTTAAGGGAAAAATGACCTAGAAACTTTTCAAAATTACATTTTATGTCCATAATTATAAAATATACAAACATTTATTGAATTCATACCATTATTAGAGCCACTTTTCTTAGAAAAAATGTGGGTATAATTTTGTTTTAAAAAATTTACTAGAATTCTACTCCTCCACTATAAAAGGCACTCATCTATCCCACTTCCTCACACATCTCAAGACACTTTATGTAATGAACCAAACTTTTATTAATTAAAATTCATATTGATCTTATTAGATGTATTATTATGTAAAATGGTTATATAAGACATATGCACTTCCTTGGTTTTATATTTTTTGGATTTTAAAATACCATTAATAATTTTTACCATTACTAATATAGATGTTGAATGGTGATCACATGATTAATATAAATATAGGACTTTAACAAATCCAATTTACTCAGAAAAAAGAAACGATGCCCACATCTAGTAGAATTTATCCATACAAAGCCCATTTTTCAGAGCATGAAAAGGAGGTAGCATCATTGGTCTTTGCTCTTGACCAAGCCGAAGCCGAGCTTTAACACTGTAAGCTTGAATGGAACTACCTACAGGAGAAGTTAAAGTCAATAGAGATTACCACTGAAGTGATGTTATCTAATCCACCCCAAGAGTCTATCACCATCGCACACCTTAACCCTAGGTATTATGTGGGTGTTATATGGGGTTATGTAACAATTCCCTAGCACTCTGATTATGTGCATTATTTTTTATAGAATAAATAATATAATTTCATTTGTTACTTTGTCAATGGTTTTGAAAGAACAAATAGTATTTTAGTTAATATTCAATTAAGAAATATATTTTTATGAATTAATGGATTTTTGAATTAAATAATATTTTAATAAAATATTATTACTAAATTAATTTTTATTAAATATAAATGATCATATAATTTTTATGAACACAAGTGTAATTTTTATCAAGGTTTGAAAACTATTTTTTTCAAAACCCAGAAATTTTCAATAAATGTCGATTTTTATTTTAAAATTAAAATTTAAAATATTTTGAAAATTATTTAGATAAAATGAATATCATTTTCAGATTTAGGATGTCAAAATTATCTAATGGTGATTTTTTCAAAATTTTCTAAGACAGTAGAATGTTTGGGTAAAAATTAAATACCATTTAAATATCTAATGTGTTTTATGACATCATAATCACCTAATAGTGATGTAATAAAGTAATATAAAAATTATTTTCGGACAATATATGTTTTACCTTTAAAATAATTCGATTTTATATTTTTTTGATTAATTTTATGGTTCCTTAGTGGACCCTCCAAGACATATAAAACAAGTTAACTTTTTTAAAATGATTTCTTTGAGAGTGTGACTCACCTCCACATAATAAAGCCTAATATTTTAAGAAGTTAGTACATTTGACTTATAAAATAATTCTTTACACTCCCCTTTGGAAAAAACCATGGGAAAAAAACGTGGGTTGGTTAGTGGTTTTGATTAGTTTACTGTATAGTGTCCAAACCTAAATAATAAAGAATTCCCTCTTATTTCCTTTATAAACCCACTCAACCTCCCAATACTCTTTACTAAAAAATTTAGAGATCAACCAACCTCTAATCACCTCTCTCTAGAATCCTCCCAAGGCACCCCAAGCTCCTAATAATCACCTCTCAAGCCTCTCCCAAGTCTTTGGGATCACACTTCCAAGTAAGGGATCCTCACTTTCCTTCCTTCCTTATTTATGTCCAAGTTTCCTTATATTGTTATTCCATTTTATTTTCATTTAAAAATGTTGGGGTATGATTTCAAACCTCAACTATACGGACCTAATTATGTTTAAATTATGAGATACCCCTTTATCTATCATAAACCCATTTTATGATTTCTATTTGACATCGTTATGCTGCCAAAGTTACACCAAAATTTCCATGCCAAAATTATCGTGAAAGTGAATACCATACCCATTTCTACATCAAGGGTATTCAACTTTATGAACATATAATTTTTGATTTAGGACTTAAATTCATGATTTCCACATCTCTAATTTGTGTAATAAATTATGATGTTTAATAAATCCATGTTGTATGATCTATGTGGCACACTTAAGCATGAAATGAAATGATTAAGAAGGGTGTTCCCTAATAGCGATCCAATGACTTGGGTAAATATTAGTATCATGATAAGTCAAGTGAAATGTGGGTTTAATCATGATAATTCAAGTGAAATGAGTATTTACTCATGCTTCATGTTCAATGAGCCTTAGCTCATGCTAATATCATGTTAAATGTTGTTTCCACATTTCCATGTTATGATAAT
The DNA here is from genome assembly GCA_963277665.1 of Viscum album. NCBI lineage: Eukaryota > Viridiplantae > Streptophyta > Magnoliopsida > Santalales > Viscaceae > Viscum > Viscum album. Next base: position 1,026,104,234 of record OY728141.1, on the reverse strand, counting down.
CGTGCTATATCATGCCTTTATGTTCATGTTTATCTAGTTCTCAATTGATATTACTATTTACTAACATGTAATATACCCTTTATGTTATTCCTTTTTTACTCCTTTACTAGGATTCTATAGCTCACCTTTTTCTTATGCACTTTCTCAGGATACCCATGCAATTATAAGTACAAAGGAATGTTAGGGTCATGTAAAAGAAGTTTTTAATAAAGATTTTTTATTTTATGTTCTGAGTTGTTATGTAATGTTCCTAATTATCCCAATACACTAGAACTTTCAATCCTCAAAGTTTTTTTATGTTTATTTTAATGTAATAAATCATGTTTATGTGTATAATAAAGAGGAGGGTTGTTATATTTGGTATTAGAGGGTAGGTTTTGTTATTTTTGGAATATGGTTTAGAAAACCCTAGTGAAATCCTTAGGGATAAGAATAAGTCTAATAAAAAAATACCTATTTTTTTTGAATATAGAGTAAGTGGTTTTTCAAGAAAATACATCCCTCTATGGATACAAACAAGTAGAGGTGGCTCTGGCACATATGTATCTAGGGGTAAAACCCGAAAACACCACTTTGAGATAGACTTGAACGAGAACTGGTTCATGATAATGGGACTTGATTCACTCTGGGTTATGAAACTAAGGGGGGATATGATTCGGTAAATTCATAAGATTAGTATGAACCATTATTAAGGGAATACAAAAATTCCCCCTAAGAATATATGTTGGGAAGTAGATCATGGATAACATAGACTAAAGCCTATAAGTTAAGAAAATAAATGTAATTTATAAGTTATCCATTTTTATCATTGGATTAACCTTTATGTGTTAACCCTAACTTTCCTTTTATTATATCCAATAAAAGGTAATTGGAGGACTCATGATAACAACCAATGTAAAGATCAATGTGATGACTGTTCTGATGAGATGCCCAATCTGATGGGAGTGGGAATCACAAACTTTGTCATGAAAATATCTCAGTTAACTCAAGTTTTGAATTAAAAAATGGGTCAAGAAGAACTTTCAACCCACCATAAGAATGCAAAATCCATAATCGAGATCTTCATGGGACAAAGGCCTCATACTTTTAATGGATCATTCGATCCCTCAATCACCAATCAATGGATCAAATCCATTGGGAAGATCTTCTCCATCCTTCAATGTTCCAAAAAAGAGAAGGTTATTTTGGATGATTATCGTATGGTGGGTGAATCTAATAAACAGTGGAAAATGATAAAAATATGAAGCCGGAGTAAGTGATCAAGGATTTGGAATGAAAGGATTTCCAGAAAATGTTTTTTGATAAATATTTTACGTGAATCCTCCGACTTAATATAGAAATGGACTTCCTTTACCTCAAGAAAAAAGACCACAAATCCATCAGAGTGTACAAGGAAAAATTCACAAGGATTTCATGATATGCCTTTAGATTTGTCGTTACCCTTGAATTCAAGGTTGAATGCTTCTTTAGGGGTCTAAAACCTATCCTACAGAAATCCCTGATGATCTGTGACTTCAAGAGCTATGATGAAATGGTTCGATGTGACCTCAATTTTGAAATGGAGATCGGAGAATATCAGGGGTATCTTGGGGATAAAAAACATAAATTGGAATTTAATTATGGCAGTACGATGGATAAATCCAATAGTGCTAAGAAATTCCATCACCCCACTTTCCAAAGGTATGAAAATAAGAACCCTTGAAATTGCCTAAAGGGGATGAGGAAATGCTTTGGGTGTGGAAGAGAAGGGCACCTGGCCATTAACTACCGATAAGAAAAAACTGCTACTACAACAAAGGAGAAGAATCCTCTATTAAACCCTCAACTCATTGTTCATTACTTCAACTGAAAAAAACCATGACACTTTTCAAATTATTACCCTAAGACAAGGGTTTTCAGAGGTAACCAACAACCTCCAAGGCAGCAAGGGTGAAATTTTTCCATCCCTACCTCTGAAGCAAACCCCGATAACAAAGAAATAACAAGTTCTCTAGTTATTCATTCAATAATAGAAAAGATGCTTTTTGTTTATATTTATGCACATTATCTTATACCCCAAAAGTTTATTAGAACAATCCCAAAAAGACCACAAATCATGGAAGTAGAGATATCAGTGAGAATGGAAAATGGGGAAATCATTGCATCCCATGAATATAACTCCTCCCCTATCACAATTTGTGGATTTAAATTCCTGTTGAACCTCTTCATACTCCCTCTGGTGTAATTTGATTCAATTCTTGGCATATATTGGCTTTCCCTATATAGAACCAATATAAATTTTCATGAGAGGGAAATCACCATCCATATGGGGAATCGACCCCCGATTCTGTATAAGTTCAAGGATGAGGATGAATATTATTTAGAACCATCATCTCAAAAGTGGATATTAATACCCTATGAGAATGCATATCTTTCTTAGATTATTGAGTCTAAGAAGCAACCATCCTTGAAGACATGCCTATTGTGAAGGAATTTGTAGAAGTGTTTCCCCAGAAATTTCCTGGTCTTCCTCTAAGAAGAGATGTTGAATTATCAATTGATATTATACCTGGGGTGTTATCAATATCTAAGACTCCATATAGGATGGCTGTTGTGGAGATTGAGGATCTAAAGAAACGACTACAGGAGAATCTAGATAAAGGGTTTATAGGCCCAAGTGATTTACCATGGGGTGCACCTATCCTCCTAGTCAAGAAGAAGGATGGGTTAATGAGCATTTTCATTGATTATCGTGAGCTCAAAAAATCACAATAAAGAACAAGTATCCTATGACACGAATTAATTACTTGTTTGATCTACCATGTGGAGGACAATACTTCTCCATGGTGGATATGTGGTCCATATTTTATCAAGTAAGGGTGAAGAAGGAGTATATCCCCAAGACTGCTTTTCATACAAGGTACGAGTACTATGAATTCATATTAATGCCTTTTATACTCACCAATGATCCATAAATCTTCATAGACTTGATGAATAGAATCTTTAGATATTACCTTGATAAATTTGGGGTAGTCTTTATAGAAGACATTCTAATTTACTCCAAAAACAAGTAGGAGCATGAGAGGCATCTAAGCATTGTACTAGAGACTTTGAGAAAGGAGAAGCTCTATGAAAAGTACAACAACTGTGAGTTCTAGTTAAAGTAAGACTCATTCTTGGGCCATATTATCCCAAGAAATGAGATATCTATAGATCCCTCCGAGACAGCTTCAATTGAGGGATGGATGAGGCCAACATTGATGAAAAATATTCAAATATTACAGGGGTTAGTTGAATATTATCGCCGATTTGTGAGAAATTTCTCATGATTGTCAAACCCTATTACCAAGATAACTCAGAAGGGAGTCAAGTAATTAATGCATGGAGATATTCAAGGAGTTGAAAATGAGGCTTTTCACTATGCTCGTGCTCACACTACCCATAAGTGGATAACTCTTTATAGTATTCAGTGATGCTTCAAAGAAGGGCTAGGGATGTGTGTTGATGAAAAATGACAAAGTAATTGCCTATAATTCAAGGAAATTGAAAGTTCATGATAAAAACTATCCAACACGTGATCTAGAGTTTCCTGCAGTAATCTTAACTTCAAAAATTTAAAGGAATTACCTCTTTAAAGAGATGTCTGAAATATATACGAATCAAAAAAGCCTCAAGTATATATTCACACAAAAAGTGTTGAACATGCACCAACAAAGGTGATTAGAGCTGATCAAATACTATGACTGCTCAATCCATTACCACCCTGGGAAAGTGAAAATGGTGATAAATGATCTAAGAATAAAGGACCTAATTATTAATTCATTGAATATAATTGAAAATGATCCAATATTCTTAGATTTGATGAATATGGACATGAGAACCATAAAGAAGGGAACATCATCAATCATTTAAGAAATGATTTCTCAACTGTCTCTTTTGGAAAGGTTAAAGGATGATTAAAAGGATGATTTGAAAATTCATAAGAAAGTGGAGACTATCAGAAAATGGAAATTCTCTAAGTTCCATGTTAATGAAAGAGGAATTGTGAGATTTGGGTCAAGAATATGTGTTCTATGAAATTCAGAGTTTAAGAATGAACTTTTGGATTATTCACATAGTTTGAATTTCTCCATTCACCTAGGAAACACAAATATGTATCAAGATCTCTGAGAGCATTATTGGTGGGATAACATTAAGAAGGAGATCATGGAGTATACATCAAAGTTCCTAGTATGTCAACAAGTGAATACTGAGAGGAATAATTCTAAGGGGATGATGAAACCATTATCAATACCTACAAGGAAATGGGAGAACAACACCATGTACTTTTTCACTAGACATCCAAAGACATCCAAAGGAAACAATTCTATCTGGATTGTTGTGGATCACCTTTTAAAGACTGCACATTTCATTGCAATTCAATAGGATTTCTCATTAGATCAACTGGAATAGATATACATCAGAGAAGTGGTAAGGTTGCATGGAGTACCACTATCTATTGTATCCGATCAAGATCCAAGATTCACCTATATATTCTAGAAGAGTCTCTAACATGCTCTGAATAATGATACAAACTTCAATATGACTTATCATCCTCAAATTTATGGCCAATCTGAGTGGACTATCCAAACACTTGAGGACATGTTGAGAGCATGTTCAATAGACATCAGTGGAGGATGTGATCAACATCTTCCCCTAGTTGAGTTCTCTTATAATAACAGTTTCCACTCAAGCATCCAAATGGATCCTTATGAAGCCATTTATGGGAATAGGTGTAGAACACCAGCATGTTTGAATGAAGTTGGGTAGTGAAAACTCCTAGGTCTAGAAATGGTTAAAGAAATGGTAGAGAAGGTTAAGACCATAAAATAGAAAATTAATGCTGCTCAGAGTCGACAAAAGAGATATGCTGAAAATCGTCAACAAGACCTAAAATTTGATGTTTGAGACATGTTATTCCTATGAATATCACCATGAAAGAGAGTTATGTTATTTGGGAATAAGGGAAATATTAGTAAAAGTTATATAAGACCTTTTGAGATCTTTTTTCACATTAGAGAAGTGGCCTATCGACTAACACTCCCACCGAACGTATCTCAAGTACATGATGTATTCCATGTGTCACCCTTGAGGAAGTACATAAATAACCCATCACATGTACTCAATCCATAGGTTGTACCATTAGAGAATGAACTCCACTATGAAGAGAATCTAGTGAAGATTATAGATCATAGGGAAAAAGTTATCTGAAATAAGACAATGCCCCTTGTCAAGGTGTTTTGGTGAAACCGCAAGTTTGATGAAGCAACGTAGAAACCACAGAAAGTGATTAGGTGAAGTTACCCACGTCTGTTTTAGTGTGGGAAAAGGAAATTTCAAGGGTGAAATTTCTTAAGGGGGAATATTGTAATGAACCAAACCTTTATTAATGAAAGTTCCTCTTGATATGATTAAATGTATTATTATGTAAAATGGTTATATAAGACATTTGTAATTCCTTGGTTTTATATTTTTGGATTTTAAAATACCGTTAAGAATTTTTTTCGTTACTAATATAGCCTTTGAACGGTGATCACATGATTAGTATAAATATAGGGCTTTAACAAATCTAATTTACTCAGGAAAAGGAAGCGATGGACTCATCCAATAGAATTTCTCCATACGAAGTCCATTTATTAGAGCTCTAAAAGGAGGTAGCATCCCTGGGCTTCACTCTTCACCAAGACTAATCTGAGATTCAACATGTTAATCTTGAATGAAACCGCCTACGGGAGAAGTGGAATTTAATAGAGACTACCACCCAAGCGATGTTATCCGAGCCTCCCCAAGAGTCTTTCACCATCACACACCTTACCCGTAGGTCTTATGCATGTGTTATAAGGTGTTATGTAATAATACCATAGTACTATTATTATGTGATTTATTTTTTGTATATAATAAATAATATACTTTCATTTGTTACCTTGTAAATTATTTTTAAATCAAAAATAGTATTTTTAGTTAATAATCAATTAAGAAATATATTTTGATGAATTAATAGATTTTTGAATTAAATAATATTTTAATAAAATATTATCACTAAATTAATTTTTATTAAATATAAATGTTCTTATAGTTTTTATGAACACAATTAATTTTTTTTATGGTTTGAAAACTGTTTTTGTCAAAACCCATGAATTTTTAATAAATTTCAGTTTTGATTTTAAAATTTAAAATTCAAATATTTATAAAATTATTTAGATAAAATGAATTTCATTTTTGGATTCAGGACATCAAAATTATCTAATGGTGAATTTTTCATAATTTTCTGAGATAGTCAAATTTTTGAGTAACAATTAAATACCATTTAAATATCTAATGTGTTTTATGACATCATATGACCTCATAGTGAAGTAATAAAATAATATAAAAAGTATTTTCGGATAATATATGTTTTACCTTTAAAATAATGCAATTTTAGATTTTTTTATTAATTTTATGATGCCTTAGAGGGCCCTCCAATTCTTATAAAACATTTTAAGAAGTTAGGCCATTGGCCTTATAAAATAGTATTTTCCACTCCCCTTTGAGAAGAAACATGAGCAAAAACCACGGTTTGGTTTGTGGTTTTGATTAATTTAATGTACTATCTCCGAAACCTAAATAATAAATAATTCCTTCCCCTCTCCTATATAAACCCACTCAACCTACCATTCCTCTTCACTCAAACCATTTGGAGATAGACCATCCTCTGACATCCTCTCTCTATAATCCTCCCAAGGTTCCCCAAGCTCCTAAGAAGCCTCTCTCAAGCCTCTCATAAGCATTTGGGATCACATTTCCAAGTATGGGATCCTGACTTTCCTTCATTATATATGTCCATTTTTCCTTATATTGTTATGCCATTTTATTTTCAATTAAAAATGTTGGGGTATGATTTCACACCTCCCTTATACTTCCCTACTTATGTTTAAATAATGAGAGACCCCTTTCTCTCTCATCAACCCATTTTAATATTTCTATTTGATGTCGTTATGCTGCCGAAGTTACACCAAAATTTTTATACCAAAATCTTCGTGTAAGTGAGTACCATACCTATTTCTCTATCAAGGGTAATCAACTTTATGCACATGTACTTTTTGATTCAGGACTTACATTTTTTTATTCCACTTCTCTTATTCATAGAATAAATTATGATGTTTAATGAATCCATGTTATATGATATATGTGGAACAATTAAGCATGAAATGAAATTATTAAGAAGGGTGTTCTCGGATAGTGATCCAATGACTTGGGTAAATATTAGTATCAAGATAATTCAAGTGCAATGAGACTTTACTCATTATAATTCAAGTGTAATGAGGGTTTACTCATGATCCATATGCAATGAGCCTTATCTCATTTTAATATCATGTTAAATGTTGTTTCAACATTTCCATGTTATGATAATCATGCTATATCATGACATTATGTTCATATATCTCTTATGATCAATTTATATTCCTATTTCCTAACATTCACTATATCCTTTATGTTATTCCTTGTTTACTCCCTTGGGGGGATTTATAGCTCACCCCTTTCTTATGCATGTCCTCAGGTTATCCCATGCAATGATAAGTACAAAGGAATGTTGTGGTCATGTAAAATAAGTTTTCAATAAATATGTTTTGTTTTATGTTCTAAGTTGTTATGTAATGTTCCTAATTCTCCCAAGACACTAGACCTCTCGATCCTCAGAGTTGTCTTAAGTGCAAGTTTATGTAATAAATCATGTTTATGTGTATAATAAAGAGTAGGGTTGTTATACTTTAGCTTTAACAAAATACACCAAAATAATTACTAAAAATCCTTATAATCAATCTAGAAGCCATATATTGGGAATAAAGTAAACCATGGAAGCCTTTTGGTTAAAACCAAAAGGAGTTACCCAGATAAGAGGTAACATCATTCCTCATGATCTTTTGTTTTTTCATTATCCACCCCCTAAAATATTATTATTTGATTATTATATAATAAAAAAATTATCCTAAATATAATTATATATTTTTATTTTATGAGTTTTACCTACAGTTAAACACACTTCCATCTAATGGGTAGAAAACTTAATATTCACATGTATGACGAACTACCACCGCACAAAATGATTTCTTTCATTTTTTCCTTTACCACCTACCATGGTTGGGAATTGTGATAGAAATTATATTTATATATGATATATATGATATTTATAATGTATTTATTGTTATTTATTTTTTATATAACACATAACTTTATAATTTCCATTTTGTGGAAATATAATGACATCGTTTGTGGAAGTGTGGACTACTGCCTCCTTAAAGCGATGTGATTCGTTCACGCTATAAATGGAATGAATAAAGGGTGGTTTTAGTAAACCTATGTCACATATATGACTTATATATTATACTTGAATTATAATATACATATATATAACATAATTTTAAATGTTTTAATATGAAAAATAAATAAAAGTAGCATTTATGTGTATGTACGACCTACTGTCTTTATGAACGATGCATTTAATTTATTATCTCTAAATATTATTGATTATTATAAATACATATATAATGAATATATATGATAATTAAATCTTGTTTTAAATTATTTATATGATGAAATCATGATCTAAGTAATAGTAACAACAAATAACAAGTCAAAACTTACTCGAAAAACAAGGCAATTAACACCCTAAATAGTGAAACAGATGCAAGATTATTAACAAATAGTTAATAAGACATTATAAAGAGATAATATATGATATTATAAATATGATTATGGTTTTGTTATAAGTTATTAAAAATTTTAAAATCATTATATATGAGGTTAAAGGACATTCACTCAAACGGAAACACAAGGTAAAATATTCTTATCTCACTTTTCTTTATGTGAGGCATACATGAACTTCACCACTTAATTATTTTGTGTGGTATATATAATAACCAAATTTATATTTTATATCATGAATTATTTTATCCTCTTTTTATTTTGAGTTTAAACTTAAATTATTTATTATAAGGAGTTTTTAATTAAAATTTACCAAGTGTTAAAGAATTTCATAACCCGATTCCTTTTCATTGGGTTATATTACTTTCTCATTGTCATTAATATTATAAGATTATTAATGTAATAAATTTTTAATATCTATTGTTTTATTTACACCTTTTATTTTAATTTACATTTTATAGGAATATTCTAGTCCTTGATTGGTTCTTACATCAACGTTATTGTTTTTCAATGGTTTACTTCACAATCTCATTTTGTTCTGGATTATTTACACTTAAATTTCCATTAGAAAAAAGTATTTGATAATTATTTAATAAAACATTTAATTTAATTATAAAATAGTTATTCCTAAACTTTTACAAGTAATAATACCATTTTTCAACTCTTTGGTACTCAAAGTGTTTTTATATTTTTTCAGTAAAACCCATCTTTAATTATATCTTTAGCCGGAGTGCTTGTTTTCTTTTAAAAATACCTATTTTATAAAAATATTTTCAAAAATGTTTTTAGCCTTTACAAAATGATTAATTAAATATATTTTAACCCTTTTTTTCTTTTAAAATAATTTTCAAATGAGTCCTCTTGTCACATTCCAAACAAGGCACTATTATTACCTTTTTACCATGAAAAAAGAAGGTTATTTTCCCCTTGTACAACATGTAAATATTTATATGTTGTCATTTATTAGAAGATTAATTTGAATGTTTAAAATGATTATTATTAAAGAAAATGTATTTAAGAGTTATTTTTAAAGAAAATTATTTTAAAATTATTTTTCAAAATGAAAAGGATATTTTCCTCAAGAATGTTTTTAAAATTCCTTTTTATAGTATTTCTATTCATCATCAATAATAACCATTTTTTTACTCTAATTTGGATATGTTTTATTGATACCATAATTATTCTTTATCTTGATGGTTTATGATTGATTTGTCTAAGGATACTATTGAAATTAACTTCCTTGACTCCTTTTAATCCCCTTGAAATATTTAATTTCCTTTGATCATTATACATTGAATTTCATATAATTATCCATATCATTTATCATGGATATGTTTATTACCTAAACCATATATCATTTTTACATATGGTTCTTACATTGAAATTTATTTAGGGAAATATTTATAAAAATTCATTCTTTATTCAATATGAATATTTGATAAGGCATATTGTTACTAATTAAATATATTAATCAATATAAAGAATGACTTGGACATGAAATTATTGGTTGATAACAAAATTTATATAACCCCTTGATGCATCGATAGTTTGTCATGAGAAAAATTAGTTGTGAAAATTAAATAGGTTTTCACATGTAGTTTAAAACTATATCGTGGATAGATCTTGATATTAGAGGTTTTCATGTTCCAAAGAAATAACATCCAATAATTAAGCATTGTATTCATTTAGATTAAATTATTTATTATCCATGATATTTTTAATATGAAAAAATATATGGATGCATTTACTTAAAATTTCATTGAATAATGGTATGTGTTTTCAGTTTCATACATATCCATTTTGATTATTACTTATATAGTTTTTTAAATGATATTTGTTTTTATTTATTTATCTTGACATATTATTTACTCCCATCCTTCTTATTTATTGATTACATGGAATGTTTTCTATGTTATTTACCATGTCACATTGATTATTCTCATTGAATTATTATTTATTCCACTGTATTTCACCCTTAATAAGAATTTGATCCCACATTTATTTTATTTCCTTTACTCATGATTTCATGAAGAGTAATAAGAAATATATGCAAGGATATACTATAAGGAATAAAGTTTCTATCCTTTAATTTTTTTATTGTAATTAGTGTATTAATTTTTAAAAAAATAATCATGTATGTATCTAATTTACCAAGACTACTAATTTTTTTGGTACTTTGGTATGAGATTTAAATATATATTATACCTATTTTATGGTATCATGAAACCAAATCTGAGCTTACAGGGGTTAGGTCTCCATAGACTCAACATTGAAGATCTGTCTATTGTATAAGAGTTTGTGGATGTGTTTCTAGAAGAGTCTCCTAGTATTCCACCAAATCATTATTCTTTATTTTCAATAGAAATCATTCCTAAAGCTACACATATTTCATCTACACATAGATTGGACCTGATGGAGTTACATGAATTAAATAATCAACTCTAAGAGAATATTTATATGCGATTCATTCTATAAAGTGAATAACCATGGGATGAAACTATGATTTTTTTAATAATAAATATGTATTTATGAGGATCTTCATTTTTTATCAAAAAATTAATAAGATCACTATCAAGAACAAGTATCATATACCACATATTGATAATTTTTTTATGAACTCTAAGAAGATCAATTCTTTTACATGATTGAACTTCAATCTATATTTAATTAATTGAGGTTCAAGATATAGGATTCACCCAAGAAAATATTCCATAAAAGGTATAGACACTATGACTTTATATTTATTCTAGTTGTTCTTACTAATCCCCATCTACATTAATAGATTTATTGAATAGAGTCTTTAGTGCATAACTTGATCAGTTTGTTGTAGTATTTATAGATGATATTATTATATATTTAATGATAAAGTTAGATCATACAGATCATTTGAGTATAGTATTTAAGGCCCTAAGGAAGGATAATATTTATTCAAAATTTACCTAGGTTGAATTTTGGCTATAAAAAGATTCATTTTTGGGTTATATAATATCTATTGAGGGTATATATTCATATCCATCCAAGTTGAATGTTATTAAAAGTTATCCTAGACCAATAACTATGAATATGATCAGTAATTTTTCTGGTTGGATGGATATTATTGATGATTTGTATAGAATCTACAATGAATATCTAGTAAAACCACTAAATTAACTGAAAATGGAGTCATGTTTCTTTGGATAGAAGAATGTGAGGAAAATTTCAAGGAACTGGGGAGAAGCTTAGTCAGTGAACATGTGATTAAACTAATCCAAAGTAGAGATGGGTTTGTGATATTTATTAATTCATTGATGAAGGTATTGAGATTAATCCTCATGAAAAATGACATGGTGATAGATTATGCCTCAATAAAATTGAAGGTTCATGAGAAAAATTAACCAACTCAAGATTTGGAGTTAGATTCAATAAGTTTTTCATTAAATATATATAGGCATTATTTTTATGGATAAAGGTGTAATATATATTCATATCATAAAATTTTAGAATATTTGTTCACTCAGAAATAGATAAATATGGACTAGATAAAATGGTTGGAGTTGATTAAAGATTATGACTGCTCAATAAATTACCACCCTGGGGAGGAAAACAAGGTGACAAATTATTCTTGTCAAAAGGATCATGCTATATTATTTATGATGAGGATCACAAAAGATTAAATATTTTTGTATTTCCAAAGGATGGATATGGAAATATTGATTGAAGGTGAAAGAAATAATATTTCTAAAATGAGTGTTCAACCATCCATCTCGATAAATATTAAATATGTGTAAAAGAAAGATTTAGAACTACACAATAAGGTGAGAAATATTATTGAGTTAAACATTGATTGTGATGGAATGATATGGTTCAAGAACCGTGTATGTGATCCATACATACAAGATTTGAAGAAGGAGTTGTTTGATTAAGCATAGAGTTGATCATTCTTTATGTATCTTAGAAGTATTAAAATGTATATAGATCCGAGAGAGTATTTATGGTGGGAAAACCGAATGATAGATATTATAGAGTATGTATCTTAGTGCTTCATATGTTAGTAAGTTAAGGATGAGAGATAAAAGTATAAGGGGATGATAAAACAAACACAACCAATATATCTATTTAAAAATGGTCATTAAATTAGTGGAGTAATTTGTTGGTTTTAAATAATATTAAAATTATTAAAAATTCATTACAAGGGTGAAGGTTGAAAAATATATACTAGGGGGTGGGGTTGGGTTTCAACCATGATATAAGGGTAATTTTTCCAATTATTCTTGTCTAAATCATATTTTATATCCATATTGAGACCTTATACTATCCCTCATTTAAATATCTTTCCATTTTGGAGAATTTTTATTGAGTATCAAATTATTATACATTAATATTATAATAAATTACATGTGTGTCCTCTCCCCCACTTATTAAAGGACACCCAACATTTCATTTATTTACAGAACATTGATCTATCTAGAGTGACCAAACACAGCCCAATTATCTTCTAAAATTACCTATACATAAATTAGAGGATATAGTTTTCTTAAAATACCAATCTAAATGTCTTTAATTAAGGATATAAATGAGGTATACCAAATAAGCTTTAATCATCTTACCCAATAAATTTCAATTTATTAAATCTTATACCTCCTCTAAATCCATGTAATTCACAATAAAATAATTAATTCAGTATTTGGAATATAATTCAATGTAATTTTTATTAAGTATTCACCAATATTCACCTTTTATTCCATAAAATGGGAATTGAATTTATCACTCATATGTGCATGTGGACTTGCACTTCCACATAGGGATACAATTCATTTTCCACCACCATATTTCATTGATGCTTGTTATACCGAGTTTAAAGTTTATATACGATATTTATGACATAGTTATTATTTATTAATTATAATTTCATATCTACCTTATTACTTTCCAATCTATTGGAAAATGTTGACGTCTCTCATGAGTATGTATATACTACCACTCCCATGAAACGATGTGATTCATTTATAGATTATTATTTAAATGGATGGTAATAAGGATATATTTAATAAATATATAAGATATATATGATATAAAATTACATTATAAAGGTCAATTATCATTTAACTTTCTTTATTTCCATCCATCAAAAAGTGAAAATAACATTCATGCGTACATACGACCTACCATCTCCATGAACGATGTAATTCATTTTTATATCTCTATGTTTTATGGATGAATATACATAAATAAATAAATAAATAAATAAATAAATAAATATATATATATAATTAAAATATATTATATTTATATCATTATTAATATTAAAAATAAGATTAATCCATGATTAGATTAAAAATACCAAAAACTATTGAACCAAAATCCTTATGCAAAATGAAACAATTAAAACAAAAATGAAGATTTTAATAAGGAATTATTAAAAAATAGGTATTAAAATGTTATAAGTTGATAATATATGATATTATAATTATGGATATGATTATTTTATAAAATTATAATAAATTTAAATTTATTATACATGATGTTAGATCTATTTTGAACAAAATTGAACTTTAGTTAAGGTATTTTCATCTCACTTTTATTTCTGTTAGACACATGCCATATTATACACTTGATTATTTTATGTGGTCTATATACTACCCATGGAAATATTTTATGATGATAATCATGAAAATTATGGGTATTTACATATCTATATAAGTTTATATGTTTTACTAGGTTTTGATTCTAATGTTACTAAAGTGGTAAGGGATTTGTATTACAATTTCATTTTTTATCAAGATTATTTATGATCAAGTTTATGGTGATGAAATTTTAAGACCTATATCTAAGTAATCCCATAAATTTTTTTTATCCTATATTTATTTTTTTATATTAAATATTATCCCTTAATTTTTATCTCTCTAGGATCTTAATATACCAAATGAATGTTTTTAAGGAAAATCGAATTTATTTCTCTCTTTGATTGAAATATTTTTCTTCCATATCCAAGTTTTATATAATGGTTTCATGATTATTATTAATAATATACAATGATATTTTAATATAATTTTTAACTTGTTTTATTTTTTACAAGATGGTTTAAAAGGAATGTTATTTTCATTTTCCAAATGAGGTATTTTTTACTTTTTATCAAAAACATGAAAGGAATCTTTGTCTTTACATACATGACATGAAAAAAATTTAATTTCATCATGATAAATTAATTCTATTAATATTCCTTTAATAAATTCATTTTTTTAAGAAAATTTTTATATTTTAAAAGAGTTATTTAAAATTTAAAGGAATATTTTCCTCAATAAATGTTCTAGTGATATTTTAAAGGAATTTATCATCTATGATTACACAATTTGATGTTACTTATTATTTAAGGGGGTTATAATCCATGTATATCATACTTATTATTTACCTACATGGTTTATGATTATGTTTATGATATTTTTATGAAACCCATTTATTTTACATGGGTTATGCAATGATGAAATGATGAAAATTTTATGAAACCTATTTCCTTTCCATGGGTTAGGATATATGATGAATGATTTATGATCTTATGGCACACATTTGAATGGATTATGATAATGTGGATAGTGGGGATGAAATATATATCCCCCTAATTCATTTGGTAAATATGGATATATCATGAGATAATAAGTACTAGAATGGGGAGTTAACCCAATTCAATAACGGATTCTGTTCACTATGATAGTATTGGGAGTGAACATTGATTTTTTTTGTTGAAATAAAGAGTAAAACCAATCCAATATGATAGTAATGGTTGTGGTAATTGGTTGAGAAAATTATTTCCACACTTATTTGTATGCAAAAAACTTATGTCTTTTGCCAATGTTATGATCTCATGGCTCATGTTCTTTGATACCAGTATGATTCATGTCTTATAAACTACCAAGATTTATTATACGACTCAAGATTATGATCTATGATATGAATTTTATAGTTTTAAAATGTTAAACTCATGTTATCATAACCTTATGATCATACTATATTCATGTGATCATTAATATCCCCCTTTTTTACCCTTACTGAGCATATGATCTCACCCTTTCTTATATTTTATTTTATAGGTTATAAAGAAAGGAAATTAAGTATGATATGTATAAGAAGGGTTATATTTATGAATAACATAGTGAAAGATGTTGTATATCTATTATTTTGACACAATATCTTGTAGTATGACTCTTTTTTAAATAGATTTAATATCTTCAATAACTTACATTTCAAAGAACACCAAACTTAAAGGAACTCCAAAATATTATTATTTTGACACGACAATTATAACATAGATGTTAAATTGAAGGGAATGAATATTATTAACAAAATTATGAAATAAATAATTTTAAAACTCATTTTTAATGTATTATTTATTGATTTTTTAATATGCACATAATTTTTAGAAAAGTCATTTTGTTCTTCAAATATAAGTTTTCTTTAAAAAGGTATTTTTATGTTTTTCCTTGAGAAAATAAATATAATTAACCTTTTAATCTTTTATAAAATTGATTTGATAAAATAATAAGTATTTTTTGATTCATCAGGTCAAAATTATGTTGTGGTTAATTCTTTATTATTTTCTAAAAAGTTTAATTTTTAATTTAATAGTAAAAAATAATGTTTTTTTATAAAACTCTCATTTACTTTATATTTAATAGTAATTTTATGATTGTAAAATGATATTAAAGAACATAAGTAATATATTTTTAAATATAATCTAATTAATTTTATTAAAAATTTTTTTTTACCATATTTTTGTATAAGTACATTTTTTTGGTTTAATACACATTTTTTCAACAAAAAAATAGTTTTTATTATATTTTTGATTGTCTAATTTTAAATAAAAATTTGAAACTTACATGATTTGAATTTTAAAAAATGGATTCCATATTTTTAATTAGTATTTATAAATTATTTTATATGTTCATTCTCATTTATAGGCATAAAAATGTTATCATGGTAAAAAAATATTTACCACTGTATAAGTAAAATAATGCAACGATTTAAAGTTAAAAGGTCAAATCTTAAAATAAATAAAAAATATATAATTAAATGGGTGGTTTATGTGTTTATAAAACATAAAAAAACCTTAAAAAATTAATTATCATCCAAATTCTTTGGAATTAATGCCACCCAAATGTGGTTGGATTTAAATATACGACAATAATTATTTAATCACTTAAAACTACCTCTCCTCAAGTATAAATACCACCCCTCACCACCACCTTTATCCACAAAAGACATGAAGATTATAAAATATCATTAAAAAAATATCCTCCAAAATATATCCATGAATAAGTGTTGTTGGTCTCACCCAAAAGAAAATTTCATGTTCTTTAATGGGTCCTTCAAGGAGGTGATATTAAAGAGGTAACTTTCTCAAACAACCTACCTTAATTTATTTTATTTTTCTACCTTATATTAACCAGATTCATAAATGAAGGAATAATAACTATATTATCATATATATACTTTAATTTTATGTTTATAATGGAATATATTATATCCATACCTTTTATTACCACCTCTTATTCAATGAAACAAAATAGTTTTCTAAATTATGGAGGTTAATCATCTCTATGTATAATGTTTTTTCATTCTCCATTACTACCTTAAAGAATGAAAAAATAGAATTATTCTGGTTTAATATGATTTTAATATGTATTTTATAACCTATTTAATGTTTTTGAACTAATATATATACATAATATTAAATAAAAAAAATTAGTTTTTAATGGTCCAAAAAATGCCAAATTAAAATAAACATTTATAATCAATATCTTATCAATTAAATCATCCTCATATAAGAAATAAAAATGATATATGAAAAAATATAAATTTATATATGTGAATTAATTCCATTTAATTTAAATTTTGGAGTTTTATTTCAATTTTACAATAAAATCCATAACTATACACAAATGAATCGACCATGGAAACCATGAAATGGACGCACCCGAAACATCGAAAATAATGAAATGTTATTAATGAATGGGTGATAATATATTATAAAAGAATAATATAATGTATTATAAATATTAATATGGTTATATAATGAATTAATAAAATTCTTTAAGCCTTTATAAATGAGGTTAAATTACACAAAACTAAAGGAAACTTTGAGGTAAGGGTTTCTCATCTGACTTTTACTTCTGTGAGATATATTCCCAATTCACAAATTATTTATTACGTGTGGTGTATATAATGAAATTTTATATATAATATAATGAATATAATTATCTCAATGTTAGTAAATGTTTTATTTTATGATTATTACTTTTATGGGGAATATGATTTTACCAATTATAATATGGTAAGGTATTTCTTAACTCAATTTCCATTCATTGGGTTAAAATCATGCATCATTGAATATTAAATGTTAGGATTATATGTGGGATGAATTTTTATTATATTATATGTATTTAAAATTATTTTATGTGTATTTATATCTAATACACATAATAAATTCATTTTATTAACTCTCACTTTAATTATATTATATTTATAAGGGACTTTCTTTTAATTTTTTTTAACGTCATGACCCCTCCCCACAAGGTGTACCCCTCCTAGGATTGAAATTTAAGAATAGAGATAGTGATTCCCTGAGTCCCACCTCTTGTAGGCCCCTGCTTAATAACTAGAACTGAGGGTATAATAAACACATAAATGAGAGACATTATCCTCTAAGAGAACACATACGAAAGAGAGAAATAAGACAGACACCAGCCAAATAAAACTCAGAGTGAAGTATAAAAGAAAACCCAAGTAAACATATGTAATTTCATGCAAGAACTACTATAACTGAAAAGGGAAAACTACAAGTACCAAAGGAAAATAAAAACATTAGCGACCACGAAGCCCAAAGAGCTCCTGCAACCCCAAGCTAGTAGTAACCCACTTGATCTCCAACTTACTCCAAGTGACATGAAAAATAGTTTATATATATATATGTAGGGTGAGTATAAAAGTATACTCAGTAGGATCCTCCCCTAATCCTCTCGTGGAAAAGCAAATAAAGAATTCTAAAGCATAATGAACAACAAGTGAAACTAAATCTTCATCTAAACAGGTATATTAAGTTCCCAGCCTCACCATGGATACTCTCACCAAGTATCGCATACAAGAGTCTATAATATAATAAAGAATATAAAGCGTACCCTGCTACAACTTCCCCACTGGTCTTCCGCTTTTCCCTAAAGTCGCACGTCCTAAGCCATCTCTCTCCAAAAAGGATTTCCCACAAACACCTAGGCGAAGCACCACAATACGAGCCTCATTAAACACAACCACTATATCCATGTAACCAAAGTAACCAGGTAGTTTTTGAAAGCCACCATATCTCATATAACATGTATCATACGTTGGGCATTATAACACAAGCCATTATAGCACATACACCGAGTAAGGATCCTCAAGACATCATAGCCTACACACGTTACACCTATAGTAGTCCATATGAAACTATATCCAGAATATATGTGTGTGAATAACCACAATCCATTACAGCCCTCTACACACATATATGGGAAAAAAACCACTATTCTTATGAGCACAAGTAACTACCAAGAGAAGAGATCGGGACCAAAGGGCGTTGTCATCCATCCATCCTCCCATCAGAATGTTTTGGAAAATACCCCTTGGGATCAAAATCACTGAGGTGTCAGTTTTCCTAAAGGATGGGGTGGAGGAGCGTATAGAAACACAAAAAGTACATAATATACTATGGCTCACAACCACACTATGGACATAACCTAGTCTTAGAATCAACTGCACCTAATGTCTCTCTAACTCCCGAATGCCACTATGAAGACTATGTATCCTATAAGCACACAACCATTTAATGAGATTTATTACATTAATTAATTCACATTTTACTTTTTTCAATTTACATTAATTAATTCTTTAAACATTAATTAACCATTAAAAATTCCACATTATATTTCATTAACATCACACCAAAGTTTCAGGCCCGTTAGGCATAACCAAACCAAACCCACAGCTTCTCAGAAATATTAACTCAGCATTACATACTAGAAATCTCAAACCCCATGGGTTAACATCATTTATTTGATCATTTATTAACAGAATTATTACTTTCTTGTATTCCTATGATATTTTAGAAAAACATTCTAAGATACTAAACACAAGGGGGATCAACATTGTGGGTAGTTGAACTACCCATCAAGTCTTTTCCACCTATAGAAAGATCATAGACCCATCCTCCCTCAAGAAGATAAACACTGAAAGTAAGTGTCATACCTTGTGCGTATTCGACCCTTTTGGAAGGATGGTAAAGAAGATTAGATACCTTGAGTAGAGGGTAAATTAAATTAGATAAACAACCAACAAGATTCAGTAAGCATCCAACATTCATATCGAACCCGTTTCATTATCTCTGGTGTCCTCCTTGACACCCACATGCATAAAACGATGAATATCGCTACTCTAGGCATCAAATGCTGCCACAACCAATGGGCCTCCCTACCCCCACATGTCACAACATCCATCCAGGATCACATCACAACCCAAGAATCTAGAAACAAACATCATATCAATTGTTCTCTTGTCCATTAAATAAGTAATTATTCCTTCACATGCAATGAGCTCTCATAGCTCCAAGCATAAGGATCTTGGCATTCATAAGAAAGAGGGTAACTCAGAAACCTATGAGGAATTATCTTTTATAAAAAAACCAATTATTTAATCTATCTTGAATTAACTGGTTCATTAATAGTAGGTTCCAACTATGGGAAACCTAAAAATAAATATATCATAGCTATCAAAAATAATTAAAAATGCTTACTACACCAATTTGACTAACATAAAATTACAACAACAATGACCAGATTCATTTACATGAATATTTTATCTTCGACAAATAATTTGAATTAATAAAAATTTATGTTATTTACCAATTTTAATCAAGAACTATATGCTAAATAAGGGAAGCATAAATATCACACTATTAAGAAAAACAAGAGGTAATAACATATGATCGATACCAATTTATTTATCCAGTTCAAATATTTATTATTTCAATTTCATTGTGATCTAGTGAGATATAAAATGATAACTCTATAGTTGAAAATAAAATAATAGAGAAGCCATGAATCCCCTACCTCAATAGGTTCTTGACATTCTTTACATGAGAATTATCCATGCAACGAATCACGATTGCCTCCCCCATGAAAACTGTATCCACCTGAGGATTCCACGACATGACCGCACAAACTGACACCCAAGAAATATCTATTATAAGAATGGAGATCACATTCCATGATATGGAATGAAGAAATAGGAGGATAAGGATTGAATAAAACACAAGAACGAAGGTAGATCATACCTTCTATCGCCGATGGATTGAAACTTTTTGCTTGCACCAAAACAGGGGGTGCACATATAAGAGGAAGAAACTTTAAGGGGAAACAAACCAAGGATTAAGGTTCGATTACAACACCCTAATGGGAAGAAGGAAATATTCAAGCATCTCGCACTGG
The DNA here is from genome assembly GCA_963277665.1 of Viscum album. NCBI lineage: Eukaryota > Viridiplantae > Streptophyta > Magnoliopsida > Santalales > Viscaceae > Viscum > Viscum album. The sequence continues at coordinate 1,026,083,046 of OY728141.1, read as the reverse complement.
GGAACAAGAAGGTAGAACAAGGGAGGAAGATATCTCATCACATTATAAGATTTAATGGAGTAGTGGTTTAAGATAATATGGATTTTCCATTAAAAGAGAATCAAATTAAACCATATATTTTGACCCAATTATGGCATCTCGATCTTTGGGGAAATTAATATAGGAGTTATGGTATTCAAATCATCCTTAAATCCCTTAAAACAAGGGCTTGAATGTGTTTTTCGTCAAAGAAAATGCAAAATGGATGAAACTGTAGAAAGATGGAAACACTATACACCTACCAATATCTGGAAACAATATAAACCTACCAATGTAGGGAAACAATATACACTTACCGATGTCTGGAAACACTATACACCTACCGACATCTAAAAAAACTAGACACCTACTGATGCCTAGAAACACTGTACACCTACCGATGCCTTGAAACACTGTACACTTATCGATATCTGGAAACACTGTACACCTATTGATGCCTGGAAACAATGTAAACCTACCAATGTCTAGAAACACTGTACGCCTAATAACATCTGGAAACACTGTACGCCTATCAAAGCCTAGAAACACTGTACACCTACTGATGTCTGGAAACATTGTACACCTACCGACATCTAGAAACACTGTACACCTACCGATTCCCGGAAACATTATACACATACTTATGGATGAAAATATTGCACACCTACCGATGTCTAGAAACAACATACACCTACCGATGCCTGGAAACACTACACACCTACCAACATCTAGAAACACTGTACACCTACCAACATCTGGAAATATTATTGACCTACCGACGTCTAGAAACAATGTACAACTACCGACATCTTGAAACATTGTACACCTACTGATGATTGGAAACACTATACACATACTGACGACTGGAAACACTATACAAAAAACTGGAAACACTATTCAAAGAACTAGAAATTTGAAAAAGTGTTGGGCATAAGGCACCTTGACCTCCCAAAAAACCTCAAACACCAAATTTCAACAAACTAATGGACTAGAGAGGTCCAAGACATTACATTTAATGTTTCCCTTAAATCTATATTTTCCTTCCTTGTCTATGTTTTTAAAATTTGTTTCTAAAAATTATTTTAATACTGTCTTATTATTTTTTTAAATTCATTTTTACTTATGTTTTATTTTTTAGAAAACATTTTCAATGGATTATTTTTATCTTTTTTATAAGTTAGGTTCTTTATACATTTTACAAGTAGTAATATTTTTTTAACTTATACGGCATGAACGGATTTTACCACCATCTTGAAACCTTAATACCATGAATCATACTTTGAAAAATTACCATGTTATTTTCAAATAAAATGTTTTCTTTCATAATTTCAAAAAAATTTAAATTAATTTATTCAAAACAGAAAGGAAATTTTCATCAATAATTATTTAATGAAATCCTTCAAAAAAAAAACAATTTTTTTACAACTCAAATGACATAATTTGATGTTAATTATTTTTTATTTTTGTTATAATTTAGGGATAATATTCTTATTATTTATATGGTTGGTTTATGTTTATGATGGAATGATTTTTATTAGTATTTATTATTTTACATGAGTTATGTTATGATAAAATGTTTATGAAACTCATTTCTTTACATGGGTTCTCATAAAATTAATGGATTATGTTCTTATTACATACATATGTATAGTTTTTATTATGTGAGTGTAGTTACGTTATAACCAAGGATGGTATTTACATTATAACTAATGACATGTGGAAACTATATATCCATACAATTCATTGAGTAATGATTTATATCTCATGATATTGACATGAAGGAAATAAATAGTGAACTTGGTTTAGTATGATAGGTCTGGAATGATGATTAAGGCCAGTTCAGTAATACATAACTAGTTAGAGAAGTGAAACCGGTTTAGTAAGAGAATTCTTCCTTTATGATAGTCTTTTGAGTGAACCTTTACTACTATGATAGTTTTGGGAGTGAACCAATTCAAGTATGATGGTCCTAAAAAAGAGATCAGGCTATTAAGGAAATGATTTTCTATGATTATGTGTATGGGAAATTCCATGTATTGTGAAAATATTATTCTATCATGTCTCATGTTATCTTATGAATCATGTCTTATGAGCTTCTATGACTTATTCCATGACTCAAGATTATGATCTTTAATATAAATGGTATAATTTTCAAATGTTATATTCATTTTCTTATACCATTATGCTTATGTTATGATTTATATCTCTCCTATCTACTCTCACTGAGTATCTGATCTCAAATTTTAGTTATTTTCATTTTTTCCATGGTATGAATGAATGTATTATGTATGACATGTCAAAAAGGGTTCTAGTTATAAGGTAATAATCCGTAGATTATGTAAATATTTTAGGAACTAGTTTTTTATGTTTTAAAGTTTATAAATAAACTAAATCCATACAGTTCTAGTGTGGTTTTGATATGTTATTTAATAAATATTCATTTATTTAGATGAAATATTTATGTATGAAAAGAGTGGGATATTATAGTTGGTATCAAAGAAAGGGTTAAATAACCTTTAGAAACTAGGAAAAGAAACCCACAGTAAGAACCCTATAGGTAGGTCTATGTTACAATCCTAGAGTTTGTGTAATGATCATTAATAACCTAAGTTAAGTGTGTGGTTTTATAGATTGAAATTTTATAAGTAATTTCCTTTGATTATGTAGTTTTACATGTTTGATTAGTGGTGCTCACACTATTGTATTTAGTTTTAGTAAATAGATGGAACTTGAAGGTACCATTTTAATACTAAATGCGATAGGAAATGAAATGATAGTCCTCATGAGAAATAATTTTTTTAGACATGGGATGACAAATATTATTACTATAATAACAAATTCTATGAACTATAATGTGCTTGAAAATGAGAAAAAGTGGGAACACCATTATGTTGATTCCTTCATGATGCAATGTACACCTTTTTTCAGAGGATCTTATGATCCCATAGTGGTTGAGAAATAGATCAACACCATTGAGAAAATATTTTTTGATCATAAATGCTCGGGACATGAAAAAATTTTCCAAGATTTTTTATCATATGGAAGGAAAAGTATATCAATGGTGAAATCTTATCAAGAATATGAGGTAAGAAGAAGAAATTGAATCAATAGAATGGGAATATATTATGAGTAAATTCATAAAAAAGTATCTCCATCATATTCTATATATAAATATAGAGAATTAATTTTGTTAGCTGAATAAAAAGGATAACGAATCCATCAGTACATATGAGGAAAATTTTTCAATGATTGTAAGGTATGCCTCTATTTTAATTATCAGTCCTAAAATTAAAATTGATCTATTTTTAGTGGATTAAAACCAAGTATTTGAAGGGAATTAGATATAAGAGAATTTATTACCTAAGAATATATATTTTTTATCTTCTTTCATGCTGGATATGGAAATTAGAGTTACCCATAAATCTCATGGTTTTTATAAGAAAAGAAAAATGGAATTAAAATAAAATTATAAAAACCATGGCGGAAATAATATGATATTTTCTTTATGCTAAATATGTTGGAAGAAACATAGAGGAAATTGTCTTAAGAGAAATGGTAAATTTTTCAAGTGTGGAAGGTAAGGTCATCAGTCAACTGATAGTCGAATTGATGGGAATAAGTTTGATAATGTTGCGAATAGAGAGAAAAATTCTTAGAATGCACCACCTACACTCTAGTGTTTCGAATGAAAGAAGTTTTGGTATAATGACAATAAATTCCCCATCCAAGTGATAATATGGATGATAAGACACACAAAACAATAAATAAAAATGAAAAAGGGAATTATTATGTAGTCACAATGGAATAAGTAAATCATGTTAATTATGGTACATTTATCCTCCCATAATTAGTTTGGAATTTTAGGTCTAATTTTATATGAGTTCGACCTATGAAAATCATATTTAAATTTCATGTGATCATCTCCCTCTACAAGAATTTTGGAATAATGCAACATCTAAGGATTATTAAAATATATATTTTCCTTAAGTATTTTAAGGTATTTATTGAATGCTACTAGTAACCATGAAAAGTGATTGAGGTGGTTAGGTGATATGTTTGTAGAACACATGATTAATGGAAAGAAAAACCTTAATATGTGCATGATGAGGGTGTTAATAATGAGATAAATAGATGGGTTTTTATGACAAAATAAATTTTATAGTATTGATAACATAGAAATTGATTAGTAATATGTTGAAAATGTTGTTTTTGGATTGAGTTTACATAATTCTTGGATTTATGGAATAAGGAAAGAGTTAATTCTTGAAATCAAGCATGTTTTCACTAATTTTTTATAGTAATTAAAGTTATTATAATGTTTCAAGATAATAAATGATAATGATATTTACATGTTTGGTGTGTAATAATTAGAAGCTACATTAAGTTGTTTGGGGGAGTAATAATAGGTGTATTTTGAAAATTTAGTGACCCTCATTCGAAAGTCTTGGATTTTAATTTTTTTGGAAAGTTCATAAGGGTAACCATTTATGAAATTGTTTACATAGAACTTTTGGTGACATTTTAGAGATTAATGATTTATGAATATTGGATTACATATTGTAACCATTTTGTTTTGATGATATCTAGAGATAGAAGGAATAAATTTTCATCCCATTATGAATCATATTATCCAATATTTTTTATATTACAGTTTCAACTAAATTTCTTGGAGTAAGAAATGAAGTGAAAATTGATCAAGGAAAAATCAAATAGTGATATTATTCTTATAAGATGAAATCAAGTAATAATATCTTCTCAAATTATTTTGAAATTAAATGTTATACTATTATCAAAATTTGTGATGATATAAATGACCATTTTCTGAACGATTTGGTATATGGTTTTATGGTAATTAACATTATAATGACCATGTTCTATATCATTCTCCATTAGAACATGATAGTTAGAATTCTCTTCAATGTCCATATTTTAATGTTCAAATAATATTCTTTTATTCAGAATCCAAGTTATACGGTGATCTATTTATTTTATTTTCCCTTTTTAAGAGGATTTTTATTAACCCTTTTTACAATGTGGGTTTCCCACAAAGGAATTTTCAAATATTGACTAATGATTTTATATATCCAATTTTAAATTTTTAGGGATTTTTTTTTGAAATTCTTGATCATATTAGGATGATCTCTTATCTATCAGTGCTTCCACCAAATCTCTATCAAGTTTGTGATGTGTACCATGTATCTCTCCTGAGGAAGTATATAATTGATATTTCACATGTACTAAAATCAGACTCCATACTAATAAAGAGATATTTTTCTTATGAATAAAAATTGGTAGATATTCTATATCATAGAGATAATGTTCTACCAAACAATATCACTCACTTGGTTAAAGTTTTTTTTGTGAAACCACCAATTTGAGGGAGCTATATGGGAACCCGAGGATGTGATGAGGTAGAGGTAAATCCATCTATTTGTACTAGAGTGATGAATTTTGAGGTATAAATTCATTTTATTCGGGGTAAAATGTAACACCAAAATATTTTATAGTATGTATCTTTTTTTAAATAAATTTAATCTATCCGATAACTTAGGTTGCATAAAACACCGAGCTTAAACGAACTCCAAAATATTATTATTTTAACAAAACCATTATAACCTAAAATTTAAATTTGAGGTAATGAATATTACTAAATACATTATGAACTATATAATTTTATAAATCATTTTTACTGTATTAATTAATTCTTTATGAATATTCACATAATTTTTAGAAAATTCATTTTGTTTTTCAAATATATGTTTTCTTAAAAAAGTGATTTTTAATTTTTTTCCATGAGAAAATAAATATAATTAATTTTTTTAAAATTTAGAAAATATATATAATAAAATAAAAATAATTTTTATATTAATTATGTCAATTTTATATTGGGATTAATTTTTGATAATTTTTTGAAAATTTTAATGTTTCATTGAATAGTAAAAAATATAATTTTTTTAAGACTCTAATTTTATTTAAATTTAAAAGTAATTTTATGTTTTTAAACTAATATAAATTTAACCTAATTACTTTTTAGTTAAATATAGTAAAATTAATTACCTTTAAATAATATTTTTACCTTATTTTGGTTTAAGTAAATTTTGGGCTTAAAAACACATTTTTTCCAAAAATATTATTTTTTGTTGTGTTTTGAAGTTTTAATTTTAATTATAATTTTTCAAATTATGTGTTTTTAATTTTAAAAAATGGATTCCATATTATTAATTATGTGGTCCAAATTATTTTATATGGTCATTTTCATTTTTAGGAATAAAAATTTATCATGGTAAAAACAATATTTATCGTAGTATATATAAAATAATATAGTGGTTTAGAGTTAAAAGGTAAAAGATTAAAATACCTAAGCAATAAAATTTATAATGGGAGGTTGATGTGATTATGAAAAATAAAAATAACTTAAAACAATAATTACCATCCTTTTTTTTTGAATTAATTCTACCCAAATGTGGTTGGATTTAAATATAAAATAATCTTTATTTAATCACTTGAAACCACCCCTCCTCCAGTATAAATACCAACCCTCACCCCCATTTCTCATAAAAAGTCATAAAGATCTTAAAATATATTATAAAACCTCTAATACCCAATCTACACACATCCATGTGCTTATTTTATCACCCAAAGACTAATCCCATGTTTATAAAGGGGTCTTTCAAGGAGGTGATATTCAAGAGGTAACTTTCTAAAACAACCTTTCTTTATTTATTTTCTTTTTCTACCATCTATTAAACTATTTAATACATAAAAGAATAATAAATACAATATAATTTATATACTATAATTTTTTTATAATGTAATATCTTATATCCATCCCTTTTATTACCTCCTTTTATTCAAAGAAACGAAACCATTGTCCAAATAATGGCGGTTAATCCTCTTTGTGGATAATTATTATTCATTTTTTATTACCACATTAAAGTTTGATAAAAAATGTATTATTATGGTTAAATCAGATTTTAATATAAATATTATAACTTATATCATTTTATTTAACTAATATATTGACATAAAATTAAATAAAATGAAACTAGTACATGATGGCCAGAAAAGCCATCAAATTAAACTAAAAATTTATCATTAAAATTTTATCAAATGAATCATCCTAATGTAAGAATTGAAAATTACATAAGGGACCATTTAAATTTATATATGTGAATTAATACCATTTCATTTAACTTATTTAGTTTTGTTTCTATTTTAAATGAAAATCCATAATTATACACAAATGCACTAACCACAAAAACTATGAAACAAACGCACCCGAAACAATGAAAATAATAAAGTATTATTAATTAAAGGGTGGTAATATATTATAAAAGTATCATATATTGTATTATAAATATGAATATAGTTCTATAATTAATTAATAACATTCTTTAATCCTTTATATAGGAGGATAAAGTATTCCAAACTAAATGGAACTGTGAGGTAAGGGTTTCTCGTCTTACTTTTACTTCCATGAGATATATACCTTTTTTCACCAGTTATTTGTTTTGTGTGGTTTATATAATACAATTTTATATATATTATCTTGAATCTAATTATATTAATTTTATTAAATGTTTAATTTTATAACTGTTACATTTATATGGAATATGATTTAATTGATTACAAAGTTGTAAGGGATTTCTCAACTCAATTTCTATTCATTGGGTTAAACATCTACTTCCTTAATTATTCAATGTTAGGATTATGTGGGGGTTTAATTTTGATTATATTATGTGTATTTACACCTTTTTATGTGTATTTATATCTAATACATATAATTGATTCATTTTATTAATTCTCCCTTTAATTATATGATATTTATATGGGGATTTCTTTTAATTTTTTTAATGTTTCCATTAAAAATATATTTTTCTTCCATGTCCATGTTTTTTAAAATTTATTATAATTTTTTTACTATTATATTATGATTATTTAAATTCATTTTTAATCTTTTCTTAATTTTTACAAAATGGTTGAAATTATTATTTTTTTTCAATTTCTAAGAAACGTTATTTATGAATTTTCTGAAAAAAATATAGAATGGATGTTTTTTATAAGTAATGAGAGTATTATAACATTTTTATGAAGCCATATCACCGTGAATATTATATTAAAATACCATAAGGTAATTCTCTAAGATAACGTTTTCTTTTATAATTACACGATATTTAATTTTTTTTTTCAAAATTGAAAGAATATTTTTTTTGAAGAATTATTTCAAGTAATCCATAAAAAATAATTTTTATCCACCGTATATAACATTATTTGATGTTACTTATGCTTCACTAGGGTTATCATTCAATGACAATAATACTACTATTTCTATTTATGGTTATGTTTATGATGAATTGATTTTTATGAATCACTTTTCTTTTCCATGAGTTATTTTATGATTAATTTTTTATGAAAATAATTTCATTACATGGGTTATAATATGATGAATGAATTATGTTATTTTGGAAAAAATATGATTGGTTTTCATTTTTTTGAATATGGTTACATTATAACCAAGGGAAATGGTTACATTATAACCAATAATGGGTAGGACCTATATCTCCCTCTAATGCATTGGGTAATGATTTATATCTCATAAGATAGAAAATACTGAAAGGGGAAGTGAACGTAGTTCGGTAAGACCATAATAGAACACTGATTAAAATTAGTTAAATAGTAAAAGACTAGAATAGGAAGTGAAACCAATTCATTACTTTAATTTTTCCACTATGATAATCTTGATATTGAACCTTTATTACTACCCTGGTTTGGGGAGCGAACCAATTCCACTATAAAAGTCTTAGAAAAGAGTCATGACTTTTAAGGAAATTATTTCCTATTCTTATATGTTTTCCACATTCAATGTCTTATGCCAATTCTATTATCTCATGAATCATGTTCTTTTATTATTCATGTCTTATGAACTTATATGATTTATTTCAAGAATTAGGATTTTATCTTTGATATACATGGTATAAATTTCAATTATTATTTTCATGTTATTAAGACCTTATGCTTATATTTTGATTGATATATACCTTGTTTACTGTTTCTAATCATTTGAGTTGACCCTTTTCTTATGTTTATTTTTTTGAGGGTATAAAGGAAGGTATTGAGTATGACATGTCAAAAAGAGTTGTAGTTATAAAGGAATAAGGGAAAAATAATGTAGATTTTTTATGAACTGTTTGTTTATTTTTCCATGTTTCCAAATAAACTAAAACCATATGATTTTGGCATGGTTTTGATATTCTATCTAAATAATATTTATATATTTAGATGTTATATCTATGCATGAAAAGAGTGTTTTTTATACTAATGAACAATTTGTATATGTATACATGTTTACAAAGAAATTAAACCTATAATATTATAGCATGGATCATAGTGTTATGTGTTTAATATTAAACTAATAAAATTTAATATTTTTATAGAATAATTATGTGTCACTATAGAGTTGGTGTCTTCCCACTCGACTAGTTCTATGTTTTTTTGGTTATAATGGTCCTTCTATCTTGATAATATCTTTATTATAAGGTTTTTTTGGTTTGGTTTTATGGTTTTATCGATTCTATAGAAGTGTGTTATTATAATTTTAACACTATATTATTTGAAAATAAGATTATGATTGATAACATATAAGACACACAACACCGAGATTTAACAATCATGAAATATTATTATTTAATATGATAGTTATAACCTATCCATTAAATTTAAGTGTATGGATAGGATAAAATAAATTTTTAATTATATAGGTCCTAATAAATATAAATTTACCATTAAATTATTTGGAAATAGGAACTCAATTTTTAGAAAACTGATTTTATGCTTTAAAAAATTATTTTTTTCAATTTTTTTTTAGTGAAAATAATATAAATAAATTATTCAAATTTTATATATTTAATTTTATAAAAATTATATAATTTTTTAAATAATAAAAGTAAAATTATCTTAGGGAGTAATTTTGAAATTTTTCTAAAAAGATTAATTTCTCAATGAATAGTGAAATAATATGGATTTTATAGAAATATATCATACCTTTTCTAGAATTTAAAAAGTATCATTTTTTTAGTTTGTTTTAAAATTTCATTAGATACTCTTTATTAAACACAATACAATTAATTTAATTTTAAATTATATTATTCTAAATTTTTCTATAAGAATATTTTTATACTTAAAATGAATTTTTATTGAAAATTATTTTTTATCACATTTCATGGGTATACTTTAGAAGTAATTTATAAAAATTATAATTATTTAATTTCATAAAATTGATTAAATATTTGGATTCATGAGGTTAAAATTTGGTTAATAGATCATTTTTATTTTTGGTCATTATTAATAATATCTATAGTAAAACTGATGTCACCATAGTAAGGGTTAAACGATTAAAAAAATTCTAAAACTATGGGATATGAATTTAAGGTCACCAAGAAACATGAATATATTTAATTTGATGAGTTTTTTCAACAAAAATAACCCAAAATTTAAAAATTAGGAAATTTATTTCCAATTTCCATTGATAATGACCTTGATATTATTTTAAGTAAAGAATAAATACAAAATGTTACTCTCTTTGTTTAAATATATATAATATTTTTTAATATGGTTAAAAATAGGTTATGTTCAGTTTTAATATTTTATTTTAAATATGATTTAATTTTTTTATCATGGTAATCTATTTTTAAAATTTAATTATGAAAAAACTACCTTAAATGCTTACAAAATTCCGACACTGTTCTTGTGAAAGTAGTAGAAAAAAATAAAGTAAATGATTTTAAAAAACTTAATATTAATATTTATTGTGTAAGTTGTGATTTTAAATTAATATATTTTATAAATATAATATATTATTATGGTTTTAAAATTTTATTTTATAGCTAAATTATCATCTTGATATATTTTTAAATTCAATTATATGAATAGTCTTAAAAATGACTTTAATGGTATTTTATGTAAAATAATAATTTATTAAATGATTTTAAATTCATTTGTTTATTTCTATAATTTAGTGATATATGGTCTAGAATACAAACCATTTTATACTTTTGGGAAAATTTTCCTTTTATTACAACTTTCTTGACCCCTAAAGAGTATGAAAACATTGATATCACAATACTCATCAAAATTGTTAACTGGGGGGGGGGGGTTAAAATATGAAATAAGGGTTTAAATATTGGCTAAAATTATTTAAATTTTATTGGATGATATTTTTTATTATAATATTTACCCTATAATATAAATATACCAATTTTATGCTACTTGAAAATGAAAATTAATTAATATTAATATAATACTTTATGAAATTCCAAGGTTTCCCATATCATATATTTTATAAGGACACCACCCATACTATATTACTCAAACTACTTGAGCCAATTTTCAAAAAAACCCTAAAAAAATATTATTAACTTCATAATTTACATTCTATAGGTTTTGGTATTCTTAAAATACCATCCCTAGGCTTCTTAAGGAGAGATGCAAGGGAGGTTTTTGAAAGAGGAGGTAATCATCGAAACCGAGCATTTTCATTTTACAGTTCATATACCTCCTTAAATTATTTCCTAATCATTAAAATATAATAAAATAAGTTTCTACTATATACTTATATTTTTTAATTCTAATATCATAAACTTATTCATCTCCTTTCTCATCCTATTGGGAATGAAAACATTATCTGTGCATACGTGTAGGCTACCACCCCCACAAAGCTATGTGTTTCATTTTTATCACCACCTCACGAGAATGTTTATTATGATAGATTTAATAAATATATATTATATTCATGAAATGATTATTATTCATAAAATATAATATATTACTTACATTCTTACCTTTCCACCTTTTAAATAATGATAGCGTCACTCGTGCATAGATATAGAATACCACCTCCATGAAGCAATGTGATTCATTTCTCATTTTATCCATTCGTTGATGATTATAAAATATTATTTTATTTATAAAAATGTTAATTATTTCATTTAAAATATTTTGGATATGATGAAATAACGAACCCTTTGACCATTGTCAACCTACCAAATTTATTTTTCAATTAGGAATCGAACATCTTCAAAACACCCAATGTAGACTGAATCAATTAAGTAATTAAATATTTCATTGAAATAAATGAAATAAATGGTCTAATGATAAATTAATAAACCTATAAAATGTTATTAAAAAAGTTAATAATTAATATAAAATTATTATAAAAGATTTAATGAACATACGTAGTGAGTAAGGACTTGTGGTAAAAGGATTCTTAACTCAAATTCAATTCATTGAGTTATACATCAAATTTATTGAATATATTATGAAAATATTATGTGTGATATAACATATGATTTAATTATAATGTATTTCTATTTGATTTAATTTTTTTTAAATGAGGTACACATAATAACTTCATTGACTAATTCAAACTTCAATGATACAATCTTTGTAAGGATTACCCATCTCAATATTGTTTCTTTAATACATGTATTGTATTACGCACCCACTTCATTTTTATGTTATACACTATACCAATTGAGATATTATATCATGAATGGATCATTTATCATGATATTTAATGTTCCTTTGGATTTATATCTTTAATGAGATATTTATTCAAATGTTAATAATTTTTCAGGGGTTCTCATGGTCTCAATTTCAGTTCATTGAGACATAATTCATGTTATGCACCATGATTTATTTTATATGGAATAAATAATACCACATTAATATGTTTTAATATATTATTTAATATAATTTATGATTTTTATATAATCTTTTTTTTTCATTCAATATATTTTGGATTCAAGCATTACCCAAGTTTTAAGGGTTTCTCTTTTCAAAATTTTTTCTTTCAGAAATGTTTTGATTGATGCACCTATGTTAATTTATATGGTGTATACAATGATTATTAAAATATAATATCAAGATTATTTTTATAATCATGGTATTTTATATTGTTTATTATGATCTTTATTTCTATTTCTTCTTTCTTTTAAGTGGTCGCAAAGGGGTTTCTCTTAAGATATGATGTTTTAATATTTTTAAAATACTTTTAACCAAAATCATCCTTCAAGTTATTTATGTTATTTTTTGAATGTTCTCTTCTAAAAAAATGATTTCCTAAAATGATTTTCAATTATATTTTACTATATTTTAAATTGTTTTAAAGGGAAACTTATTAACATGTTTGACATGGGGCACTTTTGACTATCTTTTCAAAAGTTTGAAAAGAAGTAATATTTTTAACATTTTCAAAATGAAAATATTTTACAACTATTATAACTATTATTTTTTTGAACATTTCTTTAAAATTTTACATGGTTATTTTTGAGTAAAATGATATTCTTGAAATTTTATGAATTTTTAGATTTAATGGAACAAAAATAAAAGTTTATTTCCCTATATATATATAGAATTATTTTAAATGTTCTTCTAAATTATTTTCATCAATATAAAAATTATTTAATGATTCATATACTTCACTGGGAATATAATATTATGATACCAAACAAATTATTTCTCTAGAAGAATTATGATTATTATTGTAAAGACATTATCATGAAACCCATTTCTTTTCCATGGGTAAATCTGGTTATAAAGGAATACACGCTATTGTTAAAAAATTGATGATGAAAATGAAATAATCCATATGTTATATTTATGTCTGATATTTTGAAATTATGGATGATTATGGGTGATAATGAAATAAATTATATAGTATGAGATTGTGATATAGATTATAAGATAGGTTAGGTCTATATAGCTCTCTGATGCTCTTAGTAATGTTCTATCTCTTGAAAATAAAGATAGAGGGAGTAAATAGGGGATGTTTCTCTTATGGTTTTAAATATGTTCTAGTTATTCATTAAATGAGTTAACATAAGTTATTAATATAATTCTATAAGATTCCTACAAGGGTTTCTATTTTTTTATTATGTGTCTTAATGTTTTTCTCTCAGAAAAGTGTATTTTCTGTGTAGTTATGAATATTTTAATATGCTCAATGACTAATGTTAAAAAGGTAAACATATTATATGTTTTCATGTTTTTAACTGGACAAATGAATTTCATTCAATTAAATCCATTACGGTGACTTTTTTTATCATATGATGTTTTGATATGTTTTTAATATGGTTCAAGGATATGTATGAACAACGAAGAAGTCAATTTGAGAGTGATAAAGAATTTTCGTGAAAAAAAATGTGTTTCATTTTAAAAGTTTTATATTTTTGGAAAAATATATACTAATTATAAGTGAACACTTTTTAATATATGGGTTTTTATGCAATAATTATGACCCAATTCTCTAAAACTCTACACCTTAAAGATCCTTGAAATGTAATAAAGTGAATTATTGTTTGAAAACTGAAGATCTGGTAATTTTTTTGGGTAGGGTAATTATAATTAAAGTTAAAATAATAATTATTATCTTGTATCGAAATATATAAATATTTAAAGGGTTCTAAGATGACTTAGTATATTAGGGGTTTTTAATCCCATTTAAATTCTGGGGGGGGGGGGGTACATTATATGATCCACAAATGATCCTTACACTAGAAAAGAAGTGATATTGAGTGATTCTAATATAAATTTAAAGAAATGACAGAATTTTTTTAATAGGTCCAAAAATCATCACCTTAGTTTGTGTGTGTGTGGGGATTATAGGATTGATTTTTCTAATATTTGAATAAAAAACTATATTTCTATAATAATCACTAGAATGAAATAATAATATGATAAATCAAATTATAGAAAACCGGATGGAGGCCATTTCATATATGGGAAGTTAAAATTTGGATGAGGCTTATTGCAAGTTTCGGAATCAGGAAGAAAGGAAAATGTTATTCGGAGGAAGGGAACCCACTTCCAACTAAAAGTAGGCTATTAGAAATGGGGTGACCCATGTGAAGCACCGTATATGGGATTCCTACAAGAAATTAAAGTAAAACATATGTGTTCCAAAGCTATGAACCCCCATGAAATGATTAAAATTCCCTCAAAATGAAGTAAATAAAGTGGGTGATAAGGTTTGAATGCTCTCTATGAGGATATATGTTCCAAACCCAACCACCAAGTTTTTCTCTCAATGACATATGTGTACATAAATTTATTTTGATTAATAATAATAATAATATGATTATTATTTTTATTTTGGTAAGAATATATATTTATATATGTATGTACATATATTTATAACATTATATTATTATTATTATTTATATTAATTCATTTATTATTACATGAATATATATATTTATATTGAATATATTATTATTGTTATACCAGTACTGTATCTGTTACTGTAATAGGTACTATTGGTAGTGAGTAATATAGTATGAACTATTGAAGAAGTTATAAATACTAACTGGATGTACTTTGGGCCTTGTATGGAGGCCTTTGGGCTAGCTGTAAAGGTTCTCATTCTATATTATAAAAATGGTCTTTAGGTCAAGTGTAATAAAATTGAGTAATTAGAGGTGGTTCAGCCCTTAGGGGGGAGTTGGTTTCTTGGTTGAATAAGATCATATGGTTTGTATATTGTTTTGTATTATTATACCATTAAATAAAAAATTATATTATTATTATTATTGTTATTGTTTATAAAAATATTATGGAATGGGATTTGCGTATTTTTCCCAATAATTTTAATAAAAAATTGAATTGGGTTAGCAAAACCGACCCATGGAAAAGTTGAATAAATAATTTTCCAATTAATCCTTGAAACTCACATGGAACACCATCATAGAACCCTAAAAATCCACTTATGAATAATCATCTATAACTAATAGTGAAAACCCTCCCTCCTTCCCTGTATCAATCTTATATCTTCATATATTCTTTACATGACCTAAATTTTGTGATTGATACATGATATAATTTATCTTATGATGAGAAAAAAGATGAAACAATATCAAATATTATGACTTTATTTAGTGAAAAGTAACTTCAAGAATAATTTAATGATGATAAAGGTTTGTGATCCCACCCCTAATATTATGATTTCTTTGTTGGTGTGTCTATGTCAGATGGGACCCATGTTTGGGTAACACAAAAAGGAAACCAATGAACCCATAATTAAGAAGATAATTAATAAGGAATTTTATATAAGTATTTTATTTTAAATTTAACACACGTTCATATAGTATTTATTTATAAAAAAATTAATTTTTTTTGATATTTTATATTTTTTTTTATAATTTATGTTCTAGAAAAAGGTTATTGTGGAATGTTATGCTACTTTTATTTTATTCACATACGGGGAAAAATAAAAATTAATCATAATAAATTTTGGTGATGTTTGAATAATTAATTGGAATCACATTATCCAATGAAAGGTTTGAAGTATGGTTGGACATGGAAATATAATTTTTTTTTCATATGATAAAAATGAAATTTAAATTGGACCGTTGGAATAGTTTTTAAGAATATATTATTTAAATTTTTATAAACCATATACAACTAAAAATAAACATATAAACTTATAAATAAGTTAATAAAGATAATAAATGATAAAATTATATATGGTTTTTATTATTCGATTATAAAGAAAAATAGTGACTTTATGATCTTCCTTGTACATCAATAATTTCCCAATTAATTCCATAAATATTAGTTTTCTGATATCACATGATTCCCTTATAGAAATTGATGTCCCCCTCCAATACTATAGAAGTCATATGATTAGTATCATAATATAATCCTTATCAGATACTAAATTTCCTAAGGAGATTATATTATTTATTATTTCATTGAACCTAAGATACATATCAGAAATTAGTTCACCAGGTTTCAAATTAAAAGTATCATATTTAATTATATAAATATTCAATCTCAATTCTTTCAAATTTCTGGTTCCTTCATGTGAAGTATCTAGAGTACCCAAAATCTCATAAGTAGTTTTACTAGTAGATTTTCAATTAAACTCTTCTTCTCCTATGAAATAATAATAGATTTCATGGCTTTGAAAATTTTCTTATAAGAAAACTTAGTAGCATCATTCCATGTGGCTCTATCAGTCTTAGATAACTCATACTTATCCCTAATAGAAAACTAAATTTCAAAACTCATACTCTTTATATGCATTTTCATCTTTATTTTCCATTGAGAATAATTTTTCTATTAAAGAAAGGAGGTCTCTTAGCAGAAAAAATTCTTATCTATTATCTGTTTAAAGAAATAAATTTATAAATGATAGTAATTTATGATATTTCAAACATATCTAAAATCACATTTGAAAATATCACTATTAGAAAATGGGTCTATACCCACAAATATATTTCTATATTATATTAAAACTATGGAAAGAAGATATATAATTCCATGGTAAAAAAAATCTATGGCCATATACCTTGATCAAGCCCCCAAACACGCTTCCCTTGTATGATTAAGAACCCCATCCCATTACCCTTCCTGACCGAGAACCCTCTTTCTATTTTCACGATCCATCTCCCCCCGATTCTCCATATATTTCTACTAGATAGTAATCAAATTCAAGATACCAATACCCCATAGATATCTCCAAGATAGTGATCATGATCAAGCCCCCACATTCCTATAATGAACTAGTCTTGGCTAGTACTTGCCCTCTTTGTGATCAAGCTCTCCGCCCTTCACACAATAAAACTGACCTTCCCTGCCTCATGTTCTCATAAAGAACACAATCATGTTCCTACTCTTGTGAAATATAATCATACAACCAAACCCTACCCACTCCCCCTCTCTGTAGTCTCATAACATCAGCTAACGCAAAGAAACCCTACCATCTCTGAATCTGTCAAAGGAACCATATATGCTCCCTTCACTCACAGATGAACTCTTTTGGCTAAAGGGAATTGGATCCCTAGTATCTTGATTGACCCTTTACAGTAGGTAATCACAATCATTCTTTCCCTTTGAATGAAATAAATTTTTTTATTTGACCTCTCTTATTAGTGGCTTTATATTTAGTGATCCATTACATTTGAAGCCCGAGGAAGATACCAAGTAGCTTCATTGCTTCCACACATTTTTGTTCTTCATAGATACTATCTTCTCCAACTGTGAAAAATTATGCCTAATTAGGTTTTCATTTGAGAAATTTTTACAATACCGTAATATACCTACTATAGGTGAGTTACCTTTCCCCCCCTTCCCTTTTACCACTATTACATTTCTTATTTAATAAAAAAATTATATTCTTATTCTTAATTCATACTGCATATTTGGGTTTTTTATGTTTGGTATACTCTGTATATGTAAAGTTGATAGGTTTTATATGAATTTTTCATATGTTTTATATGAATTCATACTTTACTAAAATTAATTGAAACTTATTATTATATATTTTTTCTTACCTCTATAATTTATTGGATGAAATATTATATCAATTTAATTCAATAGACTTTAAAACCTTGTTGCATGCATGATATAAGAGTATTGTCATTAATTTATTCTCAATGTTGAGCGGGTTTCGACATAATAGAATACACATAACTATTTAATTCACAAAATATTGATCATTATATTGATTGATATGAAATTTTGATATATAAAATAGGAATCTATTTTCCTCATTTCATTTAGCCTAAGAAAAAAATTTCAAATAAAATCATGGTAAAAATTAATCATAAATAAGCACTCAAAATCTACTAATTTATATTACCATTAATAAGGATACACACATATATATAAAAATATTAACCAAATGAAGCTCAATATATGTGTGATGATATAGTAGAGGATATAGAACGATTTAATTAACTACAAGGGTTAAGAATTACTTCTTCTTATAGTCCCTAAATTCATGGTAAGATGGAATACTATAATTTGATGATTTTTTTGACAGAAAAGTAAAAATCATAATTTACACCATATCTAATTCTAAAAATGAACAATAGAATTGAAATTTTGAGGTAGCATCATTAATATTAGGAGGAAAAATATTTTATAATATCATGTTTATATATTTAACGGTCATAATTTTCAAAAAAGAAAAAAATTTAGAAGGATAATTTAAAGGGAAACTCATCACCCATCATTACATTAAATTTTTACCTCCAATTCCATTAATTGGTGATAGAACTTCACCCTAGAAGAAGTAGTAATTAGAATAAAAAATATTTGATTTAGGATGGTTAAGACAAGAAAATCTGTTGTTTCAAATAGTGATACCTCTCATCCACTTTTAATTAATATTGATTTAATTTAGTACATTATCGTAATCTCTTATGTGTCTTGTTAATTTTAATTTTAATGATAATTAATATTTATTCATATTATATAAAATTTAATAACCATCAAACTGAATGGCCTGAAGGCCTTCATTTTTTATTTATTTTTGATAATACATCTTTCAAGGGGAGAGGTGGAACCCTTACAAGGAACGAAGTCTTACAGACAATTACATGAATCTTAGGTCTTATAGGAAATCACCAAGATAAGAAAACATGGAACTAATCATCCCTAGAATATGTCATGATATCAGCACTCCAAATTCGCAAGGCTGGTCAGCTAGCTATTCTGTGCCGAGCTACACAGGCCCGATACCGATGGAAATTTCATTCCCTATCATTCTTCCAAATATGGTTAGCTATGCTTAGCTATGCTCTTGTTAATGTGCATACTCTGAATCGTCATTTGAAGCCTTTTCCCTAGTAGTATAACTAGTACATATACATATTCATGTGTCCTGATGGACTTGGGGTGGCCCGAAGGCATTAATGTGGCCCGAAGCCCTTGAAAGACAACTGGACCGAAGGCCTTGGGTGGCCCAAAAACCTTACAAGACCTAAGGACCAAACCAGTGTCCCAATGGCCCAGATGGATGAATAGTTATGGATGATACAGTATCGAATAGTATTTTTTATAGTGCCTACGACATTATTGCTACAGTACTACTATAGTACCCTAGAATATGTCTCCACCTGATTTGATCTTGGGTCTCTTGGATGCAATTTCTGAGTCCTCACCAACCAGGATGATGTTCATGTGCACTCTAATAACCATATGTATATTAATATTTATAATCCTAATATATTTTAAGTTCTTTTCAGACGCTTTCTCTAAAACCCATTACAACTATACAACAAACTTACATAGTTTCCATTTAGTTCATGTTTGCGAGTTTAGTTAGTTTAGATATTTTATTCCGCCTTTTATTTTGTTTTAAGTTTTTAATCATTTAAATTAGTATCCAAACTACTATCCATTTTTATGGTTAATGAAATAATCCTTTTTGGTGATACCTTGGTAGAGTATGACAGCTTGATTGAGATAAGACACATTTCATGATAGTAAAATATTTATTTTGTGACTTAGACAAAATTTTCATTATTTATTGACATTTTTGATGGATTTTAGAGATATATGGATTATTGATTCTCTTGGAACATAATAGTTTTTATATTATAAATCCATTCATAAAAAAATGTGCGCATGTATTAGATCTCGATTAGAGGCATGGATTATAACTTAATCATTATAGAAGCATATTACTTCATATATTATATTATGAATGATAATTGTTATGACCTTTTTCAATAGATGTTGATGTTAATCCATTAACCACCTATCCCTAGTTTTCACATTAAAGTTTCATCACATTTCATTCAAATTAGATATGCATTATTATTCTAAATGATCGATACAACCAAACCCTCCTTTCATAAGAAAAATACTTCTATCGATTCTAAAATAAAAAAAAATCAGTAAGTATAATCCCTAAGTTCCACTATATACATTATAACAGAGAAATAGAACATTGAAATTAAATGGGTGAAAATCAACCATGCTTAAATATACTACACTCAAATGATTCCCTTTTTCTTGAAGAAAACTGAAATTATGTATCGATGTGTCAGACACGATATCACTAATCCCTTAATTAAGAAAATTATAGAATATTATGTTGATGATTTATCAATATTTTCTCCATGGAACTGTGATAATCTTGATGATTTTCAAATAGTTTTTAACAAAAATGATAACACAACTTATAGATGAATCCATTGAAATGTGTTATTAGGGTAATATCTGGGAATTTACTAATCTTTTGGGTGTATCATCTTGACATCAAAGTCAACCATAAAAATACCATGGAAATCATTGAAAGGAAACCTCTAAAACAATTCAATGAGATGAGAGGGAATCTAGGACATAATGCCTAAAATATATGATTTTTAACTAACCTCATTGGTTACATATTACCCTTAACATAGATGGTAAATATGGGATCCACCTTTCCATGGGACATATATCTTTAAAGGAACTTTTAATTATATTAAACAATAAATTCTGAGTTCACCAGTACTGATGGAACCCACAAAGGGTAAGATGGTAATTTTATATATGGAAACAAAAAGAGTGATCAATAAATTATATTTTATCATATAATAATGATTTAGGTAAGAAAAATTGTCACTAATATCATGTTAGGATAGTGTTGGATATTGAGACCCGATATTTTGATATCAATAAAATTTTCCTTTCCTTAATTTTTGAGGTATTGAAGCTGAGACACTACTTAAAACATCACGAGGTCTACTTGATCATTCATATTGAACATATAAAATACACCCTTAGTTATCCAATCTGATTTTTAGTATATTAAACAATTAAGATCTTTTCATATATCACCAGATGTAATTTTCCTTATAATAATTTTTTCTTCTTAAATCTTACATTTTCCAAAAGTGTAAAACCATATATAAGATTTACAATAACTTATATATCATAGTGTGAGTTAATTTATCTTATGTATCTACATAGGATAATTGAAATAATTTATTTTTAGTATCCTTATCCATAATGAATTTTTCATAATGTTTTTGAGGATCCTTACCTTATGTGGATGGATTTTCCATTTACTCCTCTTATATATTAAATCTCAAGAAAATATTATATATAATGAGGAAAAATAACACATATCTCACATAAGGCATTTTAAATTGTTAATTTTATTCAAATCCCAAGATAATATATTTTGTATCATTAAAATATATTATTCATCAAAATTATTTTATAATTACAAGATTCATTTAATAAAAATCTTACATATTAATCAAATATCATATTCATTACTTTTTATCCATTTCCACCGATTATGAATATAAAAAACTTACATATAAATGAAAAAACTGAAAATTTTGTATTTCATCAGTTCAAATACAAAAATATATATATATATTATGTATGAATCAATATATAATAAAAATACTATTCATAACCTCTTCAACAATTCTCAATGCATCTCTATCTACTTAAAAAATCACAAAATAATTAAAATCCCATTATAAATAAAAACAATATTTCCAATCCTCTATAAACCATACATACAATTTATTTTTTAATATTTAATTACCCAATTTATAATGCTTCTATTAAGTCAAAAGTCTATTTTTTTAATTCTCTATTCCATTTTTTGGAAATCAAAATCTCTTTCTTAAATACTCAATTACAAGCTCTTTTATGTCCAAAAAATTTTCATCAAGACCTTTGTTTTATGAAAATGAATTGATATTTTATCCTTACTGTTTTCATAAGTGATTATTATAGAAATTATAATCATAATAATTTCATTAATAATTAATTCCATGATTATCATAACTAGCCCAAATACTATTTATATCAGACGCACAGAATATGATTCATATCATACAAAATGTCTAATCTTTCATACTGAAAATATTTTCATAATGATATAAATCATGATAACTCTCATAACAAAACTCCTCAGACCCATTATTATCATAACCAGAAAACTTATAATAATGAAATGTTTTATTTTAAATCAAAATGATATCTTGTATTATATTCTAATTGAAATGATGTTGTGATTTCAGTTTCAATATGAACTTTAGAGTGACACGTTTTTAAGTCCCTACATGATTTTAAGAGAAAATCCAACTTTTGGGGATCAATATGACCATTGGGATGAATGACTATAAATAGAAGGTCATTTGAATGAGCTCGATGCTTTTGGATTTTAGAGACTGTATGAGAGCTCTGTAAAATCAACTACATGTGAAAACATTAAAATTTACTAGTCTTGAACTACTTGTTCTATATAATTATAACTCTCAAGAGTTTTTATTTTATTTGTGTGACCCATAACATTGTGATAACAATTGAGGGATTACTTGTATAGGAATACATATTTAATGATCATTTTTAGATTGAGGTATTCTAGGGCTATGAAGAAAAAGGTTTCGATAACCTTCTTGATCGAGGGTTATTGAGGATATGCATACAGACTGAAGCAAAAAATCATATCAAGGGATTACCATGGTGTGGGTAAGACAAAAATTCATGAAAGTATAAATCATTCAACCATTATCCTAGGTTATTGGATACTATTCAATTTGAGTTAAAATAATTTTATTCATTTTCTAGTATTTCATTTCCTATTCTATTGTAATAGAAAGATAATTGTTTTATATATTCATTTTTCTATTTTGTATTATTTTTATCTTAACTAATCTGATTACAATACATTTGAATTATATTCTAATTACAATTTTTGGTGATTATGATTATTCAATTAATCAGTTTAATTTTAGATTCATTATAATAGAATCATTATTTTGTTTCACTCTGATTATCATAACCACAATGATTATGATACTTACCATGCTTACTGTGAATACTATTAAATATGACCTATGTAATACATATCAAAATCCACCTGATTACAATATCTTTTTTAATCAGAACCAAGGGCCCATCTGTTTTTCTTTATAATATATTTTGTAAGTTGCTTTATTTTAAATACTTCTAAACAAAATTCCTTTTAGGGTTAAAAACAAATGTTTTTAAACTTACAATTCACCCCCTCTTACAGTTTGTCATATGTATATAAATTTCAATCCAAAAATTGGCATCAGAGATAAGTCTTTGTGATACTAATACCTGTATTTGGTATCAAAGGATGATTCCACTACTTTTACTTGCTAATTATTTTATTATCTTCTACAAGCTAGTTATATTTATTTTATAATTTTTGTTACACTAACTTGTATTATAGAAAAATAATTTTTTTATTGTTTCAAATATGGAAGGACTAAATTTCAGTTCTATTGATAATATCAATCCCAAAAGGAAACCAATTTTTGATGGTAATGATTATGAATATTTGAGAGACAAAATGAATACTTTTATGATAAACATTGGAGTCAATAATTCAATCAAGATAACTAATGAATACAAAATTCTTGACAAAGATATCAGAACTTTTACAAATCAAGAAAAGTTAGAATATCATCCAAACTAAAAGGTATGAAATAATTTAGTTGTTTCTATGATTAGAAATATATTTAGTCATATTTCATCTTTTTAAGTAGAAAATTTTATTTATAAGAAGTTATAAATCACTAATTTTGAAACTTCTAATGTTGTAGAAATAAGAATATCAATGTTAAGAGTAGATTACCAAGATTTTGAATTTCGTTATAGAGAACCTGTTGTCAAGGTCCAACAAAGTTTCATGAAAAACGTGAATTGTTTACAATATATAGGAGATAAAGGATTAAATGATGATATACTTTTATAAAAGATTATAGATATTATTCCAAAATAATGGGAATAAAAAAGAACAGCTGTTGATGAGTCAAGGAAGGTCACTAATGTAACTCTTGATGAGTTGTTTAGAACTCTTTTTCAATACGAGAACAGATTGAAAAGAGATACTGAAAAATCCAAAAGGAAGAATGGTGAAGTTTCTTTTAATTCTAATTCAAATAAGATGAAATAAAAGACTATTAGGAAGGTTGTTAAATCAACAAAGATAAAGAAATTTTTTACTCAAAAAGACTCAAGTGAATCAGAACATTATAAGAATGAATTAGCCAATAGTGATCAAAGGATAATCAAAATTTTTGGAAAAAATGGTTTCCAATAAATATATAAGAAAATTAACATAGAAAAGAAGGATAAGAAATATTACGAAGTTACATTTTATGAATGAAAGAAAGCCGAACACATCAGACTAGATTATCTAAAGCTGAAAAGAAAACACAAAAAATAAATGAATTCTGAAATAAATTAGAAAAAGTATAATAAGAAAAAATTGAAGAATCTCTTTAAAGATAATGACTCATGGAGTGCTAGTGGTGGATATTCTTCTATATAATCCTCAAAAAATAAAAATCGCAGACATAATAATATTGGTGTCTATGTAATAATACCTTATGAAAGTCAATGTATTATGGATAAGGTACATATTACTGATTCCTTAACTAATATGTATTTAAATGGTAATTATCATGATGATAATAATTCTCTATATTCATATGTAGAATCATCTAAAAATAATGATAATAATACTTTACCTTCATATGATGAAGTCTATATATTTTCAAAATTGATTGAATATGAAAATTGTAAAGTTAGTAAGAAATTTGAGAAATAAAATTCTAGAATAAATGTTTTGACCAAAGTAGTATCAGATCATTCAAAATATCTTGATAAGAAAACTTCTGAAATTGATTCTATTTATAATAACCTTGAAAAATAGAATTCTAATAAGGAAAAAATTTCTAAATATTTTTAAAAAGTCATTTTTGATAAAAATGTTTTAGAAAAACAAACTCACTTCTGAAACTAAAACTAATGTGGATAAATATTTATTTGTAAAAATAAAGTCTAAAATATTTTCATTAATGAAACTTTTGTCAAACTTTACCCTTGGTAAGGAAGGATTTGATAAAATTTATACAAAAATTCATCCTCATGGAAATAGTTTTGGATTCTGTTATACACATTCAATACATGTTTTTAGTAACATTTATTTTATTCCTGAAAATGACCCCTTTTGCACTAAATGAAAAAGTTGAGGTCATTAGAATAAATATTGTTCCATAAATTATATCCAATCATTGGGGTTCCAAAAAGAACATTTAAAAAAAAGGGGATTCCAAAAATTTTATTATCTAACATTTTTGAACTCAAGAAGGTTTAGGTTCCAAAAGTCTATTTTTTAGGAAAACCAAGGAAGTACCAACAAAAATAATACATGGTACAAGGACAGTGGATGTTTCTAACATATGACTGGTAACTAATAATTCTTTGAAATGATTATCAATATTAAATATGGAGGAGTTACCTTCAGAGATAATGGTCAGGGAAATATTCTTGGTATAGATAATATTTTTCTTCTTGGAAAAGCTTTGATTTTAAATGTTTTATTTGTAAAAGGTATTAATAACAACCTTATATGAATAAGTCAATTATGTGATGAAGGTTACCTTGTGAATTTTAGGAATGATAAATGTTTATTAAACAATTATAAGTATGAATTCATTCTTCTTCCCATCGGCATGATAATTTTTTCAAACTTAACTTATAAGACCATAGGATCCAAGATTTACCTTGTCTTAGTGGAATGGAAGATCAATCCTCATTAGGGAATAAAATTTTAAGACACTTTAACCTTAGGAACATATTCAAATTATCTAATATAATATTTATTAATCATATAATGTTACTTATATTTGATTATTACAAAGTCTATGTCCCTTGTCAATATGGTAAGAAACATAAGTCAAGTTTTAAATCAATTAGTGAAGTCTCAATAACTGATTCTTTATAGTTAGTGCACATGGAATTATTCAGTCCTACACAAAATGGAAGTATTAGAGGAATGTACTATATATTTTTCATTATTTATGAATACACAAGATACACATGGGTCTATTTTATTGAAAAGAAATATAAATCCTATTTTTATTTTAAAAATTTTGTAGACAAAGTTAAAAATGAGAAAAACCTTCCATTTATATCTATTCATAGTGATCATGGTGGAGAATTTATAAATTCTGATTGTGAATTTTTTTTAGTAAGAAAGGAATTACACAAAACTTTTTAGCTCATAAATCTCTTTATAAAAATGGTCCTGTTGAAAGAAGAAATCTTATTATTCAAGAAATAAAAAGAACCTTGTTTAGTGAATAATCAATTGCTAATCATTTTTGGGCGGAATCTATGAGTACTTCTTGTTATACTATAAATCGTGTTTCAATTAGAAAATTTCTTAATAAAACACCTTATGAGTTATGGACTGGCCTAAAACCAAAAGTTTCATACTTCAAAGTATCTGGATGCAAAGTATTAATTATGAATACAAAATATAACGTAAATAAATTCTCACCCAAATTCTATGAAGTTATATTTTTAGGCTTTTCCATTACCTCTAAGTCATATAGAGTTTTCAATTAAAATTCTTGTACTATTGAGGAAATAGTAAATATTAAATTTAATGCAACATATTTTTTTTAAACAATACCAAACTAAATATTCTTATGTGTTTTCAAAAACTGATATCAACCTTTGATAGAAGACTATTATAATAAAAATAATACTCAAGAAATTTTTTTTTAAGCATTGACTCTGGAATAATTTCTAACTTATGTTGATGAATTGATTTTACAAAACCCATGTGAGTTGTTTCTTAAGAACCATCCTAGTGATAGTATCATTGGAGATGTGTATAAACTTATAAGGACTAGATGTTCTTTAAGAAATAAAATGGAACATCTAAAATTTCTTTTTCAATTCAAACCTAAAAGTCCAAATGAGGCTTTATGTGATGAAGATTGGATCAAATCAATGAAAGATAAGCTAAATGAATTCAAAAGAAAAAAAGTCTAGACCTTAGTTGAAAGACCAAAAGAAACATTTGTAGTTAGAGTTAAATGGGGTTTTAGGAGAAAATGTGATGAAAATGGAATCATTATTAGAAATAAAGCAAGACTAGTTGCTAAAGGATATAATCAAAAAGAGGAAATAGATTATGAATAAAACTATGCACCAATAGCTGGACTTAAATCTATTCATATCCTATTATCCTTTTTAGTACTCTTCAATTTCAAAAATTTTGAAATGGATGTGATGTGTGGTTTCCTTAACAGATTTGTACTAGAGGATTTTTTTGTAAAACAACCTCCTGGTTTTGAAGATATAAAACATATTGAATATGTTTTTAAAACTACTAAAGCTTTTTGTAGAATTAAATAATCCCCTATATATTGGTATGACAGACTTACATTATTTTTAATTTTTTTTGTTAAGGGAACTTTTTATCCAACCCTTTTATTATATAAAGAAAATAAAAATGTTTTGACTGTTCAAATTTATGTTGATGACATTATATTTGGATCAACTCAGCAATATTTAGTATATTATTTTGCGAATCTTAAAAATCTGAGTTTGAAATGAGTATGATGGGTGAGTAAACATTATTTCTTGGTTCTCAAATTTCTAAAAAACCAGAAGGGACTTATATATCTCAACATAATTATATTAAATATCTTTTTAAAAAGTATGAATATGACAATATTAAAAGTATTAGTACTCCAATCGATACCTAAAATACTCTTGATCTTGATGAAACTGGAAAACCATTTAATAAAACAACTTTTAGACGTATGATAATAAGTTTACTATAATTAACAGCTATTCATCCAAAATTAATGTTTTTAGTAAATTTATGTGCATGATATCAAACAAATACAATGGAAACCCATTTAAAAGCTGTAAAAATAATGTTTCTTTATTTAAAGGGAACCATTGATTTAGGAATTTTATATTCTTTTTAAAACGATTTTGATTAATTTCTTTTTTCAGATGCTAACCTTGGTGGTTATAGAATGGATAAAAAAAGTAAATCCAGAAATTTTAATTTCTTAGGGGATTCATTAGTTTCTTATTCTTGTAAGAAAAAAAATGTGGTATCACTTTCCACTAGTAAATCTAGTTATGTGGAAACTAGATGTTCTTTTTCTCAAGTGCTGTGAATGAAAAACACACTCACTAATTATGAAATGAGTTTTACTAAAATGAAAATACTATTTGATAACACTAGTGCCATATATTAATGTAAAAAACCAACACATAACAAAAATGAAAAAACATAGATATTAGGAATCTCTTTCTTAGGGATCACACACTAAAAGGAGATATCATTTTATAATTTATTGTAAATAAAGAAAAACTTTCTATTATTTTTATATAACCATTAACTTCTGATAGATTTGAATCCATTAAACAAAATCAAGGAATGATCATTGTAAAGTAATCATTCATATCTATTTATTATTTAAATCATCTGTTTACATTAAATTACTCCTTTTTAAAGGGGGTTTATATATGATTGAATTTTTTCTCTTTTCTTTTCATGATAAAATTTTCATACTAAGAAATTTTTTATACTCAAAATTTTTGGTACTCAATTTTTTTGTACTAAAAAATTTTTGTACTTAAATTTTTCATACACATAAAATCGTGTACTAACAACTTTTGTGCTAAAAAAATTTTTTACTCAAATTTTTTGTACTCAGAAATTTTTTATACTCAAAATTTTCAAACTCAGGGATTTTTGTACTTAAAATTTTCATACTCAGAAATTTTCATACTCAAAATTTTTTCTTAATAAAAAATTATTCATACTCAATTTTTTTTCACTCAAAATTTTCATACTTTATTTTTTTTGGAACAAAATATCGAAACCAATAGATCTATACTGAGACTAAAAAAATGTAGAATTTATTAATTTACACATTTTCAATTAAATTATATTTGTTGGTAATTTATTTTCTTTTTAAACATTATTGGATTCATGATGAAAACAATATTTTTTTTAAAATAAAAACCTCAAGAGTTCAAATATTTTCAACCATCAGATATTTTTAATCAAATCTAAGCCGTATAATCTCAATTATAAAATTTATTTTCCTATATAATGGGAATACCTAAACTATACTACATTTATTTAATATTCTTGTGAACTAAAGATATTTTGTTATATAAGTATCCAAGTCTAATCTTTTTAATGACCAAATTATTTCGTTGTACTAATGTCAGAAACAACTGAAACCTCTCACACCATGTCTCAAAAAGTGAAGGCTCTGATTTCTCTAAAATATTTCTCAGCCATGAATTTATTTAGATAAAGTATAAAGTTTAATAAAAGACAAGTAAATATCAGGAAACAAATATTCAATAACAAGAAGAAAAGATTCATAATCTTGAAGAAAAATTGCTCTCTTAGGAGGAATTGAATTGTAACCAGGATCAATTTTTTTCATAACACAAATCAAAGATCAAGAATCAGCAGGAATCTTTTGAAAATCTCATAGATTATATGAATTAATTCAAAAAGTTGAAGACAGTTTCCTTAGACCTCTTAATTAAAGAAAATGATGAGAAGAAATGAATTTTTGAACTCTTATTATATTATTTAAAAAAATTATTAATTATTTTTAATCTACATATAGATTTATTAAATGTGTTCCAGGTATTTTAGAAGAATATTATTTCATTTATTATAGATGATAAAATTCATTATTACTTCATATATTTTGGTTTCTATAATCTTTTTATAAGAATTAGAAGACTTTACCAATTCCTTTTTTTGAATCACAAAGGGGGAGAATGGTTTAGACATGTGAACAAATTCCTTATAAAAATAAATAATGATTTATACATGGGAAGAATGCTTTAAAGTGAAGTAAATTTTCTAAAATAAAGATAATATTATCCTTAGTGAATTTGTTATCCTAATGGGGATTTAATAAAATTAAATATCATAATTAGAAGAGTTTTAAAACATGTGGGGAGATAAGTATAATTGTTTACTTAAGAATTAAAAAAATTCCTTTATTTTTTTGGACTTAAATTATACAATATAATTTTCCATTTAAGTCTTGTGGTTTGTGCCTTAAAAAAATAGGAATATTATTGAGTCAAAAGTATCTTCTTGAATTATCTATTCCTTTTGTTTTAGAAATCACAAAATCTTTCTTAATTACTCAATTAAAAAAATCTTTTATGTCTATATCATCCTCATCAAGGCCTTTTTAAAAAAAATTAATTGATATTTTATCATTATGATTTTCATAAGTGCATACGATAAAAATCACACTCATAAGAATTCTATCAATAGTTAATTCCATGATTATTGTATTGATACTCAATATTATTAATATCATACACACCGAATATGATTCATATAATACACACTATATATTCTTTCATAAAATAATATTTTTATAATGATATAAATTGTATTAACTCTTATAACAGAAATAATTGGACCCATTATTTTCGTACCCAAAAAAGTGTATCATAATTAAAGATTTTATTTTTAAATCCAAATGATTTCATGTATTATATGATAATCAAAATTATGTCGTGATTTTAGTTTTAATATGACCATTAGAGTTATAGGTTCTCTTACCCCCAAATATTTTAGGAGAAAATATGTCTGTTGGAAATCAAGATGACTGTTGTGATGAATGCCTACAAATACCAGGTCATTTGAACAAGCTCGATTCTACTAATTTTTTAAGACATTGTGTTAGAGCTATAAAAAATATACTATGTGTGAAAACCATGAAGTTTATCGGTTGTGAACTTCTTGTTCAATACACTCATAACTCTCAAGATTTTTAAATTTCTTTGCATGATACCGATCTTTGTGATTATGATTGAAATCTTCCATGGATAGAAATATAGTTATGCCTATATTTTAAGGATCGAGGGCTTCCAAGGCTAGGAATATAGAGTTTATGATAACCTTCTTAATCAAGGGATACCAAGGATTGGAAAAAAAATTGAAGCCGATAATCGTATCGAGGGATTACCCTGGTGCGGGTAAGATAGACTTGCTGAAAGTATAAATCAAGGGACCCTTTTCCTAGGTTATTAGGTACCCTTATATTTGGGTTAAAATAATTGTATTCATTTAATTTTATTTCATTTATACTTCTATTGTAATAGAAAGTGAATTACTTTATATATTCTTTTTTATATTATATATTATGTTTATCATAACCAATCTAATTTAGATAATTCTAAATTATATTATGATTACGATTTCTGTGATTATGATCATTCAATTACTTAGTACGATTCTATAAGCATTATGATAGAATCATTATTTTTTTTCACTCTAATTATCATAACCACAATGATTATGATACTTACCATGCTTAATATGAATACGATTAAATATGACCTATAGAATACATATCAGAATCAACTTGATTACGATATTTTTTATCCAACCCAAGGGCCAGTCCATTTTTATTTACAAGAGGTTTTTTGAATTCCTTTATTTTAAATTATTTTAAACTAAATTACTTTAATGATTAAAAATTATTGTTTTTAAACTTATAATTCACCCCCTCTTGTAGTTTTTCATCTGTATATACATTTCAATCCAACAACTTCGATTTCCATCTCTATCATTTTAATTCTAGCAATAAATCAAACTCATATTTATCTTCATTCAACCTTTATCCATGTGACATTCAACAATATATAAAACAAAATTCATTCTAACCAACCCATATAAGGTCAAGATAATTTTATTTTAAGAATAATAATATCACTTTTTACATAGAAAGGATCTATAAATTAATAAACTGTAACTCTATGTAATAAATGTTGGGTATAGAAATAAAGAGAAACTAATATAAAAAAAATCTATCTATAAACAATAAAAAAATATGTTACCAAATTTTATGTTTATTTATAGGGGTTTTACTAATTATATTTTGTAATAAATTTATAAACTTCACTGATATTCAATAAAAACATAAAAATTATTTGATTAAAATTTTTTTTACCCCTTTCTAACCATTTTTTGTTTAATATTATCTATGAATTAGTGGTCATATTTTAAATAACTCCAAAAATAAATGAAAAATTAGTCAACTTTCCTCAAAAATTAGTTTTTTAATATATATCCAAAATTATAGATTGAAACCCAAAATAAAAAATTTATGGAAACATCACTTCATTAATGGCCCACTTGTATGTCCTCCAATATGTATTAACAAAAAATATAGAGGTTAAGTAATTGAAATAGAGGGGATGAACTCTGGTCTAAAGATGACTAGAAATTTTTATACCCCTCTAATATTTAATAATTCAGAATCTAGTAAGTTCCTATCAATAATGCTATATGTAGTAAAAGTATCAGAAATTAGAATAGTGGATATTGCAAGGAGTCTAACTAAAAAAAACAAGCACAATTGAAAATAATAAACAAAAACATGAATTATTTTTATCTAACGAAATAATACATATCACATTAGATGATTTTATAGATTATTTATTTAAGGTATGTTTATTTTTCTCAAGATGTATAGAATTTGGATGTAAAACATTGATCAGATCAATGATGAGTTTAATAAGGAGTTACAATTTTTTTTTGACTTTGCGTTTATTAATTATTTAGATGGAAAATTGATTCAATGCTCATGTTTTGATTGTACAATAAGACCATGGTTAAATCATGAGGAAGTGTGATACCATATAACTAAACATGTTCTCCAAAAAAAATCACATGTGGCATCACAATGAAGAAAAATATCAAGAGGATAATGAAATTTATTTAGCTGAAAGGATTGGTATGAAAAATTTGATTTTTGATTGGTTTCTATTTTTTTATAAAGCCAACTCCTCATGTGTACTAGTGTAGGTAGAAATGAATATTGAAACATAGTTTTTATATATTGATCCAAATGATTACATTGAGAGTGTTAGAAATATTTTTGAAGATGTGAATACCCTAGTATATTACCATGTTAAAAAATGAGTAGGCTTTAATTTTTAATGAAATTATATCATGGGAAACAAATGTATAGATTTAGTAATACTACAGTTGAATATCTCCTTATATTTATTAAGGATTTAATACCTTCTTATGTATATATTCCATAAAATGATTACATGGAATCCAAGTTGGAAGAAAAATATCGATTTTCATCTACTAAGATTCATTCTTTCCATAAAAATTTTTGTATGTTCTAGGAGAAAAATATAGAGTTGAGTCAGTGAAAACGATGTGGTACATCAAGGTGGAAGACTAATAAAGATGAAAATAAATTTCATATACTAGAGAAAGTGACGTGGAACTTACCTCTAATTTCCAGGCTTCAAAAACTCTTTATGTCAAAAAAGTAAAGGAATATGATATGGCATAAAGTTGAAAAAATAAGGATAATGATGAAATAGTCCATCCTGCAGACATGTTATCTTGGATAAAATTTTATAGGTTACATCCTAATTTTATAAATGACCTAAAAAATGTTAGATTGGTATTATCTTATGATGGTTTCAACCCACTGAACCAAATGCATAATACACACAATACTTTGCATGTTTTCATTCACATTAATACCTTTTCTTCATGGACGTGTATGAAGAAGTCATTTATTATCATTAGTATATTTATATCTAGACCTAATGATCCTAGAAATTATATTTAAATATACTTGTATCCATTAATAGATGAGTTAAAGGGGATTTGGGTTCTTGGTGCACAAGAATATGATGCATTCAGGAAGGAGTACTTTATGTTTCATGTAGCTTTATTATGGACGATAAATGATTTTCCTACTTTCGTAATGATTTCTAGTTGGAGTAAAAAAGGAAAATTATCTTTCCTTATTTGGGTGAAAAATAAATATTTTTGGAGATTAAGGTTTTAAAAAAATTTATGCTTTAAAGGGCATCAAGGATTTATACCAATGGATCATCCATTCTGAAAAAATTAGAGATAGTTTGATAATTCCTTTGAGACAGATGAAACAAATCAACAAATGTTGAGGATTGATATTGTTAAAGAACTTGATGGTTTGGATTATGTTCTTGAAAAAATTAAATAAAATATAAAAAAGATAAATCATATTTTTTCAAATTATAATAAAAATTAGAGAAAGAAAATTATATTCTTTGAGTTTATGTATTAGTAATAGAATTTAGTGCATCATTGTTTGGATGTAATGAATATTGATAAAATAATTTCTGAGATTTTTCTTGCTACTATTTTAATTTTCAATGTTAAATAAAAATACAATTTGATTTCATGTCATTATTTGTTGGATTGGGGCATAAATCCAAGACTTCATCCAGAATAAATTGTTCATAATAAGTGAAAATTCTCTTGTTCTTATTATTGAATAAAAAATGTTGATAATTTTGTTTCTTTATGTATCAGGATGTTTGAAGATTATATATGCTTATTCAAGTATTTTTTCAAAAAGGGAGAATAAATAATATGTGAAACTAAAATATCTTAAAAATAATTATTAACATGTATTGTTACATGAGTTGATTCCCATTTCCATCTAACATTAACTTTCACATAATTTTAGAGATGCTATGATTAAGTTATGTCATTTTTATTGAGATCTTTATTCAAAAAGACTTAGAAGAATCATTTTTAATAAATTTTAGAGAGATACACTGATTATTATTTTATACTTGGGAAAACTTTTTCCATTCTCACTTTTCACATATATGTTACATATGACTATGCATATTCCCAAAAAATTATTTTTAGTGGTCCTGTTTTGAGTCGGTTGATATATCCAATAGAAATAATCATGTTTACATTGAAATATTATATAATAAGGAAATATTATCCTAAATCCCCTATTGTGAAAGGATATTTATTATAAGAATTCGTGGATTTATATTGACCATTCTTGGCTAATGTTACTACATGTTCAAATTGACTAATAAGAACTGAAGATGAGCAATATGATCCTATTGAGCCTGCATTTCCTTCACTACCCCAAACATGGGGGATATCTATATTTTAATCATTGTGTAATTTAATCAGGGATGAGTGGGAAATGAATCATCCAATAGTGTTATTCAAATGTGGTGTACTTGATGATTTCATTAAGTAGGTAAACTAATAAAAATGTATTTTTTTCATTGTGTAATTTTTTCATATCTTCTAACATTTTAAAGATTTCTTATTTGTATATGAAATTTAAATATTATAAAAAGGAGACATAATTATTTATCTATTATAAGGAATGAACAATTGAAAAGAAAGGAATTTACTACTAAGTTATAGTTAAAGGTAACAAATTTCATTTTTTTCTCATAACAAAATAATAGGTATCTGTTTAATATTCAATGAATTGATCTTTCAAGTTTCAACTTTACCAATGAATGATGTATCAAATGAAATAAGAGAATTTTAATTTGGTCCCAACAATGTGTTATGTGATTATAAAGCATTGGTTTTCAATGGATTTAAATTCATTATAAGTAGCTGCACAACAAAAATGGAAATGCAGCATGATGGTGTCATGATAAGTGCTACAATAGATTATTATGTGAGTGAATTTGACAAGAAAAATTTATTAGAAAATATATCATATTATGGGGTTGTTGAAAGAATAATTTTATTATATTAATATTCACGTGGTCATGTCTCAATGATTAAATTCAAGTGATTTGATTCACTGAACTCATCAATCTGGACAAATAAGTACCTTGGACAAACCCACGCTCGATATTATTCATGCTTACACAAATTAATTACTTTCCTCATCAATAATTCATTTGGAAGAAGAGTATTTACATAATTATTCCTATTATATTTTATGTATTTTGGTATTTTTACATATTTATAATTTTTTTAATTTCTATTCATGTATTTTTTCCTGTAGTAAAATGTATCAAATTTATTAAATTGATTTCAATTCTTCTAAACTAATTAAATTCCAAAGAAATGATATTTTTTCAAGTTCATGTTTATTTTTCCCTACTCATCAATTTTTCATAGGAGTTTTTTAGTTTATTTACATTTTATAAATTTGTTCTATCCTATAATGACATGTATTTGTTCAATTATACTCTTAGTTAAACTTAATAATTTCTATTTAATGTCAAAAAATATTATAAACATTTTATTATAAACATCATCAATTGAAACATAATTTTTATGACATATAAATATTTCATAAATCATCATTTTCATTCTATTTTATGATATGGCTTGAATTTTTTACATTCATAATTTTTTGTATTCATTTTTATTCAGTATGGGTGAAAGACTAGTTTTTTCCAGGTGATATTATTATTTTAATTTTTTCCTTTATAAACAGATCTTTTAAATGAATTTCTATTCATCCATAAATAGAGTGTTTCATATAGATTGATGTATGAGAATGGCGTTCATTTTTTTATCCATTATCACTTAATTTTTTTCTATGAATTATATTGGAATTGTTTATAAGTATTCTATAGTAAAATGTATGTGTAATCTAATTTATTTCATTAGTATTCATTACAATATATAAATGTATGTATGTTAGATTTAAATTTATCATTTTGTGATATTTTTACAAAACTATGATATGAATTTTAATTGTTTATACTAATAAAAAATGAAACTATGAGTTATCATTAACACTATAGATAAAATGTTAATGTCTTTTTAACTATTAGATAAATAATTCTTTGTTAAATGGGACAATTATTTCCATTTTTACATGCGTATATTTTATCAACACAAGTATAAAAGGTATATGACAACAATGAGTTATCTTTTTGATTTTTAATTTTTTACTTTTATGATAATATTTGGATTTTGGATTTCAATATTTTTTATGAATTTTTTTCATTAATATTTACTTTGAGAATAATATCAAACAAATTATCGATATGGTGGAATAAAATATATGAGAAGTGACTGATAAACTAGAGAAGTTTCTTGAAGAGGAGAAAGTTTTGATACCTTAAGATTAGAAGGATGCCATGGAATCCCAAAATATATCAAATAAAGAGATTTAGGAGTTACGAAAGGGATCTTCTAATGACAGGTGAACCATTATCTGACTACTTGATTTCCAATATTGAAAAATAGATATTTTTTTTATATGTTTTATTGTATATGTCAAATAATATATTGGTTTAAATTGAGGAATCATTTTTTTGAAATAGAATCACTATATAGTACCTTCAGCATCTCCCCAAACATGGATACAATATTAGAAAAAGAATAATAGATAACCTCAACCCTAGGATACCACTCAAAATAGAATAATAAATATATTACAACACTTATGACACACACATATTCGGTCCTAATGGGATTGGTAAATTCATAATTCCCAAAATATTTAATTCTCTGAAACAAAAAATAATAATCAATTTTACATTTTTCTAACCCATAATAGTATGGGTCCTTATAACCCCCAATCGTATTATTCTACATACAAGATATTCTTCTCATTTATCCTAAAGAAACAATATTAGTTATTCAAACATGATGCATAACCAAAGTCCAATGTCTCTCACTAGTTATAGTCATGTTGTTACCATACTAAAACTAGATTTAATAAAAAGAATGGTGCTAACTTACAAATTGTGACACTATTTAATTTCCACAAATCAAAAATAAATCCTTTCTTCTAGTGGTATTTATGAATTCCAAATTTACAAACATCACACCCCATTATTTAATAACACTCCTCCATAATAGCTTTTAACCATCTCAATGTCATTACTGGTACCACCTAACTATTTTCATTAGAAATCATAGTCTTACAAATGTGACTATACATATATCGTAATTCATCACCTTATCATCAACATTTTGTTTCTATATATGAGCACTAATATGTGACAAGCCCAGTCACCCTACAATATAATTTATAGAAAATAGATCTATTTTTGCCACCTAACCATCATCCCATATCTAGTAACATCCACAAACAAAACACACTAAACCAATATGAATCTCATTATCCAGCAAAAATATCAATATGCATTCCATTTTTCATAAGTAAACATATCTACCACATCCAAGAACCAAAAAAACATAACCACTTCTAGGTTGGGATCCTTAACACGTCACTCCCAAAATTTTCTAAAAACTAATAAAGAACTCATCACATGCTTAAATCATATATGGTGTGTTAACCACATTTGGAATTATTTATAGCTCCCCTTGAGAACAACTCCTAATGGGTTACTTCATCAAATATTTATCTATCCACCCAATACATGCTCATCCAATCCCTAAGAACACTTATTAGGGACCAAGCTCATATTTTTCATACCATGGTACTAAAATATATTTTTTATTTCTCCCGAATCAAAGAGGGACACCTATCAACCTCATCAAGAACTATGTAAAACACAACTTTAGATATCTCATTCATTCCATTGGTCTCCTATTATATCCAAAATTTATCAAAATAGCTAGGATAAGAATCTAACTGATCATAACTTCCAAAAACAAACACAACTCAAGGTATCGAGGTTAATCATCCTCATCCTTTATGGATTATGTTCCTTCTATAAACCATGTTAAAATAATGATTCCATTAAAATTACATGAGGAACTCACTTATATAACCATTAGTGTGCACGTCACACATAATTAAATAGTATTACCACT
Source organism: Viscum album (assembly GCA_963277665.1). NCBI lineage: Eukaryota > Viridiplantae > Streptophyta > Magnoliopsida > Santalales > Viscaceae > Viscum > Viscum album. Next base: position 1,026,043,847 of record OY728141.1, on the reverse strand, counting down.
ATACTTAGTTTAAGCATTTGTTAAATAACAACACATAACAAATCTATTAATTAAAATCTCAGCACAATACCCCATGAAATGAGTGTGAATTATTATATAAATTTCACACTGAATTGTTACCATTACCATCTAACCACAACCATCGAAAATCCACCCTTCTAATACCATGTTATCCCAACATATAGAACACTCTGGAATCATAACCCATGAGTCATAGTATTTCTATCCAAATTACCTACCTAAATGTGCCTTTAGTTCTTGTCAAACTCATCAAAACCTGATAAATACTCATACTCTCACGTACACAACCACTAAGGAATCCCCATTGGAATTTTATAATAAAAAATCATGTATTACCATGGAACTTCATGTCATATAACCAAAATAAATGATACTTAACTTCTCCACCCTATGTGTATACCCTATAAATGAGATGAGAATGTACTAAATGAGCTTCCACAACTAGGTCACTGAAGTACATGGTGTGTAAGTTAGAGAGTAACCCATGATGAGATCCTGATTGATTTTTTTAATAAAAAACAACTCATAGTGTCATTGGGTTATAGGATATATGAAATCAGATTTAGAGTATTATAAGCTATGTAGTTGAGTTTTCCAGAACTGGTTATCTTCTTTATTTGAATTATGTTTTAAGGATAATTCTTCCTGACACTCAATCATTTTCATTAGTGTTTCTCATGTATGGACCCATTTGAACCATCATCTACCCTTAATAAATCTCCACTAACCAACTATTTATGAAACTATTTTTGGACATCGCGTCTTTAGTCAACATCATGTCTAAGTCCCAAAGATGATTCTTTATCCTTTCTATGTTAGATGACCTATCACTTTCTTATGGCCTTAGTATATGTTCATATGTGAATTATGGACTACTCAAGTACTTATTATTGATTTAAATTTATTCTATATGTTTATTTGATCGATAATGTGTTTAGTTGGTGATAAATAGATTTACTTTCATTTATATATCGTTTTTAAATTGATTCTATGTTTTTATGGTTCATTGAAGTATATAAACAATGGTATAAAATATTCCATATTGTTATTATGATTTCCACCTCATTCCAATATATATTTACTTTAATTTTTAGAGTTTAATCCTTCCTAATATTCAATTTTATCTTACTAATTTAGTTATTTAATTTCAAATCCTCTTTCTTCATTTTATTCTCCAAGAGCAGTTGGATATGAATATAGGAATTTAATGTCTATTTCATAATTTTCTTATTCAATGAAATCTTTACCAAAATATATAATTTCTATGTGTTCCCCTCTAGAAAAACAAATCATCTTATGAATTTATTATTTCTTGAATTTCCTTAATCATTTTCTAAGTGTAGATGACTTTATTTCTAAATTTTTAGTGGGTTATTCATCCACATAATCTCATAAACACCATCCAGTGGATTAACAATTTCAATATCCTTGACAATGCTTGTTGTGATTTATATAACACTCCATAAGATGGGTTTTATCTTGTAATGACATAAATTATTTTTCCCTTTAACAATTTCATTCAATAAGTATCTCTAATTGAGATTCCAAACCATTTATATAGGATTGGATGTTATCAGAGCACTTTCTAATCTTTATTTCAATACTTGAGAAGTTTTATTGACTTCCCTTGATGTGATATTTCTTCTAAAATTTATTCTTTGAAGGTATTCAAATAAATATTCTGTTTTTCTGTGAAACTTCAATAAACTTGTCATACAATGTTCACAAACTAAACTAATAGAACATATTAGCTTGAATATTCCTTGTTCATTTTTTGTTATTGAGTCATGTATCATTTATCATGTACAATTGACACACTAATCACATCCATATAATAAGTCATTATATATCACTTCTTTTCCCATTATTTCCTCCTAGGTGGTTTCTTATGATGCAAGTTCATGGATAATTGACTTTTTTAATAAGACCAATTATGTCTATTTACTCAATGTTACTTATTTCAATGACCACTATTTTGACTGATTTTCTACTTCATATTGATTTCCGAAGTTTCAAATCATTTATGAAGGTATTAAAGTAGTGGAAATATATTTTTGGATTTTTTATTTATTCTATGCTGTTGATCATAGAATTTTCTTGTTTTAGTCCAATCCCTTGATAAATTTCAATCCGACTGTTGCCTGTGCTTATCACATTCATTTTCTATTTTGAGAGGTTTTACCTTGGATCCTCTTTTGCTATTAATTTCCCATATTCACTTGCCATGAGTCATATACTATGGTCCCTTGGCTGGAATTTGGGTTTTTTTTCTATTGATCACGTCCATGCATGTGTTTGTTAGAGATAGAAACCTGGGTTTCTTATTATTGAAGTACTGGTTAATGTGGTATTGATCCTTGAGTATTGAAGGTATAATATAGGATATGATTTTATTATGGATTCTGAACCTAAACATCAACAATAATAAGCTTCAATAACTCATGATGTTGGAGGCCTTGATCCAAGTTATTGGTAATTAGTACTTGGAATTGTACTTATAATTTTCTCTTATAATAGATTAGGGTTATTGCATGGTCTTTGGTGTTCCATTATAAATACTTATAATTTTTCCTTTTTTACTTATTTTTTGAAACCCCTATGAACTTATCCCATACCAATTTGTCAATTTGATAGAATAATGTAAATTATTCTATTAATTTATTACTTTCTTTACTACTTTAAATTTTATAATTTCTAGGTTAGTGTTACTTATTCAGGTGAGTGATGGTTTCTTATTTAAAAAAGATGTAATTGGTGGGAAAATTTTAATTTTTTGGTGGTATCTAGGCATAACCTTGTTTTTGATGTTCTATAAGACAGTTTTGGGTCAACACATCTAAGAAAATTCATGTTTATTATGGAAGTTACTGGGGAGGATATGAGGATGCAATGTGGTATTTTTATGGAATCGGAAGGCTATATAATGGTTTACAATGTGGCAGTAAACATAGTACCATAGTTTAAACCATGTATATTCACCAAGTTCCATGGTTGTAAATAGTGGAAACAAGTCGTCTATAGCTACTATTTGAAATCATGAAAAAATGGCCTAATTCCATGGTTCAAACCATGAAATTAGGCCTATATCCATGGTTTATAACCCATGATATAAGTATTCTTGGTGAAAGTTATTTCCAAGGTTTGAACTATGGATATAAGGATATAGCCACAGTTTGAACCATGAAAATAACCCTATTTCCATGGTTCTAAATCGTGGCTATAGGTTTTTTCTATAACCACACTAATAGGATCCATGACCCATTAAATTGTGGATATTACCTATAGGCATGATTTTTGGGTCTATATCCATTTTTATAAAACGTAGCTATAGAAAAGTTTTCTAGTAGTGTATTTTGAAAATAACTTGAATGGATCTGATACAAAATGTTGGTCCTAGTGAATAACTCAAGGGGTTGGGGGTGAATTGAGTTCCTAATAATATTTCTATCAAACAAATGTTTTAATTTTTTTTCTAATTAATTAAAAAGAACCAGTTAGCCAAAGTATAATGCTAATATAAGTTTTAATCTATTGAAATATTTCCCAAATTTTTTATTAATCCTCAGTTAAATCAATTTCTAAAACAACTTTAAATATTGAAATCAATTTACTAAATCAAAGTCTCATATAATCACTAATTAAGACTAACTATATGAGTATTGATTTTATTTGGAGTTCAAAATAGATTCAGGTTTGACACTTATATAAAAACACAATGCATAACAGAATAAAATAATATAGGTTTAGTCTCAAGACCAGACTGAATCCAATCCACTTAGAAATCACCCACTTTCAATTATATTATATAAATAATTTATGAACCACAACCTAAATCAGGTGTACAATAGAAAATTTTTCTAGGCCACATAGGGACCACTTCTAAACCATCATGGGAAAACATGAGTAAAGACAGTTTTAGAAGATATATAATATATTCCATTTTAAATAAAGGTGACAACGTGCTAGTATAAAAATGGAGTAATACACACATTTCTTGTAATGCAAGGAGAATAAAAAAAATAAAGCAAGTAAAAGTGTATAAATGATGGTTTTTATCTATCTGATAAGCTCTGCTTCTCTTGAAAACTTGAGAGAAGTTTGAAATGAAGCTTGAGTTATGTTTTAGAAATCTCTAGAAGAACATAGGGTTGTAAACTATTTTGTTTTGAATGTAGGATCTATATGTTCTCTATGATCCAATCTTACCATCATGTTTAAGAAAGATGCATTATGTAGTCACACTTCTGGTTCTTTAAATTTTTTTAGATAACTTCTTATATATAACTCTATATCTATGTGTATCACCACTATATAGTAAATTCACATGAGGGAGTATGCTACTTATTTTAAAATTCATAATATCCATTTGAAGAATAATAATCAGGATCAACTCCATATACTGAGATCTAACATGTTCTTTAATGTTATCTTAAAGTGGTTGATAAAATAAAATTAATATAATAAAACACATTAAAATCGATAAAATGGATTTTTGATATATTTAATTCAAAATAAATAGAAACACTAGCGGTGAGTATTTTTATTTTTGAGAACTTATGACAGTGAGTTGGGATATAGTGGTGAGTCATGCCGATGGTGAGTCATGCTCTAGAGGTGACTAAATTTTGTGGTGAGTGATGCCAACACTTTCCCAAAGTTCTAATCTTATAGAATATTATCTAAAATGGTGACACAGATCTAGCGGTGTCATCCTATAATGGTGATATAATTTCTTGTGGTGATACATTGCTAGTGATAGGTTCTACCATAGCCAATTTTCCATATTGATAGTGAGTCATCCTTAGAGGTGAAAGTTTCCAACACTTATCCAAATTTTTCATTCATTGTTGAGTAAACCTCTAGCAGTGACTCAACCTTCAATAGTGAGTCATACTTACAGTCTTCCCGGCAAAGACTCATCCTCAACAGGGAGGCATACTTATCCAAATTTCACTAATATGTCTTAAAATATAAAATTCTTCTATAAAACATAAAACTTCTTAATATCAATAGAAAAATTATTTTCTGATCATTAAAACAAGGAGGCCAACAATTACCTTATTTAATTCCATTGATATGATGAAATTTATAATATAATACTTTATCTTGATATATTTGATCAAATAGATAAATGGTGACTTTAATGTTTGATAATAATATCTAAATATCATCAAATTTTATCTCTAAATATAATTAAAAAAATTATCATCAATTTTTATAAATATTTATAAACTTTCAATTCATGTATTGGGAACTTCCATTTGATAACAGTAGTAAAAACATTTATTTACTATTGTTGTATACTAATTAAATGTCAAAAGTATATACTATTCTATCCATAAAATCTACCCATGGATCAAATAATTTTGATTAATGATATACATACAAATTTTATAATCTATATAAATAATAAACTTCTCCATGAATAGATATTTTCACCAACATTTCATATCATTCATCACTATTTATAATTGAAGGTTTGTGGTTGGGTAGTTTTTCTCATGTGGTATTATTGGTAAAATCTATATTCCACTATCTGATAAGTTTTTATGATAACATAACCCAAACACAAACCCATGGAATTATGATAAAGTGGTTAACTTTTACAAAGATTAGGTAAAACCAACCTATGATTGTGAATTAAATCTCATCTTGATCACTTGAATGGATTTATTATATTTGTCTCTCCTTTAAAACAACACTCGATTACATATTAAATCCATCAAGTATGATGCTAATTTTAGAAAATCAAATACAAATCTTATATAACATCCATCTTATTCCAAGAATCAAAAAATTTTAAAAACATTTTTTGGGTTCTCCAAAGATATTATTACTTTATTATTTTCTAGTTCAACTAACAAGCCGTTCTTAGAAACCACATACCCAAAAAATTTGATTTATTCAATATAAAATTAGTATTTAAATAATTTAGTATACAATATATTTTCCTTGAGTCTTCTCAAAATTTTCTCAAATTTCTTCATGATCCTACTACAACTTTTAATAAAATCAGATATATATATATATATACAAACACCACAACAAAAGAGTCAATGTGACCCCATTATGTTCATAAATATGTATTATTTTGGATTTTTTCTCTATTATAGTTTTAAATATTTTTAAAGTTTGGTGTTAATTTTTTTTATTTTATCTGATACAGGATAGGAACATTATTTTCACACAATTTGTAGTAATATTATGGTAATGATGAAATATTACTATGTTAGTTCTAGTGTAATTTTTCATGGATTGATCATATTTTATCTATCCATGTGGGAGTACCAATAAAAATATGTAGATGGTCGGGTTTGCATCTAGGGGTAGGTCCATTTCTTGCACATGGTTTGTATAACCATGTGTATTTTCCTATTTTCCATGCACTTTGGGTTTCAAGGGGTATTAGGGACCACGTGGTTAGTACATGACTTGTGTAACCATGCAGCCAAATAGTATAACTTATATAACTTTTTAAAAAATGGAAAGTTACCTCAGTAACCTTAATAATTTTTACATATATATCACCTTAATATAAAATTATAATGACCCAACATTTCTTTAATACTCTAGGTGGTTTTCCCTTTGGTTATTTGTTGATTCTCCTTTGGTCCTGGTGGATCTTTGTGAGGTGTGTTTTGATTTCCACTAGTTTTATCATCCTATTTTTAGATCTCTCTTCAATATATCTTATACATCATGTGTTGAAACTCTTAAGGGATGCGGTGTTTGTATTTAGAGGTTTTCTATGTGGAATTGCTGATGTTTCTTATAAATCTAGGCTGGTTAGAACATTATATATTTGTTTCCAATCATAGTTTTTTAAGGCAACCATGCTTCATCCATTGGCGAGTTATGTGTCTAAATACAATGATTATTTTTCATGGAACACATTTTATTATTGGGTTTTAATTTATTTTGATTTATAAAAATGATTTATTTTATGTCAATGAGGTTTGATTTGGGTATTAATATCATTTTTGGTATGGTTAATTATTTTTTGATGGGAATTTATTTAAAAGAATTTTCATGCATTTCATTAGTAATATGAAATGCCTAAAAGATGGTATTGATTCTAAAATTTGGTTTTTCAAGCATGCTAGTGGGAGTTATTTTTTTAGAAGTTTTTTATTAAATTACTGATATGTTTTACTTGAAAATTTTATGATTACATAACATAAGGGAACCATGGGTGAATCAGGTTATGGATATATGAAAATTTTAAGTTGTTGTGGAACCACTAGGATTATTTTTATGATATCGATAGAATATGGTTGGGATAAATATTTTTTGGATTCAAATTATGCTTGATAGTGTTACTTATAGATCCTAGTTATGTATTATCATAGGTTAGAGCCCATTTTTTCTTAGTTATATTCATGATATTAATGTTTCTTTCTTTAACTCAAACTTTTTTATCTTATGAGTCATTTTGGATGGTTTTTATTATTTCCCACTATTTAAATTGAATTAATTTTTTCATATTTTTAGTTTATTTTAATATGAAATGATTCAAAGGAAACCAAAGTATGTTTTATGTAAAAAAATCAAATGATATTCCTTATGAAACAAGTTTAGTTTTAATGCTAGAAATAATTATTTCATGATGAAAAAAATTTTATATATTCATGGTGGTATACTAAAAGGAATTTTCCTAACACATTTTATATGAATTTGGATGTATGAATATTTGGTTTTTGGTCAAACAATTAAAAATAACGGTGTGATATATCTTGAAGAATTATTATAGTTATTTCTCTTTAGGGTGGTTTTGGATGGTGGTGACCGCCGGTCACATAGAGACTTGGTTTTGATTATTTTTATGATTATCCTTCTATATTTTTCAGTTATGTCTCATGTTTATTTAGTTATTATTTTTTATTTATTTCGGTTATTTATTTTTATATTTCTATACACGAGGCAAGTTTTTTTATTTTAAGGTGAAATCAATCCCGTTTGTTTTGGGTGCTGATACCCAGGAGATTGTTACAAGCCTGTGGAAATCAATAACTTGGTTCAGGCCTTGTGATGAGACATCTTGGGTGACATGTTATGTATACCCAAGTTGGTTTATTAAAAAAAATTATCATATTAGGTTTTTCTAGGGGTGTTTTGTACACAAGAGTTGGGACCATCATGTCCTTGGTGGTAAGTGAAAAATGGCTCCTGACTAGCTCACATTATTATTAAAACTCAAGTTATCATGGGTGGTCAAGGATTTTTCAGCAATCCATGATCTTGATTTTGGGTTTGTTTAGATAAATCTTATTATTTTTTCATTTGGTTCTCAATATATTCACTTCTAGCTTGTTCAACAGGATATTGTTGAAAATTATTATTGTTTAAGGGATCTAATATGGATTATTGAAGTTCATGTTTTGGTTTGAATATTAATTCCTAAACTAATAAGGTGTGATATATTGTGTTTAAGGGATAATTAATCCTAGAAGTATCTCTTCAAATACAAAGGAAAGAACTGTGGGTAAATACCCATAGAAAAATCTTGAAGTTGACCCTACATTAGTTGAAATGGAAATTCAATCTATTTAATCCCTGGGTCAAACAGGTGGTGGAAATTTGGAATGAGAGGTGGATCATTCTTTGGTGTTTGGAAAAAAAATCTAACTCTATTCCATGGTAACAAAGGAAACCAATATCCTAAGGAATACATTTATATAATAGAAATTATTTTCAACTTTTTAAAGAATCCAGAGGACTATATGGTGAGATTTTATATTTATATTATTAAATAACCTATAAAGAAATGATGAGAATCCATAATTAAAGATAAATTACATGAGGAACTCACTTTTAACACTTTCAAGAAGGAATTCAATAATCATAACTATCCTAATACATTTCATGGGGTGAAATCTTAGGTGTTTATGAAATTTGATCAAGGAGACCATTCAGTGATGGAGCATGCTAGTCATTCATTCAAGTTGGTTCATCTATCTCTATATTTTCTCACAAATTTATATCTCAAGGAAAGATGGTTTGATATGGGTTTGAAACCAATGATTCAATCAATTATTATTATCACATTCCTATTACCCTTTTCCTAAGTAGCCGATAGAGTTTCTATCTATGGGGTATACTTTTCTAGGAAAATAGGTCTTAGTGGGTATCATCTTACATTATGGGGTAGCCATGGTGTAACATCTAGCCAGAAAAATAAGTATATTAAGGGTGCTTAGTTTACATTAGGATCAATTATTAAGGATTCTTAAAGACAACATTAGGTTTTTTTCTTTTAGGGTGGAAGACCTAGATATAATATGCTTAACTTTGTGGTAACAACAAGGACTTCCTAATATTATGGACAATCTAGTCACCTTAATCATTTTTTCAAAAAATTATCCCATTGAAGTAGAGTTAAATCGACCCTCATTATATTATTTAAATATCAATTAGATTCAATGAAATTTGTTGAATCTCATTATTATGGAAATAGGGATACTCATGTAGTAAAAAAGGGTTAGGGAAGGGGTGAGTCCAAGAACCTTGATACAGTGAAGTATGAATCAGAGGAATTTAATGTGGGGGTAGCAACTATGAGAAGTAAGGTGTTCATTTTGTCCTCTATGGTCTTGAATTTGTTTGACACTAGTGAATATAATTATTTTATATCATCTAAAATTATTTGTGTATTGGGATTATACTCGTAGATTATTCAATTTATGATGGATCTTTTTACTCCCTTGGGAAGGAGGAAGGAATAGGGTTTTAAATGTTACATGTGTTAGGTTATGATTGGTGACTACGATATCATATGTAATTTCCTATTCCTTGATCTTGACATATTTGACCTCATCAATGGTATAGATTTGTTAGTTAGTTTTAAATCTTAAATCTTAAATTGATTATTATCATCACCAGGTTATGTTTTTTATCCATATGGGGTTACTCACATATTTTTTTTGGTGAGTGGGATCCAAGAACTTGGAGAGTGGGGCCTCTTTCTCCTAAGTATATAATGATCTCATGAAAATCATGAGAGATGTTTCTTGATTTCATTGAATAAAATTTACGTGGTCCTCTTACTATCATAGTGAATAAATACCTTGAATACTACCTTGGTGATTTTTTTGGTTACTACCCCAAAGAGAGGCCAAGTTCACTATTTAATTGTTCCCATAGGTGAGTCCCACCACCTTTCCATATCATCATATTAAACCTACCTATTTGAAGGAACTTAAATTTCATCTTCTAGATCTTATGTCCAAGGAATTTGTTCATCTGAGTGTGTCACCTTTGGCTGCACTGATTCTCTTTGCAATGAAGGTTGATGGAAGCCTCTAACTTTTTGTCGATTATGGAAAACATAATCAGATGACTATTAAGAAAAACAACCCTTTTCCTTAGATTGATGATATGTTTTATACACTCAGGGGATCTTGATGATTTTCTAATATTGATTTGTGATTGAAGTACCATTGGGTAATATTTTTTTTAGTAGGATGTTTCTTAGAATTTATTTAGGAGAAGGTAATGAAATTATGAGTATTTGGTTATGGAATTAAGTATTTTTAATTCTCCTATGTTGTTTATGGATTTGATGAATAAAATATTTCCTATATTTTTGGACTTATTCATGGTTCTTTTTTTGATGATATTTTGGTGTTTTCTAGGATGAAGTAAGAACGCATGAATCATCTGGATATCATTATTAGAACTCTGAAAGGACATCAGATGTAAAGAAAGATTTTTAAATTTAAATTATATATATATGAAGTAATGTTTATGGGCTACATTATATCTAAAATTTGAATCTTGGTGGATCCTAAAAATATTTCAGTGGTGATGTATTTGGAGCATCATTTGAATGTGTTTGTGATGTGAATATTTTTGTGATTGGTATGTTATTATAGGAGTTTTGTTTAGGTTTTTTCATAATTTATATCTAGTATAACATTGTTTAAACATAAGGGTGTTAAGTTTGAATATAATGATAAGTTTCAAGGATATTTTTAGGAATTGATGGTGCAGATGAATTTAGGTCCAATATTAATTCTTCTAGAACTGGGATTGGGTAATAATGTTTTTTTGATGCCTTAGGTATGGGATTGGGATATATTCTAATTCATGGGAAATATTAAATGAAATATTTATCAAACAAACTATTTCCTAAAAAGAATAAGTATTGCACCAATAAACTAAAATCAGAAATGGTGATACATGCTTTCTAGATATGGCTATACTATCTCTTTAGAGATCAGTCTACTATATATTTAGATATTAAGATCTTATAGTATATTTTTACCTAGAGGGATCCAAAAATACAATATATAAATTAGGATATGTATCTTTAGACATATGATTTTTATATTTCATAAAAACATGGAAAATGAAATTTTGTTTTCGATATATTGATCAAGAAGTTACTAACTCAAGACTTGAAGGAATCAGTGCATGAATTCTCTTTGATGAGTTTGTTTTCTTAGATGCACTTGGATGTGGAATAAATTGATGGGATTTTGTGATTAGATTATATGAAATATGATTATTTATTTTATTATGAAATTAATATTATACTAGAAACCTGAATTTTCATTCAACAGCTTAGTGAAAACCTTTATGGTGGAAAGACCTTGGGTGACTGGTCTCGATCTCATGATGGTGTCTTATATATCTAAGACATATTATTCATTCTGATAACTTTGAGGTATGAGTTTATAGATAGTGGAAATTAGTCTCTCTAGTATATAAAACATGTTACTACCAGGATTTATTGTGATTTGAGACATTAATATTAGTGTGTGAGGATAAAGAGATAAATCATAGTCTTTATATCACAATTACTTACCTTCCAGAATATTAATGAGAGCACTAGAGACCTTATGGTTTATTACAACCTTTACCCATACTATTATGGAAGTATAATAATATATCTATGTATTTTATAGATGTTTTACTATATAATCATATTGGAAAAAATTTAATTTGTCTTATAATTGATTGAATCATAAAATTAACTCATTTCATTATTATTAGGGATACAGTAAAGGTGGAAGGGCTCAAGAACCTATGCATCAAAGATATCATGAAACACCATGGAGAGTATTCTATTGATTTTTCTATTAGAAATATATTATTGAAATATGAGTTTGTAAAAGTTCTACAAGAGGAAATGGGTACCTAGTTGAGCTTAATCCTGACATATAACCCTCAACTAGATAGACAGATTGAGTGATCCATTCAAATTTTGAAGGATGTGCTTTAGGAATGCATGCTTAATTTTTATGGTTTATGGGAAAATCATCTACTCATGGTTGATTTATCCAATAAAAATAGTTATCAATATTCCATTAAAATGGAATATTTTTCAGTGTTCTATAGGTGACCATTTAAATATCCCTTACGTTGGGTAGAGTGTGTAGAGCGGTTTTTATTTGGACAGAGTCTTGTTTTAGAGAAGACAAAAAAGGACCGATTGACCCGTAAGAGGTTAGAGGCAACTAATATTTTTCAGAAATATTATAATAACCTTCATCACCATCTATTGTATTTTTTGTTATGTGATCAAATATTTCTCATGGTTTATACTCATTTGGGGCATCATTATTTGGGATGACAGACTAATATAACACTGGGGTTTATTAGGAATTTTGAGATCATTTAATTTCTTGGAAAAGTTGAATAATATTTGGAATTACCATCCTAAATGATGTAGATTCATGAATTGTTTTATGTTTCAATACAAATTAGGTGTCAACTATACTATTCTCATGTGATAGAATGGGAAGATTTGATATTTATCCAAACACCTAAGTTCCTAGGAAACCAGTTCATGTTATGGACTATTAGAATATGGTACTATATGGTAAACATTTTCCCTTGGTATTTTTATTATAGTAGTGTATATGGGATATCCATGAGATGTAGGATCATGAAGTGTTTATGATCCCATTGGTTTCTTATTTCTTTATAAGTCCAAAATCGTGAGTTATTTTTGGTGATACAAAGTTTCATAATGTGGATAATTGTAACACCATTTAGGTCGGAAGTTTGTTTTTTTGGATTATTGTATCTATCTTGTGGTTTTAAAGGTTTTTGGGGGTTGATATTTTTAGAATTTTGTGTGAAAAATGCCAAGAGAATGGTCTAACCATGGTCAGTAGTAACTATATAGTAATTGTATGATATGGATATCTTGGTTATAGTGGTATTTAGAATATTTTGATCAAAATTTAAATTACTATGAAAGAGTACTAGTTAAACCATGTAGAAGGTTGGTATTTGGACTAGAGGTAGTTTCATGTCATGTAAATGATTATTATAACTACACATCTTTTTCATGGTAATCATGTGATTTAGTTTTAAAGGAAAAGTAGGGACCACACAGTTAGAAAACATTTTGTCTAACCATGTGGCCTAACCGTGTGACCCACATAACTTTCTTAAAGGGTGTTATTTGAGTCATAGCCAGCATTCTGCTTGGGATGTCACTGATTAGGCCATTTGGTCTCCAGATGCCATCGCGAGCACAATGATAGGCAAATCATGATCCCATTTTCAAGTTCAACTAAGGGTTATGAGTTCATGGTTGATCTTGTAGTGTACCAGAAAGATTAGGATAATGTTGGATTGGGTGTGTATGAGGAGGTGTGTGTGGTTACACCAAAGGTGGTAGAACCCGTCTGGTAAGAAGACATTCCGGGTGTGGAGTCTAGCTCTCGGGAGGTTCAGCTTCTGTAATAGCCATATAATTCAGTTTTAGTGAAGTGTGTGAAGTCTACGGAGGAAAATCTACAGTTAGTGGTCACATTTTCCCATATAAAGCATTATTTTGGTATAAAAACATTTCAAGTTGTTGGAAAAGAGGCTATGCAGGTGGGTAGACCAGAAAAGGAGGGTCCCTTGGATGTGGCTACGGTGGAACTACCAGTTATAACCAGAACTATCAAGGTAGGTGAGGTGAATTTGATATTTATTGATGTCCACGATCTCAGAGGAACTCAGTTCAAGGCTGGGAGGACAATGATAAGTAATCACAGTTTATGGGATATAGATATGAGCATCCCTTAGGCTTATAAAAGTTGTAGGGGAAGTCTTTCTGGTTGGATGCAACAGAATCTCATCATAGAAAAGGGATGCTGGATGAAATGAGTGTCTTGGGTCCCTTAGACCCAAACACCTTCAGGGCCAAATCCAAAATGCCTACGAAGGATGGGAATTTGGGGAAGAAGATATAAATGGTTAATAAAGTAGTAATGGAGGAGTCTCTGTGTAAGAAGAGTCCCCTCAAAGAAGGGTCGACGATTAAACTGGGGAACCAATTTTTAGGTTTAGATGTTCAAGAAACACCATTGAATCAAGAGGAGGATACTTCATGTGATGAAAACTATAGTAAAATATCAATGTATATCATGTGATGAATTCAAGGTAAAGGTCCCTAGAGTACTAAAAGGAATAAAGGGAAAAAAGGAATTTGAGACTCAAGGAAATGTATAGTGGTCCAAGGGAAAAAACCCAAGGGACGTAAGGAATGCTCCCAATTTCAAAAAATTATGGAGATGTGGTCAACCAAGAAGGGTAAAAATAAGGAAAGAAAATCCCTAAAGAATATGGATATTGAAGAATAAATTATGTATAGAAGAGATAGGTAAGAATAGGATGGTAAGTGCTTGAAACTTATCCTGAAATCCAAGGAAGAAATAATAGAAAAGTTGTCTAACCAAATTTCTTAGAAGAGGAGATTAATAGAATTTATGAAATAAGGTTGAAAATTGATGCCAATGAGGAGGAAGATGTGTGGATAGATAAAAAATATTGAATCCTGGACCGAGGCTTCAACCAGAGAAAAATAAACTCATAAGAATTCATTCAGAAAATGGAAAAGATGATTACTGACCTTAAAGAGCTTATCAGAGAGGATCCATATATCCAGGTTAGTACGCTGCAATATGAAATTTATAGAGTAGCTTATTCAAGTAATCTTAGTCTTGTGTTTAATAATTTTGGGAGCTCTTTTAGCATGTATTGGTATCTTGTTTGTGGACTATGGTTCCCATTTTTCCTTAAAATGGATTAATAAAAATTTAAATTTTATGGTGGATCTCTTCATTATATGTTCTTATTTAGGCCAGTTTCCTCCTCCTATATCTAGACAAATCCATGATATCCTTTATCCTTTAAGTTCTATTTATATATGAGATGGATGTATTTATATGTTTTTTTTGGTAATTTATGTTTTTCATTTTGGATATAGTCTTGAGTAGACCTGATCTTTTTTTCCAATCACGACTCTCTAAGGTTTTCGGGTTTCCTCCATTGGTGAGGAATGTGTCTCTATAGAATGGTTATTTATCATGGAAACCTTATTATTATTCTTTTTTCCTCTATTTTTAATTATGAAAATTATTAATTTGATATTAATGAGAACTTATTTTTCTATTCACTTATTTTGTGGTATGATAAATGATTTTTATGGGTTTTTAAAAGTATTTTTATGAACTTCATTTGTTTGATGCAATACCTCAAAGAGGGGTTTGAATCTAAAATGGGTTTTTAAGAATGTGTTTGTGAATTATTTTGTTGTTTAAACTCTTTATTAAATTGTGAGAATGGTTTATTTAATTTTTTTTCAAAAACATAGCACATGGGAAACTTGTGTATATTGGGTTATGGACATGTGAACATTTCTAGTTGGTGTGGAACCCCTAAGAATTTTGATTTTTGAAACTAATTGAATGTGGTTAGAATCAATATCATTTGGATTCAAAATTATGTTTTATAATGTTCATTGCATGTCCTAGTTATGTATTCCCATAGGCTAGAGCCCATTTGTTCTTGGTTTTATTCATGATAGTAATATTTCATGATTTGTTTCCCATATGTTTATTATATGAGTCACCATATATGGTTTTTATTATTTACCTCTATTTGTCTTTAATGTTTTTTTTTCATATTATTGGTTTCTTTTAATATGATAAATTTAAAGGAAACAAATATAATTTTGATGTAAATTTTTTTCAAAAGAAATTATTTATTAAACTTTTTTAAAGATATAACTAACAATTACAAGGTGACATAAATTACATAGATTCATGGTGATACCATACTAGGAAATTTTCTCACACCTTGCATATTAATTTTGGAATAAGTAGATTTTATTTTATAGGATACATGTAAATGTAATGGTTTTATGTAAATTGATGAATTATATTAGTTTATATAGATTCATGGCGATTTGGGATAGTGGTCAAAGTCAGTCATGTGGAGACTTGGTTTTGGTTTGTTTCCCAGATTATCCTTCTAATATTTTTTGTTATATTTTTTATGGTTATTTACTTTTTCTACTCTAATATTCTTTGGTGTTTTAACATTTTATTTCTTTACATGAGACATGTTGTTTTGTGAATTTAGGGTGAATTAATTCCCTTGGTTTTATTTTTTTATACTTAGGTGCTTATCGCCAGACCATGGTGATTGGGAACACAGTTTGGACCTTGTGGCAATCCCGCTTGGGTGATGTGTTAGGTAAACTCAAGTTGGTTTTTTATTGTAAAGGTATCGATGGATGATATGTTTCATAAAATCCATAAAAACTATAAGATAATTTCTATTCCTAAATGGGATTATAAGATATTAAAAGGTACTATACCAAATCTTGATGGCTATATTTCACATATCCACCACTTTTAACATCAACTAGAGATATCATAACCTTAGGTAAATCTTGGAAAACCATATAAATCTATTAGGATGACTAAGAAGTTGACTAATTTGGAGAATAGGGTATTTATTATTAACTTTAAACTAGTTAATATTATAATAGTCAATAAAAAGATGAAGAATTAATTATACCTCTTTACAAAAGAGCACTAGAGATACCCTAAGTGAAACAATTATAATAATAATTACCTTTCATTATAGAACCTAAAATTGGATAGTTCAACTATTTTAGTTCAATAGGATAAATGAAATAATAGTGAAATGGAATTATTATTATTCCTAGAGACAAATATATCAATAAATACACTCCTAATATTATTAGAAATCAATAGAAATAATCAGGGATCACTTATAGATATTTATCCAAAAATACATGAAGTTTAATATCATGTTTTACCTCTATGGAATCTAGAAGTAAATTCAATGAGTGATGGAAAATCAACTCAATTTCCTATAGAATCGGTAATAGTATTCTTTATCTTGGATCATATTAAACTTGAACTAAATTTAAATTTACATTAGGTGAGATAAATTTAACTTTTTGATGATAAAAATCCATATGCATCTTAGAGATAACGATCTAATTTATTCTTAGGATAATATTAAAGGGCTTTTATGTCATGGGAAATAAATTCTAATATGATTTTACCATAAAATACCAGCACTATTCAAAAGAGATGATTAAATAATTGTTCTCTATTCATTTATAAAAGAGTAGAGAACACCATAATATATGAAATAAGTTTAAATTACAACTTTAGATGATACAATTCTTTAGAATTTATAAAATAAAAAAAATAAATTTATTAAAAAATCATAGAACCATAGAAGATAAAATAATTATAATTACATAAACTATATTAGGGTTGAATTTATATTCTACATGTTCATTCCCTATTACAAATTATTTCCTAGATTTTGGCTGAATCAAATATTTCTTACTTGGTTGAGTGTCACTCTGCATATGAACTCATCCATGAAGAGGTTCATTACTTTTAAAATGTTTCTTAAAATGAGTCAATATGGTATTAAATTTATCATAATATGACAAAAAAACTCTAGAAAAATTGAAACCGACCATACCACTTTGAGAGGGAATATTATTGAAAGCATTTATAAGTGACCCAACTATATACATTAATGGGAAGTTCTCAAGGATTATTAATAATTAATCATTACATAGATTGAGTTACTACATTAATAAAAAACCAGTGGTCTCTGTCCAATATATGATTAGAAATTATGGCTATATTATCATTTATAACTCTTACTACTTTATCTAATTCCTCATACTATTTTGGTAATTAGATGATTCCCCACAACTACCACTAGTTATAAAAAAATAATTTCACTTCCTAAAAATTCTTATAATGTTTATATATACCATTACTCCCTTTTTTACCAATTCATAATTTGATAGAAAAAATAAGAAAAATTTTGATTGGATATCCAGATAAAATCCCATCTAAAAAAGTTAAGGTTTCATTTATTGAAAGATCATGTTTGAGCTTCACTAGATTAGTATAGTGGGATGAATAAATTATCACAATATGGTTACCTTAGTGAAAGTATATAAACTCTATGAACTTATCTATATTTACTATACCTAGATAATAATATTGATTGAAAGAATATTTATATCCCTTCTAAGAGAAATCCTTATAAATTTTATCTAACACTGGTAACATACAACACTTCTATCTTGGGCCTTATAAAATATAATAAATGATATTTAGCTTGTAAGACTTCAATTTATAGGGATAATATTTTTTTTCTCAATATTCTCTAACCACTCCTCATTTTATTGAGGGATATTATCACCATAAAATTATGTTTAGTTCTACCTATTGAACTCTTGGGTGTGATACATAGATCAATATAGGTACTGATTGGTTTCTCTTCTTAGATCCTTGATGATTTCTATTATAGTATCTAATAGGTTTGGATCAACAATAGTATTTCACTACAAAAATCTATTCATGGTCTTTTCCTGAGGATTAGTTATCACACTTATAGGGGGAATGTTTCTATAAACAGTAGAAAGTAAAAAACATACATCTAATCATATTCCAAATATTTCTAAACATTATAAATCATATAATAAATGAAAAATATATTATAAAATTTCAATAAATTTCATATAAAACCATTATAAATAAATTATATATACTTATTAAGGTATCATGAAATAATTGGTGAAAGACTAAAAAAATATTTTCACACCATGCATAGTAGGATCATATTATATACTGGAACATGTTTTTAATGATGTGGTACTCACCAGACACCTCCAGGTGCACTACATAATCCATAAAAATAGTAATAAAATCATGAAATGTGATCTAGAACCTTGGTGTTTCCACAAATTTTCACTCTAAAACACAATAATTCGCAAAATTGTTCATATAATATTCAATATAAATAATAACACAAATGTAAATCAAAATATAAGAAAAAAATTAAAAAAACGTTTATATATATTATACTTACCCAAAATCCCATGGAAATTAAATCCTCACAACCATATGTATTGGAAAACTCTTTTTAGAACAATACCTCTTGATTTTCAATGATTGTATATTCTATCTACCATTAATCCCTAAATAATATATTTATAATGGGATCTAAGAACATTTTGTAATAAACATACCCAAATATTATCACTCAGTTCCCAAACCAGTTTTCTATAAGGGCTAAAGTGATTTCTTGATTCCAATATATTGGTATATGTGCAAAGGGTGTCAAGAATCAAAGTGGGAATCATTTCACCCTCTTTAAAAAATTAAAAAAAAATTCAATTGTAAATCTATCATGAAGTGTCCATATATTAAACATTAAATTCTAAATTAATAATTTATTTCTAAATAATACATAAAAAAATGAGTTATGATATCTATCTCTAACCATAAAATAAAAAATAATACATAAAACATGTATCATACACATGATCATCCAAATTTTTATAAAACCGTAAATACTATGGAGAATTTATACATATGACATCCAAAAGAATAATGTCAACAACAGATGAAATAGGATATATAGATTATGATATTTCTATATATATATATATACATAAAATCCTATAGCTACATTAAAAATAATATCTTAATGTAAAAAAAGACTCCATACCCATGTGTCCCATGATAGTTCCTTACATGTCACTAACATGATCACTCCATATACATATGTGGTCCATCTCTAAGAAAAATTGAAACCTTGCTTTACCTTTATCATGGAAAATTAGAAACACATACACATGTTTATATGTGGATTGAGCATAAATCTAGTTATATTCCAACAAAGTTTCTATACATTTCCATTCTATAGAAAAACCAAATATTATAGTTTGAGAAAAATGAATAATATTCTTACATCAATAAAAGGACTATCTTTTAATTGAAGGAAATATTTTTGTTGATACCTATAAAATAAAGAGATACCTAAAATCCATTACAATCCATAATAAAAAATTTAAACATCCCACACTTTCCAAATTAATAGAAGTTATCATGGAAAATCCATTAGGATCTTAATGGTGTCTCAGACCTAGATAAAATAGAACCATTCTATTAGAATCAATTTGATTTAGTAACATAAATAACTTGATTGAATACTAATTGGGTGATCTCATCTAGTCAATGAAAGATTTTAACTAGCAGATTCCCATTTCGAGAAAAATCATAACTAATGTCACCAGTTAGTATCAAAGATTGACTAGTGATGCACTCTCACTAAAAATTTATAGTTAGATTCCTAAAGATATTATGAGGTTTTAAATTAATAATAAAATATATCATGAAACATACCCATTACATACCTTCCTATGATGTTAGTGAAGTTAAGAGTGACCTTTAAGGATTTCATCTGATGGGATATGGTTTAGTAACTATCACCAAGTGTATAAAACACCATATATGGGAGGCATTACCAAATTTTAATTCTAATTATGATAGAAACAACCACCAATAAAAACTAATATAACAAGTTAAAGAAAAACCAATTATCCTAATAAAAATATAATGTAAATGTAATATCATACTAAATAAAATGATTCTCTAAAGACAATACAAAAAAGTAAATAGCTCTTAAGGGAACAACTATACTAACACAAACCAAACACCATGAGATATTAATGTCCAACATAATCACCATCACAATCCATTAAATATACATAAAAAATAAATATATCTGGCAGTGAGAATAAAATTACAATCAATAGGTTTATCTGTAACACCCCGACCCCAGTTACCGAGAGTCGGTGCATTATTACGTAACACTGGCATGATCACAAGAATGATCAAGTCTCGAAAGACGGATTAGTTTAGTATCCTTGGAATAACGAGATACATTCACAAAGTTTAAATTACATCATAAAATGAAAACTACAACAAAATAGTCTCCATAGTCCACACTCTTATCCCCTCATACTATCCCTGCAAGTCATTTATAATTTACCTCTTCACATCCTGGGAAAAACAAAACATAGAAAAGGGGTGAGCTCAAATGCCCAGTAAGGATAAAAATATATCGGAAACTTTCATAAATAAGAATAAACATTTAAGGCAATGTATAACTAAAAAAAGCCTTTTAAACTTGAAGTTCAACATAGTATGGAAAAAATAAAATGAAATAATGCCATTTATTTATTCACATGGATATTCTACTAATCGAATAATCACATGAAATATCAATAACCACTTTCGTAATGATGTAATGCATAATGTCAGACTATCATAACCACATAGTCAAGGCCTCGTGCCAAGACTACAAATAAGATTTTGTCAAGGCCTTGTTCCAAGACACTAGTTTGTCCCATGAGACCTACTAATGCATCAAGGAGCTATAGTGGGCTCCACCCATCACATAATAATTCCAATGCATTCCTCATAGGAAAATTTTGAAACATAACATAAACATTTGTATTAAAACTAGCATACAAAATGTCAATACTTATCCACAAACCATGAATGGTATAAAAATAGCACATCCACCATCAAACATTACTCATTCAGTATAATATGGAAGATTGTATTATGTCATATTAACCTCTATCGAGAATAATTAAGGATATTGACATAGATGAAAATAATCATCAAAACTATTTGAGAGAAATATCCCCCCTTTTCTTGAAATCATTTAAAAGTCACACTATTTGTCAAGAAGCCATTTAAAAATAGATTTTTGAATACAAGTGTCCCGTACCACTTTGAATCTTTTAAAGGGAGTTTCAATTTTAAAACTTTAATGTCCATATAAATAAAACCTTAAAACCATTTTTAAAACATGGACATTAATGAGAAATATTTAGAAGAATAAATCTTTAAAACATTAAAATTTGGTATTTATTTAGAGTTTCTGACCAAAAGAGAGACACTTGAATACAAATAATTGTGGAAATTAAAACATTTTAATATCATGAGAATAAAGGGATTCATGATATACTATATCAAAGTACATTATATACACCACATAAAAGTAATTTGGTGTATAACAATAAAGAAGTCCCAATGGAATGTAAATTGATATGAAATCTCTCATAAAGTCCATATCCTTAGGTTAAGGATAAATCAATGACATAATTATGTGTGACAAATATAAATACACTAAATATGATTGGATATTCAGTGTAAAACAATCAAAGGACATTAACACATATTCTTGTAAAAACAACACCAATGAATTGGATGTTTATCTCAACAAATCGAGATTGAGTAAAAATTACTCTTATCAAGTTCATACCGATGACCTGATAAGTTATCAATGGAGTGATTATGTGTATCAAAAGTATATCCACAGAAAGGGGAGTGGAATTTATGACATAATAAAATGAATAGTGATTATACAAATAATCTTGGAGTAAAATAATCAATGAAGTATGCGTAAAGCCGAATGAGTGGAAATTGAAATTTAAAATTCCCTTATCGATTTGGTAACTTATGAAACATGAACCCATGAAAGAAGGCACATACAATGATGATGTAAATACCCATAAATTAAAGTATATTACACAATGAAAAAAATCATGGGCATTACACACACCACATTAAACAAATAAGTGGTGAAAAATGAAAATCTCACTGAATTAAAAGTGAGATAAGAAACCCATTACTTTGTACTTTTTCCTTGGTCGAGGGTAGGTTAACCTCCTCTTCTTTGGGTTCTTCCTTTTAATTTGATCAAAAGGGCTACTTAGGTTGGATTTCTGATCAAAATAAGGCCTCTATGTTGTATTGTGAGAAGTTGAGAGAGTATTTGGGAAGGGGTTGGCCGAACAAAAGGGCTTTGAAGGTGTGAAGTAATGAGAAGGGGGAGTGCCCTTTTATAAGAGGGGTGAGTGGCACCTTTGGAAAAGTTAGAAATATTATTTTATAATAAATTCATATTCGGTTTCTAATGTCTCCAAAGTGGATTATTTAAAGGTTAAGGTGGGGATAGGTTGAAAAACACTTAACCAATAGAATTTAGACAGGTTTGGGTCATTATATTAACCTTATCTTTAAGTATTAACTCTTAGTTAATTAGTTTCACTTTTACAATGTCTCTTTGTATTTTTATATTATATGGTTAATAAACTTACTATATACATCCAAGAGACCCCCAAGTGGTCCATTAATGATACAACTATCATGATATAAGTCTCTTGTCCGAACCTTAGATTTTTAGGAATTTAATATCAATTAATAATATAATATTTGTTTTAAAAACACTTTTATGTCAATTTTGACACTATTCAATAATTGATTTTTGTGAAACTGATAACATAATTATTACTTCGAACAAAGTTAATTAAATCAATCCTAATATTTCATATGAACCTATAAAATTAGTGTAATTCAATAAAAGTCTCCAATTATATTTATTTGGGTATTTATAATATCAATTATTTTAATTTTTCACTATTATGGTAATTACTGTATCATCATTGTGTCATAAATAAATTAAATTATTTAATGTATAAAAATTATAAATAAAATATCATTATGTAGGAAATAGTTTTATTTTTCTAATTAATATTTATAATAGAATTTATCTTATGTGTAACCCTATATTAAAAATGTTTTAGTAAATAAACTTTTATTTTAACTCTTTTAACTCTTCTTCGAATTAAATAATAATAAATGTCTTAATCTAATCCAAGTGGACCTAAATGATAATATTTTATTCCTAAAGTTGTTTTTGGTCGATATACACTTGTCCAATAGAATTAGGACATGTGTTAGGGTAATATTAATATCATTTTTACCCTTAATTACCCTATTTACTTTTAACCGTGATAAATAAAAGTAAAAAAGTTACTATTCACCAAAAATTATTTTCATTTAAATGAACCACATTTTACTCCTTGATATTAACCGTGTTAATTGGATTTTCGAAATTCCCCTCACAGTAGCGGTAAAATTATGAAAAATTCAGTTTTTTTAACTACCACTTAGTGGTTTCACTATTCATCAAAAAATGAAAGTTTCCTGAAAATATCAAAAATTAGGCCTAAGCTATATTTGATATTATGAATTAAAAAATGATGTCTATTTTACCAAATTCAAAACATATCAGTTGCATTAATTAATTTAAAAATTAGTTCCCGTCATCAAAACAAATAGCGTGTTTTTAAGAGATAATAACTATCAAAAGATTGACACTTGTTTATGTCTGGTTTAAATGTGAAATATCATACAATGACCAACATTGTATTAAATGGTAAAAATATATTCGAAATATACTTTAAAACCACTCAAATTAATAATTTATCACTATTAATTATTTCGATTAAAAAAGTTTTTTTTAATTAAAATTTAGTAATTTTCACTATTCATCAAAATATGAAAGTTATCCGAAAAGTACCAAAATTTCACCCTAACATAATTTCGATATTACGAATCCAAAACTGAAGTCCATTTCAAAATATAAAATTTATAAAATTTCAAAAATTAGGTATTACTATTAATATCGGCCAGTTTGATTGGTTGTGGTGTGTTAGAATCTCGAAGTTGCG
Organism: Viscum album; assembly: GCA_963277665.1. Taxonomy (NCBI): domain Eukaryota; kingdom Viridiplantae; phylum Streptophyta; class Magnoliopsida; order Santalales; family Viscaceae; genus Viscum; species Viscum album. The sequence goes on along the minus strand of OY728141.1, from coordinate 1,026,019,153 downwards.
CACAATGCACGTTATTTCATTATTCAAAGGGAAACGTACCGTGGAAGCTTTTGGTGTTACATTATCCCCTCCTTCAATAAATTGCGTCCTCGCAATTTTTTTAAAATTGGGCTTGAGAATATAATGGAATGTCCCACATCAGAAAAAGAGTCAATAAAACTATCACTTTAAAAGAAAGGAAGAGAGGTATAAAGGTCACCCAAGATAACCCATACTAGGATTCCATGTAGGAAAACATTGATATGGAAGATAAACTAAGTGTTCAGTTCTGATGGAGAGGGATAGAAAACATGATCAGGAGAAAGTTAACAATAAGAAAATCACAAACTCATGTTGGGACAAACGATCCTTAGTCTCCCAGTAGGAAAAGTAAACAGACAACATTTTTTTGTTTTAAGTTACATTACATAAGGACGAGGAATTCATTTATGATATTGACTAAGAACATAAAGAGATATACTTAATTTTTAAGTAGAGTTTCATTCTTTAATAACTTTTTACCACTAACTTATTTTTTGAACAATGAGTAATCAAGAAGACTTGGTCACAATGGAAGAGCTAGAATAAACTTCTATAGAAATACATGATCCACGTAGGATAAAATATATATTTACCTTGTCTTTTAGAGTTTAATCAAAACCAAAATGGTTAGTATAATATCTTATGACCCCCCAAATGGATATTCCATTAGAGAAAAAAACACTAATCTTATTTTCTAAAATTAAACCATCAATACCCCAAAGTTAAATAAATACCATTCAATAATCAATTGTCCTTAAAATCTTTCAATATAAACCAAACTAATATTGAAACTTAAAACTTATAAGAATTTAGTCTTCCACATTAAATTGTATCTGCAAATGGAATTAATTACTCTTAATGCCACATACTTAAAAGTCATTAACCTAATCATTTCCATAAAAAAACCAAATCACTATAAATCCACAATAAAAACATAGATAAAAATCCACAATTACTCCTCAAATTAAATCCCATACTATTCTATATTCCATACAACAAAGCGAACATCTTCCAAAATAACATTTATCACTTAATTACCAAATCATTTTCCTATACTAAGGGTATTCATTTGATAAGACATAAGATCCCAAATCAAATTATTAATGATCAATAAAATCATTTAACTAAAAATAATAGTCACATTAACCAGGGGCTTCACGTAGTCTAGTGGTAGGTGATAAATCCCAATCACACTTTGGTTGTGGGTTCGATTCCCACATCTTTGTCCGATGCGACGGGTTGTCACACGGTCCACGTGCTGTCTTTTTTAAAAAACTATATTTTACAACATTACCAAAATGAGATAAATTCCTAAAAATAACTATAACATAATTTAACCACAAATGTTATCTCATACCTTTCATTTTCATCCCAAATTATAATAACTTGTAATTGCCTCAAACCCAATGATCATATAAAACCAAATGGTTATTTATAACTATATCCATAAGAGAAAATATAATTCTTCATAAAATATAATTCTCACATGGAAAACTGTAGGGTTACAAATACAAGAGAAAATTATTCCAAAGTAAACCCATCAACAAGGTGCACTAATAATTTTTAAACATTTCTCCAACCGTTTATTTCCACATAGCATCTTCTTTGTCCAAGAAAATATCCTATAGAATAGGGAATTCACCCAGGTAATGGATAGGTCCCCTACATTTATAGTAAATGACTGTAAATGGATTCTTGGGACCATTTTTATCTTCTTCCATAGTACTCTTCATTTTTATTCAGCAATTATTCACTTTATGTCCTTCCTTCCCACACGTAAAGCATTTCTTTGTCCCATTGAGACACTTTCCTGGGTGCCTCCTTCCACATTTCCTGCATGATGGAAATTGAGGATTTCTTTCTCCATGGTCTCCACTACTGGAGCTCTTATCAATCATCACCTTTATCTTTTTTGTTGAGTCTGAGAATTGGTTAATATATATATATTGTTGATCATATTTTTGGAAAATTTATTTGGCATAAAGACGATATCTTTTACGCCTATCAAAATTCCATTTTGTTGCTCATTGACACCACAATTCCCACCTTGTATATCATTCTCAAACTCACTATGAATTCCTTGGAATCCAGCAATTGACTAAAACCAGAAAGCATTGTGTGAGTAATAGTAGTCATAAAATCATTTAGAGATTAACATGTCACCATATTCTCAATTTGAAACACATTAGGATTAAACAAGGTCATTTACTCTAATATTATATATTTAATAGTTCAAATCGGTTAGTAAAGAAAATTTAAATTATCCTAATAATATCCCCCGGGAGTGTCGTAACCAAGAGTGAAGCAAGACCCGTTGTCGTGCACCAGTTCCCATTCGAGTCTAGCTCAAAGCGGTGTTTTCGGGTTTTACCCCTAGGTACATTTGTGCCAGAGCCGCCTCTACCTGCTCGTATCCAGACAGGGATGTATTGCTCGGAAAACTCACAAAATCTATACAATACCAAAATTCTAGGAAGTTCTTCTATACTAATCCTCAAAGTTCTCTTAGGTCTACGTGCTCTAATAAGATTTTATCTAAATCAAGCTTCCAAGGTTTATACTAAACTTCCTCTGATACCAAGTGTAACACCCCGACCCCAATTGCCCAGAGTCGGTGCATTATTACGTAACATTGGCATGATCACAAGAATGATCAAGTCTCGAAAGACCGATTAGTTTAGTAGCCTTGGAATAACTAGATACATTCATAAAGTTTACATTACATCATAAAATGAAAACTACAACAAAATAGTCTCCATAGTCCATACTCTTATCCCCTCATACTATCCCTGCAAGTCATTCATAATTTACTTCTTCACATCCTAGGAAAAATAAAACATAGAAAAGGGGTGAGGCTTAAATGCCCAGTAAGGATAAAAATATAGCGGAAACTTTCATAAATAAGAATAAACATTTAAGGCAATGTATAACTAAAACAAAATCCTTTTAAACTTGAAATTCAACATAGTATGGAAAAAATAAAATGAAATAATGACATTTAATTATTCACATGGATATTCTACTAATCGAATAATCACATGAAATATCAATAACCACTTTCATAATGATGGAATGCATAATGCCAGACTATCATAACCACATAGCCATGGCCTCGTGCCAAGACTACAAATAAGATTTTTTCAAGGCCTTGTGCCAAGACACTAGTGCGTCTCATGAGACCTACTGATGCATTGAGGAGCTATAGCGGGCTCCACCCGTCACTTACTAAGTCCAATGCATTCCTCATACGAAAAGTTTGAAACATAACATAAACATTCATATTAAAACTAGCATACGAAATGTCAATACATATCCACAAACCATGAATGGTATAAGAATAGCACATCCACAGTCAAACATTACTCATTCAATACAATATGGAAGATTGTATTGTATCATATTAACCGAAATCCAGAATAATGAAGGATATTGACATTGATGAAAATAATCATCAAAACTACTTGACAGAAATATCCCCCTTTTTCTTGAAATCATTTAAAAGAGACACTATTTGTCAAGAAGCCATTTAAAAATAGATTTTTGAATAAAAGTGTCCCATACCACTTTGAAACTTTTAAAAGGAGTTTAAATTTTAAAACTTTAATGTCCATATAAATAAAACCTTAAAACCATTTTTAAAACATGGACATTAATGTGAAATATTTAGAAGAATAAGTCTTTAAAACATTTAAAATTGGTATTTTAGTTAGAGTTTCTAACCAAAAGAGAGACACTTGAATACAAATAATTGAGGTAATTAAAACATTGTAATATCATGAGAATAAAGGGATTCATGATATACTATGTCAAAGTACATTATATACACCACATAAAAGTGATTTGGTGTATAACAACAAAGAATTCTCAGTGGAATGTAAATTGAGATGAAATCTCTCATAAAGGCCATATCCTTAGGTTAAGGATAAATCAAGGACATAATTATGTGTGAGAAATATAAATACACTAAATATTATTGGATATTCAATGTAAAACAATCAAAGGAAATTCACACATATTCTTGTAAAAACAACACCAATGAATTGGATGTTTATCTTAACAAATCGAGATTGAGTAAAAATTACTCTTATCAAGTTCATACTGATGACCTGATAATTAATCAATGGAGTGATTATGTGTATCAAAAGTATATCCACAGAAAGGGGAGTGGAATTTATGACATAATCAAATGAATAGTGATTCTACACATAATCTTGGAGTAAAATAATCAATTAAGTATGCGTAAAGCCGAATGAGTGGAAATTGAAATTTCAAATTCCCTTATCGATTTGGTAACTTATGAAACATGCACCCATGAAAGAAGGCACATAAAATGATGATGTTAATACCCATAAATTAAAGTATATTACATAATGAATACAATCATGGGAAGTACACACACCAAATGAAATAAATAAGTGGTGAACAATGGAAATCTCACTGAATTAAAAGTGAGATAAGAAACCCCTTACTTTGTACTTTTTCCTTGGTCGAGGGTAGGTTAACCTCATCTTCTTTGGGTTCTTCCTTTTTATTTGATTAAAAGGGATCCTTAGGTTGGCTTTATGATCAAACTAAGGCCTCTAGGTTGTATTTAGGGAATTTGAGAGAGTATTTGGGTAGGGGTTGGCCGAACAAAAAGGCTTTGAAGCTGTGAAGTAATGAGAAGGGGGAGTGCCCTTTTATAAGAGGGGTGAGGGGCACCTTTGGAAAAGCTAGAAATATTATTTTATCAAAAATTCATATTCGGTTTCTAAAGGCTCCAAAGTGGATTATTTAAAGGTTAAGGTGGGGATAGGTCTAAAAACCCTCAACCAATAGAATTTATATAGGTTTGGGTCATTATATTAACCTTATCTTTAAGTATTAACTTTTAGTTAATTAGTTTCACTTTTACAATGTCTCTTTGAATTTTTATATTATATGGTTAATAAACTTTCTATATACATCCAAGAGACCCCCAAGTGGTCCATTAATTATACAAATATCATGATATAAGTCTCTTGGCCGAACCTTATATTTTTAGAAATTTAATATCAATTAATAATATAATATTTGTTTTAAAAACTCTTTTATGTCAATTTTGACACTATTCAATAATTGATTTTTGTGAAACTCATAACAGAATGATTACTTAGAAAACATTCCATTAAATCAATCCTAATATATCATATTTACCTATAAAATTAGTTTAATTCAATAAAAGTCTCCAATTATATTTATTTGGGTATTTATAATATCAATTATTTTAATTTTTCACTATTATTGTAATTACTGCATCATCATTGTGTCATAAATAAATTAAATTATTTAATGTCTAAAAATTATAAATAAAATATAATTATGTAGGAAATATTTTTATCATTCTAATTAATATTTATAATCTAATTTATCTTATGTGTAACCCTATATGAAAAATGTTTTTGTAAATAAACTTTGATTTTAACTCTTTTAACTCTTCTTTGAATTAAATAATAATAAATGTCCAAATCTAATCCAAGTGGACCTAAATGATAATATTTTATTCCTAAAGTTGTTTGTGGTCAAGATACACTAGTCCAATAGAATTAGGACATGTGTTAGGGTAATATTAATATCATTTTTACCCTTAATTACCCTATTTACTTTTAACAGTGATAAATAAAAGTAAAAAAAGTTACTATTCACCAAAAATTATTTTCATCTCAATGAACGACATTTTACTCCTTTATATTAACCATGTCTCTCGGATTTTCGAAATTCCACTCACAGAAGCGGTAAAATTAAGTTTTATGAAAAATTCAGTTTTTTTAACTACCACTTAGTGGTTTCACTATTCATCAAAAAATGAAAGTTTCTAGAAAAATACCAAAAATTAGGCCTAAGCTATATTTGATATTATGAATTCAAAAATGATGTATATTTTACCAAATTCAAAACATATTAGTTGCAATAATTAATTTAAAAATTTATTCCCGTCGTCAAAACAAATAGTGTGTTTTTAAGAGATAATAACTATCAAAAGATTGACACTTGTTTATGTCTTGTTTAAATGTGAAATCTCATCCAATGACCAACATTGTTTGAAATTGTAAAAATATATTCTAAATATACTTTAAAACCACTCAAATTAATAATTTATCACTATTAATTATTTTTATTAAAAAAGATCTTTTTAATTAAAATTTAGTAATTTTCACTATTCATCAAAATATGAAAGTTATCCGAAAAGTACCAAAATTTAACCCTAAGCTAATTTCGATATTACAAATCCAAAACTGAAGTCCATTTCGAAAGATAAAATTTATAAAATTTCAATAAGTAGGTATTACTATTCATAACGGCTAGTTTGATTGGTTTTGGTGTGTTAGAATCTTGAAGTTGCTCACAATGCACGTCATTGCATTATTCAAAGGAAAACATACCATGGAAGCTTGGGGTGTTACATTATCCCTAGAAATTATCATTGCAATATGGAGGAGGAATATTAATACCATAATTAATTATCATCAAAATAAACTCATTCCCTATCATAGGGAAACTATAATTCATTTGAACAGTGATCAATCCCCAAATCCATATAAAATTATAATATTTTTAATTAGAATATATATGAATAATGGAACCCCTAAAACACTTCCTCGTAGATCTAGTCTCCCTCGTATCCTAATGTCATACGCCCCAATTCTCTTGTACCTTCCCATATCTACAAACCATAACCTTATAACACATCTACATAACATATCCATATATATCATATATGTACCATAGACACATTATATATATACAAATACCACATTAACATACCATATCAAAATACTGTATCAATATACAAAAACTAAATCTACCATAACCACATTCGAAATTTTCATACCATTACCACAAAACCATGTTCTGAATTAAAAGAAGAGAGGAAGATGGAAAATAGTCTATATCACCTATATTATGGATGTTTGGGTATCACCCATTACCCAAAATAATATAATGGAATTAGTTAGGTACGTGAATCAGGTAGTGGTTTTTAAGAAATAAAAAAATATACAATGAATATATATATATAAATATACAATCCCAACCTAGGGTCTACCTACTATCAAAATAATCAATAACCACAAATCATTATCACTTGATAGTCACTACATAGAAAAAAACTATTGTCATATCACCTAAACCACTTATCAATTTGTACAAAATTTAGAATTTTTTATTCAATTACCCCATAATATATATCCATTAATTCATTTTAATTTATTAAAAATTAATTTTTTCAAACTTAACCCATTATTAATATATGTTATTCATTTTTTCTATTAAATTAATATATTCCACTTTATGATCAATTGAAACACACTAACCTCATCAACTTTATCACACCACCACATTAAAAACCATAAAATCAACTCATCTGCTTGAACATTAAATCAAAATACTCCAAAAACATCCCCCATTATCATATAAAATTAAATAACATGACTCCATCACCCAAATAATAAAATCATTCCATTAATTTTTTAATTCTTTATCAGATCCTTCATTTCATGTAAATTTAAAAAAGTAGTCAAAAAAATTCTAATTTTACAAATCCTTATTTTATTAATTTCATTCAATTTATCTAATTAATTTTAAATACACATGCATCAATCAATTTCAATCAAAAAAAATTCCTACCACACAATATGGAAACAACATATAAATAACAAGAGAAAACATTTAAAGAATTATGATCTAATTTCCTTAATTCAAATCAATTCCTCTTATTCAATAAGTCTAATTCCACCTCCATACCCAAATAGAAACTAAATAATGATTAAACCACACCACCTACAATAATAAAAAATAGGTAATAAAAATGACCTACCTCAAATGAAGATTAAATGAATCAATCACCAAATAATCAAATCCATAATTCAAAAAATCATATTTTTTGAACAAATTTTTGAGCACAAACAGAGTTCTACAAATTTCAATGATTTCACTCACAAAATCCACATGAAAGCAGCCATGAATGCAAAACCTATTAATCACCACATATGGATTTTATGGGGAAAGGAGATTAGTGTGGATATGGTAAAAGCCAGAGATCAATTTATCACAGTAAATTCCTCTAGTAGCGATGATTATTTTGTCTTCTTTTTTGTGTATGAGAGCTGTGATGCGCAAAGGAGACAGGTACTATGGAAGGAGCTCAGCACATTTGTTCTGGCAGACTCTCCCTAGTTTGTTGGTGGTGATTTCAATATCATTTCTGATCCACCGGAGAAGTGCGGCATGGGTCCCTTCCATCATGGCGCCAGTCTCGACTTTTCCCAGTTCATGGTAGGAAAGGGACTTATGGAATTGGGATACTATGGGGACCATTTCACATGGTGTAATAACCAAAAAGGCAATAGAAAATGTTGGAGTTGTATGGATTGGTGTTTGAAAAATTCACATGCTATTGACAAGTACTCTGAGGATAAGGTCGATCATCTGGTACGCGGTGGGCCTGATCATACTCTCTTGCTTGTTTCTTTGAATTCAAAGTAGGAGAGGAGTAACTATTTCAGGTTCCTGGAGTACTGGGCCAATATACCTGGTTTCCATCAAATTATGAGTGATTTCGGTAATGAACCGGTTCAGGGACGTTCCTCGGTTGCTTTTCAAAACAAATTAAGGCGCCTCAAACTCAAAATTCATGCATGGGTGAAAGGAATTCCTCCTAGTGAAATAGGTTTCAATGCCCTCAAACTAGAAGTGGAAATTATAGAGTGTAGTCTGGGGGATGTATGTGATGATGTGATTTTTGAAGAGTTGTCTAACAAGAAAACTCTACTTTCTGAACTTATTCTTAAACATGAACGTGTTGCAAGGGAAAGGCCCGGGGTGAAATGGATTCGCGAAGGTGACAAGAACACAACCTTTTTCATGAATGAATTTAAGAGAGAAGTCGTAAGGTCAATCCCAACATCAGGTTGGAGGATGGATCCTACTCAAATGACAGGGATGTGGTTGGTAGTAGTGCTCTGTCTTTCTTCCAGAACCTACTTGTAGGTCCTAGCCAGAGCATGAAGAATGGTTACCCTACAGGTTCTTCTGAGCTGTTCGAGGTGATTCCAAGACCGGTATCCAGTGAGGATAATGATTACTTTAAGGCCATACCTAAGGAGAACGAGGTGTTTGAGGCTATGCTTAATCTCAACCCAGGTAGTGCCCTGATCCCCAACGGATTTCCTAGCTCTTTCTACAAGGGATATTGGGAGGTGGTGAAGGAAGATTTAGTCACAGCCATTCCAGACTTCTTCCGTGGTGGCAATCTTCCCAGGAACATAAGTGATACTACGCTGGTTCTTTTTCCTAAGATCAAAGACCCATCCTCCATATCCCATTACAGGCTTATGGGTATGTGAAACTTTTCAAATAAGGTTGTTTCCACCATCATCAACTCGAGGCTCTCCAAACGTACTCTGTGGTGGCTATCGTTAGAGAAACATGGTTTTGTGAAAGGTCAATTGATTTAGGGTTCTATTTCATTGGTGTATGATATGATTAGAGATATTAAGCTCAAAATGCATGGTTCCAACATGGATATCAAATTAGACATGGACAAGGCATATGATAGAATTTAATGGGGTTTTATCAACACTGTCCTCTCTATTATGGGAATCTCGACCTGGGCTACTGATCTTCTATTTAGATGCACGAGTTCTCCATAGTTGGAAGTTTCTTTTTTTTTCTATGTCCCATGATATCTTCAAGGACACTTAGAGGCTCAGGAAAGGTGATCCCCTTTCCCCAACAATATTTATTATGACGCAGGACACACTCAGCCGTTTACTCAACAGTAAGGTTCTTTCAAGGGAAATATTTCTATTTCATAGGAAAAGGAATCTACCCACTATTTCTTATCTCATGTTTGCGGATGACTCCTTGATTTTCACTAATGTTAATAGATGATCAGTTCATGGTATTAGCAATGTCTTGGATGAATACTGATCATGGAGTGGCCCAGTGATCAACAAAACCAAGAGAACTATATATCTCTCCAAAAAATGTGGGTCAAGACAGATTTCCCTCTTGTGCAGCGAGATGGACATGCAGAAGGGATCATTTCCCTTGGAGTATTTAGACACATTGATTTCTCTTGGGAGAACTTGCATCCAAGATTTTGATAGCATTATCAATAAAATTACGAACCGGGTGCTCAATTGTTAAAACCATTTCCTTTCCTTTGGGGAAAAAATTACTCTGGTTAATAGTGTCCTATAAAGTATACCAATCCATTCTATTTCATCCATCAAGGTTCTGAAGGGGGTCATTGGGGCCATTGATATAATTCTGGAAAGCTTTATTTGGGATGCTTTATCAGAAGGAAAGCATCACTGTATTTCTTGGAAGATGATGGTGAGACCGGTCATTGAAGGAGGAATCAATGTGAGGAACCTTTCAAATACCTTTCACTACATGCAAGAGAAACTTTCTTGAGAGGTGGTTGAATAACGTACTCTTTGGGGGCAATGTCATGTATTCAATCGACAAGGAGAATAATGATAATGGGAGAGACCATGTTTCTCTTTTATAGTCCATGTACCTCTGTTTTCGGCCCTTCGACAGCACTCTCGGTAGATTTTGGGTGAGGTAAATGTTCTCTTTTGGCATCAAAATTGGGCGGGATCCATGATTGGATTCCCAGGATGCCCGGTTCCTTAGATTACTTTCAAGGAGTCCAGCATGTGTCTAACATTTCTTCATGCTGTTTTAGATGAAGAACAACAAGGAGTGTTTGATATCATTTGCATCAACTCAGATCTAGATCATTGTGTGTTTACTCCATTGGCTTCGAGACTCTTCACCACAAGGGATTTTCACAAAACTATTATACAACAAGAGCAAATAGATAGGCGAAATAATGTCGTATGGTGCAACAGAATCCCGACGAAGTATAATTTTTTAACCAGGAGAATTAGGAACCAGGCGGTTTCTATGGATGAAAAGATCAAGTAGTTGGGGGTTATTATTGCCTCTAAATTCTTTTATTGCACTCAACATCAGGAGGAGAATTTGAAAAACTCATTTTTTAAGAGTGAATGAGCACATAAAGTATGAAGTTTTCTTGGAGTGGTTCTGACGCCTCATTGTCTAAATTTTCTTGAGGGAACCTATCTAGACGAGTGATCTTATGGCAATAACATCACCACAGTAAAATGAATGGATAAGGATATTATCCTAAATGAAAATTTCTGGTGTATTTGGTAGGCCATAAATAAGTCCAGGTATGAAAGAATTCTCACCTCTAGTAGAGCTATCATTATTAGAATAAAATACTTTCTCATGGATGTGGTTAGTGGTATCAGCAACTGGCGTGAGGCGCATTCCTTGTGATGTTTACAGGGAAGTATACCACTAATTAATAATGGTAATAGAGGTGTTTGTGGTCAGTGGGTGTGGTGGCACCCCCACTTTCTGGTTTCAAGCTTAATTTCGACGGTTTGTGCAAGGAAGGGAACATTCGTGGGGGAGGAGTTGTTCAGGATAACAGGGGCAACATCCTTCTTGCTTTCTCTACATATTATGGTCTAGGATCGTTAATATAGGCAGAAGCTAAAGCATTGATTACAGGTTTGCAATTATGTGTGCATGAGAACATGGTTCTTTTTCAGGTTGAGACCAATTCCAAGATCATCCTTGACTTCATAGAAGACAAAGGTACCACTCCATGGTCAATCATCCACATCATTAGGAGATACAAATTTATTATTGATCAAAATACTGAGGTAACCCATACATGTCAGGAGGGAAACAGGGTGGCTGACCACTTTGAATCTTTGGAAGTGGTGGATCACGGTATTAATGTCACTTGTTTTCCTAGCAGTCTTCTTTTTAAACCTGAAGGGGTGAACTTGGTTAGAGGTGACACTCTTGGCCTCCATTACTTCAGACCACCTTAGGTCTTGTGTTTTGTCACAATCCTTGTATGATGGGCCGCTCTCCTAGTGTATATAAAAATTTACCTTTGATGATGATAAAATGACATAGCTATTACTAAATAGTTCTATTTTTCACCATGATGAATAAATATTACCATTTCACTCATCCTCGTGTAAAATTGGGATTCCAGCAAAGCACCACCCCAAACCAAAACTAGAAAAATGGTTAAAGAATACCAAACAAGACATAGTTTTCAACCATGATGTAATGTAATAGAAAATAGCCAGATTTAATTTGAGCTCCCCATATCTAGAAAAATGGTCACATCATCATGAACATGGTTATAATAAGGAGGAACCCAAACAAGATGTAATGGGGTGAGGACTAAACCATGATGTGCTTTCATCCAAAAGACAAAACTATTATCCACATGTATAATCACACTTCCAAAATCACCTATACCATTTCAAAAACAAATATAATAGCATGTAAAAGATAAATAAAGTTTAATACTATATATTACATACCTCTCAAAATATCAAAATCATTTATAATAAAAAGTACAAGAAAGGAATAAAAAATCTCAAAAATTAAAAACCCACAAAATACCTTTCAAATAATAATCTCACCATAAAAATCATAGTATACTATAAAAGATAAAGGATGATATTAATTATTTAAATATAAAACCAAAACTCAATTCCACTATAAAGAAAAATTCTCATATTAACTCTAGATATTTACCATCTGTCAGTAATATTCACACTCTGTACGTTATTCCAAGCACCACACCTCCACAAAACTTGTATAGAAGGAATGATGAATCCTTTAAGCACAATTTCCTAATGACACTATATATATACCTAATTCTAAAAAAAATTAATATATTAGTCAATATATATCCCCCACACTTAATGAAATTTAAGATAACATGAAGATATCACAAAAGTTACTAAATGTGGAAGAATTCACAAACATGATCCATATAAGTTGGTAGAGGAAATAATTATGTGTAATGACATAACTAAAATGGAATCTATTTTAGGACACCCATAAATACTATCTTGATAATTGAATCCCACCTCTAACAATATATGGTTTGGAGATAAGAACTTAGTGTATGATATCACACCCACGTGAGGTATTACACCAATAAATCCCAAAAAATAAAAAAACCACAAATTTACTCTATAACGTATTATATAACCAAATAAAAAAATGAATTTAATGGAATATATGACTAAAATTATTATAAACCAAGAGATAACTTATATGGAAACAAATCCATGAAAATCCACTAACACCAACATAGTATATGAGATAGTATTGTTCTAAACATCCACCAAATCCATCCTATAAACCAAATATATATATATATAGGGGTTAATATAAATGTATAATTTGAAGGATCCTACATAAAACCTATAAAGAAAATATGAAATAATTATACCAATGCCTCTATGAATAAATAGTAATACTAATTCATTACATAAAATGGTCAACTATTTTTCCATCCTTACTAAGGATCACTCACCCAAAAATATATAAAATTATATTAAAGTAATAATATTGAAAATATATATGAGGGTACCCTATATCCACTTCTACACTGAACTAGTCACCCCCATGCCACAATATAATATATTCTACTACTACCATCCCATCCATGAACCAGATCACCACATCAAAGCATACAATATAACCACATGAACATATCATAACCACAACAACATATCCATATCCACATACTTTATATCACCACCAAATCAATATTAAATCCACATAACACCTCATGTTAGTGTATAAAAATGACTACAAAAAACATTTAGTTCAAATTCAGGTAGGTACCCGGTCCTCTCCATAAGGATAAGAGGTTTTTACATTGACTAAATTATGTGTGAAAAAGGAAATAATGAGGAATGTAGTGTTTTTAGTGTGTGAAGTATATAATAAATCATTTTTCGTTATTTTAAATTTATGTGTATGTGTGTGTAAATGTACATATGGTATATGGAATTATGTGAAGTAATAAGATATTCATAGGAGTTTTGAATCAATTCAACATGAGTAGAAAAATTAGGGTATTGAATACCATTACGAGTCAATACAAGTGGTTTTATAATGTAATTTTTTTGGAAACATAATCAATTCCAAATACTTATCTCTCAATATACTCAATGGCTTACAACACCAGTCTAGAGTCATAGTGAAGTTTCTTTAATCCTTAAAGAGAAATGATCAAGGTTATATTTATATGATTTTGATTTAATTAAACTCTTATAAATCCCATTAATAATGGTACAATGATCATATAATGATTCTTGTTTTGGATTTCAATTTTCATTATTAGACAATCAACCCCTCATCAATTAACTATTAACCAAACATTCAAATAATTAAGTAAAAAAGAATAAATAATCATATATTTAGTGTTTAAAAGTCACACATCACAAGAATTAGTCACATTACCCTTATACATAACTTAATTGGACTATCCTATCATGATAATGGAAAATAAAATCATATATAGGTATAAACCCCTCATGGGCATGCTCACACTCCACTAATCCTTGGTCTATAACTACCACAACTCCACTATCAGTAGATGGAATGTAGATAATGATGATAAATAGATGTATTTGGTATGTATTGAGGTGGTATATCAATTATCATGGGTAATTGAGGATATAGAGAGTATTTGTATAAGGGAATGAAATAAAATTAAGGACCCCCATTGGCTAAATGGATGAGTAGGAATAAATTGAAGAAGTGATGGAGTAAATGATGGATACTATTTTGACTAGGATGAAAGAGAGTGATATGGGAAAGTGAATAGAATGAATGGATGATGTCCCTAGGTGTAATCTTCAAGGGTTTATTCTAATAGATTATATAATGATACTTCCACAATTACACTTGAGTAATCCAACTCAAGGTTGTTCCCTTGAATCATTCTCATCCAAATACTGAATCCCGCCTAGAAATCTCTCCAAAAATTTATGGATTTATTGAATAAAAATATACAAAGATATTATCATTTCTTATGAGTTTCCCACATGAATAAAAGATGTGATCGATGTCTATAATTAATTTTAGAATTAACTCAACTTGAATTGGTTTGGATATGTTTATTTGTGGATATATTAAGAGTTATGTTGTATAAAAAATATGGGGTATGTGAGATAGATTGAGGATTCATTTTCAACACATATAATTACACAATAGGTTGAGATAAAATTAAAAACTCTTAATAGAACATTGGTTCTTGGTTTTTTATAAGATGGGTTTTAGGTGACATTGGAGTTTTACATCCTGTGGGTGATTTCTAAAAATACCATAAGTTTTGGGAGTATATAGGACTAGGATTAAGGATACATCCGATATTTAGAAGGTTTTATAAGATGTTGGCATGACTTTGGGTCTCAATATGGTGTTGATGTAATTTTAATGATATGTTATTATATGAGATGGAATTGTAGGTGATCAACCTCTACATAACAGTATCTAGTATATATCATAGTGAGTGAGATGATATCAATGAGGAGATGAGAGTGGAGAATGGGGTTGTGATCCAATGGTGGTTTACGGGATAAGGGGTCATATAAATTACCTAGTTCTGGGAATAATACATTGGAAATAAGTCCATCACACATTGATCTATTCATCGGACAACAAATTCCTTATAATGTTTATCATACTTTGACCAACTAAAAACATTCAATTTGGGATATAATTCCCATTATGGAACTATATCTCCCTCATATTCTTGAAAATCACCACACATGCATGTTCCATTTAATTCATATCATATGTGGTCCATTATATGCATGTGGGCCTCTTCTTGTTTAACAATACTAGTCACAAGGCTAGGTTGGAAAAATATTCTATGAGGATGTCCACTGACATTGTTGACTAGCCTGTTTTGAATTTTTTTATAATTTCCATAAATTTATACCTATTTTAAAAAGGAAATTCCCAATAAAAATTTATTTATTGTATCCCTTAAAATTATTAACTCATAATTTAGTTCCAAAAATTAAAATATTGTAAAAAAGATTTAAAAAAAGAGCATATTAACATATTTTTCAATTATAAAGTCTTATAAAATCAATTATTATTATAAAATAAACAACAAAATATCAAAATAATAAATTTATTCATACAAAAATGTAACCTAAAAAATATATATACAAAATATTATTGGAAAATTAATGAAACTATTAGGCAAACCATACTCCACCACACTTGAGCCTTACTTTTACACAAGTAAACTCTCTTAATAAATATCTCAATAAGAATTAATTTCCCCTCATGTTAAATCCAAAATTCAATGAATTTTAATTTACAAGGTCTTATTTAGATCCAAAGGTGAACATGAATCTCCATTTTAAAACTCCCTCACTCAAGATCATTATCCCACTTCATATTACATATAATAAATGGTTTATCACTATGCATCAACCTGTTAACTCCAATTTTTTCTTGTTCACAATAGTTAAAAATTCACATTCTCCTTAATCAATACCAACAAATCATTTTTTTGCAAATTTTCATATCCATAATATTAATAATGTAGTTACTCATTGGTTATGATCCACATTGAGTTTAGAGACCCAAATCTTTACATACATGGACATTACATTAATTTTTCAGAATATCTAATACATAACAAAAACAGACACCAAATGACCATAATAGTTTAGTGTCTTTGGAAACTCGGAATATAATATTCTAATCTTGATGAAAGATCTTAAACATCTCACATAAATATATTCCATTTTTTTCTTACCTAAAACCATTATTTATATCCTGGGGAAAAGAAAACATATAAAGGGTGAGCTCAAATTCTCAGTAAGGGTATGCATGGAGAAAATAAAACACACCATATACATTTGAACTTAAGAACATTAACATAAAGTTTAAACATCAAAATCTTGAGTTGTGAAATAAATCTTGGCAGTACGTAAGGCATAGATCATAAAGGAACATCAATCATGATAACATAGAATGAGAATAAAACATTTAATTATGGAAAACCATTAGACACATGATATGATTTCAATAGTAGCCAAGGCATTGCTGCCAAGACCATCTTAGTGGACAAAGTCCCATTCTGAATCGAGTTCACTCCTCATTCCAGTCCTGTATCACTGAACCAGATTAACTTACCATTCCAGCCATGTCTATCTCATGAGATCTAAATCTTTACCCAATTCATTGGAGGGATATATAGGTCCCACCCATCTCATAATTAAATCATTCGTACTTTTTCCACAAAATAAACATAAATCATTCACCATAACCAAAAGAATAAAATGGGTTTCATAAACATCATCCCATCCTAACATAATCCATAAAAAACAAATGGATATCATTTCATCATAAAAAGAATCAAACCATGTAAATAATAGAGAAATTAAACTTGAAACATAATCATACTAAATAATTTCATCTTAGATGGAAAATAGTTTTGACAAAACACTTGAAATGAAATCTTGAGGAAAATATACTTTCTTCTTCAAAATCATTTTCTTTTCCCAAAATACCATGCAATTTTAAAAGAAATGTATTTTTATGAAAATAATCTTGAAATATTGTTGATGAAGCTTCATAAAAATTAGGCGTTATGAAACCGTAAAAATCTGTTCATGCCGTAAAAGTAAAAAAAAACATTTTCCATGTACTTTTGCCAGAAAAGTAAAAAAAAGTTCATTGTATGGTAAACAAAAGAAAGATTCCTTCTATAACACTATGTAAAAGTCAAAGAGGGGTAAACATGAATTTAAAAATATATTGAAGAATATAAAACACTTTATTAAAAAACATTTTTATGGACATGGATGAAAAATATAACCCCAGTAAGTACTTACGAATAAACAATCACGGATAAAAACGAGATTGGAAAAGTTATCGGTTACCTTATGTTTGATATGCTTCGTATATATCTGAACATCCTGTATAATGATTTAAATAATTTAATTGACTTATTACAGAATCATATTATTTGTTATGATATCATATATGGTTCATTTATGAATTTATATTACCGGTTCTTTTGTAAATTCCATGTTAAAGCAGCGTTTTGGGTAAAATCGTTTCATTTATCGTAAATGTTTCAATTTTTTGTTCTTGATATTATTAATTATATCCTGATTTAATTAATTCAAAAATGTAAAACATGATTTTTAAGTAATATATTTTCATAATATAAATATATATGATAGATCAATAAATGGGATGAAATACACCGTTCATGGAGATGGTAGGCTGTACGTACACATGAACGCTGTTTTCATTTCCTTATTGAATTGAATGGAATTATGTAAATGAAACATAAATGTACATAAATCCAGTATCATTATTATTTAATATCTTTAATTATTATTTATTATATATACTTTATAATCATACTTGAATGGTTAATCATGGAAAATGAATCTCATCGCGTTCGGGGAGACGGTAGTCCGTACGTACGCATGAGCGATGATATCGTTACCATAATTATTGAATAGAATTAGAGTGGATGATATAATATCTCAGAATCATTATAATTTTATAATAACCATATATATTTATTCATTACACCATTATACCCATCCAAGATAGGTGGTGGTGGAAAAACTGATTACACCACGACGTGGAGACGGTATTCCGTACGTACGCATGCGCGGTGATTTCATTTTCAGTAGGATGGATAGAAGATTAAATGGGGTTGTTTCATATTTATAATATCATATCAGTATATTAGTGATACTTATTGTATTAATTTACAATGAAACAACTAAATAAGAGGATGTTGAAGAAGAAAGAAACTTGAAAGAATCGGTAGAAGAGATTACCTCTTCTTCGACGGCTCCTCTTACCCTCCTCTTAGGGGACAATAGTTGGTCTTTAAAGAAAACCTGGACCTCTATTAGGTTTCTATGGAAGTGGATAAGTGAAATGGGTAGGGGTTGGCCGAGCTTGAAGGCTCAAATGTGTGTTAAGAGGAGAGGGAGGAGGTTCCCTTATATAGGTGAGGAGAGGGAACCTTATAATTTTTAATTAATTATAAAATGAAACCCCACTTAAAAACCTCCGAAAATGACTTAATTCGAAGATAAAATGATATATGGTTGTAATATCATAAAATAATAAAATTT
Source organism: Viscum album (assembly GCA_963277665.1). NCBI lineage: Eukaryota > Viridiplantae > Streptophyta > Magnoliopsida > Santalales > Viscaceae > Viscum > Viscum album. The sequence continues at coordinate 1,026,000,110 of OY728141.1, read as the reverse complement.
AGACATGTTTTAAGTTTATTTTGAACCTTATCAATTTGATTTATCCTTATTTAATTTATTTAATCTTATTGGTGGTAATAATATTCTAAATTTTAAATTGTTATAAATAATTACTTATGTGTTATAAATTATCCATAATTGGGTACTTTATGAAAATTTAGACCATATAAATTTAAATTTATAATTTTTAAATATTTATGGAATTTTAAAACAATTTAATAATATGTTATTTTTATAAAATAACAATAGTGTTAATGTTGAAACTATTCATTTATTTGAATTTAAATAAAATACACACATAAGATATGTTCGAACCAAAATATTTAATAGATTCCTAACATGTAATATGCTTCAAAAAAATTCATGGGGCACATTAATTTGTTCATATATTAATTATTTTAATATTTTTAAAACCATTTATTTGGTATATCTCTTAAAAAAATAATTACAACAACATTTTTGTATAATTATTTAATATAGATAATTGTTACATAAAAATTAAAACTAAAATCATATGATTAAGATAAAGATAATAACTTTCATAATAATATTTGTATTCGAATTTATCATTTTAAAATCACAACATTTAAATTGTTATATTTATTAAATTATGAAGGTGACATCTTTGACATCATTTAAAATAAAATAATATAAATATCCTAACCGGTTTTATAAGGATCCAAATAGTCCAAAAATATACCCCTGGATGAATAGGGTATATATATACTCGACAAATAATGTTTGGACAAGTTTATTTTCCTTTTTATAGGTATTGTTATTTTAATAAAAACTATATTATTGATTTTTCACTAAATAAATAATTTCATCATCATTAATGTATAAGCTATTAAGGTAATTAAATATTTCTTAAAAATTAAAAATAAATTAACATGATAAATAAATTTTGTTTATCTTTCAAATTAGTATTTATAATCGAATTTATATTCTGTATAAACTGATATTAAAAATAATCTAATTATTAATGTTTGAGTGAGACATTTCACTTTCCTTTAAATAAAATAAATAAAAGGTCTTAATCAAATAAAAGTGGGTTCCATTATATTGTATTTAGACCCAAGTATGATTTAGGGGAAAATATAATCATCCAATTATATTAGGACAAGTGTTAGGGTAATTTAATAATATTATATTTACCCTTAATTACCCGATTTACCTTTAACTATGGGAAATAATATTTACCGTAGTAACTAATCATAATGAATAAAAATAAAAAGTAGCTTATTAAGATAATTTGAACCTACTGATTCCAAATATGGAATCCATTTTTCCAAATTCAAATCACAGAAGTTTCAGAAATTAATTTAAAATTAATCACGTAAGTAAGAAAACGAGTTTTAAAAGTTAAAACATTGCAAAAGATTGAAATGATTTTACCTATGAATTCAATGTAAAATCAATGCTAATTACATGAATTATATTAAATGGTAAAAATATATTATATTTATACTTTTAAACCATTCAATATTATAATTACCCATATAAATTATTACGATGAAAAATGTTTTTTTAATTAAAATGTAGCATGTTTTTACTATTCATTAAAATATGAAAGTTATCAGAATAATATGAAAAATTTATCCAAAGTAAATTTTTATATCATGATTCCAAATAAAAATTTTATTTTGTAAAATTGAACTTATAAACTTGTTAAAAACCATATTTAAAGTGGGTGCGACATCAAAAGGCGGCAAAACTGCATTTTTTGAAAAATACGTATTTTACACTAAAAATTTATTTTTTTCTCATATGATGTTTTAGAAAATGTATAAGATGAATAATAATGTCATAAAATTTAAAATTTAGTTAATAATATTCATAAAAGCTAGTTCATAATATTATAACTATATGTCGTCATTTAGTGAAACCCGGTATTGCGTACTACACATGCTATCGAGGAAGGTCGCAATTGCGTGTAATGCAAGGCAAGTAAAGGTTGAGTGAAGTGCAAGCTCCCCTTGTTGTTTAGTATAAAATAATAAAAACTTTTTTCATTTATACATTAAAAAAATCTATACTTAATGTTGTGTAGTATAATTTCTACAAAACAAACTTAAAATTGTGTGAAACACCAGCCAAGAATGGTGTTGCGTATACTGCAAGCTAATAGGGTTTTGTGTATAACACAAGATAATTTTGGTGTAGCGTACAACACAAGACATCAATCAAATTAAAAAGAATAATTCTCAAAAAATCATGGGTTTTAACATTCTACCCCCCCAAAAAATGAATTTCTCTCTCAAAATTCATCGGAGTTATAAATGGTTTACTACTAGAAAGTTCCTTTAATAGAAACCCACATCATAAAAAGGAATACTAAAACTTAATTCTTAAAAGTGAAGTATGAAACATAACGGTTACCCAAATTTACTCATCACTGGGTTTCCACATAGGAGAAAATAGGTGAAAATATGGATATGAAAGAGAAATCTAACCATCAAGTTCTGATGGAGAGTGGTAGAGAACATGGCTATAAAAAAGCCAACAATCATAAAGCCATAAATTTGTGATGATCTAAGGTTCCATATGATAATCAGATATGAGAGCACTAGGACAACATTTTTGGTTTTCAAGATCATTTCCCCAATGTTAAAGAATTTTTTAAAAGAAATACTTACTCTATTTTGGTACAATTTTACTGTTGTTCGTGCCTTGAACAATTTCCACTTCATCTCCTAAATAAATGAAGTTGAATTTTTAATTCTTAAAGTGTTATCAATTATCCTTTATTTTTTTTAAAAGGTTGGGGCCGAAGCCTCAATTTATTATTTAAAGCAAAGAACTCTTTGGATTGGGTAGAGGGTGACCCAATACATAGCCCAAAGGCCCAATGCCAAGTGGCCTGAATATAAGGCTTAAAAGCCCATTTTTTGGCCCAAAGGACCCCTCAGTGAATAGTACTACTACAGTACCCACGCTGCTATAGTACCAGCTACGATACAGCCATCGCTACAGTACCTGCTATAGTCTATCCACCGCTACAGTTCCGTCGCTGCAACAGTTCCTCCGCTGCAACAGTTCTGCCGCTGCTACAGTACTACTATAGTGCCCTTCTATAGTACTACTATAGTACCAGAAATTCGCCCATGCCCGGATTTTATATTGGGTCTTTTGGATGTCAAGCAGGAGCCTGTACCACTAGGGTAAAAGCTTGTTGGCTCATGAAGTGTTATCAGATCATGTGATAGAATGATGGTTCATTCCATCTGTCGCAAACAAAAGGTTTGCAAAAGTTATCAAATATACATAAGTCCATCTATGGTGAGGTTAATCGTATATGATTCCAAAAATGGACTTATACTTCATCTATCATACCGCTTAATAAAATAAAACTATTTTCTACTAACCAGGGACTTTCTGTAGGCTAGTGGTAGGTGATAAAGGTCTGTCTCACTTCAGTTATGGGTTCGATTCCCACAACCAAATCCGACGTGATGGGTTGTCGGTCGTCCTATGAGTTGTCCTTTTTCTAAAACTACACTATTATAACATTCCAGAAATAGTAATTAAATAAGTTCTATCCTTAAAAAATTATATATGATGTCCAACTTAATCCATTCCAACCTTTAAGCTTATCGAAAATACTTCCGTACAATCTTATAGTATAAAGAAAATGATTAATAGAAATGTCATCAACCAAGCATGTGAATAACATCATTTATCCCCCATATATCATAAAATATATCCTGTTGGTCACATTATAGACATGTGAATTCCTTAATTATGTATTCTATTGAAACATGAATTACCATATAACCTTAGTGAAAACATGAATTCTGTCAAAAGTTAACTCTTTCCACATACCAAAATCCCAAAATTTCTATATAATCAAACCATGATATCACATTGTCCTTATATTAGTCATGATCTCATTAATACTATCAAACATCTCATTATATCCTTATCCATTCATTATGCGCATATCATCAACTTTCCAAAAATATCTGAATAACCTTTCCTGGTTACCTGTACCATTCAACATATACTTTCAAATAATTTAGGAAAAACAATAGTGTAACAATCCTTAGATTTGTGTTTATTCCATAGTACCATTACCTATACAACATAACTCTTGATAAACAAAATCATTCCACTACCTTCTTAAACCATTGACTGAGCTTGAACAATTCTTTCATCTCACATATCATTTGTAGTCTCTTCATCATCATCAATATAAATACTACCTATACGACCATGATGATTCTTTTCATGAGACTTTCCCTTAGGGAATTAGTTTTCATAATGCCCGTACATTCGACATTTAAAACATTTAACAATTTTTGATGTCTTAGTAATACCATTATCCTTGTCCATAGTGTTAACTGAACCTTTTCCTTTGCAATTACTGGCTTTGTGTCCTTTTCAACACCCAAAGAATCTTCCCGTTCATTTGAAACATTCGATCAGATGCCTCTTCCCACATGATTTACATGAGGAAAATTGAACTTTCTTTCCTCTATGATCATCATGAACCTCCATCTTTCTCTTACTAGCTGAGTCATGAAACTTAACAAAGTTTATATTATTGATCATATTATGAGATTTCTAATTAGGCATAATAATGGTGTTTGGACATCCAAATCCATTTTCATTTGGTTTATCATGAAGAATATCATTCCATTGTCCATCATATTCTCCATTAACATGAATTCTCCTATTTCCTGCCATTTCTTAAAACGCAAAAAGAATAGTATGAGAGGAAAAACTCGTACTAGAAAAACAACATAATCAAGGGAGAGTACTTTAAATCTCTAACATATTAGGTTTAATTATATAATTGTTACCGTAATTCTAGGACTATAACCTATACTTATACTTATCCTTTGGGACATCCCTAGACATACCATAGAAATATCTCTAGGGATCTCACTAAAGTTTTCGCATTCTAGTTTCCAATGGTTAACTAAACCTTTCCTCTAATACCAACTATATAGACCCAAAGTTTTACATACATGAACATTACATTACTTTTGAGGAATATCTAATACATAACAAAAACAGACACCAAAGGACCGTAATAGTTTAGTGTCTTTGGAAACTCGGAATATAATCTTCTAATCTTGGTGAAAGATCTTCAACATATCCCATAAAGATCTTCCCTTTTTTTCTTACCTAAAACCTTTCTTTATATCCTAGGGAAAAGAAAACATATAAAGGGTGAGATAAAATGCTCAGTAAGGGTGTGGATGGAGAAAATAAAACAAACCATATACATTTGAACTTCAAAACATAAACATAAAGTTTAAACATCAAAATCTTGAGTTTTGAAATAAATCTTGGTAGTACGTAAGGCATAGATCATAAAGGAACATCAATCATGATAAAATAGCATGGGAATAAAAAATTTAACTGTGGAAAACAATTAATCACCTAATATGATTTCCATAGTTTCCAAGGCATTGCTGCCAAGACCATCTTAGTGGACAAAGTCCTATTCTGAATTGAGTTCACTCCTCATTCTAGTCCTGTATCACTGAACCAGATTAACTTACCGTTCCAGCCATGTCTATCTCATGAGATATAAATCTTTACCCAATGAATTGGTGGGAGATATAGGTCCCACCCATCTCATAATGAAATAATTCTTACTTGTTCCATAAAATAAACATCAATCATTCATCATAACCCAAAGAATAAAATGGGTTTCATAAACATCATCGCATCATAACATAATCCATATAAAACAAATGGATATCATTTCATCGTATGAAGAATCAAAACATGTAAATAATAGATACATAATACTTGAAACATAATAATACTAAATAATGTCATCTTATATGGAAAATATTTTTGACAAAACACTTGAAATTAATTCTTGAGGAAAATATCCTTTCTTCTTCAAAATCATTTTCTTTTCAAAAAATGCCATGAAATTTTAAAAGAAAAGTATTTTGTTGAAAATAATAAGGAAATCTTGTAGATGAATCTTCATAAAAATTAGGCGTTATGAAGCCATAAAAAACCATTCTTTCCATATATGTTAAAAAAACATTCTCCTCGTACTTTTTCCTGAAAAGTCAAACAAAGTTCATCGTATGGTAAAAAAAGAAAGATTCCTTACATAACACAATGTAAAAGTCAAAGAGGGGTAAAATGACTTTAAAAATACATGGAAGAATATTAAACACTTTATGAAAAAACATTTTTATGGACATGGATGAAAAATATAACCCCAGTAAATACTTACGAATAAACAATCTCAGATAAAAATGAGATTGGAAAAGTTATCCCTTACCTTATGTTCAATATGCTTCGTATGTATCCGAACCTCCTGTATAATGATTTAAATAATGTCATTGACTTATTACAGAATCATATTCTTTGTTATGATATGGTTCACTTATGACTTTATATTACCTGTTCTTTTGTAAATTCCCTGTTAAAGCAGCGTTTTGGGTAAAATCATTTCATTTATCGTACATGTTTTGAATTTTTTTATTGATATTATTACTTATATCCTGATTTAATTAATTCAAAAATGTAAAACATGATTTATATGTAATTTATATTCATCATATAAATATATATGATAGATAGATCAATGGGATGAAATACACCGTTCATGGAGACGGTAGGCCGTACTTACGCATGAACGCTGTTTTTGTTTCCTTATTGAATTGAATGGAATTTAGTAAATAAAACATATATGTACATAAATAAAGTATAATTAATATGTAATAACTTTCATTATTATTTATTATATGTAATTTATAATCCTACTTGAATGGTTAATCATGGAAAATGAATCTCATTGCATTCGTGGAGACGGTAGCCCGTACGTACGCACGAGCGATGATATCGTTCCCATAATTATTGAATAGAATTGGAGTGCATGATATAATATCTCAGAATCCATATGATGTTATAGTAACCATATATAGTTATTCCTTACACCATTATAACCATCCATGTAAGGTGGTGGTGGAAAAACTGATTACACCATGGCGTAGAGATGGTATTCCATACCTACGCACGCGTGGTGATTTAGTTTTCTGTAGGATGGATAGACGGTGAAATGAGGTTTTTTCATATTTATAATTTCATATCAGTATATTATTGATACTGATTGTATTAATTTACAATGAAACAACTAAAGAAGAGGATTTTGAAGAAGAAAGAAACATGAAAGAATCGGTAGAAGAGATTACCTCTTCTTCGATGCGGCTCCTCTTATCCTCCTATTAGGGCACTAAAGTTGGTCTTTAAGGAAGAACAAGACCTCTAGTAGGTTTCTATGGAAGTGGAGAAGTGAAATGGTAAGGGGTTGACATATCATGAATGTAACGGCCTGAGATTTTATGAAAAATATTCTTTTTAGTTTCATTAATGTCTTGTGTTATACACTACACCAAAAGGAGCTTGCACAACACGCATCCTTGACTTGCCTTGCATTACACGCAATCACGACCTTCCTCGATAGCGTGTATAGTACGCAATACCGAGTTTCACTAAACAACGATATGCTATTAAAATATTATTAAAACTAGCCGTTATGAATAGTAATAACCACTTTTTTAAATTTTAGTTTTCAAAATGGACTTCATTTTTGGATTCGGAATATCAAAATTAGCTTAGGGAGAAATTTTGGTACTTTTCGGATAACTTTCATATTTTGATGAATAGTGAAATTTACTAAATTGTAATTAAAAAAAACTTTTTCAATCGAAATAATTAATAGTGATAAATTATTAATTTGAGTGGTTTTAAAATATATTTAGAATATATTTTTACAACTTAATAAAATTTTGGTCATTGAATGTAATTTCACATTTAAACCAAACATAAACAAGTGTCAATCTTTTGATAGTTATTATCTCTTAAAAACACACTATTTGTTTTGACGACGGGATTTAATTTTTAAATTAATTAATGAAACTGATATGTTTTGAATTTGGTAAAATAGACATCATTTTTGAATTCTTAATATCAAATATAGCTTAGGCCTAATTTTTGGTATTTTTCTGAAAACTTTCAATTTTTGATGAATAGTTAAACCACTAAGTGGTAGTTAAAAAAACTGAATTTTTCATAAAACTTAATTTTACCACTTCTGTGAGTGGAATTTCAAAAATCCGAGAGACACGGTTAATATCAAGGACTAAAATGTGGTTCAATGAGATGAAAATAATTTTTGGTGAATAGTAACTTTTTACTTTTTTTACCACGGTTAAAAGTAAATAGTGAAATTAAGGGTAAAAATGATATTATTATTACCCTAACACATGTACTAATTCTATTGGACAAGTTTAATTCGACCAAACACAAACTTTGGAATAAAATATGACCATTTAGGCCCACTTGGATTCGATTAGGACATTTATTATTAATTTACTTAAAGAAGGGTTAAAATAGTTAAAATCAAAGTTTAATAACTAAATTATTTTTAATATGGGGTTATACATAAGATAAATTCGACTATAAATATTCATTAGAAAGATAAAACGATTTCCTACATAATGGTTATTTATTTGTAATTTATAGACATTAAATAATTTAATTTATTTATGACACAACGATGATGCAGTAATTATCTTATTAATGAAATATTGACATAATTGATGTTATAAATACCCAAATAAATATAATTTGAGACTTTTTATGAATTACAATGATTTTATAGGTTAATATGACATGTTAGTATTTATTTAATTAACTTTGTTTGAACTTATCATTCTGTTATGATTTTCACAAAAATCAATTACTAAATAGTGTCAAAATTGACATAAAATAGTTTTTAAAACAAATATTATATTATTAATTGTTATTTTATTCCTAAAAATATAAGGTTCCACCAAATGACTTATATAAGGTTATATATATTAATAATAAACAACTTGGGGTTCTTTTGGCTTGATATAGTAAGTTTATTAACCTTATAGTATAAGAACCTAAGAAGACACGGTAAAAGTAAAATTATTTAACTTAATGTTAAATCTAAATGAAATGGTTAAAATAGGAACCTAAACTTGTCTAAATTATATTGGATGAGAGTATTTCGACCCATCCCCACCTTATCCTCGAAATAAATCAATTTGGAGGTATTTAAAACTGAACTTGACTTTATAATAAAATAATATTTTTAGTTATTCCAAAGGTGCCCCTCTCCTCCCTTATAAAAGTGAACCTCCTCCCTCTCTTCCTCACACCACTTTGAGCCTTAAAGCTCGGCCAACCCCTGCCACTTTCTCCTCTACACTTCCCTAGAGACATCCTAGAGGTCCTGGTCTTCTTCAATGACCAATTTTAGTGCCCTAAGATGAGGTCTCAAAGAAGCACTTCAAAGAAGAGGAGGTTCAGACACTTATGAAGCAAATCGGACCTAAGGTAAGGGAAATATCACAATCTAATTTTTATCCGAGATTGTTTATAATTTAGTATTTACTGGGGTGTATTTTATCATCCACATCCATGTTTACTCAATATGTAATATTATTTCCATCCACCTACAATTTTTTAAATCCAATTTTACCCTTCGGTGAGTCTTTAGTAAAGGATATGAAAGGAATCTTTTGTCGTTTTTCGTACGAGGTACTTTTGGACTTTTCCAACAAAAGTATGAGAAGAATGTCTGTTTTAACTTATACGGAATGAATGGATTTTTAAAACATTATATCCAAGAAACTTCCTTTACAAGTTATCAAGTTTATTTTTAATCAACTTGTTTTAGTTTATAATTGTATGACATGTTAAGAAAGGAAAAGTGTTTTTAAAGTAGAAATGATATTTTCCTCAAAAATGGAGTTCAAGTGTTTTATCAAAATTATTTTCCATCTAAGATAATAAAGGGTTCTGTTTTCATCCCTATTATTACATTTATTTGATTATGTTGTGTTGGAATTATTTTTATGAATTCCTTTATCTTATATGAATTGTTTTATGATGTCATGATGTATAAGATTCCCATTTTTATTTCATGGGTTATGCTATGATGTATGGCTTATGATTTTGTTCCACACATAATAATGGTATCATTATAAGATGGGTGGGACCTATAATGACATGGATTTGATTATGTTGTGATGGAATTATTTTTATGAATTCCTTTATCCTATATGAATTGTTTTATGATGTCATGATGTTTGAGATTCCCATTTTTATTACATGGGTTATGCAATGATGTATGATTTATGATTTTGTGGTACACATAAGAATGGTATCATTATGAGATGGGTGGGACCTATATCTCCCTCCAATTCATTGGGTAATGATTTTATATCTCATGAGATAGACATGGCTGGAACGGTAGGTTATACCGGTTCAGTGAAACAGGACTGAAACGAGGAGTGAACTCGGTTCAGAAATGGACTTTGTCCACTAAGATAGTCTTGGCAATGAGCCTTGACTAATAAGAAATGATTCTCTACGATTATGTGTGTATTCCACAATGTTTCATGTTTTAAGTCATGATTATTGTAATTACATTTCACTGCCATGATTTATCCCATGTTATGAAATTATGATCTCTTTTGAAGGTTAAGATTTCCAAAAGTTATGTGCTTATGTATATGATGTGATTGATATTTCTTTTGTTTACCCTTACTGAGCATTTGAGCTCACCCTTTTGTATGTTTTCTTTCCCCAGGCCAGGAAGAAGGTTATTAAGTAAGATATTCCCAAAGGGACTATATATATGATGAAATAAATGGGAGACAATGTAGACGCTTTATGAACTAGTTGTTTATGTTTCCCAGTTTCTAAAGACACTATACCTATACGGTCCTTTCATGGTTTTGTTATATGTTGTAATAAGTATGCTTCAATTTTGAAGTATTAACAATGTATGTAAAGTATGGGTCGTTATAGTTGGTATCAGAGGAAAGGTTTAGTCAACCTTTGGAAACTAGGATGCGAAAACGTTAGTGAGATCCCTAGAGATATTTCTAAGGTATATCTATGGATGTCCCTAAGGATAAGTATACGTATAGGATACAGTCCTAGAACTACGGTAACGATCATAGAATTTAACCTAAGATGTTATATATTGAGGATACTTCCCCTTTTTTATGTTGTTTTCTCTAGCATGATTTTTTCCTCTCACACTATTCTTTTTGGGTTTTAGACGATGGATGGAACCCGAAGGAATCGTGTTGATCACTATAATGGACAATTAAATGATTGTCCTCCTGAACAAACAAATGTTATGGGAGATGGAGTGAAAAATCTTATTGCCATACTTACACAAGCTATGAATCATTCTGGACTTCCAAATGAGTAGAGAAGGGAACAATATTCTATTGAGTCCTTCATGAGGCAACATCCACCTTCTTTTAGTGGGTCTTCTGATCCACTTGTTGCTGAACAATGGAACAAAACTACTAAAAAGATATTTTCAGTTCTTCAATGTTCTGAACATGATAAAGTCATCTTAGCAGTATATCGTTTGGAAGGTGAAGCTGATCAATGGTGGAATCTTATCAAGAATACGAGGCAAAGAGATGAAATTGAGTCCACGGAATGTGACCAGTTCAAGAACTTATTTTTCAATAAGTACTTCCCTCGTATTATTCGAACAAAGATGGAGAAGGAGTTTCTTGATCTAAAGCAAAAGGATGATGAATTTTTTGGTATATACGAAGCGAATTTTACAATTCTTGCAAGGTATGCATCTGGATTTATCATCCAACCTGAAAGTAAACTTGATCGATTATTCAGTGGCTTAAAACCAAATCTTCAAAGAGAATTAGCTATAAGAGACTTCAGTAGCTATGAAGAAATTGTGCGTTGTGCTATCAAGGTAGAAATGGAAGTTGGTGTTACTTATCCATCTCATAGTTTTGACAAGAAATGAAAGATGGAGTTCAAGGAGAAATATCAGAATAATGGTGAAAAGAAGATGAATGTTTCCTTATGCTCAAAGTGTGGAAAGAAGCATGGTGGAGATTGTCTTAAAGGGACAAGTAAATGTTTAAAATGTGGAAAGGAAGGTCATCGGGCGTTTGAATGCCGCAATGATGGTAAGAAGATGTCTAATGATGCAAACAAAGGAAGTGATACATAGAATGAACCTACTACAATTCAATATTTCAAGTGCAAGGAGATGGGACATTATGCCAATAAATGCCCTAATCCAAGGGTTAGTGATGATCGACATAAGCAACCACTTAAGGCAAAGGACAAAGGGAAGTCACATGAGATCACCATTGGTGATGTTGAATATGACAACGATGTGGTGGAATGATTAAGTGTTTATGTAATGGGATTCCGGAATAATGTTGTATATAGTATCGTGGAATATTGGAATATTTATGTTTTGGTCTATTATGGTTTTTAATAATTTTATGGCATCGGTAACCATGAAAAGTGATTGAAATATTTTTTCAGAAAGCAGATGATATGCACATAATGAAGGGATAAAGAGAATCTAATATGTTTGATAGTATTCATGAGCTAATGATTGATATAAGGACTATGTGATATCATGGTTTGAGGATATAGAATTTTGAGGATTTTGGTATGTGGAAAGTGTTAACTTTTAACTGCATTCATGTTTTCACTAAGGTTCAATGGATATTAATTCTTTAAGAGAATACATGATTAAGGTATTCACATATTTGTAATTTGACCAACAAGATATATCTTATGATATATGGGGGATAAATGATGGCATTCACATGATCATTTTCTTTATACTATGAGCTTGGACCGAAGTATTTTAGATAAGCCTAAAGATTGGAATGGATTATGTTGGACATAAGTTAGTATTGTTTAAGGATAAAACTTGTTTTGATATTGTTGATGGGATGTTATAGTAATATAGCTTTAGAAAAAGGACAACCTGCAGGACGAACGACAACCCATCACGTTGGACAAGGCTGTGAGAATCGAACCCACAACCGAAGTGCGACTGGCCTTTATCGCCTACCACTGGCCTACAGGAAGTCCCTGTTTAGTAGAAAATAGTTTTATTATATTAAGCAGTATGATATATGAAGTATAAGTCCATTATAGGAACCATATATGATTAATCTCACTATAGATGGACTTATGTATTTTTTGATAACTTTTCTAACCTTTTGTTTGAAACAGATGGAATGACCCATCATTCTATCACATGATCTGCTAACACATCACGAATGAAAAATTCTACTTCATTTATTTATGAGATAAAGTGAAAATTGTCCAAAGAACGACCAACAGTGAGACTATACCAAAATCACGAAAGTATTTCTTCTAATTCCAATTTCATCAACTTTAGGGAAATGATCTTGAAAACCAAAAATGTTGTCCTAGTGCTCTTATATCTGATGAATTAGATGATACCTTAGATCATCAAAAATTTATGGCTTTGTGATTTCTGGCTTTTCCATAGCCATGTTCTCTACCACTCTCCATCAGAACATGATGGTTAGATTTCTCTTCCATATCCATATTTTCACCTATGTGGAAACCCAGTGATTAGTTTATTTGGGTAACCGTTACATTTCATACATTAGTTTTTAAAAGCCAAGTTTTGGTATTCCTTTTTATGATGTGGGTTTCTATTAAAGAAACTTTCGAGTAGTAAACCATTTACAACCCCGACGAATTTCGAGGGAGAAATTCATTTTAAGGGGGGTAGAATGTAACAGCCCGAGATTTTATGAAAAATATTCTTTTTAATTTCATTAATGTATTGTGTTATATGCTACACCAAAAGGAGCATGCACAACATGCATCCTTGACTTGCCTTGCATTACACGCAATCACAACCTTGCTCGATAGCGTGTATAGTACGCAATACCGAGTTTCACTAAACACTGATATGCTATTAAAATATTATAAAAACTAGCCATTATGAATAGTAATAACCACTTTTTTAAATTTTAGTTTTTAAAATGGAATTCATTTTTGGATTCGGAATATCAAAATTAGCTTAGGGAGAAATTTTGGTACTTTTTGGATAACTTTCATATTTTGATGAATAGTGAAATTTACTAAATTGTAATTAAAAACAACTTTTTCAATCGAAATAATTAATAGTGATAAATTATTAATTTTAGTGGTTTTAAAATATATTTAGAATATATTTTTACAACTTAATACAATGTTGGTCATTGAATGTAATTTCACAATTAAACCAGACATAAACAAGTGTCAATCTTTTGATAGTTATTATCTCTTAAAAACACGCTATTTGTTTTGACGACGGGATTTAATTTTTAAATTAATTAATGAAACTGATATGTTTTGAATTTGGTAAAATATACATCATTTTTGAAATCTTAATATCAAATATAGTTTAGGCCTAATTTTTGGTATTTTTCTGAAAACTTTCAATTTTTGATGAATAGTTAAACCACTAAGTGGTAGTTAAAAAAACTGAATTTTTCATAAAACTTAATTTTACTGCTTCTGTGAGTGGAATTTCAAAAATCCGAGAGACACGGTTAATATCAAGGACGAAAATGTGGTTCAATGAGATGAAAATAATTTTTGGTGAATAGTAACTTTTTACTTTTTTTACCACGGTTAAAAGTAAATAGTGCAATTAAGGGTAAAAATGATATTATTATTACCCTAACACATGTTCTAATTCTATTGGAAAAGTTTAATTCGACCAAAAAAAAACTTTGGAATAAAATATGACCATTTAGGCCCACTTGGATTCGATTAGGACATTATTATTAATTTACTTAAAGAAGGGTTAAAATAGTTAAAATCAAAGTTTAATAACTAAATTATTTTTAATATGGGGTTATACATAAGATAAATTTGACTATAAATATTAATTATAAAGATAAAAATATTTCCTACATAATGGTTATTTATTTGTAATTTTTAGACATTAAATAATTTAATTTATTTTTGACACAACAATGATGCAGTAATTATCTTATTAATGAAATATTGACATAATTGATGTTATAAATACCCAAATAAATATAATTTGAGACTTTTTATTAATTCCACTAATTTTATAGGTTAATATGACATGTTAGTATTGATTTAACTAACTTTGTTTGAACGTATCATTCTGTTATGATTTTCAGAAAAATCAATTACTAAATAGTGTCAAAATTGACATAAAATAGTTTTTAAAACAAATATTATATGATTAATTGTTATTTTATTCCTAAAAATAAAAGGTTCCGCCAAATGACTTAGATAAGGTTATATATATTAATAATAAACAACTTGGGGTTCTTTTGGCTTGATATAGTAAGTTTATTAACCTTATAGTATAAGAACACAAGAAGACACGGTAAAAGTAAAATTATTTAACTTAATGTTAAATCTTAATGATAAGGTTAAAATAGGAACCTAAACTTGTCTAAATTCTATTGGATGAGAGGATTTCGACCCATCCCCACCTTAGCCTCGAAATAAATCAATTTGGATCTATTTAAAACTGAACTTGACTTTATAATAAAATAATATTTTTAGTTATTCCAAAGGTGCCCCTCTCCTCCCTTATAAAAGGGCACCTCCTCCCTCTCTTCCTCACACCACTTTGAGCCTTAAAACTCGTCCAACCCCTACCAATTTCTCCTCTCCACTTCCCTAGAGACATCCTAGAGGTCCTGGTCTTCTTCAAAGACCAATTTTAGTTCCCTAAAAGGAGGTATCAAAGAAGCACTTCAAAGAAGAGGAGGTTCAGACACTTACAAAGCATATCAGACCCAAGGTAAGGGAAATATCACAATCTCATTTTTATCCAAGATTGTTTATACTTTAGTATTTATTGGGGTGTATTTTATCATCCACATCCATTTTTACTCAATATGTAATATTATTTCCTTCCACCTACAATTGTTTAAATCCAATTTTACCCTTCAGTGATTCTTTAGTAAAGGATATGTAAGGAATCTTTTGTCGTTTTTCGTACGAGGTACTTTTTGACTTTTCCAACAAAAGTATGAGAAAAATGTTTTTTTAACTTATACGGCATGAATGTATTTTTAAAACATTATTTCCAAGAAACTTCCTTTATAAGTTGTCAAGTTTATTTTTAATCAACTTCTTTTAGTTTATAATTGTATGACATGTTAAGAAAGGAAAAGTGTTTTTGAAGTAGAATGGATATTTTCCTCAAAAATGGAGTTCAAGTGTTTTATCAAAATTATTTTCCATCTAAGATAATAAAGGGTTCTGTTTTCATCCCTATTATTACATTTATTTTATTATATTGTGATGGAATTATTTTTATAAATTCCTTTATCGTATATGAATTGTTTTATGATGTCATGATGTATAAGATTCCCATTTTTATTTCATGGGTTATGCTATGATGTATGGTTTATGATTTTGTGTCACACATAAGAATGGTATAATTATAAGATGGGTGGGACCTATTTCTCCCTCCAATTAATTGGGTAAAGATTTTATATCTCTTGAGATAGACATGGCTGGAACGGTAGGTTATACCGGTTCAGTGAAACAGGACTGAAACGAGGAATGAACTCGGTTCAGAAATGGACTTTGTCCACTAAGATAGTCTTGGCAATGAGTCTTGAATAATAAGAAATGATTCTCTATGATTATGTGTGTATGCAACAAAGTTTCATGTTTTAAGTTATGATTATTGGGATTATATTTCACTACTATGATTTATCCCATGTTATGAAATCATGATCTCTTTTGCAGGTTAAGATTTCTAAAAGATATTTTCTTATGAATATGATTTGACTGATATTTCTTTTGTTTACCCTTACTGAGCATTTGAGCTCACCCTTTTATGTTTTCTTTTCCCCAGGATATAAAGAAATGTTTTAGGTAAGAAAAAAAGGAAGATTGTTATTGGGAGATGTTGAAGATCTTTCACCACGATTAGAAGATTTTATTTCGAGTTTCCAAAGACACTAAACTATTACGGTCCTTGTGTGTTTGTTTTTCTTATGTATTAAGTATTCTTCAAAAGTAATGTAATATTCATGTACGTCAAGATTCGGGTCTCTACATTGAAGGATCAAATGTGTGTGAGAGGAGAGGGAATGAGGTGCCCTTATATAGGAGAGGAGAGGGGCACTTTTGGAAACCTTAAAAATATTAATTAATAATAAAATAAAACCCCACATAAAAACCTCCAAAAATGACTAAATTCGAAGATGATATGAGATAAGGTTATAATAGCATCAAACAATAAAATTTAGACATGTTTTAAGTTTATTTTAAACCTTATCAACTTGATTTATCCTAATTTAATTTATTTAATCTTATTTGTGGTAATAATATTCTAAATTTTAAATTGTTATAAATAATTACTTATGTGTTACAAATTTTCCATAATTGGGTACTTTATGACATTTTAGACCATGTAAATTTCAATTTCTAATTTTTAAATATTTATGTTATTTTTAAACAATTTAATAATATGTTATTTTTATAAAATAACAATAGTGTTAATTTTGACACAATTCATTTATTTGAATTTAAATAAAATCCACAGAGAAGATATGTTCAAACCAAAATATATAATAGATTCCGAAAATTTCATATTCATCAGAAAAATTCATGGGGAACATTAATTTGTTCATATATTATTTATGTTAATATTTTTAAAACCATTTATTTGGTATATCTCTAAATAAGATAATTACTACAACATTTGTTTATAATTATTTAATATAATTATTTGTTGCATAAAAATTAAAAATAAAATACTTTTATGAATATAAATATAATAAATTTCATAATAACATTTTTTACTCGAATTTTTCATCTCAAAATCAAAACATGTAAATTGTTATATTTATTAAATTATGAAGGTGGCATCTTTGACATCATTTAAAATAAAATAATATAAATGTACTAATTGGTTTTATAAGGCGCAAAATGGTCCACAAATCAACCCTTGTATGATTAGGGTATAGATATACTCTACCAATAATTTTTGGTCAAGTTTCTGGTCCTTTTTATAGGTATTGTTATTTTAATAAAAACTATATTATTGATTTTTTACTAAATAAATAATTTCTTCATCATCAATGTATAAGAGATTAAGGTTACTAAATATTTTTAAAAAATTAAAAATAAATTACGATGATAAATAAAAACATTTTATATTTCAAATGAGTATTTATAATCGAATTTATATTATGAATAATCTTATATTAAAAATAATCTAATTATTAAAGTTTGAGTGAGACATTTCACTTTCCTGTAAATAAAATAAATAAAATATCTTAATCAAATACAAGTGGGTTCCACTATATTAAATTTCTACCCAAGTATGAATTAGGGTAAAATATAATCATCCAATTATAATAGGACAATTGTTAGGGCAATTTTATAATATTATATTTACCCTTAATTACCCGACTTACCTTTAACTATGGGAAATAAAATTTACCATAGTTACTAATCATAATGACTAAAAATAAAAAGTAGATTATTAACATAATTTGGACCTAATGATTCCAAATATAGAATCCATTTTTTTCCAAATTCAAATCACATAAGTTTCAGAAATTAATTTAAAATTAATCCTGTTGTTAAGAAAATGAGTTTTAAAAGTTAAAACATTGCAAAAGATTGAAATGATTTTACCTATGAATTCAATGTAAAACCAATGATAATGACATAAATTATATTAAATGGTAAAAATATATTCTATTTATACTTCAAAACCATTAAATATTATAATTTAACCATATAAATAATTATAATGAAAAAAGCTATTTTTAATTAAAATATAGCGTGTTTTTACTATTCATTAAAATATGAAAGTTATCAGAATAATATGAAAAATTTATCCAATGTAAATTTTTTTATCATGATTAAAAATAAGAATTATATTTTTTCAAATTTAACTTATAAAATTTTCAGAAACTAGGTTAAAATTGGGTGTGCCATCAAAAGGCGGCAAAACTGCATTTTTTGAAAAATACTTATTTTACTCGAAACATTTATTTTGTTCTCATACAATGTTCTAGAAAATGTGTAAGATGAAGAATAATTTTATAACATTAAAAATATAGTTAATAATATTCATAACGGCTTGCTTATAATATTATAACAATATATCATTGTTTAGTGAAACTCGGTATTGCGTACTACACACGCTATCGAGGATGGTTGCTAATGCGTGTAATGCAAGCCAAGTAATGGTTGCGTGTAGTGAAAGCTCCACTTGTTGTTGCATATAACATAATAAAAACTTATTTCATTTATATATTAAAAAAATCTATACTTAATGTTGAGTAGAATAATTTCTACAAAACGAACTTGAAATTGTGTGTAACACGAGCCAAGAATGGTGTTGCGTATACTGCAAGCTAATACGGTGTTGCGTGTAACAGAAGGTAATTTTGGTGTAGCATAAAACACAAGACATAAATGAAATTAAAAAGAATAATTCTCATAAAATATCGGGTTGTTACATTGAGATTAACCATTACCTACAGAAAGCATCCCCCAAGACTAAGTGTAATAGTCATGGAATGGAAACAGGGTTAGGTTAGTTGACTCAAAGGAAATTATTTACTCATATTGGATTGATTTTTATTTTTCACTCACATAACCATATTCCAAGACATTTTAGGAGAATCTAATTAGGATCCTAGTTTCTCAAAGTACTCTAATTATATTTTTTTATCTGGTTATAGTTTTGGTTGAACCATTTAAGTGTTACTCATGTTTAAAAAGAATAAATCACTTAATCTTAATTTTATAAAGACAATAAAAAATGAAAACTTTTTATGAGATAATGTCATATCTTGTTATTTCTTATTCCTCATGTTTTCTAATATTAGATTCAATGTTTTAAAGGTTATATAATAGATTCAATGTGTTAAATGTTATTTTCTCTCCTTGAGTAATTGTAGACCGATTTGACTTAATGTGCTCATTTTATAATCATAATACTCAATAAACCTTTTACCACACCCCAAAATTATTATTTATTGTGTATTTAAATAATTTAAAAGAATTTATATATATTAAATTATTTTAGAATAAATTCAATCATGATAGACATAAAATTAATGGAAAGTAGAATACCCCCCTCCATTGTGTCATTTTTTTCCTTTAGTAGTGTGTGTGTCCTCTTTGATCTCCAAAGTGTTCTACCCTTCTATTCATTGTAATATATAACAAGAATATGATCAAAAACTCACTGGGTGTAATTTTAATTATTAAAAACAAATAACCAAAGTCAACTAAATTAATGAATTTAAAAATCCTAATGGTTGGGTTTTATGGTAAGAAAATATTATTTATCGTATCTCCTTGACATTTCATCTCTATGAACGTCAATAATACCATGGTATTTTTTTCTTCACAAGTGGGAATTAAATTGGGTCATCTATCACTATTTTTTGAAATAATAGAGTTTCTAGATCATCCACATACATCATGAATATATTCTCATGCATGTATAATTTAATAATATTGTTTTTTCTCATCAATCTACCCCTAAAAAATTTGATTATATTCATTAAGTATCCAGCCTTTATGAAATTTTTCATAAATTTACAAGGTTTGGTTGGTTATTTTATATTGGAAACAATTTAATATAACCCTTGGTTTTTTTATTTCTAGAAATATAATTAACACTCATTTGTGTTCTTATTCTTGGTAATTAATTTCCTAATTCTACACAACATTTTTGGCTTCCTTTAAATCTTTAAATGAGCTTATAAATTCATATGATATATCATGACCACTATCCTTTCCTCCATAAATTTTTTATATAAGTGGATAAAACTCCATAATGTTTTTCTCCAAATTTTCTACTTGACTATAACACCTTTTACAATTGAATTGGAACCACTATTCATCTTGATTTTCAGTTGTAGAATATTTTAAATATGAATTTTCATCCTTTATGGCATTAATGTTTGTTTAATACTCTTTAATAATTTCACTATGTCATTCTAAAAACATATCATGAATACGTTATACCCCCAAATATTATTTTCTTTCCAAGGTGGTGATTGATATGTCACATTATAAAGTAAGAAATTTGAAATTTATTAACACCATATTTGGAAATACATTATATTTTTCCTTAATATAAACTTTAATTAAGTTTTATTGCTTTTAAGGGAGTATTGGATTTTATTATATATACTCTCAATAATTGGATCTATCCTTGAGAAATTAATTTGAGTGTGTTGGATGTGATACTTTGTGGTTGTAATAATGATTTATATCATTTCTTCATTCCTTTAAATCTTGGATTGGATTTTTTCCTTCTTGATATAATATCATTTGAGTGTCGTTGTCTTCCCCAATCAAGATTTAAGATTTATACTAACCATTACCATAAAAACTAGGATATAATCACTCTTATAAACCAAAATATTATGAATCATTGAATTAATATTTCTTCCGATGAGGTCTTGAAACATTTTTTCCCAAATATAGAATATATAAATCTTGAAAAATCATAGTTTTCTCATGAATTTTTTATTATCTAGAATTTTTTCAAAACTAAGTCCATAAATTTTAGATTGTTTTTAGTATTACCACAAAAATTGTGATAGTTCTTTATCCCCAATATGGCTGGATTTATTTTGATAAATGATCATAATTGTCCCAATTTATAATAAATAGAGAATGTTGGAAATTTTTTAATCCTAGATAAATGAGTTTTAATTTCCCCTAAAACATTGATCATAAAGAACTGAGAGTGTTTCACTCTTCCATGTTTGATTTTATAGATATTTACAAGTATTATTATTAAATTATGATTTTTTATTTTTCTTTTGAATTCCCATAATTCCAACCTTTCCCTGAGTTGTATCCAGGCCCTTCATGTGAGTAACACACTTCGTCCTTTCCTTGGGTCTTTTAACTGACTCTTCAAATTTCACTTTGAGATGGGAAATATATTAATGCACATTCAAAGTGAAAATTAATTCAATAAATATATACTTTATTACTATTGTTTCTTTCTCATATTATTTCAAATCCATATTGTTGAAAATATTCTTGGTCATCATGGAATTCTTATTTTCAAAACATCCTCCAATTGAAATGTCCACTAAAATATGTCCTTCATAATTCAATCCATCATAGAATCATTACACAAGTAATTTTATTGTGATTTTCTGGGTTTTAAAAATTTGGCATCATCTTTGGTATTTTTCCCAAGGTTTATAAAAGTTTTTTTCTTTTCCTTTTTTAAGGTTAATTATTCTCTTCTTCATCCCCATGGTTTTATATATTAGATAATATTTCCCTAAAAATATATTTTTAATAGATTTACATGTGTAAAAATTTTCCTACCCCAGTTTTATAAATACTTTTCTTAACCCCCCTTCAACTTATAGGGTACCTATCTCGAATGAAACTTGTCCTTTATCAATCCATCGAGAGGGAATTTTTTTATAGTTGTGAGGAAGTAATTTATGAATAAATAGGAATCTTTTCCTTATGTACCATTGAATGTTATAATAATGTAAAAGTATTAGTTCTTGATTAAATATTACCTTGATTTTAGTTATATCTTGATACATGGTTGAATCCTCAGCACACGGGGCCTTTCTAGGTCCTCTAACCTTGTAAAACATGAAAGAAACTCTTCAATTAGAAACTATAGTGGTTTTATGCATAAATTCTACCCCACCCTTGATGTTTGATTTTTCCACTTTCCATACCAAAAATTCTCAAACCCTTTATCCATGAATTTACCATATAACCTTATATGTCCCAATGATAGATGAAATATGTTTCTATTACACTAAAATAGAACTAAAAAATATATTTTAGTAACTAAAATGAAATCATGAAAATCTATTTTGGAATGAAAATAAATAAAGAATTCTAATTTTAAAGTGTTTTTTTTCTTTTTATGACTTCTTTCCCTAAATAGATGAAAATAAATAAATTTAATCCACCTATTACTATAAGTGACACTAATTTTTGGTTATAGAATTTTAAGGACTTGGAACTTCACATTTTTTTTACTTTATGTGTTTTGGGTGTTAGTGGTGTTAAAAATAAGTTTAGTGGGGTTCTGGGGACAATGTGAAGTGTTTTGGACTATCTGTGGTATGCCACACTATAGTGGTATGAATGGTGGTTTCCATTTTATATTTTTTAGTGTGTTACATAGTCATTTTGATGGATGACCATTCTTAAAAGACATTATGGGAGAAATAGTCCATCAAAGGTTTTGAAATGACTATGGTGGAGGGAATGGTTCTTACTTAGTTCTTAGGATTCTTCTTTATAATTAGTGGAGGTCATCATGCCATATTGGTGAGAGTTCCTATGACTGTAGTGAATGTGCGAGTTATCTTATGAAAAAAGGGACCAATAAAATGACCAGGTTGAAAGACAAGGTGGGTTTGGGTGTTTTGAGAAACCACAATTCCATAGTGAATGGTTTATTACTAGGTGAGGTGGTGTGGTTTTCCTAGCTATGTAAAATGAGTGTAATTATTTATGGAATGGTTATAGTCAAGTAATTTAGAGTTCTTCTATGAAACTTTATGGTGGCCACTGATAATCTGGATTTTTATATACATTTTGGATAAATTTAATTAATTTTTAATAATTATTTCCTTGATAATACACTGGGATTTGATGTGTTTTTGTAGAAATTGAGAATTTGAGGCACAAAAGAGAAATTCTGAAAAAATGGTAGAAATCATCCTTAAACGTTTTGAAATTGAAGTGCACAAAGTGTACTCCACCAACATACCACCTACCAAATGAATTAAAAGTTGTGAATCCCAAATACATGGTGTGAATCAAGTAAATGACATGTATCATAATTACACATCATGAAGGAGATTAATTCCAAACCTGATGAATAATACACAATGCAAACTAACTACATGATGTAGGTAGTTCAAAACCAAATTTCTGTAGAAGGGTCAAGCCATCAGACAAGTGAGATCCTAAATGTTTGAATTTTTTTTGGATCTGATGTACATTGAGTGAAGACCAATTACACTTCATGTATTTTTCAAATTAGATTCCACTTAAATCCGTACACAACATGAAACATTTACACATTGTGTACCTTTTAGGCTAAATATATACTCAACGCTCTTGATATGCAGAACAATTACTCAGAGTTCAGATGTCTTTTATTCTTTCCTTTCATTATTATCCATTTTTATTCAATTTTCAATTATATATCTAATTATTTATTTAATTATTCGACACATTCTGTATTTTACACTTTCAATTACATGATGCATTTTTTGATCATTGTTGTTCTATTATTCCATTTCTAATCCCATTTGTCATGCAACATTGATTATTATTGCATTATTAATTGATTATTATTCAAGTTACTATTTAATTAATTTTTCCTAATTTTAATTATGGATTGATTTAAATTGATTAATTTATTTATTATGAAAATAATGTTTCCATATTTTTCAAAGATTTTATTTAATTCTGTTATATGAGGCTAATCCACATAGGGTTAGGGGTTGAGAGTAGGGGTGGGTGAAACTGATGAAAATATAAAATCAAAATTGGTTAATCTTATGTATAGTAACCATATTTAAAACAATTTTCATTCTCATTATTTTTCTATATCCATGACCATAATACGTGAAAACTAAATGATGATGCCCTAGTTAGAGAAGACCAGGGTATAACCAATTGCCTGTAATTATTTCTTCCTAGAATCCATGCTTCCTGCACTTAGGTTGTCAATTACTCGGGACCAAGGAGTCTTTTAAAGCATAGGTTAATCCAATTGGTTGAACTAAGATCAAATGGTGTATTTTTCAACACTTTTAATACTATTCCACAGGTCTATACCAATTTAGATTTATGATTACCCTTTTACTTTACCCTTAAATTGATCTCAAACCCTTAATTTAATATGTTTTAAGACACAATATACTTATTTTTTTCCATCCAAACCTAAGAGAGTAAATGTGATGAGTCCCCCAAAAGTTTCTGAACACTTTGTTTCTTGTATAACAAGCTATATATATGGTTTTAGCCCCAAAATACCACTTATTATGCCTTATTAGTTGAGTAGATTTTGGGAAAATAAATTTTTAATCCGATCAATGCTTGAAGGATTCAACGAAGGCTTCTGGATGCATCAAATTTTGGAATCATTATTAGGGATAAGGCATGCTTATTCACAGTGACCAATGATATAATCATTGGATTACCACACCACTCCCCTAACCTGTATATGATTATTTTCTTCTTAGTTCATGTTAAAATCTCTCCTAAATCGCTCAAGGAACCTGGATTCATTTTAACTTCTTCTTTTAGATCCCAAAATTTATAGACGAAACTCGGAATACTAATTCTTCACAATGGATGAGAGAAAATATTTTTCACTACCACACCTTTAGAAACCAAAATATTCCCCACCTGAAAATCTAGGTGAGTGACCAGCACTATAGGAGTGCACGATAATGGACTAAATCCTATCATCCCTTAGAAATGATGTACCTAGCATTGTGTACTTGACTATTTAGGGGCATAATTTCAAAATCAAACCTGGACTGATTCACATGATCCATAATATGGGGCAGTTCAGTGGGCTTTAGAGTGAAGACCCCCATAAACACATTTATTATTTTCTTGAGGTTTTAAATACCATTCAGAACCAAGGAGTATCATCAAAAACCATTACAATGAGAGTTTTCTGTTATCCAAATGTGACTGAGTCATGGATTTCCTAAAAATTCAAGCTCTGCAGTTCATAACGACTTTTGATGATCTAGCCATGAAATTCCTCTATCAGTATTTTCCACCAATACGAAACTAGAAGTTCAAAAATGAGATTAAAAATTTTAATTAGGTGGATATAGAATAAACATGGGAAGAATGAGAAAGATTCAATGATCTAACCCAAAAATTCCCACATCATAGAAAAAATGTGTGGATTCAGTTGAAAAATTATACCAGGGAATCCAAACTGCTACCCGTAATGTTGTGGATGATGACACTAAAGGCGATCTAATGCCAAAGACACATGAAGTTGTAAGAGCACTATTAGATGAAATTTAAAACAATTACAGTATATGGAAAAGTCAAAGAGGGATGACTCGACATAGAATCAATCAAGTGGAAGAGACTACCTACCTGGAAGCCTAAGTTTAATCCCTAACCAAGAATCTGGAATCTTTTTAGCTTGAAAATTCACCACATCCCCTCTTTCTCATTTAATAGAGATTCAATCTTGTGATATGTGTGGAGGCCCACACCAATACCAAGACTATAGGGTAGGTATATAAGAAGTTCTATTCAAATATTGTAAGTATGTCAATTAAAATCAACAAAATTAGAATAACCAACAACCACAAAAGTATCAATAGAAATATTACTACTATAGGCTGTCTCAATAGCCACAACAAAAAACCCTAATTATTACCAATAAAGTAGTGGAAAAGTTCCACATGTAATCGAGGACCACTTGGGAACCATCCACAAGGCCCATATCCGTTACTGAAATAACAAATAAAATAACTTTTTACTAGATCTCAACAATTTCCACTAGTTATGAAGATGAAATTCTAGAAAACACCACTATGAACACCACAACAAGTCTATACTATCCAATACAATATTGAAAACCTTTTCACTACCTTGGGGTAACAATTAGATGAATGGATTCCATCCTAAGATATAGGAATGAAAAACCACAAGGATTCCCTACATAACCATGAGCATCAAGTGGGGAAGAACTATAGGGCTTTATCTGATAGACTACTGATTACGTTTGTCTGTAATACCAAATATTATCTAAGTAATTAGGGTAAATATATAGTTTTAAAGATTGGAAAGATTCTATAATTTCAACATACACGATTTGAATGTTTCGGGGTTTGGAAAAATAAAATCCAAAGAATTAAACATAACATATTAAATAAATGATGTGAATTCATTAGGGAAAAATTAAAATTCTATGAAACAAAGTCTCAATGCCATAAAACTGTCCCACCCTGACCCTCATCCCCCCTATCCTAGATGAATCCACTACCCCTAACCTCAGCCGCCCCTCTCATCGAACCACCTCTCCACTCCTATTATCCTCCCCTTTTTATCATCATACACCCTTAGTCCCACTCCTAATACCTTTTATGAGGTTCCATAAAAATTGAGGTGAACCAAACACACATCCCAAGGCCACAAACCTCTAACAAACAAGTGTTAAGAATTTTCTCATCATCCACCACCAGAAGATCCTCCCCTCACCATCATAATCTACTTCTTCCACCCTACATACTTCAGAGGCATCCTAGTCATCTTCTATCTCATCCCAAGGTGCTTCCCCATTCCCAAACCTACACCACCACCTCATCTTTTTCTAACCCACATCATCAACTTTGGTTGTTTCATCCCTTGGACAAGACAATAAGGTTCAAAAAGATTTTGAAAAATTCCATTCTCAAGAACATTCACGTTCATGAAGAGGCCCTTGGTTTGATGGAATAGATTCACCTCTCTTGTATCACAATGGTCTAGGAGGAGATGTTTTTGGATCTATCCCTTGTGTTCCTAGACACATTGGATCTTGACGTGTCACAAATCACCTTACCCCTTGGTGGTTGACCTTGGGAGCTCACCTTGGGATACTTAAACATCGTACTTGGTATCTACACAAAGGATTTCTTCACCACCCCATAATCCATGTATGTGAGGTTAGAACCTTCCAAGGAGGATGTGGCATGGAATTGGCCTCTAATCATCTAGGATGCATGGATAATTCACAATCCATGCATGACAAAGAGAACCCAACATCAAGGTTCCTCCTTAAGGAATCTTCACTAGAAATTCATGCATTTGTTTTGGATGGAGGAGTTACTCATGGTAGCATTAGTCTGATTGAGGTTATCATACTTGCATATTACATGGGTGGACCTACCATCAACATGGAAAAAAAGTTCTCCCACTATAATGAGATCCAGGTAAGGAGGGATCATGGAACTATCATGGTGGAAACATCAACACACATCTGGCCCAACATCTTGGCATATTCTATGTTGTTTGTACCCTAAATTCCCTAGGGTAGATGGAGTTGATCATTATCCTCATTCTATAAAAAATATAGCTACTAAGGAAGATAAAAAGAAGATATTAGTGGGCCCTAGGGTACTTGGATGATCCTTCCCCCACCCCAGCCCCATCTCAGGATCCTTCTCCCCTACTAATCCACTATATTCAACCTCCACCCAAGAAAATGCATGTTTTACCACCATTTCACCACCACCTACCTTCAAAAATTCCCTACCAACCACATTTTCACACACACCACCCATTCCATTCGAAATAATGCCTCTTTTCCATTTTTTGGAAAACCAATGCCATATTTGACACTGCCTCTACATTCCCTTCACTGCAAAGTCCTTTTTCCCCATATCTCCCCCTCCACCAGTCCCTTAATCTTCCTACCCATCACCAACTACTTCTCCCAATTCTATATCTTTCCACACACCACCTCATGTCCCATCTATCTTTCTTACGAGCTCAATGAACATGCAGCCCGGTAGGAGTATCTTGTAGACTAGGCCCAACGGTGAAAGAGAAATACCCTCCCATATTACTCAGTGGTGCCCATAATTGATCTAGTTACTAGACACATGGACTCTATGTAGATCGACACATCACCCCCTCAATCCTTGACTATTCATACTTCATGCACCACAACATCTGTTATGATAGTAAATCCACCAATCCTAGCATCCATAGATGACATTGATAATGCATTCCAGATGCAGTAAACCATTTTTTGGAGGGTAATCTAGATGTAGATAGTGTGACACCATGTTTATTATTTAGTTATGTCCTAGATCCATCCTCTTCTGTACTCTATCTAAATTTCTGTTCTTTTAAATTCTCATTATATCTAATTCACTGATGTATCATTTCTTATATATATATATGGTTGAGATAAAATTTTGGATTCACAACTTGCTGTGCTATTTTCATTTCATTACTACATTATATTAGATTTATATATCTCTACTACCTCTTCTATGATCACTGACCATCCTTTCATGATATCCTATGGCACCCTTCTTGATATCTATCAGCATGTGGATAACCTACATAGATAGGTTGAAGAGATTGATATATAAATTAGTACATAGTAGTAGCCGACTCCATGAAGAGCACACAAACTTTTCCCACTATAATGAATTAATGATAGATACCTTACTGAGGTGTTTAATCCCAAAAAATGTTCCCATGATCTTAATGACACTACCACCAATTCCTATAAGAAGTAGTGAATTTTTGGCTGAGGGAAGACACTGAATGATTCCGTTTTCCATCAATCAGGATGACGACGACATTATTAGTGCGTTATGGGAGGAAACCCATATCTCTGTTTTATTTATTTTAGTTGTGTTATTAAGATCATTATTTCTCTAGTTAATAGAATTTTTTGTCATAGTTCATCCCAAGCATCACTATAATAACCTTCTTTATATTTATTTGAGTTGTTTTCCCCTACTATCACTCTTCTACACCTATATATTTATCTTTTTACAAATTTATTAACCCCTATGTACTAATGGTTTATCTATTACATGTATTTTATTTCTGAAAATATTTGTAGGTAGCATAATTTCTAATAAAAATCGAACAAGTTTCCCCATGGAATGAATTTAATTACAGAGATATCTCGATCACTTACTTTCAATTCCTAAAATTACATTTCAATTTTCTATATGATATACTTTCTTTATCTCCAACGACTATTTAATGAATAGTGAAAACACAATATCATTTTAAGTGTGGGGGAGTCTTTATGAAGCGTAATTGTTGATACACTTTTATTATTATCTATTTTCACTGATCTAGGAGATGTTTTCAATAAAAACATACTTTAAAATTGTAATCTCATTACACTCATTCAAGTAAAATACAAAGTTAGGTTGGAGATTTGGAAAATATGTTTTCTATTCCTCTTTATATTTTTAGAAAGATTCATGATTTGATCACTTAAATTATAATTTTATACTCTTTCTATTTCTTTTGGTTGAATTATTATTGGATACTATTCCCTAAGTGATTGTCAATTATTTTTATACTCCCATTAATGGGATAATTTTAGATCTGAACTGTCATATTATATTACGAGAATATTTCTTGAGATATACTCATAACACATAAAACTATTAGAACTCTCATTGAGATCTTATTTAGGCAATGATTTAATAAATGAACTGTTTAAATGATTGAGTAAATCATTGATGAGCCAATTTTTCTATGACCCACCTGTACAACTTTCCATCTTTTTACCATAGTATCCATGAATAACCTTGTTATGATGGAGCCATTTCAATCCTATTATCCATTATTAACCCTCTATTGGTACGATTTATGATTTTCCTTTGAACATACATGGGGGGTATTTTCACTACTAATGGAAACAAGATGTTGAAACTGAGGAAATGTATGGAGGAACTTTCACTAAATTTTTAGGATGTGGTCAGTGATTACTTTTGGAATTTTTAATGCTTACACAATTCCTTTGAAAAATAATTATAAAAAATAAAATAAAATAAAATATTCGGTTGTGTATTAGGAGGATCAAAAATCACCATTACTAGATAGATGAATCCTATGATGTATCATATGTGATTAGGTGATGAATGTGAGATTTGTCTTAAACATTGTTTTGAAAAAAAGTAAAAACAAAAATAAAGGAACACAGTACATTCTCGATACTTACCTGATTTATTCATGGACCCACATTGAGTAATTTTGAGCACAAACACATTTTTTCTAGGAGGAGTTACTTCATTATACTATTTATGATTATCATATATTTTACTTTAGAGCTTACCCTATGCTTTCTGTTTTATTTTTTATCACTTTATAACCTTCCCTTAGGCTCAGAGTCCTTTGAACCCTATTAATGAATCCCTCATGATTAATTTTGTATTTGTATTTACAAATTGAAAATTTTAGAACCAAAGAAAACCTATGGTTAATAACATGTATTCAGGGTATGATCACAAATCTAGTTACATTTTACCTTGGGTGATGAGAGAAAATTTATTATGAGGTAAATTTCAAAATGGGTATAGATTACAAGGAATAGTTATGAAATTTTAATTAAAGGAATAAATAATCAGAATAAAGAACTTATATATGAGGCATGACTGATTTTCTCTCAAGGATTGATTCTAGAGGACTTACATTTTCCTCTTGCTCATATTTTTTCCTATTTGTAATACATGTTTCTTATTTAAATATTGTTTTTATCTAGAATCCCTTTTGAGATTATTTGTTTTCTTTAGGATAATAAAATTTTCAAGTGTTGGTTAATTTTATATGAAAAACTTGTATATACATTTTGGATACATATCACTAATGTTTAATCATTAATTAATTGATAATACATTGGGTTTTGATTTTTTATGAATTAAGAAATCAAGGGTCAAAGGAAAAATGATGAAATAATGGTAAAAATCATCCTTACACATCATGAAACCGAAGTACACAAACTATACTCCTCGAACAGACCACCTTCCCGCTAAATTAAAAGTAGTGAATTTCAAATACATGGAGTGAACCAAATACATGATGTTTTTTTCTGATTACACATTGTGAAAGAAATAAATTCCAAACCAGATGAAGAATACACAGTGTGAATTAATTTCATGAAGTGAGAATTTTAACACCTAATTTCTTATGAAGGGTCAGTCCATGAAATTAGTGATATCCTAAATGTTTAGTGATATTTTTAGATGTAAATTACATGTCCTGAAGACCATTTAAAAAGCATGTTTGTATCAAAGAAGAATCCACAAAAAGTAGTTCACAACATGAACCATTTAAACATCTGGTATCTTTTAGGATATATATATATATATATATTTAATTCCCCCAATGTGAATAAATACCACTCAGATTATATATTTATTTTATTCCTTCTTTACATTCCTATTTTTTTATTCTCTTTTGAATTCTATTTATATATACTACATTATGTTATTATTCTACATATTATGTTGTTTTATCATTCAATTATAAGATGTGTTTGTTGATCATTGTTGTTCCAATGTTTTTTTCCCATATTGGTTTTCATGAAACTTCTATTGCTGATTAATTATTCATTGCCTCTTCATACAAGTTAGTATTTGACATATTTTTACTAATTTTTATTATTTATTAATTTTATTTGAGTCATTTATTTATTATTACAAGAATGTTGTGATCTATTTCACTACTTTTGTTCAATTATGTCATGTTCGACTAATCTTCTCTGGGGTATGGGTTGAGATTAGGGGTGGTTGAACCTAACTAACACCTAAAATTGAAACTTGGTAACCCTATGTCTAGTAACCAAATGTAAAAAAATTCAAATATCAAACTTTTTCATTATCCTTGACCATCAGAGGTGAATATTGAATGACTATGACCTAGTTGATGAAGATCTGGGTAGGATCGATAACTGGTAATTCTTTATGCCTAAAATCCATGATTCCTACACTTAGGTTGTAATGAAATTTGAAAAAATGTGTCTTTAAATTCTTAGGTCAATCCAATTGGTTGGAAAAAGATAAATTTGTTCCTTTTATACCACTTTATATATTATTCCATAGGTCTATCCCAAGTTGGATTTTGGATCACCATTTAAATTTACCCTAAAATTGACCACAAACCCTTCCATTAATCCATTTTAAGACTCAAGTTACTTAGTTTTAGTCAATATAAATATAAGAGAGTAAACTTTAGGAATACCTTATGAGGTTATAACCACTAGGTTTATTTTCAAACAATATATAACCATTGATTTGATATCTTACTTACACTTACAACTCCTTAGTAGTTGAGTGGAGTTTCGAAAAATAAATATATAATCTGATCAATTCCCAGAGGAATAAACAATTCCTTCTGAGAGAGTCACCCACTATTCCATAATGGTGGGTTTTGTTTCAAGGCATGGTGGATGACATTGTCATATGAGTTCCCCTCTATGAAATAGGAAGTCTTAAACAATGAAGATGGGGTTGTGTTTCTTCTAAATGGTGAGAAAATTGAGCTTGAGTCAAGTTGTGCATGGGATAAGGTAAAGAGTGGTGTGGGTCTAAGTATACCATGGTCATGGGTGTTGTGGTATAAAACAAAAAATGATATTTCCCTATGATATTGTGTTCTACTGTGGAATATTTCTGGGCATCCAAAATGGAAATTTATCTTTTCTATTCCATGGAGGTGGTTTTGGTGGTGGTTAAACATATTTAAATGGGTTAAAATGATCATAAATAAAGGTAGAAAAATGGTTGTTTGAACAAGGGGATCTAAGATATCTTTTGATTAAGGATACCATGACCAAAATGGATTCATCCAAAAAATAGTGGGGGTATATTTGGATTCTATACAATTTGGGTTTACCAATTCTCTTTGGATGGACCTCATATCTTTCTCTCGATCCTTGGAAAACCCTAAAGCCCACCCTAAGGACATTGTTAAAGGTTTTTGGTCATACTTTAAGAATATTAACATTATTATTTAACGATTTTTGAATACTACATTGATTTGATATATGTTTACTGTTAAAACCCACTCTAGGAACCACTAAACTGGTCCTCTGAGCTAGTGATTCTCATGGCCTCAATCAAACATCCTCAAATATTGAAGGTTGGAAGGTAGAAGTGCATGTCAAAGGTAGGAAAATGGGGAGGATATCCCTACATATCTAGGTTAAACCAACAATATATATAATAATAAATAATACATTTCTAGAGAAATAAGGCACTTTCCCAATTTTTAGGCCTCTCCTAGTAAGAATAAATAGCCATGAAATAATAAATGAGTTGAAATAATACATGTCAATCAAAGAATACATAAATTTTAGACTATATAGAAATAAAAAATGATTAAAAAAGAAAATGAGTAAACATTAGAAAAGTATCAAATTCCTAGAATAATCCTAAACACCATGCATCATCCCAGAAACCAAGAAGAAAACAACATTAGGCACTTACCCAAATTGATCATTGTAATGAAATAATAATAGATGTTAAGGTACCCATGTACTATAGTGTCTTATGTATAGTGTGAGTATAACTAACTATACCACCACATACAACTTCTCTAAAATAACTAGTCAATAGATACATGAATGTATAAGTGTAATAAATAAATAGTTACCATTTAGCAGATTAACAACTAATAGTTTAGAAATTTAAATAAAAAGTGAGTAAGACAACCACTGATTCCCAGGATCTATAGTGACACCTATCATAAGTCTATACCTACATTTTTCATCAATGAAGAGTCTCTAATATAAATAAAAATTATAGATTTAAGTGTTATAAGGTATACAACCAAGGGAACCACAATCGCAATAATCCAATATAATCAACATGGCTCAAACAGGTATTCCATATCAATAAATCGCATAGATAATCCAATGGGGTGACCCTTAGAAATCCAATAATCATGTATACCAATATAAAATCAAGTAACGAACCTTGAAGTTTATAAGCATGGATTTATTGAAATCAAGGGATTACACATTAGTAATTCTAATAAAATTTTTCAAAATGAATTAGAGGAGCTCATCCCATGGAATTTAATGAGGATAACTTGTAAGATTCCATGATATTTATCCATGGAATTATATATATAAATATATATATATATATATACATTACTCAAATAAAATGGGGATACACCCCAAGTCATTCCTTACAATGAATGTATGTAAAATATAGTGACTTTCTCAAGGATTCCCTTAGCATTGGACCTCAATGAATCTAAGGGTGTCAACAGACCCTAACAATCATATATTTCTCCTATTAGAATCTAGGAATCTCTCACAAAATTAACCACCAATTAAGTCTACATGAGATCTATATAATCTATCCAAGTAATTACTATCAAATCAAAAAACAATGAGGAGCTCCTACCATTAGATCAATTAATTCATTATTTACTTCCACGTAATCTCATCTTCAATCCAAAAAATTACCATAACAACATTTCATTCATTAAGGAATCAAATATAACTTTTACCATTAAACAATTTAATTTCTTGGTCAAACCATTATCTATTTCCTCATTTTTAAAGGGATACAACAAGATAAACAAACACACATAACATCATTAGGTTACCCTTGAAATAATCTTTCCCACTCAAGAATTAAAATTATTAAATATATCAACCAATGGTCCCCATTATGGTCCATTATACCTATTATTTTATTTATTTCAACACTAATTATAATTCTTCATTTCACTTCAACACCCAAGTTAGGCTTAAATTTCACTAAAAGGTTATTGATGTTTTTGAAATTCTATTTCACAATCATTAATCTACACATGATCTCCCTTAAAATAATATAAACATAAAAATACTCATTTACTAATAAAAAAATTTGTTAACTAATTAAATCCATACTCCCATACGAAATATTCAACACTCTCCAACTAAGCTAAATGATTATTTATAATAAAACTAAGGAAATCCTCTAAAGACTTCTTTATTTTGGGCCCATGGAATAATAAAAATGCATTGGGCCTAAAAAAGTCTCAATCAAAACAATTAATTATTATTTCATAAAATAATTTAGAAACTATCATGATGAAAACTCATAAACTTAAGAAAACTAGGATAGACTATGGTTTTAATTTATGAGACCACCTACCTTAACCTTAGAGAAGTCTACACATCGTTTATTTTATATTCCTTCAACTTAAATTGAATGAATCTAGACAATCATAGAAAATCTATAAAAATAGAGAATATTATAAAAAATTTATGAGAAGAAAATATAAAAAAGAATAAGTGATAGGGAGGACATAATAGAGTCATAGAATTACCTTTGGATCTCCACCATCTCATATGGAAGTTGATTTGATCAAAAAAATGATGTAGATATTCCATAGAAGAGATGCGGAAGAAGAAAACACGTGCAGGGGGTTTTAGGTAGAAATGGGGGATAAAGGTGAGGATTTGGGTTATGAAATCATAATGGAAAGAGTAAAACATAACTTATTAAGGGTTTCATATTCTGATCACACATTTTTCTAAATAGTGCACCAATACTTCAGTCTGTACTAACTGGAAAAACCCATCTCACATAGTTGATCTACATAGTTTACCAACCATGTTCTGACCATATGAATCGTCTTTGAAACCCCCTTTAACAACTTACAAGGTTTTTCTACTACCATTTAAAAACCATGAACCAAGTCCCCATTCCAAGTCACCTCACACTGTTTCCTATAAAATCAAAAATATTTTTCCTAAACTATGATCTAACCATGGAACAGAACAATTATTTGTGTAAACTAAACTGAAAAGCTCCCCACATTTAGGGTGCTATAAGGTTTCTACCAAGTGATGCACACCAAACCAAGAACCTTTTAAATTTTTTAAAAAACCTCTAAAACTCAGCCTAAAGATATGAGTACTTATTTGAGTCCCCCAAACACCTCTCTAGACTTACAACATATCAAAAAACAACCCTATAAGATATTCCAATTCTTGGATTCCTGATCCAACAATGATTTTGAAAATGTCTTTCCACTAAATGAATATTCATAATTCTTCTTATAACACAACCCATCCATACACATGGGATTTTACAAACTCCCCACCATAACACATATCATCCATAAGAAGTCTTGGTTGTCATATCATTTAACCTATTAACCTAAAAAAGTCCCTAGTTTTTTTATCAATGACCAGGTTGCTACCTTGAATGCTTAGTGTGCCTCTAGAGACCAAATTGAACTAATTGTGTTTAAACCACCAAAACACATTCACCATGTAATTTTACAATTGAAACACTAAGATGGTTCTTTCCCATACCAATATACCATGAGAAACATAATGTGTCTTTAATAAAAATCTCACTCAACCTATAGTGATCCCCACCATTAGAAATAACTAAGAGAGGCCAATTCATAAAAACAAAACCCCCACCATTGGAATTTTATTATAGAATATGTTACCATTTTCTCCCAAACACCCCTTGATGTGGTTCAAAATCTATCATTTTCAAAATTTGGGAAAACACTTGCCCAACATTGGTAACCCTATTAGTTTCTAATTCTAAACCAAAATGATGAGTCTTAATGATTCTGGATATGTGATTTTTATTATAGCTTATTCATGAAATCCTAGTAAATTCTAAAAATAAAACCTCCACGCCAAATAAGAAATGACTGAAATGGTTTTTAACTCATTAAATCCAACTTCACATGGTAGAATAAAGAAAAAATCCTACAAACAACCTGGTTCAAATACTTCATTACCACCAAAATTATACTTACTCTCTAATCTTGATTCCTTAAAGAAATCTCAAAATCATACAAGCTTGCACACTGTAGTCTAAAACTGAATTTTTGTGCCATTTTAGGATTAAAAACTCAACTGAATAGATCGACCATCATAGTATACCATGATCACTAATATGTAATAAGTCCAACTCACACTTGGACACATGAATTCTATCTTGAGTATGACACTTACACTTATGCATCATCCAACACCACAAATAGATTTAAAATAAGATATTCTCAACAAAACTAGAAAAAACTGGATCTATATGTACAATAAAATTATAGAGTCACCTTGACCATCCACCGACCTTCCTCACCACGTTCATAGTCTTATCCTTATAGAATCACACACCTATGACTGATTTGATACTCCATACTATATAAGTACCCTCATAATAATTTCGTTAAACCAAACTCCATGACCCACGATCTATCATCAATATATTACTGTGTGGGATGACTGTATATAGAAACCACTCATATACCTATGTGAAATCTTGAAACACCAACCACCTCCTAGTCCTTGATTATGAGAGAGTTTATCCATGTGGAAACAGATGTAATTTCATTCCAAATTAGATCACCCACTTAACTAGATAATGGTAAAATCCCCAATATATAGAATCTCTCACACCACTCCTAGACCATGACCTTGATAGGTCTCATCAAAAAAAATGTGGTTCACCCCTTATGAGGCATGATCATTTAACACACTAAACTATAAAATGTTCAATATTCAATCTAATATTCCACCACTCCTTTACCCATCCACACTATTTTTATCACCATGGAAACAACACAAAACCCATTCAAGAACCATGGGTAACCTTTATTTCAATTATCCCATCAAACCCATACTATTACTCCACCCACACACATGATTAATTTCATATTTAAGAATTATAGGTGTCTACTCTAGTACTTCCCAAACCACACTCTAAATTTCACAATGTACCACCAACACAAGATTTCCACCAGTAATTCCATTGAAGATAAATAACGACACACTCATGAGAAACCTGATCATGAAAAACCACCCAAAACTCCAGCGATCCATGTTCTTCCAAATTCAACTCATGCGCCAAAGCCACTGGTTATCCTCTCCTCCACATGTCCATCTCACAAAGCATAGAAGATCCTCAATGCTTTATAGAACCAGGAATATCACTGAGCGAAGGACATCCAAATGATCAATCATGACCCGAGCATCATTATGGAGTTTAAATAAGATTCATTTACAATCCCACAATGATCTTAGGGACACGTCATGAATTAACATGGTTGGGTACTCAACTGGTACTTTCACTAGAAATAGGAATATGATACTAAAGCAAAAACTCCCATGGTTCTTTGAATTCAATAATCCAAGAAATTTATACATGACTCACATCTAACCCATTCTTTGGGTTCTATTCTTCACAGAAACCTCAATCCCAATCCAATTTATAACTATCAAGCCTATCCAACATGTACTAACATTCCAAAGGCACCAGATGCGACTAAACACACACCCCCGAGAACCTCCAATTCTTCAGTTCTAATTGATAATTTTTGCACACCATACCTACTCTATGTCCACCAACCACTATTCTCATCACTCAAACCACTAGAAACCATACATGGGTGTTAACAGGGATATACATCTGCCTGATATTTCCCCTCTAAAATAGCTAAAAGTTAGAAATAATCAACACACAAGTGCTTATCACAAAAATCACAAGGTCATATAATGCGCCCAAACAATATATTAGGAAGAACCTATCATATAAAAATCTTAAATTCCATGAAATAATCACTTTAGAAATGAACCAAAAGTCACAAAAAATCTTGGTTGGTCCCTCATGAAGGTCACCCTTGAATGGCGCAAAGCATGAAGTCCCAATTTTGGAGTCACACAAAATAAGGTCACTAGGATCACTCACATAGATCATAGGGTGGATAGTCCTAGGTACAAACTCTAGACTATATCCCAACACACTTATATTCTCATGTATACTAATCCTAAATACTAAGATAATAGAAAAATAGGCTATGGTTCCATTTTATGAAGCCTCACCATGGGAGCCACTGAACTAGTGCTCCAGGTTGGTGCGCCTTATGGCCTAAATCATGCCTCCCCATACAAAAGAGGAATCCATATAAAAATATGGGTCTAAGGTGGAATAATTAAGAGAATTTACCCAAATATTAGAGTGAAAAAACCATAGATATAAATAAATCAGATAAAAAAAGATAAATAAGGCAATTGAATAACATCCAACAAAGTGAAGAAAAGAATCAATAACAATGTAGTAATAAATGACTTAAAATGATACATGTTAGGAAAGGAATATATAAAAAACTAGATAAAAACCCCAAAATACAAAAAATGAAAATATAAAAAATCATAATAAAGCTTTTGAGACCTATATCGATCCCAAAATCCATGTTTCTTCCTTGTAATCAAGAAATTAACAACATCATGAACTTTCCCAAACTTGTCTTGGCAATGAAATAATAATAGTCGCTCGGGTACCCAAGTGCCATTGTGGCCCAAATATGGTGTGAGTATAACTCAATAGACCACCCTAGTGGTATCCCTAACATAACTATCCAATATCCATGTTCATATATAATTATAATAAATAAAATTTACCATTTATAATATTAACTATAAAAAATTTAACAATTTAAATAAAAAATAAGTAAAAAAATCACTGATTCTTAGGCTATATAGTGATGCTTGAAATTTGTATATTCTTACTCTGGCCATCACCAACGAGTCTCTGATCCCAGTATACATGATTGATCGACTAGTTTCAAGATATAAAATTGATGAAGTCATTTTCACAATAATTTAAGAGAATCCATGTGGCTCAACTAGGTATTCTTTCTAAATAAATATCACGAGGAATCCAAGGGGGTGAAAATTCGCATTCCACTGATCCATTCTACTAGTTTAAACTCAAGGAACCATAATTGAAATTAATAATCATGGATTGATTTGAACCCACATATTACACACAAGAAATTCAATAAAAATAGATCAAACCAAATATGGGAAACTCATCCCACAACATTCGATGAGGGAAACCTATAAGAGTACATACATTAATATGTGGAATTCAATATATATGGATATGACATGAATCCAAGGGGGATCTTCTATAAGTCATTTATAATAATTAATATAGTTTTAATATAATTTATTGATTAATTAATTACTTAGCATTAGTCCTTAATGAATTATGGTGTCATCACACCCTGATATTCATTTATGTACCATATTAGAATCTAAGGATCTCTTAAAAAATTCCACACCAGTCAAGTCTATATTGGATTTATGGAATCTTTCCAAATAATTCCTATAACATCACCAAACAGTTTAAATCTTTTTGTTTAATTAATAAATTCATTATTTACCTCCAAATAATTTCCTCCTTAAATAAAAACATCCCCATTTACAACAATTCATTCATCAGGAAACCAATTCCCACTATTATTATTAAGAAATTTAATGTCCAGGTTAAACCATTATCTATTTAATCATTTATAAAGGGATATTCCATGTAAATTTAAGGCATATAAAATCAGTAATTTAATATTTAAACACACATTTTCCATTTAATAATTAAAAATTTTAATCATATCACCTATAACCCCTTTACAGACCATTCCATTAATTATATGAGTTTGGAAAAAAACACTTATAATTCTATATTTTACTTTAAGGACAAAGTAAAGCTTAAATTAAAATCTAAGGTTATTGATGTTTTCGAAAT
This sequence comes from Viscum album, assembly GCA_963277665.1. NCBI lineage: Eukaryota > Viridiplantae > Streptophyta > Magnoliopsida > Santalales > Viscaceae > Viscum > Viscum album. The sequence continues at coordinate 1,025,959,221 of OY728141.1, read as the reverse complement.
TAAATTTCACAATCATCGATCTAAATATGGTTCTCCTTTTGACCAGATAAACATAAAACTACCTACTTACCAATACAAAAGAGTGTCTTCAATTAATTCTATACTCTCATCCCCAAGAGGAAATATTATCCGACTTAGTAAATGATGATATATGACACAACCAAGGAAAAATTATTGTAACACATTTATTTTGAGTCCATGAAAAAATAATCCATTCATTGTATCTAAACAAGGATTAATAAAAATGTTTAATTATGATTAGGTAAATGAATGAGGGAACCAAGATGAAACACTCTGATGAACTTATGAAAAATTGGCAAGAATATGGGTTTAATTTAAAGGACCTACATACTTAACCTTATAGGAGTCAAAAAATTGTACTATATTTTTATTCATCCTAAATATAAAAAGATTAAGAAGTAGATAAATCCATTGAAAACATGGATTATTAGACAAAATTAGTGAGAGGAAACTAAAAAGAAGATAAAATAAGAAGAATTAGGTAATAGAGTCATAACCATACCTTTGGAACATTATCACTTCATACAAAAATCTATTTGGAAATTAAATGAGAGAGATTAACTATGGAGGATGTATAGGAGAATGAGGAAAACACACGAGTTTATGAGTTGAAATAGGGGGTGAAGGTTGAGGCTTTTGGTTGTAAAATAATTTGGTAAAAGGATAAAAATACAGTTTTTAATGGATACATGACTTATCTATATAGTTTTCTAAAACATGTGCTAACCATATAGTCAACACTACCCTTAACACCCCAAAACTCATTCTCAGTACCCATGGTTTACCAACCGTGTAACAACCTTGAAAAACATCATTAGAACCATATGAAACAAATCGTAAGATTTTTCTATAATTGTCAAAAACCTGTGCCAATTCTCATATCCAATCCCCCGAACACAGTTTCCTAAAAAATATGTATGTTTTTTTCTAAACCATGTTCAAAATATGTAACTGAACCATAATCTATACAAACCAAATTGAAAAGTTACCCACTCTTAGGGGGTTGTATGGTTTATCCTAATCGAGGCACAACAAACTATACACCCTGAAAAGAGAACTCCAAAATCATAAAAAATTTAACCCAATGATCCTGAGACTTATTTGGGAACCTATAACACCTATAAATACTCACACTATATCAATAAACCCCTCTATGGTGTTAAAATTCAAATATTATCTAACCAACCAAAGCTTTTAAGGATAATCCAGTCACTAACCGAAAGTTCAAAATTCCCCTTGAAACTCAACCCATTCGTATACACAAGATATTACATTTCTTATCTCATTTCTTGGGTTCTACTTATTATTTCTCACAAGACAATATAATTCATGTTGTTGTGTTATTTAAAATGTTATTAATTTATATTTTATGATGGGTATGAAATTTTAGGATTAGAGAAGATTTTATTATTGTGTGTTCAAAATTGGTTATCTTATTATGAAGTTTCTAGGAATCCTTTAGGTAGGGGATTTATGGACTTATCTTATACATTTTTAAATGATATGGTCGATTAAACCTACAATTATTCCTTACAATAATGTTTCCATATTCTTATTCTATATTTATTGATATTTCATAATAGGTGTTATTGTTTACTGGGGAGATATAAATAATACATGAAATAATCATTAATGGAGCATTAAATTAATGAGGGAATGATAATATGAATGAAAGGAGATTTGTTTTTGAAAAAGAAGTTTCTTATTCATTTTGATTTCTATATTGTTTCTTTTTTTTTGTAGATTTTTTTTATGTTGAAATCATTGTGGATCCCTATCACCTATATAATCTGATAACTATTTAAAACTAGCAATGAGGAATGAAATTCTAGGAACTTATAATTTTATAATTTTTTGATTTATTTTTATGTTATGGTGTTATTTATGTATTCTCCATGAAGATGAATAAAGTGAATAATGAAATACTTACAGTAAATTGTAAGGGATGTGGTAATATTTACTAGATAGTGATAATTTTAAAAGCTAACTTTATATAAAATGAAAATATAATGGGAAATGAGTTTTGATTTTTGTGTATCAGTGTTCCTGGATTGAATGTTACTAAATTTGAGATCTAAAATTTGTTGAGGTTGTTGTTACCATTTATTGAATTTGTTAACAGTTAATTGGTGGGGATAAGAAGGGGTTTTATTAGTCTATTATTCATTATTACTTCCATTATTTATTAGTAAACTAGTTTATAAAATGATGTTAAAAAGGGGAAATTATAATAGGGAATGAAAATATATTATTGAACATTGATAAATTGATGGGATAAGTGTGCATTGAAATAATAAAGGGGTGGTGTTGAAAAGTAAAGTTAATGGGTAAACATAAAACTATATAACTTTATAGTTAATAAAAGGCTTGATGGCCTATTAAAATAAATTAAGAGGTGGTTGACGTGTAATAAACATGGGTGAAATTGATGATATATGGCTGGATGTATGAGTATAGAAAGGGATTTCAGGGTTTTAATGATTTTTGAATGAGTTTTAATGGATGAAATAATAATAAATATAATAGGATTTGAAATTGGTAATCAATTTTTATAGAACTAATTTTAGTTATAATATTATTGTTTATGTTGAAGAATTTTTGGTGCTATTAATATTTAATCCTTATTATGAAAATTATGGCCCGTTGTGTGGTGTTTATATTGTGGATGGAATTAAAGAAGTGGTTATAGGTTGAGGATGATGATTCATGGTGGGGGTTCATGCATGGTGGGGAGAACACTAGGTTTATAGCTGATATGATCATGATACCCTACTATCATGGTGAAGGTATGGTGATTATGGTATAGTTGGATGTTATTCCTAGGGATAATGGTATAGTCGGTGGTTATGCCTGGGAATGATAGCATGGTTAGTTGAAATAACAGGTGATAATGCTATTTGTTGGTACTTTATTGGTTTTGTTTCTTTCTCACATCATTGATTGGTCAGTTATGGGTAGTTCATATTTGTTTACTAACATTTTGAGTAGATAAGACATTGAAATGATAGATAGGAGTCCCGGTGAATTCATCCGAGACCATTTCATTTATAGGTATTAATGATTATTGGGATGTTGATAATATTTTCATAGTTATTAGATGTGAAGATGGGTTGAGTTCTTTTTTAGGTAATGATTGAGGATATTGATTTAAATTAATGATATGATGACATTTTTTTTAGAATATGGGATTTTATGACTATCATTTTTATACTTATGCTTTATCATAACTACTTACAATAATTATTTTTCCTTTATTTGATTATATCACACTTTCTTACTCATGAATATTTATTTAACATGAATATATATATATATATATATATATAATTATTTTACTACATATTACTCAGATGTGATCAACCCACTACATTTTTCTAAGTGTTTTCAGGATAGTTCAATAAGAATTGGAGCTACTTTTCAGGTATCTTGGATGTATTTAGTGGATATCTTATAATTTTAGTGATATTATTTCATGTACTCTTCTTGATTTTGTGTATATAACATATAATATCATCATGGTTATGTGAATTTAATTATGGATTTAAATATTTTGGTATTGATCAATGGGTTTTTATTATTCCTATTACTTTATAATGATAATTCCTCACATTTGAGTAGTTTATATGCCTAGTGCTAGTTTCTAACCCATGGTATATTAGATTCATCCCTTGGGGGTCACCCCTATTCTCATTTCATGCCTAGGAGGGGTTTTTATTGGGTTTTTCTATCGATAAAGTGGTATATAACTTTTGTTTGAGGTTTAGGATGGAGTGTGGAGCTAGTAATATGAAAGGATTGCATGGGATTGGCAGAGAAATAGTAAAACTCAAGCCTAACATTTGATGTATACTGTAGAGACCATATTATAAATAGATATTTCTTACCACCAAATTATAGGACACAATGAATTTGAAAAACTAATCAACATATTAAGGTGAAAGTGAAGCAAATATAGGGTAGTAATCATAGCGAGGTATATTCTTCATGAGATTAGCTGCATTAGCATTTTCACCCAATATATTACAAGTGTTTATAAGGTTAACCTTTTGTAACTTGATTTTTAATTATTTTGCTTCACTTTTGAACTTATCTCATGATATTAATGGAAGTATTAAAATGGAAATTAATTGGTTTAAACTATTTAATTATAAACTTTTGGAAACTTAAATGTATTATTTACATGTGTAATAAAAATTTATTACTCTTAAATAAATAATTTACCCTATTCATAAGTATGTAACTTTCTAATATGTTTACCTTGATTCTTGTAGTTATTATTAAAGAATTATTAAATTATTCTTACAGGGTTAAATTTTTGGTTTTAGGAATGTTTTTTGTTCATAAAATAATCCTTTAAATTTATTATTTTCAAGCCGGAATAGACTATTTTGAGCCATTCGTCAAAGTAATTTAATTTCAATAAATTTTATTATTACACGTATTAACTTCCCAATAGAAATAATTATCATACATGTGTTAAGGATTTTTTTAAAAAATGGATTTTAATTATTTGTTTTATTATTATTGGAATATGATAAATATAATTTCTGAAAACTAGTTATGATTTGAAAAATGTTTTCATGAATGAACATGTTTCTTATTTTAAAATATGTATATATTTTTGTAATAAAAATATATTTTTATGTTAGAAATTTATATATAAGTGATATTCCATGTTTATTTGTTACAAAATATACAATAAAGTGTAAATGGTAAGAGGTAAATTGTTTATTATGGGAATTATGTCTAAAATTGAAGAATGTCAACATTAGGTGATACAAAACCACTATAGAATATATTTTATATGAAATTTCAGTTTCATTATAAAATTATTAACAAATATAAATTTCCCAAAGGATTTTATGTTTTGATCATGATATATTTTAATATGGAAGTAAAATTATGTAACCCTTTATGCCATGTGAAAGCATATTTCCTTATTGGATAAATGTTTCAAGAGTTTTAGTCTAAGAAAAAACATGATACAAAGTAATAATACATGTTTAGTTTTTGTTTCATGATCTATGGTACTTTTTAAGTAATATTATTAAATTAGAACGGGTGCTAATTTAAAGAATTTGGGTGTTATTTATGATGTACTAGTTGATGATTTATTCTTTAATGGGATGATGTGTTTTTAAGTAATATGTTTTTAGTGATGTTTCTTACTGTTGTAGTTATGTTCCTTTTCTATGAAAAGATTGTCTGAATCACCAATCATAAAATGATAATTATTTAATGATAATAATTAAATTTATTTTTAAAAGATGAAATTTGGAATTTATGCTTTTGATATTCTTATTATGATGTTCTAATTTATTGTTGTCCTAGTGATGTGTTTTTTCAGATGTTTAAAATAGGGGATATGGTTATGTATCCATTTTGGGGTGACTTGAGTGTTAATTTTGGTTAACTATTGTGTTTATTTCTTTTTTATAATATGTATATGTGGATTCATGTGTTTTTTGTGATGCGTTATGATTATTTATAACAATTATATGCATTGAGTGGTTTATACTAACCTTTTTGTTTCATGATCTAAAATATTCCATTAAAATTCCCTAAAGATGGTAGGAATGGTAAGTAGAAAAAATGAATCATGGGATAAAAAATTTGTTAAATTTTAGTCATAGTAGGTACCATCATTCCTATATGGGGACACTAACCTTTATTATAAGTAATGGTTAGGGGAATGTGAGGTTTCCATTGAGTTGGTGAAAACTCCAAATAAGTTCCAAGTTACACTAGCTATTGAACTATTTTCGAAGGTTGATTTCAAATAGTTTTAAATGAGTTTCTATGGATTTTTTTGAGATTTATTGGGAATAATTTATTAAATTAATCAATATGTATTTTATTTCCCAAGCGCTAATGTGTGATCACATGAGGGATATTCAGTAGATTTAGTTGGGTGCTGAGATTTTGTGTAGCTTTAGGAACCATTTTATAGATTTTGTTTGTTGGTTTCTATGTTTCCCACCTGATAAGAGGGAACATACTAAACATATTTAGTCTTTTATGAGTTGTATACTCACTGGTTTATAATTCTTATTCAATTATAGTCTTGTGAAATTGTGATATATCTAGTGGAGATCATGGAAAGAGGGTTATCTATGATAGATGGTTCTTGTGAAAGAAACTCTTAGGTAATTATGGAGGTTGAGATGAATTTTTTGTTTTGTTTTGGGACTCAGAGTTCATGGAGTTAGATAGTGAGGTAGTTTTATAAATACAGATCATGAAGTATCTCCATAGGGTTGATTAGATCACAGTGTACTGTTTCTGGTGAGATGATATGTTTCTAATGTAATGTTATGGGATATCATCAATATGATTTCACTAAGTTTCAACATGTTCCTAAATCCTCAGAAGAGTGTTAGTTGAGGGATTTTTTGGTTTGTATATACTCATTTCACTAAGACCTCAATAGTGGGTTTTGAATCTTTTTTAATGGAATGTATTGATTGAGTTTTAAATTAAGAAAATAAATTTTCATAAGAATATTTCAAACTATTGTCTTTCCATGAGAAAATAATTTAAATGAAAATAATATGTGTTTCAAAGTGGGAATTATTTTTAAGCATGGTTGAATTAAAGGGAGTATCCATGTGGATTTGTTTTTGAGATGATGTCGTTGGAGTTATGTCGGATTTTGCTGTTTTTGGTGTGCATGTGTAATATGTGCCTCTTCTAATTTGGAGTTATTTTTGGTTATTATTCTAGTAAAAAGGGTTGTGGCCCTAAAATTTATATAGGTAGTTAGTCAATGTGAATTACTTTTTTATTGGGTTTTTTGGGGTGATTATGTCTTGGTTTGGTTACTTTTATCCATTTTATAATAAATTCCATCACTCATAATGACCTTAAAAAATTCATGCATGAAAGTGTTTCCCTAGATAGTTTTTTCTATAATTAATTCAAAATGGTTTTTTAAATTAATATTGTTTAATTAAATAAATTTATTATTTCATCTTCATCAAATCATTTCAATATAACAAATTTTAAATCATTAAGTTGGTTTTAAGTATTATTTTTCAATTTTCTTTTTTGAAAGAAGTTTTTTTATTTGAGTTAAAAAATAAATGCTTGTTGATGATATTTATACAGATCCTTCCAAAAAGACTTAAGAAATAATTTTTTTCATGAAACATAAATGATTCAAGTGGTTTATGGCTTGGTTTTAATATTCTAAAGTTATTCTATTGACGTTGATTTAGAGTTATAACTTGAATTTTCTTATAGGGGTGTTAATATAACACCCGCACTATTTTAGAGGTATCCCTTAGGTGAGTGATTCATATTATTATGGTTGATGATTTAATATTGGGTTTGGTTTTTATTATTGATTATATGAATAATTTTATAGGAATATAATATATTTTTTGGGACCTTTATGGTCCATTACATCATCTGTTTTGAGTGTTGGAGGTGTTGATAAATAGTTTGGTGTTGTTATGGGGGGAGAGTGTGATTTTTTGGCCTATGAGGGGAACAACCAATTGTAGTAGTAGGTGTGGTGGTGGCCATTTTAGAGTTTTATACTGTAATTAGTGTTTCTTATTTAACGTACAACAATTAAGAATAGTTTACTAGGGATAAATGGTCCACCATGGGGTCTAAAACACCCTTGGTGGGAGTTTTCCTTAGAGAGTAATGAGTATGATCTCTATGCCATGGTGGATAGAATAATTTTACTATAGGTCTTGGGAGTTTATTTAATATAGAGTTAAGGTCACTACACCATATTTGTGTAAGTGGTGATGAGCGTGGAGTATGTGGGAGCCATCCTATGACAAATAAGGACCCCTGAAAGACCAAGTTTGGATGGAATGGAATGTTTAGGAATTTGGGGGAAACCACCATTTCATAGTATAAAATTTTTGGGAAGGACTTATGGTGTTGTGTTTCTACCTATGTAAATTGAGGAGACTAATTTATTCCATTGTGTTAAGCATTGTATCTAGGGTTGTTTTTAGATCATCATAGAGGCCACTACACCATAATAGTTGTTATTTTGGGATATGTGGTGGTTTTCGATTTCTCGTGACTCCCCCTATGAGAAATAGAAATGATGAAATGGTGTGGAGGTAGTTATGGTGATTCTCTATGATGAGGAAGTTGATTTGGATTTATCCTATCTAAGGAGAAAGAGATATAGTTAGTTAGAACATTCTACACCACAATATTGGGAATGGTCATCTAAATTGATAAGGTAAATTTCCATGTGCAAAGGTGTTCAACCATGGTTATTTTCAAGGCATCCAAAATAGCAAGGGGTATTCTTCAAAATCACTGAGGTTCTTGTGGTGGGGGTTGAACCAATTTTAAATAGGTGAAAACTATTATGTTGGGTGGGGGAAACTAGTGACTTGAACATGGATATCTCAAATATCCTTCAACCAAGGCCAATTTGGTTATAGTGGAAGTCTCTATTCCATGGTGGGGGTATATTTATATTATCTAAAAATATGGGTCACCCATTAATTTATTTCATGAAAAAGTATCTTTCTTTCAATACATAAACTATCATGGGGAAATCATTATTGGTGTTTAGAAATCCTTTAAAGATCTTAACATTATTTATTTGTGTTAGTTGAATCCTCCTTTCATTTGAGGTATCCTTATAATCTCTATCCTTAGGATATTATTATTCATTATCGTTATATGATAACATTAGTGTCGGTTTACCATTTCTGAGAATCTAAATTTATATCTTAATTAGGGTATGATGTTTCATGATTGAGGAACATTCTTCTATTTTATTTGTTGTTTGAAATTAGTTCTTTTCTTTGAATTTTCTTGTAATCATTGTAGGAGGGAATTTATAGGTTTTTTATATATTCTAGAAGGATATGATTAATTAAAACTTATGTGATTCATTATATGAATGAAGACATATTATTCATCTATATTAATTTATTTTACTTAATATTTAGTATTTTTTTATGGGGAGAGGGAAAATATATATGATATAGAAATTAATAGAGAAAAGAATAAATGATGGAATAATAATTTTACTATGTGGAGATTTGTATTTAAAAAAGATGTTTTCTATACTTTTTAATTTCTATATTTCTACTTCTTTTATATTTCCTGTTGCTCAAGTAATTGAGGAACCTTGTGCCTTATATAGTTAAATAACTATTTGGAGCTACAAAAAAATAAATAAATTATATAAATTAGTAATTTTATAATGTTTGTACTGGTTGTAATATTTAGGTATTGTAAATGTGTTTTCCATGATCATGGATAAAGTGGATAAATAAATATTATTGGTAAGCATCTTATAAGAAAATATAAAGGTAAATATAAAGGCCCTAACCCTAGTAACCTAGAGTTGTTCATTAATTTATTAAATTGGTGATAGATACAAGAAATCACATCCAAAATAACTAAATAGTTTCGTAGCCATAGAAAACTAGATAAATACTTGAATATCGTATTATTATTGAAAACATATAATGTAACATATTTTTTTGAGGACACCATTATAACCTTTACCATATCCCTACATACCATTTATAATACACTTCCTAGAATTCTAGGGAAAAGAAACATAATAAATAAGTGATCTCTAATGATCATCAATGGTAAGTGTACAATGGAAGATATCATGAATAAATAAGGAATAATAAATATAGAAAGATAAATAAGTAAAACACATTCCATTTAATCAATAAATTGGGAATGAAGAATAATACGGTATAAATAAATAATGAGAAAATAATTCCATATAAATAATCACATGAGCTTAAAACATATCCATGGATATTCTAACTAATAGAATAATGACATGAATATCAATAAAGAATATCATAACTAGTGATTTTATAATTCTAGATATTATGACAATATTTTCAAGGTCTCGTGCGAGGAAATATTACAAAAATGTGTAAGGAATATGCTAAAACCCAAGATAATTTGTATCATGAGACAAAAAATGACTCAATGGGATATTAGGAATCTTTATCATCACATACTAAGTCCAATTAATTCCTCTTATGAAAGTGGTGAAACAAAATCAATACAAACATTCTTATTGAAAAACATTCATAAATTTTTTTAATACTTTTCCTAATAAATAAACTTAATCATGAATCATTAAGAGTAATATGATTAATGATATAAAAATAGTACATCCCAATCAACTGATCATAAACCGCACCTAGTTATAATAATTATGGTATCATTACAACAAATTCCTAATGAACCATAAAGAAAAATTACGGTTTTTTTCATTAATGAAAATAAATACTATAAAATTTTCATTAAAAACATTCGTGAAGAAAATATACTTTTCACTATGAAAATAAAATTATTATTTTTAAATAGTATAAAAAACTTTCTTTAAAAATTAACATTTAAAATTGTAAAGAAGTGTCAAAGTAGTGAGTGTTCATGATGACGAGAAATTCCATACATGATGAGTATGTCAATACAAAGATTCCTTTTTCATTTTTAGTAAAAAATCAAAAAGTACATTATTTAGAAAACAACATATACATTCCTTTATGTTTTTTAAAAAATAATACAATCCTGGGTATGTTTTTTTACAATAAATAATTTAGATATTTTTAAATATATTTTTGAATACATTTTTAGAAAACATAGACATGAAAGAGAAAAGGATTTTTGACTGAAAAGGGAAATAAAGTGTGATATTATTAAAATAATTTTCTAAATAACATTAAGTAAAAAAGATATGAAAATGGAACTATTACTTGAAAATTTCAGGAATAAACAAAATATATAAATATTTATCAGTTTATTGAGTTATAGATCATAATAGATCATTATCTTAAATATAATAAAAAACAATCCAGATAAAGGATGAGATTGTAAAACAATCCTTTTCCACTTTTGTAACTCTTGAATGGTAGGCCCCATGAAATAAATAACTTAAAATAAAACATAAAATACCCTGAAGAAAAAATTATTCATGATATAACATATAAAATGGGTAGTATATACCCCACATAATGTAACAAAGTGGTAAATATTGAATATGTATCATGGAAGTAAAAGTAAGATGAGAAAACCTTACATCATGTTCAATTTCCTTAATATATGTCCATAAATCCTGTATAATAAATATATATTTACTATAAATCTATTAAATAATCATAATCATATATATTAAACAATATATGATTTTTTATAGTCTTTTATAACATATTTAGTAACAATTCTTTGTTAAAATCATTGTTTCAGGTTATAATTTCTTTCTTTTTTCATGTGTGTTTTGCTGCAGTAATTTCGGTCCTTTTACTTTGGTCAAGGTTAAATCATATTTATAATGAAAGAAATGGTATAAATATCATATATATTAATTATATATCAATTTATATAAATAAATAAAAGTTAAATATAGAAAATGCATTGCACCGTCCATGGAGATGGTAGACCGTATATATGCATAAATGTTGTTTCCATTTTATCAATAGATGGAAAAGGGAAAAATATTAATTTACCTTTAAATAATAATTATTAGGTTATATATAGAATTTATATTAATCAAATCCATACTTATTACCATCCATGTAAAAATTATTTAAGAAACATCACATCACTACGTGGAGGCGATAATCCACATGTCCGCCTAAGAATTTTTTTTCCAAATTATTGGAAAGAAAGAAGTTTGATGTAATATTTTACTTTAAAATTATCTTTTAGATTATAAATATCACATATATTATTTAACATTTTCATTACTAACTTCTATGTAATGTTTATGTGAAAAATGAATCACATTGCTTCATGAGGTCATAGTCTGCGATACACATTAACAACATTATCTTATCCCACCGCAGAATAGAAAGTAACAAGGTATATGTGATATAACAATTAAATAAGTATAATTATTTCATAAATATCTTATTATTATTTTAAATCCACCATTATATCCATCCTTTAATTGTTTTTATGGAAATAAAATTATATCGGTTCGCTAGGTGGTATTCCTCCAAACACACGATCGACGATTTCATTTTCTATTTTATGGAAGTGCTGATGGATATTGGAAAATAAATTAAGATAATAACATATCCTTATTTTTTTATATACTATTGTTATTAAATTATCACAGTTTTAAATTTTTTTAAGGAGGTGGAAGAATAAATAAAACAAATACGCATGTTAAGAATATTACCTCTTCCTTAAAGAATCTGTTTAGGTTTATACCTAAAAAATTCATATAGGGGTTTAATAAAAAAAATAAGTCCTATAGGATTTTTGGATGGAATTAATGAATATATTAGTTCAGTTATTGGTTGAACCAAATGTATTTTTTAAGTTTTAATAGGGTAGGAGAGAGAGAGAGGCCTTTTATATGTGGTGGAGAGGACACACTTGGAATATTTGAAAAGAAAAACCGATACCCATGTTTTTCTCATTCTATAAGCCTCCAAAATGTGCCATTATAGAACCATTTAAAAAGTGAGGTTTATATATGTTTAGAAAATTATAATTAGAAAATTATTGAGTCAATTTAAACCCTTATATTTTTAGTTTAACCCCCTATGTAATCCCATTTTTACCTTAACCACTATAATTAATTTTTACAGTTTTCACAATTCATTATGACAAAAAATTTAGTTGAATTTAATATATAATATAAATAATGATTATTAAAAACATGGAAACATTTGGAAAAATTCAATTTATATAAGTTATAGAACTCAATTTAAAATTATTCCAAAATATGTGTTGAAAAGGGGATTTTTCCAGAGAAAAATATTAAAAAATTTAAAAAGTTTTTACATCACAATTCAATATGAAGTTGATAAAAATGAAACAAATAGTAAAATATTAATATAACATAAACAATTTTAATATAAAAAAAATTTAATATATAATTTAAAATTTAAAATAATTTAAATGAAAAGAAAATATTTAATAAAAATCAATATAATTTCACTATTCTTTTAAATAACTTTTCTTTTTAGACAATTCCCTAAAAGTAATCTAAAGAATGTTTTTACATATATATTTGAAAAATAAAGAATATTTTTCAAATAAATTGTCTGAAATTTGAAATAATAAATTTTAAATTATGTGTGGAGAGCATATCTAAATCATCTATTAGAAAAATACTATTTCTCAGAAAACATTTCATTTTCTATCAAATGGTTCTTATTTTATTTATAATCAATAAATAACCATAGAATTTATTTTATACATGTGTAAACCATATAATATTCTTAATTTAGTTAGTCATTTTCATACCCTCCAATAAAAAGGTTGTGTTATAATGGCCATGTTTGAATAATATTATTTTAATAGAGTATTATATTTTTTTAAACACGGTGCTGTGTGCATCACAAGATATCAAAGAGATTAAATTTATTTAAAAATAAATATATCACAAAGTATCTAGGTGTTACATTCTCTAATAATATTAGTGCTTCATGTCTCATACACTATTGAATATGATTTTCCTCTTTTAAAATCCAAGGGGGTTACATTCAACCCCCTAAAATAAATAGCTCCCTCAAAAAACAATTTTGGTCATTATAAGTTTAACCTTTTTTGGAAACTAAAATCAAAAAAAGGTTAAAACTTATTAGGGATAAGAGGGAAAAAGAATTAAGAATTTCATCTATAATAATATATTACCGGGTTTCATAGTTGAAAAAAATTAGTGGGAATTGACGATATGGACATAGAGGAAATGTGTAAATACATATAAAGAGTGATAAAGATCATTAAACCAATAAAAGTGAATGATAAAGATAAATTTAACAACCATAAATACATAAATATATGATGGAAATAATGTTAATAAGATACTAATTTCATTTCAAGATCCATTTCCTAAATTCTAGGGATTCTTTTACTATCTAGACTATAAACATAAGAAAATACAATTACTTTATATCTTTATATTTCATAGGAATAATTTCATCTATTGGATGTGATTTAATCAATTCACACTTCATTTCTTACTCCATGAAATGAATATCCAAAATGAATTATTATTCTTAAAGAACTAAGATTAAATCTAAATGGATCATAAAAAGAATGAAAAGTTATTCATCCTGTCTCAAGAATCTTCTAAGACCAAAATGGTTAGCACAAGTTATCAAATAATCAACTAATTTGTAAAACCTCAATAATAACCCAAAATTTCAACTTAATCCATTTCATAAATAGTTTACCATAAGGCTCATTAAAAATATTTGTTCCGATATTCAAAGTCAATAGATTTAGTATGATGGTCAAAAAATTTCTAGAATTAACTTAAAAATAGATTCCCCCAAAAATATAATGTCTCTCTTTAACAAACTAGAACACCCTATGGGGGTATGGGTGAAATCAGGTGTCAACTTTTACTTTAAATGATAAAGATATATCACTACATTTGTAGGAACACGTTAAACTGATATGATAGAACCATTAAATTATTAAACACCCATATACACAAGTAGAAACCCAACTAAAAAGTTTTACTTGGTTCAATTCTAAGGCATAGTATAATGAGAATATGATGATTGTGTGATAGTTTTAAATGAATACACTAAGCTTCACTAGATATTATTCATTACAAAATATCATACATGGTCACTATATTCTAGGAACACTTCCTTTAAAATAATTTTAATGATAGAAAACTTCCTCCCTCAGATCACTTCTGTCGACACTTCTTTTCTCACTACCTTGGGTGAAGTCTAACATAGTTTATTTACTTGAAGTTTTCATCAATATATTTGGTATAATAGTCCTTTTACATGATTATAATGATACTGTTATTTTACCATAATCCTAAATTGATGCACTTTAATTCACTTTTCACACAAACTAGAAGTTTAAAAATTATTATTCATAGAGCTCCCAAACTTCATAAAACTCTAAGAATTTTCCAAAATAATAACTGTCATGAAACTATAATACTTCATAGAAATCCATTTTCTAAAATTAATTAGGTTCAATTTGGTATTGAACAATATTTTCTCTGATATTTTGTTCATGAATAGTTCTTTATTCAAGAAATAATTAAGTTCTCATAATAATTAAATTCTCAGAGTGATTATCTATTATTCAAACTATCTCTATCATTAATATTATGAGAGGCTACCTATTTATAGAAATTTAATCCTTTATGAATCATTCAATAACACCATATCCTTTTGTCAAACTGATTCATTTAGGTTTTATAAGATCATTTTCTTCATAAAGATTTTGTAAAATTTTCCATTCATGAAGCTTCTCATAATTCCATAACTTACAATATTTCACTCATTCCTATTCCATTTTTCATGAAAAATATTTTGTGAACCATTAAAAATTCCCTAAACCCAATTACTTTTCAAAGAACCACATCTTCATGAACCTCTAACCTTCGATAAATCTATGAATTTTATATGTTTTAAAGAGTCAGTCTTAGAAATCCATATTTCATGAAGCATGTTCCTTCCTCTAGATTTTGAGCTCCAAAAATTTGGAAAACAATAATATGTGATTCTACCTTCAACCCTGAAGCCATATTCACTATAATATCACTTTCCTTGCAAATGACTTGACTAAAATAGTGTAGATTGACAAGGAAAAAATTGTTTTCCCGATGTGAAAAACCTTGGTTAAAAAAACCCCCCTTTGGGTTTGTTATCAATCTTCAGATAAATTTTATAAAGAATCAACTTTGAATAAAAACATGATAGGAATGAAGTAACTCATCCATAAATATAAGTCTCTTTGAGTAAATATTTTTGTAGAAACTATGATTAGAGAAGACAATTTATTGACTCAAGAGACCACTGACCTATCCTAAAAACCAAAAATTCAGTTAATCCCATTCCCCCTTTAGAAATAAACCCAAATAAACTATATTTAGACATTAGTAAGTAAAAAACCATCCCCTGGATCATTTCTCCCACATATAACTGCATCAAATCCATAAAAAGATTAAAAAATTTAACAAAAATGGGGATAAAAGATTAAACCATAAAATCGTCAGGGAATGCGATGTGGATAAACACTGAGGTTCAACTATTGTTTCGAGAACATTGGAACTACCAAAGGATTAGTTAGGATGAAAAATAATTGATTGTTAGTTCAAACATTCTCCAGTTTAATCACACCTTGTTCAAATTTTTCTTTGAGGAAGTGATATCCAATCTCAATATGTTCGGTACGAGAGTGTTGAACCATATTTTTCTTAAGCTTGATCACACACTTGTTTTCATAGTGTATCACCATCAGCTGTTTCACAACATCACCAATATTAATAAGTTCTTTTATTCATGCACAATAGATTAGTTAATGCATTTTTTATAGATATATACTTCATCCATACAAGGAGAAGTTATTTTATTTTTCTTTCTCTACCAGCAAACTCATTTGTTTCTAATAAATAATTCACCCCCAATTTTGGAATTTTATCCCACCACATCACTAACCCAGTCATCATTAAAAAATTATGATAATTCATTATCTCTTTTATTTACCGTGTATAAGGAAAATTTGATATTACCTTGAATATATATCATGATTCTTCTAATTGCTGAAAAATACTCATCATTAAAAATAATTTGTATGTGAGATGCTAAATATGTTGCAAAGACGATATTATATTATGTTATAGTCAAATATAATAAGCTTCCAATGATCCTTCTGTATAAGGTGGTATCAATATATTTATCATCCTTGTTATTTCCATGTTTTTTCCACATAACAATGGGAGTCATAATTTGTTTGGATTCATGCATGATGAATTTTTTCAAAATCTCCCTTAAATACTTTTCTTGAGAAATGAAGGTGTATTCCTTCCTTTGAATCACATTTATCCCCAAAAAGTATGCGAGTTCACCAATAAAGGACATTTAAATTTATAATTTCATGTGATTAAAAAATTATTCCATTGATCCATTCCCGATTATACCGAATATAATATCATCCACATACAAAAGAACCATAAATTTATCGCCCTGTGAATTCTTTACATAGTGATTATGGTAAACACCACATATTTTAAATTTTATCATCTTTAGATAAGCACCCAATCAATAATACCATTATTGTTATTCCTTATTTAGACCATAAAGATCCATATTTAATCTAAAAACAATTTACTCATCATTCAAAATCATAGATCCCACTAGTTATTCAATAAAGACTTATTTATCAAAACACCATTTAAGAATGATGTTTTTAAATACATCTGCTAAACATTGTACCCTAATTTAATATCTATGCCTATGAAGAGCCTAATCGACTCTAGTCGAGCTACTAATGAAAATGTTTCTTTAAAATCAATGACTTCAATTTTGGCATAGATTTTAGACACCAGACATGCCTTTTTTATCAGACACTCTATCCCATAGAATTTATTTTTGATGATCCACTTTGTTTCTATCACAATTTAATTTTTAGGTCTATTAATAAGATCCAATGTCTGATTTTGGTCAATTTGTTCCATTTCTTTATTCATGGACTTTACCTATTATTCTTCATCTACTGCATCTTCAAAAGATGTTGGTTCAAAAATTGATTGTAGAGAATAATGTTCTTCATTACTCATTCTCCTTATCTGTATTTCTGTGGTACAATACCCAATAATGTTGGATTGATCAACTTATGCTCTTATCTTTTTCCTGGGAGGTTTTAGTAGAGTTTCTTTTTGAATGGATTCCTATTCGAATTATACTTATAAATCATCATAATTTTGAGATCCTTAAATATTGGAAAGCCTTCCACAATTAATAAATTTGAATTTTTTTCTTTTCCAAATTCTTTTTCATCATTAATCACATCAACAAAGAATCTCATTGATTTATTCATAGTGTTAACATCAATGATATTGACTTAATTTCACCCAAAAATCTTTCTAAGAAGATTATCATATAATTTTAGGCTTTAATATTCATTGAGTATATTAAATAAATTATGTCATCATCAGCATCACTATACTATCCTTGATTTATTTATTTGTTTTGAATAAAACATTTACTTCAAAAAAAATGAAAATAGGTTAGTGGGGGATTCCTTCTATGCCATATCTCATATTGTGTCTTGCCTTAATTTATACATAGCCCATTTTTATTTTGAGTTTACACCAAAACTTGAACATCCATTTCAAGTAATAATGATAAACACAACTTTCAATCAACATTTTATTTTAAATATTATTTACCTATTGATTTTTATATTCAACGAACCCATTTTTTGTGGTGTTATCACTGAATAATTCTCATTCATAATCCTATGTTTTCATGGTAAATTTTAAATTCAAAAAATATGTATTATTTTCCATTTTTTGACTGTAATATCATTATTTTACATCTAGTTTCATTCTCAACTCTTCATATACATCTCTTCATATAGTTAATCACACCCCATTTATGTTGCATAAACAAGAAATATTCCATTAAACTATAATCATCAATACAAAGAATGAATTAACTCTCCCTATATGTATCAACCACATTCATTGGACCACACCCATCTATGTGGATATGATCAAGGATATCCAATGACCTTTTATTCCCTGATCAATAATAATTCTGGACCATATTTCCTCAAATGAAAAAATCACATGTATTTTATCAATCATGAATAATACCAGGAATTTTTAAAACAAACATTATCTTAGATAATTTTGTAAGCACTGTTGATTAATGTGACCATACCTCCATTGCCAAAAGGTATTTTCTTATTTATTATTTAAGAGACCAGTGTTTTATTTAATATAAACATCATAAAATTACTAATTCTCCTGCAACATTTAATGAGAGAATTACCTGCATTCCTTTTACTGATGCACCCCTTCTGATTAAATTCATTACCTTTCTTGAGTTAACGAGTTTTCTCAAAATTAGGAGATTGTGATGCAAACCTTCCACGTAGATTACTTTTTTTTCATTATCTCATCACTTTCTAATTATATATTTCTACTACCTTTGATATTTAAGGCATTGTCTTCCCTGAATATCACTATTCCGCCAACTCTTTTCATAACATTTTTTTTTGAAAAAATTCATTTCCTATCATATGGGACGATTATCCACTATCAATAATCAAGGGGGTACTATTCTTTGTAGCTTGGAGAGAAATTTATTTCAGGTAATCTTTTTCAATCTTTTTTTAAGAAAGTTACATGGATTGGTTTCCCAATCCATGCCCAAAGAAATTTATTAAGAACAAGGTTTACAGTGAAAATCTGAGGTGTAATGAAGTTACACCATAAAAAATATAAATCCACAGACAAGTCAAATGAAACATGGATGAGCAGAGCAATATATCCTCTAGTATTATGAAAATAGTAGTAGCAAGAGACCAGCACCTCGATTGTGGAAGCAGAACCATAAAAAGATAGAGCAGTAGCAAGAACTTCCATATAAACCAGATTCATCCAGATGCAAGCTACCCCTCAAATCCAAAGAAAAGAAGAATATGATCCAGCCCAGTTTCCAGCATTAGAAACCCCATCATAATAAATCTAGAATACAAGAGGCAGCATTTTACTAGATTTAAACATGAATTAGCACCCAGTCCAGTTGAAAATAAAGAACAACAGGCGATTATACATCATCAAATCTGTACTGGACTGATGAAGAGCACAACCTATTCTGCAGAGTCATCCAGGAGCATACTTCCATGAAAAAGCAAGAACAAGCCTTGATGCCAATAAAGTAATACCATGCTATAACAGGGAGAACCACAACCAAAGAATAACGCTCAGAGCCAGCAGATCCCAAACAACCACTTAGAAACATAACAGAACTGCCAGCGCTAAAAAAGAGAACATAAACAGGTCACAATAAGAAAGCCTTCCCAAAGTAGTCCACATAATTTTTCAACTTCAAACAGAATCACAGATTCCAGGTGCATGCATTCCAAGAAAACCAGATCCAATCTTCAAGCATAGAAGAATAACAAGAAACAAGAGCAAAGTTCAAACAAAGAATAGATAGAGGAAACCAAAGGGATAAAAGAGAAAGTGTCCAACAAATAGGTATCTCATGGAGCAAGCTTTCCCATAAAACCCAAAGCTAGACAGAGAAAAATAGCAACGAAGGTCCTATAAAACAGCCTTAAAATAGACTCCAAACTCAGTAAAAAATGTGTAGAAAACAAAACTGAGAAAAACCCAGCAGAGTCCAGCTTGAAAAGGTAAACTAGGTCCAGCAAACAAGGTCCAACAATAAGCGCTTGAAACAGAACAAACAGAATAAACCAGCAGGAGATCAAGAGAGACCAATGTAGGACATTAGAGCAAGACTAGAACAAGAATTCTTTCCTGATTCTGTCATTGAATATGTCCTTCTTTTCCGCCAAGTAAATGCTCTTAGTAATATCGCCTTTTCTAAAA
The DNA here is from genome assembly GCA_963277665.1 of Viscum album. Taxonomy (NCBI): domain Eukaryota; kingdom Viridiplantae; phylum Streptophyta; class Magnoliopsida; order Santalales; family Viscaceae; genus Viscum; species Viscum album. The sequence continues at coordinate 1,025,938,895 of OY728141.1, read as the reverse complement.
TAATTGTATAGGATATCATCTTTGAGTGTCGCTGAAGAATCAGAATCTTCACAAACTGACATAATTGGTTCATCAACCCTTTCAGCTTGTTGTTCCTTCTCTATAGGTTGATTTGTAATAGAGGCAGATAGATTCATTCTAGCAATATCCAAGGATCGAGTGACAATAGTCCTCTCTACATGAGAAAAATCCTTATGCTTTTTAGTTTTTTTAGGGTTGGGTGTAATAAACCCATCTACATCCACTATTGGTATCTTACCCTTCCTGGCCATGTCCTTAAGGTATTCTTCCTCAATGAAAGTAGCTTTATCCTCCTCATCTTTCTGAGAGAGACTATTTTCAGATTCATCACACCTCTCCTTTTCCTCATTTTCCTAAGTGTCATCTTGTATTGGCACTTTCGTTGTTGACTCAAGTGAGGGTGAGGGGATATGATGAGGATTAGAATTCTCCACAGTGGGTGGAGACTACTTCTCACCCTTATCTAGAGAAATATTTCCATGATCCCCCCGTTTCAGCAAATAATCACAAGGTTTAGGATGCATGTTAGTGGTCCCGGAGACATCATTGGTAATGGGAATCACAAAGACCTTAGTAGTGGATGATTTAGGAAGATCTAAGTTAATTTTAGCATTATATTTTTCTACCCAAAATGTTTTGCAGTGAGGTTGAGGTGGTTAAATTTTTTTTGACTCACATTCCTCAAAAGAATGACCCACTTTGCAGCAGCAGTTACAATAGGGTGGAACATTTTCAAAAACCACCTCTTGTGTATAACCTTTATCACCATTCTGGAGCCAGAATCTGGAAGGAAATTCTTGTGATATATCAATCTCAGTGCAGATCCTAGAAACTGAGGGACGAGACAAGTTCATGGTGGCAGAATCTAATCTAATCGGAGTTCCAAATAGACTTGCAATGGCTGATAGAGAGCTTTGCTTAAACAGATGAAAAGGCAATCCTGGGAAACCGATCCAAATTGGAACAATAGGGGGCCTAGAACCTAATTAAAAATCTGGAGACCACTTAAAGACATTTAAAGAAGCCCCCCCCCAAATGACCATGATCCACGAATCCAAAATTGATAATAATAATTATTCGAGGAGAACTGAAACACAACATACAGAGAGTTCAGCAATCCAATATGAAAGTTTGTAAAACCTATATTCTCAAGTGTTTTGCGTAAGAAGAACAGAGAAGGGCGGTTCTTGTAAAATCGTCCGACAAGAACAAACCGGAGATCCGAAGCAAGATTGAGTACCTCTTCTTTGGAGAAAGCAATCGCTGATAGACCTATGTGTCTGTAGGATTTTGGAGCAAGAATACCGGAGGTCTTCAATTCTATGCGAGGGATTCTACCTGAGACAACGTCTGCGAAGGATCTCTCATCTTGGAACCCTTGATCTGCGATGTTAGGGTTAGCCCTTCTTTCACCCGAGAGTGCCGCCATCCTTCCCTTGTTATCTTTTTCAATCTTGTTCTTTTACTTCCCTGAGATATCTCATTGAGTGGTAGAATAATATGGATTCTCCAATCTATTTTCAATATGCATGTTTGAATCAAACTCATATTATTCTACAAAAGGAGAATACCTTTTTTTGAGGGCAATTCATCTTTTTTGACTGGTGTTGACTTGTATTGGAGTTTTTTCATTATTGTTCCCACCTTTCCTCTTCCCAAAATGAATATATTCATGAACAAATTTAGAATAGTGAAAAAATATCCATAAAAATTATTTATTTTATATGATGGAGAATATAGTATCATTATCCTTTTTTACATTGAGGTTCTTCCCCATCTAGATAACTCCTTACCACTTTACATTAAGACATGGTATGGCCCAAAAATCAATAGAATTGAAATTTCATAAGAGGAAATATCCTCTCACTTATATTCCTTCACATGTACCATTATTTGGTATAGGTATTTGACCAGAATTCCTTACTGGATAATTGGGGATTATTTTTATCTCTATTATTAGTTTAGTTTGAATCTATATTTGTTAATTGATCATGAAAATTTTTGATATCTCCAACTTACTGCTTCTAATTTCATTAGATCATCCTGTTTCCTTTGATGTTTGTTATCCCAAAAAGTTCAACTTATTCAAATAAATTTAGATCCTTGATCATGCATGGTTTTAACTACTCCTTCATAACAATGTTTAACTCATTAAAAAATCTCAACATATGATAAAATTTCAAAACTGGAATTTATTCTTTGTTTCCCTTAATTTTGATTCAGTTACTAGTTTACTCCTTAATTAAATGACTTCTTCTTTAAGGCCCTAAACTATCATATCATTTTCCTCCAGTCTCAGTGTAATATCATTGATGATTTTTTCACTCTTAAATCCTATGTTTAAAATCTACAACCTATTCCAACATTTTAAGTGGTTTCAAATTTTATTCTTCCTCTCCTTGATGTTGATCAATATATACCTCAAACTAATCCACATACTTCGATTTCTCTTTTAATAAGGCACCCATATATCTATTTTTATTTATTCAAATGTAAATATAATCATGGTAAACCTCAAGTCAAACTTTGATATCTAAAACACCATTTGAAAAATTGTTTTCATCTTTAATAGTATTTTACTTTTTAATTTTATCAATCATGAAGTCTTTAATATCTTATTCAAACTCTAGTTCTAAATCCTCTGAAAATCAATTATTTTCTTATCCCTATTTGTAGGTGAAACACTTTCTCTATAACCTCTTTCCTAAATTGATGTATCTTTTATATAGGGACCTCATATGAGGTCTATACAAGATTTTTTCTCTAATATGTACATCATCTAATCAAATTGAGTACCTAGTAGTAATGTTTCTTACTTTAACACACCATAAACAAGACAAAGCAAGCTATCATTTAAATACCCATATTCACATATATTTTTTTTTTAAAAAGAGAAAGTCTTTCAATATCCACATCATATCCATTATAAATAAATTTATAAATTTCAAGTTTTTACATGTATTTGACTACTATTTCCTTTCTTAATAAAATTATTGTATCTTTCTATTTGAATCTAATTTCATAATCCACCAGTTTGATTAAAAGATCATCAAGATAAACCTTTGTAAGATCTCTTTCCTCAAGGGACAACAATTTCATATTTTAAAAATGAGGTCTCATTCTCTATATTTTATTTAAAAATTAAATATCCTTAATTTCATCCCCATATCCTCAAATTTATCTAATAAATTCATTAACGTGATTAAATAAACACTGTTCATTTTTATTGAGGTGCATTTTTATATCATCAAACCGACTGTGAAAAACATTTTGTTTTTCCTCCCTCAATTTTTATCTCCTTCGTATATATTTTATTATTTCTACCATTGGTTCTTGGATATATTGTACCTCATAACCTTCAAGTATAATTGATTATAATGTGATTTAGTAAGAGTGTTTTGATCTTTTGCATCTTCATAAAGTATTTTCCAATCTATTTTAGTAAAATAAAGACCTATCGTAATGCTGACCTAAATTCATTAAACTATGGAAAAGAGAAATACCATACCGAGAGATACTAGAGGAGATCTCATTATATTATTCCAAATTTGTAAGTTTATCCAATAAAAAAGGGAAACTCCCTTAACATTCAATGAATTTTCCATAAAAAAAACATAGGAAATGTTTAACATCAATAACATGTATACTATGATACCACTTGTAAGACCTTAGAACACCCAGAGAGGGGAGGGATGAATCACTATGTCATATTTTTCATTAAATGAGATGGATCTTATAACCACATTGTTAGAAAATTTTTAAACATTTCTAATGGAATCATGCAATTATTAGACATGTATAAGCATAAATAGAAACCCACCACATTAGTTTTATTTTTTTCCCACTACATTCTAATCCAAAGAGAATATAATAATATTTTTTTTCTACCTGAATAAACTAATATTAACTAGATATTATGCATTAAAAATACTAGACATGATAAATCTCTTCCATCTAAAACACTATTATAAGAATTATAGGGATAACAAAATACCTCCCTCCTATCACTTACACCGACTACCACTTTCTCACTACCTTGGGTGATGTATTAATATATTTATCGATTTGAACGTTAGATAAATAGATTGGTACATAATTATTTTTCCCTAATTATAACGAGACTTTGCTTTCAAAATAGTCATAAATTAATCTACATGAATTCAATTTTCACACAGACCATATTTTCAAAAAATGTTGTTCGGGAATCTCACATTCTTCATGAAACTCTATGCCTCTTGAGAAACCCAAAATAACATAAAACTCTCAAGATTCATGAAAATACATTTTCTAAAATTTATTATAATAAATTAGGCATTATCCATTATTTTCAATGAGATTGTGTTCATGAAGAGTTTTTGATTTTCAAAATAATTACTTTCTTGTAATAACTCTATGAAAATAGTGTTATTAACCCTTTTTAAAACTCCATATATCATTCATATGATGAGAGACCACCTATTTATAGACATTTCATCCTAAATGAATATTTTAATATTATCATGACCTTTTCATGAATTGATTCATTTACGTGTATGAATCTCCTAATCTTCATGAAGCATTATTAAACTTTTCCATTCACGAATCTCCTCATAATAAAATAACATACATCATTTTTTTAATGTCTTTTCCAATTATTATGAAACCTATTTCATGAAACTTCAATCCTTTTCAACGATACATTCCTTCATGAATCTCCACATATTCATGAAACTCCACCCCTTATAAAATCCATGAATTTTTAATATTTTAAATGGTCAGTCTTGGATATATATATTTCAAAAATATTGTCCCTTCATATAGATTTTTAGATCTATAACTTTTAAAAACATTGGAAAATGATTACTTAATCGACACTGAATACACCTATACCGTAAGATCCATTTTCTTAGAAACTCCTTGATCTATCCTATATGGATTGAAGACAAACACAAAAAACAATTCATTTAAAATTGTGAAAAATCTTGGTTTTAATAATATTACAATTTTATATAAATATATATGAACAACTTTATCACATTAAAACCATAATAAAAAACATGAATGATTCCAGAAACTATTTTTCTCCTCATCCCTTAACTAAAATATCAAATTATCAAATTTATTCTATAATTCTAAAAATTTAGTAAACTTCAACAAATATAACATAAACCCTTAAATCACTCAAAAATATCAATCTCACCAATATTATCTCATAGTAATGTCAATATCGTTATTATCTCAACACTGGGGATATATTAAGGGTTATCCTCCCTTAGTAATCTTTATTATAGATAGATCAACTTTCCACTATATCATTTTTCTTGGTCATTGGTACCATTCAACATATGTCTTCAAATATATATAGAAAAAAATACCTAAGTACAATCCTTATATGTTTCATTATTATTATAAACAAAATACTAGTGTTAAACAAAATTATTGAATCTAAATAAAAAATCACTTTAATCATTCCCATTCCAATATAGTAATAAAATTATCTTTATCTTGACTCCTTAGCTTCTTCTAGGGTATATTCCATTTATTTTTGGAAAATTAGTTCTCACAGTTTATCATATCCTAACAGTTGAAGAATGTTATTTTTAAACTTATTTTTCCATTTAAATCACGAGCTTGGTGGTCTTTCTCTCCATAATTGTAGAAAACTGTCATTCTGTTCAAGTAAGTACCATGGAGTTTCTTTCCACAATTATCACATGGGGAAATCCTTATTTCCATTATTCCATTTATCTATATTTTACTCTTGTATTATCTTCTACTCTTACTTCTCTCAGAATCCATAAGACATAGAGAATTATTTCTCTATCTTGAAACCACACAATAATATTTCCTCATACGATGAAAATGTTTGGAAAGTAGTAACCTTCAAATAATTTTCCTATGAATATCAAATAAATGGATAATATTTATCTCTGTATTATGTATTCAGTCTATGGCATAACTTGGAAACCTTGTAAAGTTGGATTCATACTTAATAACATTTTTATCATCAATTTTTATTAGGATCAAGAATTGTTTCTCCATATATGGTTGTTTCTTGTGAGTAAAATAATTTTCCATTAAGAGTATCTTAGAATACTTATATTCCATGTTTATTATTTCTTCTTCATTTTTTTGAATCAATGATTACCATTGATTCACATCTCATAAGAGATGATAAACCACCATGAATACTTTCCCACTTTTATTTCTTCCTAATGTGAGAAATATATTCTCTAAAGAACTTGTCCATTTCTTTTCAAAAAATAGATTTATAGTTCTATTAAATGATATAGGTTGTTGACACACAAGATGGTCTAACATTGTTACACTGTGTGTTGGATCGACATGATACTGTATATGGGAAAGGTTATTTCTCATAACCTAAGTTAGATTCCCCAATAAGGTTATAATTTTATTAGTTACGACTATATCTTTATATCTAGCTTCATTATCTTGCCAAGGAAGTAAAAACCTATATAGGGTATGTGAATTTATATTGTTTCCATTCATTTCTATAGTATCTATTCCTAAACAATTTCATACACAATTATATCAAAATATTATGAAACATATTGTATAATCCTAAAAATAGTGAAAGAATGGACATAAATTGAATGATTTATGAATGGATAATCTCATAATCATAAACATGGTTACATTTATAAGGTTATAAAATCATAAAATATATTCAAATATTTTATAAAATTATGTAAATAAAAATTGAATTATCCCAACATATCCCCAACTGCGTCATGATAGGTGAATTGTAATGCCCTTTGTTATGTTCTGGGTGATGATTGAGTAAAATCCCAATGCACCCTTTTCAAATTTATTATCCTGGGGAACAATTGTTATAGAACCACATCTACTTATAATATTCAAAATAGATTATAATTCTTGTAAAAACACATAATTTCTTCCTCACAAAAACTTTTAAATGTTCTTCTATACTTTTCATGAATATATATCATAGGGTTATATTCCCTAATCTATATTTTTTTAAATATAGTTCCCATGATTTTTTAAACTTGTTGATACTAACTATACTAAACCCAACCCTATTATCCTTGAGTCAATGGTTAATTTATTACAATGGTGTTGGATACAAGAGATCAAACCCCAAAGGACTAAATATTTTAGTAGTACTAGAATGATAGATACATACATGATTATCATATTAAAATTGAAAACATAAAATATTACATATATTTTTCTTTTATAACACCATTATTACCCTTATTATATCCTTTTATATCAATCATAATATCATCCTGGGGAAATGAAATATAAGAAATTGGTGATATCTAATGATCATTAAGCGTAATTGTAAAATAGAGGATATCATTAATAAATAAGTAATAATAAAAATGGAATTGTAAATAACTAATTTGAATTCCATTTAATCAATAAAATTGTCATGATGAGTAATATGTAATGAATAAATGATAATCAAATAATACCATATATATAATCTCATAAGCTTAAACTTATCCATGGATATTATTACTATTCAAATAATCACATGGAAATCAGTAAATAATATCATAATGAGGGAATTTATAATTTTATAAATCATAACCATAACTTCAAGGACTCATGCCAAGACATAAACATAAATGGGTATGTCCTTAGCCCAAAACCCAATATAGTTTGTTTCATAAAACCTATTGATGCATCAAGGGACTATAATGGGAATTTTACACCACTTATTAGGTACAATTAATTACTCATATGAAATAAATGATAAACAGTCATCATAAAAATTTAAAATGAAAAACTATCATATGAAATTTTAATACTATCCCCAATCAATAAACATAATCATGAACGATTGTGAGTAATATGGTGAGTGGTATAAAAATAATACATCTCAGTCAACTAATCATAAACCATAAAGATAAATAATATGAATGATATCATTTCAACATATTTACAAAATTTCATAAGGTAAAATGAGTGTTGTTGTCATTAATGGATAAAAATACAATAAAAAATTCATTAAAAAAATTCTTGAAGAAAACATATTTAAACATTGAAACTAAATTTAAAAAACTTCCATAATATGAAGAAAAACATTTTATTTGAAAATAATATTTAAACTTGTAATGTAATCTTGAAATAAATTATTGATCATGACGGTGGATAATTATGTACATTCCAAGTATGTTAAAACACACATTCCTTTCACAATTATGGTAAAAAGTGAAATAGTTCCTTGTTCAAAAAACAACATGAATATTCATTAATTTTATATATAAAAACAATCCAATATTGGTTCATTTTTTTAATAAATTACTTGGATAAATTTGAAAACATTATTCCAAATAATTTCTAGAAAAATGGACAAGGAAGATATAAAGAGTTTTGACCGAAAAGAGAAATAATGTTTGATTTTCTTAAAATAATTTTATCAATAATTTTAAGTAAGAATGAGAAGAAAATGATAATATTACCTGAAAAGTTAATTAATTACCATTATATAATATAAATCATGTTTTTATTTATTAATATATTATAATATTTCATAATCGGAGATTTAATCACAAAAATATCAATAAATTATGAGATTGTAAAATAAACCGTTACCAGATTTGACACTTTTGAATCATAATCCAAAGGAATGAAATAAAAAAATGAATAATTAAAAACAATGAAGATAAATGGATTCATGATATAACATATCAAATGGTAAGTATATAGACAACAAAAAAGAACTAAGTGGTGAATATGACATATGCCTCACAAAATTAAATGTGATATGAGAAACCCTTACCTTAGATCTAATTTCCATTGTACCTGTACCCAACTCCTTTATAAAAAATAAATATTTTTTACAAATATATTATAAATCCATAATCATATATTTCATATGATATATGATTTTCTTATAGTATTTTATAACTAGTTTACTAATAATTCTTTATTAAAATCAATATTTTTTGTGATAATTTCTTCATTTTTTAGGTTTTCTTTGATTCAATAATTTTATTACTTTTATTTTGATCATAATTATATGTTCTATATTATGTATAAAATGGTACTAATATGAAATATATTAATTATATATGTATATAGAGTAATCTTTAAAATTTAATGACATAAAATGCATTACACAATTTATGAAGGCAATATGTTATACGTATGCATGAATACTGTTTCCATTTTATTAAAAGATGGAAGAAAAGAAAAATTAATATAAATTAACCATCCTTGAATTATTATTATGTTTAATATATCATTTATATTACTAAAATATGCACTTATTAACATCCATGTAAAAATAAAATGAATATCATTTCACATTACAACATGGAGATGATAGTCCACAGGTGTGTATGAGTGGCGTTATTGTTTTCCAATGGATTAGAAGGTAAGAAGTTAGCTGTGATATCATATTTAAATTGATATGAATAGGAGATAAGTATTACATATATTCATTAAATTTATCTTTACCACCTTCCATGTAAAGTGTGTGGGAAAAAACAAATCACATCGCTTCGCAAGACGGTAGTCCACTGTACACACGAGCGATGTTGTCACATCCACCTAAAAAATGTAAAGAAGGTATATATGAAATAATCAGTAAAGATGTATAATAATGTTTCATAAATCATATAAATATATTAAATCCATTATTATGTCCATACTTGAATGGGGAAAATAGAAAATGGGTTACATTGGTTTGCGAGATGACAGTACAATGTAGAGACGATGAAATGTTTTATTTTATTTTTGATAGAAGTGAATATGAATATAGGTTATTGCACTAACATAATAACATATAATTAAATAATATATATTGGTGTTACTATATTATCATTATTTATTAATATTTGAATGAGGTGTAAAAATATAAAAAACTGATACATACATTAATAATTTTTTCTCTTCTTTGGAGAACCCCTTTAGGTTTATACCTAAAGATTTCATAGAAGGGTTTCATAATAAAAATATGTCCTCTAGGATATGTGGAATTAATTAAAGAATATGTTTAAGAAACTATTTTATTAAACAAAGGTCTTTGAAAATGTAAATAGAAGAGGAGAGGGGGTGGACTTTTATATGTGGTAAAGAAGACACACATAGAATTTAAAAAAAAAGAAAAATTGATGCCCAAGTTTTTCTCATGCCACATTTAACACCCAAAAATTATAAAATGAGAGAGTTATATTATATAGTGTATGTGACAAACAACAGTGAGCTTAAATAGCCAATGAAAAACAATTCTTTAAATATAATATCTTCAATTGCTTGTGGAACATGCAAACCCGAGTCTAAATGAACCAAAAGATAATATACCATTATAACAAACCCGTTAAATTCGAAGGTATGGATAGTAAATAAAAAATTATAAATTTAATATGGATTAAATTTTTTAAAAAAATTAATTTTATCTCTATTTATTATAAGTAATATAATATTATTTTAAATGACAAATTAATATTTTATTATAGTGTATTATTTTCTAAAAGAAGATTTAGTCGCACTTTTCACACATAATTTAAACTTTTATTTTTACGATTCTAGAAAATTAATTGGAAAAAATGAAATTAATTTTTTAAATCATAATATAAAAATCATATTAGGCTTAATTTTTTGTATTTTTCTTAAATGTTTCTTTTTTGGACAAATAGTTAAAATTAATGCTTTTTACTAAAAAACATCTCTTTTTTTAAGTTATTTAAAAAAATAAAGTACATTTTAAATTAATTTTAAAGTTAAATTATTTCAATTATAAATAAATTAATCCAATTTAGGTCATTGGAATAAATTTCATAATGAATTTTGATATAAAAACTTCGAAAACTTTCGAACAATTTCTCATTAAAAACCTACTTTCTCGTTGAATATGTGAGGTTAATTTTAAATTACAATTTGACAATTTTGAGCATGGAATTTATAAAAATTTATTAAATATTTGGATGAATTATAATTTATATTATATATTATTTTCAAATAAATTTCTTACCAAATTGAATAGTGAAAATAATAAAAATTAATTACCATTATTAAGGTAAAAATGTGTTCAGTGGGGGTTAAATTAAGAAAATAAAGGTTAAAAATGACATACCAAGTTGTAAAAATATGATGCGATGGAAATATTTCTAACTTATCCTTTCTAATTTCTAATATAGTGTCATTTTAATATTTTGGAATATGAATTTCATTATCAATTTGGATTCATTTTGGAAATTTGCATGTAATTTTCAAGGAGGTCCCCTTTCCCCAGTTATAAAATTGAACTTCCTCAACTCACTAATTCAAACCTATCACGAAAATTTTTCTTAAAAAACTAATAAAAACATCACTCAACGAAATATATGGACATATTCTATATCTTATAGTCCTCTTAAAAGACAATCCCTAATGTCTTCAAGAGGACATCCAAAGGAGATTTCTCTTAATGATGGTAATTGTATTAACCAATATATTTCTTTTTCTTTATTCTATTTCCACCATCAATTATGTCATAAAACTTACAATATTACAATATAATTATATCACATATAAATATTTTTTATGTTTTATGGAATAGTATTTATCCGTATCCACTTCTATCAAATGGTAAATGAAATCATCAATCATGTGTACAGTGGACTACCACTTTGTGAACCGATATCATTCATTTTTTCATTACCACCTCTCATGGTTATTAATTATGATAGATATAATTATTATATATTATATTTATATCATAAGTATACCTCTATTTAATTATATTGTATATAATTTTTTTTACTTTCCATTCTGTTGGGGATACAATAATGTATCTTGCGTGTACAATGGAATACCACCTCACAAAGTGATGTGATTCGTTTTTCAATAATTATTTACATGAAATATAATAAGGATACATTTAATAAATATATATGATATATATGACATAATAATGATATTTTAGACTTATTTTTCATTCTAAAAATATAATATATCATTTTCTTTATTACCTTTTCACTCATTGAAAGATGATAACATCATTCGTGTTTGTGTGGACTACCACCTTTATAAAGCGATGCAAATATCTTTTCCTAATAACATAACATGGATGATATATATATATATATGTATATTTAAATAAACAATTTTTTGGTTATTATATCATGATAATTTTTGGATGATAAAATATTACTACCCTATTTTTCATAATGATCATTGAAAAAATGGAAACGTTAATCATGTGTACGTACCACCTACTGTCTCCATGATCATAACATACTTGATTTCTAAAAAAACATCTCATCATTATTCTTAAAACTATAATTGATTTAAGAATATTATAATTACATTATAATTATTATTTCAGTAATGATTGAACTATTTAATATTTACAAGAACTAGATCTTTCAGGACAAAGCATGAATGAAAAACAAGGTAATTAACACTCTAAACAATGAAAATAATGAAATATTGTTAATGAATGGTGAGAAGATATTAATAAGGGTCATATATGATATTATAAATATGGATATGATTCTGGTATAAAATAATATAATTAATAAAACTATTATATATGAAGTTAAATAACATTCATTCAAAAGGAAGTGTGAGGTAAGAGACTTCAACTCAATTCCCATTCATTGAGGCATATTTTATTATTGTGCACTTATTTTTTTAATGGTGTAAATTATGTTCCTTTTACATGTAATATCATAAGTAATTAATAATTCATGCTATTTTATTTTTTAATTTTAATTATTTCATCCATGAGGATTTAACTTGAAAATTACCAAGTGGTAATGAATTTCATAACTCAATTCCTTTTCACTGGGTTATTTTATTTCATCATTGTATTTGATATTATATTATTATATGTGTATTTAATTTTGAAAATATTATGTTTTATTTACAATTTTTTTGTGTATTTACATTTGATACACATAATCTATTCATTTATAAATAATAACATTAATGTTATGATCCTTGTAAGTGTTTATTTCAAAATATACTTTTAATGAGGATTTTTTAAACATGAGTTGTTGTTGAAATAAATTATTTGATAATTTTATAAAAAACCCCTTAAATTTTCTTCTTCTTTTTATTCATAAAATTTTCAATTAATTGTATTATTTTTCTATTCTTTAGTATTTAAAATTCATTGATTTTTTTAAACAAGGTTAGAATTCATTTCTCTCTTATACTAAAAATTTGTTTTATTTAAAAATCATGTTTTCTGAAAATTATTTTAACCATTTAATAATTATTTAATAAAAAATGTTTTACCATTTTTAAATTTCAATTATTTTTTGAAATGAATCTTCATGTCATTTTCAAAAAAAATCCCCTTTTGGATTTTACAGAAAATGTTAAATGATTCTTTATTTTAACAGACACATAATGTAAAAAATTTACTACAATCCTAAAAAATTACGGTTTTAAATATTACTTTATATGATTAAAATTTTATTTTAAAATAGAATTATTTTCACTGTTTTTTGGGATATTTTAATTCTAAAAGGTGATTTTTCAAAATGAAAAGTGGGGTTTTCTCAATATTTTTTAAAGTTATTTTTATGGTATTTATATTTTCCCATGACAATCCCCCTTTATTTTAGATATACTATACTAGGGATATCTTATATTGATACCATCATTATTCTTCCTTTGGATGGTCTGTGATAATCTTGACCAAGGAAAGTGCTGACATTAAATTTCTTGATTCATTTTTATAGTCATTAACTTATCTTTGAAATATTCAGCTTCTTATAATCATTGAAAAATAAATATATACCAAATATCCATATTTTTATAATGAAAATACATGTTACATACACTATATTCCATTAATAAATAATGTTTTTTACATTTAATTTTATTTTATTGATTGAGGAAATATTTATAAATCTATATTATCTACTCAATAGATATATTTAATTACAAGTGATGTTTTTCATGAATTAAATAGATTTTTTGATATATGAGGACTGATTTGGACATGTAGACATAGGTAGGTACTAGTTATAGATATCCCTTTGATGCATCAGTAGTACAATGAGACGAATCATTTGGACAACCTTAGTTAAATGGGTTTATACCCAAAAATTATAAACTATCTTAAGGAAATAACTTATCGGTATAAGTATCTTGATTCTTAGGTACATGACGTCAAATAATTAATAATCTCCTTCATTGAGAAATTATTTATTTTTATATATGATTTTTTTCAATTATAATAAATATAGATTAATTTTATTATCATGTTATTGATTAAATGGATTGTGTTTTCAGCTACATACCATTCCATATTGATTATTTCTTATCCATTTATGATAGTAAATTAATTGCTTAAATGTAATGTATGTTCAGGTATTTTCCTTACCATATTGATTATTTTTTATTTTATCATGATATACAAGTTGTTAAAATTTCCTGTGGGTTTTTTTATTTAACTTTAAATATTTATTATTATTTATTGATTCATTTTGACTTCTTCTTTAATTGACCCTTAATTAGAATTTGAGATCATACTTATTTTTTTCCTTTCCCAGGAATACAGGATGTGTATAATGAATGATATACAAGGATACACTAGAGGGAATAATTATATTCTTGAAAAAAATTATGTTGTAATTTTATGTTTTTGAATGTAATACAAGACTCAAGTATGGATATATTTTACCACGACTACTGTGATATCCAGACCTTTAGGATGTGATTCCTTGTATCTTATACTAATATAATTAAGAAGATATGGGATCTGAGCTACTAAGGTCGGGGTTGGTGTAGTTTTTATCTAAGGGAGGTTTAGTAGAAACCTTGACAACTATATTTAGGAAAACATATATTAGGGAAGATAACTCTATGATATAATTTTAGGAAATATATGGAAGAACATCCTAATGTTTTGGTAAGGAAGATATTACCTAGTTTTTCCATGAAATACATCCCCTTCTATATACTACAAGTGGATGTGGTTTAGAAAGAATTGTATGTAGGGGTAATATATCTAAAAATGGAATATTATGATTGGATCGACTATCACATATTTCTTGACAACAGAACTTATTGCATTCTTGGTTTGATACTCCTAGGGGATATTATTGAGATAATTCACATTTTATTTAAAAAATATTATGAAGGATTTGAATAGATAATGGCAATGAATGAACTAGGTTAATCCTAATGTGTATTATATTGAAAAGAATGTGTCTCAATGGAATTGAAAAATGATTTATGTAAGAAGAGTATAATAAAAAAAGTGATAATAAAAAATTAATAGAATGATATAAGGAAATAAATATCATTATATAGATCCATTTATAGTTGGTTATCTTAAATATGGGGAACCTGAGAATTATCTGAGTCAATCATCAATTCTAATAGTTATCCCCTAGACTAAGGAAGCAACTATGCTGAAATAATATAGATCAAGTATTTATGTATTGGGATTAAAGATTGTGTAAAATTTCTGAAGGATATATGTTGTCCTTAATTTAAGAGATATGGATACCACCACGAATTTTTTAGTTTAAGGTTTATGACAAATTCAAATTATTAAAAAAACCTTTTTTATGATTTGTGTGGTAGGAATATTACATGATTAAGGAAGTTTTTGAAAAACATTTATTAGAATACAACCACTAGTTTAATATAAGTTTTATCGAAAACTTTATTTGATGAATACTGCCTTAACTTTTTATGGACATAAGTTTAAGGGTATTAATAATATTCTGGGTTAATATGACCATTATTGAATTTTAATAATATTCAAAAAAATATTTTTAAAATTTATGGGGGAAAATAAGTTATATAGAAATCCTTAGTGAAAAGGTTAACTAATGATTAGTTTTTATTTTAATGAAGTCCATCAAAATTTATTGGAAATGTTATAGTAATAACATTAATACTGTTTTAGAAAAAGGATAACCCACTAACCAGGTGACTACCCATTATATTTGAAAAGTCTGCAGTGCTTGAACCCATTACTGAAGGATGATAAAGGCTTATAACCTACCACTGGCATATGTGATTTCTTGGTTTATTTGTCATTGTTTTTAGTTAAAAAATTTGAAAAATAAATATCAATGATGAACCAATGGTTTTAATTTTTAGGTTTATATTTTAATTTATTATTTTGGATAATTTTTTTAACCATATCTATTTTGTAAAATATTTTTAGACAGAAATAGAGACTTGTCACTCTTTTATGGATATTACAATCCGTTAAAAGTGAATTTTAGTGTTTCAGGATTAAATTTTTTAATTTTGGGTATTAATTTATTGGATTAATGGATGAATTTGAAATTCATAAATTCAAATCCAAAGGATAAAATTATGATTATGAAATAGATTCATATCAAGTAATTATATTTACTTATACTCTAAGATTGTAAAATTATTACTCAAAATTAAGAGATAGACCTTAAAATAAAAAATTTATCCTATTTACATTATATCCAATGAATCAGATGGAATTTTAAATCATCAATGTTTTATGGGTTTTTGTTCTTTAACAATACATTTATTACTCACTTTATTGTGATCAATGACCTCTATCACTCTCTATAATTATTTATGCTTTTATTCTATGTCCATACCTTCACATCCCACCAATGTTATCCAACATAGAAACCTTGTTTTGTGTTATTCCATATTAACTTTATACTTCCCTTTTATATATTATTAATTGGATGTTTTATTAACTATTTTTAGGATTTTGTTTTTTCAAAAGTGGTATTTCTAAATGTCAAACCCTTGATTACTAAGATCAAGTTTATATTTTGAGGATTAAATTTATTTAATGTGAGGAGAATTTAACACCATGAAATTATATTTTTTTATTAAATATAATATTATAAATTCAAGAAAATTATTAAAAAACAATAAATTAAGGTATTTAAATTTTATCTCATTGATTCCTTGTGGAACATGCAACCCTGATTCTAAATAAACCGTAATACAATTTATCCTTATGAAATAACAATTAAATTAGTGGGTATGAATATTTATAAATTTAATATGAAATTTATATTATTGACACACATAAAAATAATAATTGGTTATCTATTTATTAGAAATAAAATAGAGAGCATTTAAAAGAAAAAGAAAAGTTTTTTTAAAAAACAATATTTTCTTTCTAAAAAATTGATTAGTCATTCATTGAACACATAATTTAAAATTATATTTTTCCAGTTTTATAAAATTTATTTGAAAAAATAAACTTCATTTTTTAAATCATCATATAAAAATTATCTAATAAATAATTTTTTGGATTTTCAGATTGATTTTATTTCTCAATGAACAGTGAAAAATATAGTTTTTAATAAAAGATTCACTTTATTTTAAATTATTTACAATGTAAAATTATATTTCAAATGGGTTTTAAAGTATAATTAGTTAAAATATATATCTATTAATCTAATTTAGTTTATTTTAACAAATTTAATACTGAATTTTGATAAAAAACTTTGTAAACTTTTGAACAATTTATCTTTCAAAATCAGTTTTCTTATCCAATTTGTGGGATTAATTTTAAATTGAATTTTTCCACTTCTGGGTATGGAATTTTAAAAAATTGATTCAATTATTAGAATAATAATAAATTCTAAGATATAATAAGTTTAAATTAATTTTTTAATTAAACAAAATAGTTAATACATTAAAAATTAATTACCATGATTAAAGAAAAAATGAGTATACTAGAGGTTAATCTAAGACAATAAGGGTTAAAAATGATAGACTAACTGGTAAAAATATTATTTTATGAACCTATTTACACATTATAATTACCAATTTATAATATAGGGTTATTTATAATATTTTTTAATGCGAAAAACTTTATAATTTTGGATTATTTTGGGAGATTTCCAAGTAATTTGTTTAGAGGTCCACTTTGCCCATATATAAAAGGGCTCTCGTTCCCCTCACATATTAACACCTCAAAAGTACCATTGGATCGATAAAAACAATATAAAATCACTCCAAAACATCCATTGACATATTATTTAGCTGATGTTCCTATTAAAATACCATATATAGGGTCATCATAAGGAGATCCAGAGGAGGTTTATCTTAGATAAGATAATTTTCTTAACAAAGATCTTTAATTTTCTTTCTTCTTTTTAAACATTCAATTATTTATTAGGAATTAAAATATATTAAAAAAATTATCAACCGTATACTAATAATTAATTATTTTTATGAAATAATATTAATCCATTTCTACTTCCATCAAATGGGAAACAAAATTGTAGATTCTGTATACGAAAAACTACACCTTGTGAACCAATGTAATTAATTTTTCCATTACCATCTCTCAAGGATGGGAATGATAATGGATATAAAGTATATATATGATATTTATAAGATAATAATAGATGTTATGTAATTACATATTATATAAATTTTTTACTTACCATTACTTAGTGGATATGATAACGCCGCTTGTGTGTATGGCGGACTACTGCCTCATGAGGTGATGTGATTCGTTTTGAGTAACTCTTTATGTGGATGATAATCAGGATAAATTTAACAAAGTATATGTGATAGAAAATGAAATATTTATTATATTTTTGAAATATATATCATTATTAAAACAAAATATATCATTTTACTTCTAACATTTTCACTCACTGAAGGATGATAACATCATCCATGCATGTGTTGATTACTGCCTTAACGAAGCAATGCGACTATTTGTTCATCACCAAACCACCTAGATGATGTATATAAGTATATTTATTAAAATTAAATGTTATTTATGATATAATTATCATTATTTAAAGGAAAAATATTAGTTACCACCTTTACATAATGATTGATGAAAAATTGAAATGTTACTCATGTATACGTACAACCTACCATCTCCATGATTATAACATACTTCATTTATCAAAAGTACCTTTCATGATTAATATTAAAAGTATAATTGAAGTATAAATATAATAATTATGTCATTATTATTATTATTAGGATGATTTAATTATATAATATGTGTATGAACCATATTTTTTAAGACAAAGCATGAATGAGAAAGTAAGGCAATTAACACCTATGATAATGAAAATAATGAAAGATTACTAAAAAAGGATGATAAGATGTTATAAAATTATATTATATTATATTATAAACATGATTATGATTTGGGTATAAAATAATAACATTTTTAAAACCATTACACATGAGGTTAAAGCCTGTTCAACCAAAATGAAGCATGAGGTAATAGACTTCGTCTCAACTTCCCTTTATTATCGCATATTTTATTATTGTGTACCAAATTTATTTTATATGGTGTAAATAATACCCATTTTATATGTAATATCATGAATAATTCATAATTAATGGAATTTTATGTTTTAAATTGAATTTTTTTATCCATGGGGACTTTAAATAAAAATTACCAAGTGGTGATGAATTTCATAACCCAACTCCTTTTCATTGGGTTATATTAATTATTCATTAACATTGATATTATATGATTCTTATGTATTTAATTTTGAATATCTTATGATTTAATTAAAAAAATTTATATGGATTTAAATTTAATACACATAATATATTCCATGATTAATCCACACATCAATATTATGATCATTACAAGGGTCTATTTAATATTATAATTTTTAATCGAGATTATTAATACTTTAGTTTCTATTGAAGGAAATTATTCAATCATTGTCTAATAAACCCCATTTAATTTTAGTCTAATTGGGTTATTCAAAAAAAATCATGTAGTAGTAACATTTTAACACTATTTGGTTCTTAAAATTATTGATAGAATGTTTTTAATAAAATTCAACTTCATTTCTATCTTTGGTGGGAAATACATTTTCTTCTAAAACACTTTTTTTCCAAAAAAATGTTTTAAAAAAAGTTTTTAAAATTTTACAAGTAATTTATTAATGAATTTTTTTACCCATTTTTAATTTTTTAAATTTTTTTCAGAAGAATCTTCATGGTGTTTTAAAAAAAATACCCATTTAGCCTTTATCTAACATGTTAAAGGAATATTTTTTAAGATAATTGGAATGTATATAATTTACTTCAATCAATAAAACTCAATGTTTTAAATAATCCTTTAAAATTTTAAAAGGATATTTTCAATGAAAATTATTTTCAAAACTTTTTCTGATGTTTTATCATAAAAATGAAATTTTCAAAATGAAAAGGATATTTTCCTCAAGAATGTTTTTAATGATATTTTTATGATATTTATATTTATCAACAACAAAACCCATTTATTTTATATATAATCCTCTTGGGATATATTGTATTGACACCATAAATATTATTTCTCTAGATTATTTATAATCATTTTGACTATGTAAAGTATATAAATTCACTTTATTGATCTATTTTTGTGGTCATAAACTTTACCTTAAAAAATTCACTTTCCTATGATCATAGGATATTAAATTTACTAAAAATATATATATATTTTTAATTGATATACTTATTTAACAAACTGTATCTCATTTATAATAATTATATTTTACTTTTAAAGTTATTTTATTGAATAGGGAAATATCAATAAATCTATATTCTTTATTCAATATGACTATTTTATGATAAGGTGTATTACTTAGGAATTAAATCGATTATTCAATATATGAGGAATAATTTGGACATGAGGATATATCTGGATCCCTTTTATAGATATCTACTAGAAGAATCAATAGTTTCATGAGATGAATTAGTTGAATATACTTATTTAAATGGGTCTTTAACAATCAGTTTTAAACTTCCTCGAGGAATGACATTGAAAGTAGAGGTATTAATATATTGAGATCATGACATCCTATAATTAATAATTTCCTTTATTAATAATTAATTAATTTTTATACATGAAATTTTTATAATGATACTATCTATGGATTCATTTTACTCTCATTTTTTGGATTAAATTATATATTTTTTGAGTTATTTACCGTTCCATACTGATTATGCATTATGAATTTATTATAGTTAAGATATTGATTAAATATAATGAATGGTCAATAATTTTCTTTTCTATATTGGTTATTCCATCTCTTATTATGATATTAAAGTTGTTTAAATGGTATCTTTTCATTTATTTACCTTGACATACTGACTATTATTTATTTATACCTGATAAATTTTGTTTTACATAACCCTTACTGAGAATTTGAGAATACCCTTATTTTTTTTACATTACCTATAATCCAGTAAGTGTACTATGAATGATATTAAATGATATGCTATAGGGAATAATGATATTCTAAAAAAATATGTTTTATTTTTAAAATATAATACAATATTAAAGTATGCATATTGTTAACCAAGTCTACTAAACTATTTATACTTTTGAGATGTGATTCCATGTATATTATGCCAATATAATAAAGAAACCATTAGATCTGGGGTACTATGGTTTGGGTCGCTACACCAAAAGCCTCTAAAATGGGCCATTATAGAACCAAATAAGGTATAAGGTTTAATTATAGAAATAAAATATAAATTATATAATTTTTGTATCATTTTTAAGAATATTTTTTTAGTTTAACCCATAATAAACACGTTTTTACCTTAACCCTAATAATTAACTTTATCTTTTTTTTCACTATTTATTATAAAAAATTAATTTTTCCTTATTATATAATATAAATTATGATGATTTTGAATATTTAACCATTATTTTCAAATTCAATTCAATAAAGTGGAAGGATTAAATTTGAAAATAAACCTGCAGATGGGTCAAAAAATGGTTTTTCGAATGGAAGAATTTGAAATGTTTGAAACAAAATTTACATTATAATTCAATATTAAATTGATTTTAAGGACTCGATTTTTTCTAAATTTTAATATAATTGAACTAATTTTACTTCAAAACCAATTTGACATATAAGTTGAATTTTTAGATAAATTAAACAAAATAGAATCTTTCAATAAAAATTAGCATTTTTTCACAATTCATCAAAAAATTAGTATTGTAAGAAAATCTTCAAAAATTCATCTAGATGTAATTTAGAAATTTATATTAAAAAAAGATTATTTTTTTCAAGTAAATTTTCTACAATTAATTTTAAATTATGTGTGGAAAAAAATTCCTAAAACTCTTTTAAGATAAATATATATTTTTAAAAAACATTTTTTCTATGAAATGGTTATTAATATAATTCTAATCAATAGATTACCATTAAATTTCTTTTATACATTTCAAAAACTTATAATTTTCATAATTTCATTAGTACTTTCCATACCCATCAACATAAATGCTAGGTTATAATTTCCATGCTTAAATTATAATATTTAAATAGAGTATCGCATTTTATTTAAACCCAACGTTGTGTACATAAAAAGATATCAAAGGGATTGAATTTATTTTAAAATAAATATATCATAAAGTAGTGCGATGTTACATTCTATTCTATTCATTATGTTTAATTTGAAATAAATAATCAAATATGTTGTTCCTTTCAAAAATCTCCGTGTTTTATAAAAATATGTGTTGATTTTTGTTTACTAGTATTCCATTATTGAATATTACTAAATCTAAAATATATAAATATATAGAGGTTGTTAATACTATATCCTGAAATTAGTAATGTTAAATTTTTGATTATGGGAAATGAGTTTTAATACTTTATTTTTTTGTATTAATACATTTTATTATTAATTATCTTCAAATAGACAGATTAATAATAAATATAATGGCTCTATAAATTGGTAATATATGAGAATAGAACTAATAAGAACAATATAACTATATTTTATGTGGAAGAATTTGGTATACTATTAATTAATATTGACTACTTATTGTGAAAATTGAGGATTAATGTGTGGTTCTTATAATATAGAATTAATTATAAAAGTGGTTGTGGGTTGATGTTAATGATGTATGGTGGGGGTTATGAATATTATAGATAGGGAGCAGGGTTAATTTTCTATATTTTTATAATACCCTACTATGATGGTGATGATGGAAATATTGGTTTTGATTATCAGTGATGATGCTACAGTTGGGGTTAATACCTATGGATGATGGCACAATTATTGGTGCTTCCTAGGGATGATAAAATAGTTAGTGGGAATTTTAGGTGATAGTATTAGTTGGTGGTGATTTATTGGTGTTGTTTCATTCTCAAATACCAATTTAGTCAGTGTGGGGAATTATTATCAGCTCACTACCAGTTTGAGTAGAGAAGACCATGAACTAATAAATATGAGTCAATGTAAATTCATCAGGCCCATTTATTTTATTGGTATTGATTATTATTGGTATGTTGATAGTATTTTATTAGTTATTAGTTGGGAGGATGACTTGACTTATTCATTTAAGTATTATTGATCATACTGAGGTAAATGAAGGAGATCGTGAGAGGTGATGAGGAACAAAGGATTTTATGACTATCCTATTTATGGTTATACCTACCCATATCTACTTAAAATTATAAATTTTGTATATTTGGTTGATATCACACATTCTTAGTCTTGAATATTTATTGAACACATAATTCAATTTCTTATAAGAGGTTTTCTTAGTAAGTACACATATATTTTCACACCATCATAGTTTTCTACGTGTTTTTAGGAAAATATGATGGGAATTGGAGCTACTATTCAGGTAGCTTGGATAGAGATGGTGGGTGTTTTAGTGTTTTAGAGTTATTCTTCTAAATATTCTTCTCAATGTTGTGTATAATACATATAATAACATCTCGGTTTTGGTAATTTAATTATGGAGTGGAAAAAATTTGATGTTTATGGGTGTTTAGTTATTAGTTTTGGGACTTTATAAAGAAAATACATTCTATTTTATTGTTTTATAGACTTTGTGATTATCTATAACTTAAGGTCTATTATAATTTTCCCTCAGGGAAACCCTTACTAAATCTTCCATCCTAGGAGAGGTTTCCAGTTGGGATGGTTCATGATAAGATAAATGTGTTCTTAGATACTAGTTAGTAATCGGTCATCTCAAAAGGGATAAGTGGTTGCTAAACCAATTCACTTAGGTATGAAAAGAAGAAAAATGGGGAATGAGGGAATATTTTTTGTTTAAATAATGTTTGAATTTATTATTTTTTATTATTTTTTATCTTTATGTGTGTCTATAAATTGGTGTATGGTATAAGGAAGTGTGTGAATTAAAAATCTATTTTAAAGAGTATTGATGAAATTCTTGTTGATTGGATTATTTGGGTATATTGATTAAAAATATGAAGAATTAAATGTTAACTTACATTAGAAATTTATTGGTAGAATCACTGATTGAAAAGGAATCTCCCTCAACATATCTATGGACTTACTACCAAAGTTAGGATTCCCCATGATTTTTCTCTCAACCTTGGGTAGTAGTGACCTATGATGTTCACAAGATATGCATGTGAATAATTCTTGGTGTTGATATGTTTTTTGTAGATGAGGTTTTAACAACAAAAAAAGTTTTTATCGGTATAACTGATGGAAGCATTTTTTTTATGATATTTATATAACTGTTTACAGTGTATTTATTTATTTATACATTCTATATGATTATTTGAATAAATATTTAACAAGACTAGATTTATATTACATGATAAATCATGATAATATTATTTTTTGTACATGTTATTACAGTTTAGATTTTATTTTGAAGTAATTGAGAAAAAAATATTTCTAATAAGGGATGTTTCATAGACAGGATCTAAGGATATCATCCACCAATATGGTGTTTTTTCATGATTACTTGACCATTAGAGAAACTATATACCTCAACCTCATGTACATTATCTTCCAAAACATTTTTAAAATATTTGGAAATTAAATATAACTTGAGTAGGTGAGGGAAAGATAGTTTATATTATTATATTGTTAAATAAAATTACCCTTTGTAATAAAAAATAATTATATATCAATAGGGTAAATCATGTTAGCATATTGAATAATCCTTCAATTGTATAAAAATCCATTGTAAGGGATAATATAAAATGTATTGTATATGCCTAAAATATTGGAGAGTGTCTTAAGAGGGAAATTCATTGAATAGGCTTAACTGTAGGAGTGTATAATAATACGAAAATCCCAGTCACATTATTGGATAAGCCTTAATAGTAAATGAAAATCCATACAAGGGTAATCCTATCACATCCTATAAGATAGACTAGATTATCGTAATACTCATCGGTAGAGGATTTCAAACTCAAATAGTAGCCTATATAAAAGCATAAAATTCACATGAAGGTCATTAATAATCAATAGAATAAAAAATGATAAATACAAATAAAAAATGACTTTTCCAAGTTATTTATCTTAAAAAACAAACCCTATAAAAATATAATCTTTAATGGTGTATATAATTGTTAACATATACACCTTATTATGATAATATGTTTATCATAAAAATATATTTTACTGTATAATAATTGATCAAAAATACTAAAATTTTAATTACATACACTAAAAAATATCTTTACATGTGGGTCACCATTGATTAGAAATATCATTAATTATGTAATACAATGATCTATATAAATTTCGACTTCATCCGAACTATAATATCATAATTATCCTAGAGTGATCTTTCTTTATATAATGATTCTCCATATCATCCACTATTTTTCACATAATAACCCAATTTATTTATTCTTATGATGAGCCACTAAATAAATTAAGTTTAAATTAATTGACCATAACCTAAGAAATCTAAATTGTACTAAACCAACCTAACTAGTCTTGAATATAAATGAACTGAAACTATCAACCCTTTAAACAATAAAACCTAACCGAACTAAAAAATACTATCTATTTCATAACTGAAAAAACTTTATCAAACCAACTAAATTGGATTGAAATGACGTGATATGACACTATGTAGACTTGAGTGGACCTAAAATGCACTAAACTGCATCAAACTAAACTAAAATAAAAATATATTAAATAAATTTAACCTAAAAGAAATAAATTATATAGTAATGATAAAAAATGAACTTACTTGAACAATCTTTAATAAAACCCTAATAGGTATTCACCAACCCAATCCAAATAATATAACCAAACCCAACCAAACTATTCATAAACAAAAAGAAATTACAGAAATTGAACCAAATAAAATAGAAGATGGTTATCTAGAAGTATTAATCTTTTATAAATGAATTTATCGAATATGTATAACATTTGTTAAAAAGTTAATAGAATTAGAGAAAGAATAAAAAACAATTATAAACATAATTTTTTAGTATTATTTATAGTTATTAATCATTGATATAATTAAATTCAATATAATGGTTTTATATTTATAGTATTTTTTATATATATAGTATTTATTGTATTTTATATTATGATTCTCAAATAGACTAGTTTTTCTATTATGGTTTCATATAAAGTGAACATTTTTTATTTCCTTAAATATATTCTATATTAAATTTCAATCTTATTGAATTTCTTTTTTGAAATGAAATATTATTTTTTTACAGAATTGATAGAAGTTGGATGTATGAAACCAATCGTATCTCAAGTTGTTTTCAAAACAACTTAGAGATATTTCTAAATTTTTCTTTTGAAAATGATTCAGATAGTGATCACATACACTTCCCTTATTATAATTATGTTGGAAGACCTTGGTTGACCCATAAAGAAGTTATCTACCTTATAACCAAATATGTTTTTCAAACAATCTATTATGTATGGTATCACAATGGGAAGAGAAAATGAAATCTCAAAATTATCATTATCCAAATGATAGGACTAGATTGAATAATTTGTTAGATAACCTATTCCGTTTATTCTTCATCATGAGAATGAAATGATTCAAACATAATAAGGATTTGATATGATCACAAATTATACTTATATTGAACATGATGATGTTGACAGGGTGAAAAATTGAATTATGATGCCACGACTCTAGTATATTGGTATTGTGTAAAATTAAAATGATATAATTTTTAATCTCACTATTTCATAGGAAAACCATGTACAGAATTTCTAAAAATTCATTCAACTACATTCTTAACATTTTAAAGGAATTACTTCTAAATGATATAGATATTCACTCAAACCACTATAAGGTATGGAAGTTAGTTAAGGGACATGGATTTTCAAAAAACAAAATTCATGTTTGGTAGAAAGATTTTAGCTTATTTTGAGAGGAAACTGCTGAACAAAATGATCTTACAAAATGTGGAACATCCCAATGGAAGACAAAAGATATTGGAACACCATCGTATGTGCTAAAGAAAGTAATGTAGAAATTTCTATTAACCCCTATACTCCAGAATAATTTTATGTCTGATTAAATATCTATAAAATTATGATGGAATGTTATAGAGGAAAATAATAATAATGATGAGTTTTTTCACCCATTGGATAGATTTTCATGAAATAGATTTTATGCTCCATATCCTGATTTCACAGCTGATGTGTGTAATGTGAGGTTGGGTCTTTCATGTGATGGTTTTATTCTATTTGGAAAGATTATTACTTTTCAAAAAAAATTTATTATTTTATTAAACATTTACAACCTTTTTCTAGGGATGTTAATGAATAATCCTTTCACTTTCATGAGTATACTCCTTTTTGGACCTTATGATCCCAACAATGATATAGATGTATACGTGAAAACATTAATTGAAGAGTTGTACATATTTGGAATGTGGGTGTGCACACATATGATTATTTTTTGATATATATATTTTAGATGAGTGTATCACTTATGTGTATGATCAATGATTTTTCTACTTATGCAATTATTTTTTAATAGAGAATGAACGGAAAACTATCATGTTCTATTTTTATGAAGCATACATTATTTAGAAGACTGAAATATCATCATAGTTTTAGTTTTATGGGACATTGATGATTCTTTCCAATGTACCTTATATATAGGAATAATCATTGAATATTTGAAAATACCATGGAGATAGACAATACCCATCTTCATATGTTTGGAATAGATGTGTTTAATGAATTTAAATATTTTATTTTTTCATTAGTAAAGGTTTTAATAAAAGTTTTAAAGAGGAAGAATGTTTCCACTAAAATCTATTACAGTTGGAATTAGAGAGTTAGATTATTTGAGTTGCATTATTGGTAAAAAACAATGTTATGTTATTTCTTAAATGTAATGAAAATATAAAAGAATATATGTGAAATGTTTCATTTAGTTATTTTAAATTTTACAGTAATTAAAAATGATGATTTACGATCTCGACGTGACTTAGTGGATTGGGGAATCAAACCGAAATTTAATCCTATGTGTATCAAGGAATATAAATTGAATGTTTTGTGTTCTTATTATGCAATGACACCTAAAATAAAAAAATAAATTTCTATAAGTACTGAAGACTATTAATGTTATTGATGGAAATTTAAAAAACATATCAAAATGGGTCAACAGAAGAGAGTTGATGTTGAAATACTTGAAGACTCATGATTATCACATTCTTCTCCATGATTTGATTCCAATAGTAATAATTAATCTTCTATCTAATAATGTAAGGGTTACAATTACATGTTGGGGCATCTACTGGAGTTCATATCATGATGGTCCTCACCACTGGTATGTTATCTAGCCAAAGGCATGCCAGTGCAGCAAAGACTGGACCCATGTAGAGTTCTCCCATCCAGATTTTGGATGATCCAAAAATCAATTCAAACTTTCAACAGCCACCTAATGAGTATTCATCTCACTGTGGGATGGGTGAGGATATTGTAATATAAATACCTGTTCAATATACCAAAGATGATAATGTGAAGGTAAGTACACATAATAATTTTTAACTACTCGCATCCGTGAGAAGCCAAGAAGTGGGGCACAATAGTGATAGTGTGATTGATGCTAATAAAGCATGTATATATATTGACACTGGAGTTAAATATGATAGGGGGGTCCATGGATAACAATTAACAATTGTAAGTGGGGTCTTTAACCATTGGGCAGGGGTGGGTGCTCTTATTATCATAGCATGTGCCCTCACTCTCAAGTTTCATGAGGTTCTTATTTTCTCTCCTATGTGATGTTCCTCATCCTCTATACTTTGTTTAATTTTTCAATAAAATTGGGCCTTTGCGCCTCTAATATTTATAAAAAATATTTCCTCCATCATTTTTCAAATGCATAATACATATGACTATCCATATTCTAGTTGAAATACTTCTCAAAAGACATTTTTATTTTTAATTGGATGTATTCAAATAAAAGAAACATGTTTACAATTAAGTCTTATGTCAATAATATAAATAATCCCAATGGGTCTATCAGGAAAGGTTACTTATCTTAAGAATTTTTGTCTTTCTATTCGACGTATTAGTCTAATTTGACTATGAGATGGAATAGACCAATAAGAAATAAATAAGAAAAATATGAGAAAATTGAACCTGTTTTCTATCAGTTCCCCAAACATGGTTAATTCTTAGATCATATTGATTATCCACATTAAGACTTGAATATTTAGAGATGAAACATCACATAGTTTTTTTTGACTATGGTTTTTTGATAACTATATCAAGTAAGTAAATTAAAAATGTATATATTATGTCATATAATGTAATTTTTCATATCTGTTATACTATTTCTATTTTTTTCAATAGGGAACATAAAAAATGATAAATTGAAGGATTTTTTTCTTAGAAAAAGAGAGAAACTTTTCATAGGAAAGAGTTTACTTATTAGTTTAAATTGAAGCTAGAAATATTACTGTAATAAATTAATAAAATAAAAAATTAATTATGTTTAATGCTCATTTATATTTTATTTATTGAGTTCTCCTGATGAATTTATCTCTAATGAACTGAGAGCTTTGTATTTTGGTCTTAATTTCATGGTTCATGAATAAAAATAAATTGTGATAAATTGGTTTGTATTTATTATTAATGAATGAGAAAAGAAAATTATAACACAACCTGATAGTGTTATGGTAACTGGAACAATAGACCGTTATTCCAATACATCGAATAATAGATCTCTATTTTAAAAATTATATTATTATGGAGTCATCAAGAAAATTTTAATATTGGGTTATTATTCTCATGGTCATGTAATTATGATGAAATTATAGTGGGTTTATATGATGACTATAATGCCCCAGCCTTAAACATTACTTAATCTTGAGTTATTACAAGAATACACATTGAGGATCTTTTCAGGTTTAGAGTTTTAGAGAAATATATCATAAATCATGCATTACATTCCACATTTAAACAAGGTAGTTACATAAAAGACATTATTCGTTTTTCCCATCAAAGGAAACATATTTAAAATAAAACATGGATTCTTTATTGACACTTCCTTGACACTATCATCACATACTGTACTTATCCCATGACCTGTGAAAAACATTTCAAAAACTTGGGATGAGCATAAAAAGCTCAGTAAGGGATATAAAAATAAGGAATGAAAAAATTAGTCCATGTATACATAAGAATCAATGAAATCATACTTTAATCATAAAACATAAGAATATTAATATACCTAATGAAATCATAAGGTTCATGAATAACTCATATAAATCATAATACATAAAGGTAACTTGAGGCATTCATAACATTCTTACGTAGGGTGTAACCCTCATTGTTACATTTGGAATACCCATCATAGTATATTCCCTAAATCTATTTGGAGAAACCTTAGTGTTTAACTGCTTTGCATTACCCAATGCATTGGAGATCTATATCAGGCCCACCTTCCCTTAGTTTATCATGGAACCACCTGTCTTCATAATCAATTCTCAAGAACCATAACATAATCATATTACATAAAACATGCATAAAGGAAACATAAAATTTCCACATTTCAATCACAAGATATCAATACAACACATAGATATAATAAAAACATTATCAAAACCATTTTAAATACCAAAATAAAATAAAATGAAAACATGGTATTTATTTTTCATTTAAAAAAAGTTATGGCTTGTAGAGGAAGATGAAACTCAAATAATGGTCACGATGGTAGAGAAGTCTTTGTCACCACATACGTAAGACAAAACATACCTTTTGTCATTTAGTAAAACGATTCGTATAAAACAATTCCTTTTGAATAAAAGTAAAAGTAAAATGGGTTTTTACACTGTATAAAAGAAATTTTTGTATAAAACAAAATATTCCTCAAAGAAAGGAGATTGAGACAAAGTCCCTTACCTCGTGTCCGACATGACTCGGTCATTCTTTAATCTCCTGAATAATAAACTAGAGTTAATTTATAATTCCTTAATAACTTTTTTAAAGCTCATTATTCCTTTTATATCACTTATTACCATGTTATGAACATTATGTAATTATTTAAGTCAATAATGGTCGTTTTGTGGATCTTTGGTACTTGAGACAAAAATAAACTTCTTATAATTACAAGTTTTTCATGAGGTAAAATATCCATTATCTACAGAATTATATTCATGATTTAGATATCATCTATATCATATATATCTAGTATATACATTAATTTATAATATTACATAATATTTTGTGGTAAGAAATGAAATGCACCGTTCATGGAGACGGTAAGCCGTACATACGCATGAACGCTAATTTCATTTCTATTTAATATTTAATGGAATGAAGTCATAATGATATAAATATATATTATAATTCCAGTATAATATCATATATAATATCAATAACTCCATCCCTTATACGTCCCACATATGGCATTAACGAATCAAATCACTTTGAGGGGGCAGTAGTCCGCACATCCTAAAATGAAATTATCGCGTTTACCCATAATGGAAACCATAAAGGTATGATATAAATGAAAAATAAAGAATAATAAGTAAAACAAAAACATAATATATATCATATATAAATATAGTGGCATCTTAATGGACACCATGAAAGGTGTTAAGAGAATATTGAACAATCATCGTTTCGTGAGGCAGAAATTCGCCATTCACAGAAACAATATGTTCTTTAACCATTAGACAGAGGTGTGTGTAAGTGTAAATAAAATAATTCTCATAAAAAAAATCCTAGTATATGTAAGATACTGGTGTTGTTACAAAATAATGGAATAAAAAGAGTTTAGGGGGTTGGAGAAGCAAAATTAAACAAAAGAACATTAGAGAAGACTTTACCTTTAAATCGGGTAACTCCCCTTGGGTTGAACCAAAAGGGTTTCTTGAAGAGATTTATACCTAAGGTAAGGATTCTATTATGAATAGAGGGATGTGTAGAGATACAATGAGTAGAGTTTGGCTGAGCCAATGGCTTGAGAGGTGTGTTTAAAGAGGGTAGAGGTGGGGGCCTTTTATAGGAGGGATGAGGGGCACTCTTGGAAATTCTTGAAATGTTACTTTATTTTAAAATGAGTTTCGGATTTTAAAGGTCCCAAAAGGATATATTTCAAGGATAAGGTGATAAGGGTTCTAAATCCACCCATACAATAGGTTTTTTACAAGTTTAAGTCTTATATTTTACATTATCTTTTTATTTTATTTAAATCGTTCATTAATAAGGTAATCGCTGCATCATCATGGTGTCATAAATAAATTAAATTATTTAATGTCTAAAAATTATAAAAAAAATACTATGATGTAGGAAATATTTTTATCCTTCCAATGAATATTTATAGTCTAAGATATCGTTTACACAGACAAAACTAAAATTGGTTTACTTAGGTGTTATATACTTTTGTGATATTCTCCTTTCTTTAAAAATAAATTGATAAAGTGTCACTATCGCCCAAAAGTAATTACATGGGGTCCCTAAGTTGGCATAAGGAATTCTATGGTCGGACATGACACAACCAGTAGCATTAGGACACATTTTAGGGTCATTTTTTATTCTTATGATATTATTTTATTATTCTTAACTACCCGATTACTAATTAATCACGATAATTAAAGATAATTACCGTCGTTACTATTCATAATGTATAAAAAAGAGTCTTAATTAAATAATTTAGACCTCATTATTCCATATATTTAATCCGTTTTACCAAATTCCAAACACATAAATTTCAGTAATTAATTTAAAAATAATTCTCGTTGTCAAAACAAATAGCGGGTTTTTTGAAACAATATCTATGAAAAGTTTGGCACTTGTTTATGCCCAATTCCAAAGTTAAATCAATTACATTGACCAAAATTGGATTAAATGGTAAAAATATATTCAAATTAAACTTTAAATCCACTTAAAAAGATAATCTATCCATATAATTAAATTAGATGAAAAATCAGTTTTGAAGTAAACTGCAGTATTTTCCACTATTCATTAAAAAATGAACATTGTCAGAAAAATAAAAAAAATTTATACAAAGTAAATTTCAATGTCCGAATTATAAAGAATAAGTTTATTTTGACAAATATATCTTATAAAATTTTCAATAGTTATATTTAAAAATGGTTTGCCATCAAAAGGCAGTAAAACAATCTTTTAAGAAATATTAGAGTATTCCATGCTTAAGATTGGATTTATTCTCATTTTAATCCTCTAAAACACTATCTAATTCAGAAATAGACATAGATATGAAAATCCATAATTCTTTACTTACATGGGATGTTACAATGATGAGGAATGTGACATTTATTTATGATTATGGATTTCCATTTATTGAGATGAATTTCAGTCTTTCCACTGATGATCCATATGTATTGGCATCAATGGAGAAACAAATTTTTTATCTCAAAGATCATATTTGACCTGAATTTGGTGTCATTATTCAAGTAATACAAAATAAACATTTTTGATGATATTGATGATGTAATTGACACAATCCCTACTCCCATTGGATCTGATCCATTTATTACATATGATGACTCCAGTGCTTCAATTTTTAGAGTTGATTATGAACCTGATGTTGTGGTGGGAAATAGATAAAATCATCAATCTACGTTCTCAGTTTTTTGGTTTATTTCAACTTGGGTTATTGAGGTTGGTGATATAAATATTTATTTACTATTGATTACAAATATTTTGTATCCAACTTGACCTTCATGTGAATTTTCAAAATTTACTTATTGTAGTTTTCTTTGAGTTTCATTTTCTAAAATTGAATTTAACTTTATTCAAATCTAAAAAACCCAAAAAAACTGAAACAATAAAATTTTAACAAAACAAAAGATTAATTTAATTGGACATATTATAACCAATGAAAATAATGAAATAACTGAAAAAATTGAAAAATGACCTAACCCAAAATATGAACCAAATGACCTAACAAAATAAAAATGGGTAAATGACCTAATCAATTGAAAAAAATTAATTAAATGAACTAATATAAATAAAAATGGATAAACTTCTCAATAAATTGACCATAATGAACCAAATGACATAACCAAAATTGAATAGGATCGAATTGAAAATAGAAGAAAACTATATCATACTCATGACAAACATGATAATTTGAAAGTATTTTTTCTATGAAATGAATTATGTTTTTAAATTCTTCCCACTATATATAAAATGTTTTGTTATATCACTACATATACTATACTTGGTTTGAAAAGTTCTATTCTTTAATTAAGGGATATATCATCTTATTTATTATTTGGGTTACACATTAATTGTGGATTTATAATAAATTACATATTTTATTTAAAATAAAGAAAATAAAAATCATTGAGGAGATAAAAATAAAAAGGATGATAGAAAAAAATCACCAAATGAATATGATGGGCATCCCTACTTTAGATCCCATTGTGTGTATTTTATTATAAAAATATATATCAATAGCATATAATTCCATGGAATTTTATTTTTAACTTTTAATCAGGATAAAAAATCTAGGAACTGGTTATTATCCCACCATCATAGTGGTTCTAGTGCTCAATTTGATGATATGAGGTGGGGGGGGGGGGTACTAGAGACAGGTTCTCCAATCGGCGTACCCAATATCACCGTGTCCATCCTTGTGAATTACCATCTACCACACCTTCCAATCCTACAGTGTTGTTAGAGAAACCCATGATATTTAAATCACTAATTTTTTCACCACCATTTACATCTAATAATCCTAACCTATCCGTCCCTTATACGATGATGATTTATACTCATCTATATTATGCGTTTTCCCAAACATATATTCCATCTTATTCTCTTTATATTTTCTTCCCTTGGGGATTATACATTCTTGCTTCTTCAACTCCTACTCCGATACATTTTGAGCCTATAGAGTATATACTGGGACCCAATATATCTATACAGGTTGATGTTCATTTACAGCCTAGGGATCTAGTGACGTCCACTAATCATACAACCTTAGGTATATTTATAGAACCCCAGTAATTGTTTTGCATAATTTTTTTCATTATAAGATGTATTGATATAACATTTGATTTTATTATTTAATATATGAATCTTCATATAAGTGGAATGGGTGTACAAATATGCATGTAGTTTGGAACCACCCCACATTGATGATGGTGGAGTAAAATAAAGGCAACCAAATGATTGAAAAAACAGGGCGACAATGTAGCAGTTTTTTGGCGATGCTTTCGAAATACACCAACATCATTCCTATCCTTCAACTCTCATTAAACACCTTAAAAATTAAGTAAAGGATAAATAATTGGCACACATGTGGGTAAAAAAATTCTTTGGATATAATGTAATATTTTTATTTAATTTATATTAATTTATATTTTGGTTCCAATTTCATTTTAATTTTCTTAATGGTGAGGCTGCGAGGCTAACACGACTCAAGGAATTAGGTGATATATAGAAAGGCTATAAGTATGAGTATTATAGTGGATAGATTTCAATATTGATAATATATTTAGAGGCCACAAATCTCGTAGATTAATTCTTGATATAATATTATTGGGAAATGGTGACTCGTTGAATGAGTGGAGACTTAAAGGTATTAACCAAATTTGAAATTTTTAAATAAAAATTACCATGATTTTCATTAATAATTTATTTTTTATTATTGAAAATTATTTTTAGGAATATTGGGGAAGAAATAAAAAAAGGATACTGTAAAATAGCTCAACATTTGGGGTGGACAATAATTCCATACCATGAGAGGAATAAAGTATGACACTCGTTTATAATTTTCTTTAGGACTTTCACTTTCTTCTGTTTCATCTATATTTCATTCCATTTCTAATTGGGCTAGATAAATTATCAAGTATTCTTTATTTTATTTTTGAAAGTATTTAGTGTGTACTAAAATTCTAGTATTAGTATATTCGTGTTTATGAACATGTTATGAACCTACAAAACTATTTATCATTTTATTAATTGTCCATTATTTTAATAGGGAAGGGAATAGAAATACTGGGGTCACTTACGTTTAAAATGTTTACTGATAGAATCATTAATACATTAGTATATATAAAAAATCATGAAATTATACTAACATATTACATAAATATTAATGTACAAAATTTAAATTATAGAAGGTAAATACACTTAATAATAAAAATTTAGAATACCTTAAACAATGATTTTTTAAATCAATGACATGATTTTTGCAACAACCGTTAGGTTTATAAGGAAAAATATAATTAATAAATAGAAAACATTAATCAGGTAAATATTTAGAACAAAAATATGTATCTATATTAACCTATTCCAATCACACCATGTTATCTCATAACATTGAAACTATGATCTATGTGGTGTAGAACAATTTGAACACATAATTGATCATATATTATTTTAAAGAACCAAATTTCACACTTTAATATATTATCATTTTAAACAAAATATATTTAAAACACTATATATTTGATATATATAATTCCACCCTATACATAAATCATTTCCCATGGTAGTAATCCAAGATACATAATACGCATGGTAGAGAAACACTCATCCCAAACACTAATAATCATTGAAATATGCAATAACGTAAATTAAAATTCTATATATTCCACCACTTGAAAAAATTATACATATATTATTGTGATCATTATTTTATAGTACTTATTTATATTGTTGTAATTCTTTGTTTTAGGAGGGACTCAATCTTAACTCTTCTTTAGATCTTTAGAAGGGCACAATTATAAAAAATCCATGAAAAAAATTCATTTAGTCTAAATTTGGATCATAGTAACAAAATAAGGGTTTCTAAAGAATACTAGGAACTCATGTGATGGAGAACCAAAATTTCAATTATATAATTAAATAAAAACAACTCTATTAAAACATTTGAAATCTAAAAATGGTCATTTAGGGAATTGAATGTGTATTATTAAATCATACCAAAACATAATTCGTTTATTTCATTATCTTGATTAGAGTGTTGATAATCCATTCATGAATATTATTTTATGTTATAGTAATACCTATTAATATTTTCATTAATTATTCTGATCACATAGACACATTATTATTGATTACTGTGATGTCATTTTGAATTATATATATGCTATATCTATTGATAAATCATTCATTGATACTCATTTATAATTCATCTACCACATGTTTTTCTTTTCTACTTCATTTTGAATTAATATCCATTTTGTTTAACTTATGAAATGAATTAATAGTAACCTATTCTCCTTTCTATTTTTCTACATTTAATTTCATTACAGAGGGAGGATTAGAATATTGAAGGACGTGTACCTCAAGAAAAGTTATATTTCTCGAGTAGAATGAAAAAAATAGAAGCATGGTAAATGAATCAATAGATTAGCATATTTTATGTTTGACATTTTTGATTTAAAATTTTAATATCTATTTTATAAGTTAATAGTTTATTTATACTTGTAACAGTGTACTTTGGAGGCCCTTGATTCATAGTAAGATGACAACTTTGGGCCAAATGATCCTTTACATCATGTTTTTGGAGATGCGAACCATGGTAGAGTACGCTATCAACAAAAGAAGAGTATTTCCCTAAATAGGTATTATCCCACTTCCGGTACCATTTCTCATATCTCAGAGTTGGAAAAATCTAATGCATAGGCAGAATAGGATGAAGCTAAGGTAGAAAAGGCTGAAAAAATTGTCATACAGGTGGAATAATAGAATCAAAGTGAATTTTTTTTATAAAAGTTATGGAAGTTTTATGTCCACCAGTTCCACCAAGTACCACAATGTTTTTCAACACATATATATCGATGATGTATAATATAGTGAACCGGGTAGTAATCCTAGTGTTTTTGAGATGCTGACGTTCCTAATGAGGACGATGGCGATGTCGAGGATGATGGTGAGGAAGAGGGTAAGGATGAGGCCTAGGATGAGAATGAGGACAAGGATGAGGATGAGGATGGGGACGATGATGAAGATAATGATGAAGATGAAGGATATATTGATCCTTTACATTTTTGAATGATATTTATGACAGTTTTTGTTAATGATTTATTCTGAATGAATATATGTGATGTTTTTTATATTTTTATCACTATTTAAATGTATTAATTGATTTACAATGATATCATTATTTATATTTTGGTTTGCGGATATTTGAAGATGTTTTCTTGGTTTCATTGATGGTTCTAATTTTTTAGAGGTTCTATTTTTATTTTTTGTAGGTTTTGTTTGTTGAGGATGTTCTATATGAAAAATTGCAAGTTCTGTTTCTTGTTTTATCAATTGATTACAGGTTCTATGGGTAGGGTGGGGCGGATTCTAGCTATGGAATGGAGGGTGGGGTGGGGGGTCTATACCAATAGTTCTATAACCATTGGTATAGCTTTAAACCAATAGTTTATAGTGACATGTTGTTATAGGGGTTTCCCAAGAGTTCAAAACCCTTGTTATAGTTCTATACCAATAGTTCAAACCATTGGTATAGGCCTATACCAAGGTTTACAAACCACTATGGTACTTCTATACCAATAGCTTAATATGAAATTTTGGTTAATGAAATTCAGATCTCCCTATACCAAAGGTTCACTAAGAACCATTGTTATAGGAATTTCCCAGCAACATTATAGCCAAAGGTTTAAAGAACCATTGTTATAGGCTATACCAATGGTTCTCTAGATTATACCAATGCTTCTGAACCATTGGTATATCCTTCAAATCTATTAGTCCATGGATGTGGATTTGGTTTCATGAGTAATGAAGAAGATATAATGTATCAGTATATTAGAATAAAAAATAATTGGGAACCCCACATTGGATAAATGGATGAGTGGGAATAAATAAAGGAAGAAATAGATTGAATGAATAGATAATGACGGATAGTGGTTTAACCATAATGGGTGTGTGTGAAATTGGAGATTCAAAGTTAATAATGGATGATATCCATGGGTATCATGGACACGGGTTTCGAAAATCAGCTTCTATAATGAGACTTCCCAAACTTCTCTTGATTATTATAGTGCAAGGTTGTTCTTCCGATTCATTTTCATCAATTGGATGAATGGGACATAAAAATATAAGAATTTTCTTTCTAATTTATCCAAATAAAATATAAAAATATATTTTCATTCATTGTATTATTTCCACATAGGCACAATATGTGTTTATAAAAAATAATGGTTTTGGGAATTAACTCCACTTAAATTAGTTTTAATCGACCAATTCAAGTGTGTAGTTGAATTTAATAGTGTTAAACAACTAGGGTGTGCAATGGGTTTGAGGATCCATTATCCTTGATTAGAATTTTGGTGTAGTTTAAGATAGTTTTGGAAACCCTTGAGAGTACGCTGTTGATTTGGATAATATTCGATAAACATAAGGTGATACTTAAGTTCTCCATTCCATTGGAAATGGTTGGGAATATGTTGAACCTTGGGACTGTATTGGACCCGGGTTGAGGGAATGTTTGTGTTTTAGAAGGATTTGGAGGAGGCTGAAAATCCATTGGGCCTCAACATGGAATTGATTGTACACTGACAATACAATGATTCCTAAGAAGGTATTGGTGGTGCTTAAGGGTAAACATAAGTTCTATATGGAATTGGATAGTTAAAATTACAGGGAGGGAATGAACTTGATGATGTGATGTTGGTGAATATTGGTGGATGAAGAATATATTAGGGTTAATGATTCACTGGTCTGGGAATTTCAAGGGTATTTATTATATTTTTTAGTGTTGAGTATGGTAAATTGAAAATTAGGCTATCCCACATTAATTTTTCAATAGGATGGATGCATATATATAATTTTCAACCCACCTAGACCTAAGAAATTTTTTTATCATAGGTAAGTACCGCCCATTATGGAATTTACAATCAACTTTTTATTTTTAAAAACCATACTCATGGTCTCCCATTTTTTTCATAGAATATATAGGCCAGTAATAAGCCCTTGGTTCTCCTCTTCTTTGTTCAGGTTGGTCCTCAGTTTGTGTAAAATTACCATTTTATAATAGTATCCACAGGCCTAGTTTAATGGTTTGTGGTTAAAATGTTTTTCATAAAAAAATTACTTAAATTAATTTCACATTTAAAATATAAATTTACCACAAAAAATTCATCATTTTATTCCTAAAAAACAACAATAACTCACAATTTAGTGCATAAAATTGCAATATCCAAAAATAAATTTTCAACAAAGTGCATATTAACAAAGTTTTTGAATTATAAACTCTTATAAAATGAATTATTATTATAAAATAAAAAAAATAACATTAAACCTATATTATTTATTCACAAAAACATGAAAAATAAACCAAATAAATTGATTTTGTTTTTGAAAAATCAATATTAATTTTATGAAAACCAATATTCAAAAAGTACATTAACCTCGAGTCCTCTTACTTCCATGAATTCCTATACCTTGAAACCACATCATAACAACATATCATCAATCCATCATAGCCTCTATGAACCACTTGACACTATATCATATGTTATATTTAGAATATAGTGCTGGGAAGAGTGAATAATTAACTATCCAAATCATCGCCATCCTAGATATTGAGGGAAATGTCTGGAACCCAATAACTCATCTGGGAATTGGTCAAATTTCTAGATTTAGGTGGTGTTTTGTAAAATATAACAAACATATAAAGTATATTTAATACCAAATACCTATTTTAAGGTTATAACATTTGTCACTTTGATACATGAACCACAACTATAACTATAACCTATCAACGTCGCTTCCACTTCTAACCAACTCCAAATTTACACTACATCACCTTTTTATAACAAATAATATTTATACCTTTTATATCTCATATAAAATTTCACAATATTCATTTATAAACTAAATTATATTCATTTAAAACATATCATTTATTAAATAAAATAACATTTACTAGCTATAACAAAAAAATTAATTCATATTTATTTCTAACAAATATGATTCCTTATAACCACTTTTAGAATTTAATAAAATTATATCATTCTATAAATTATTAATTCATTTAATATACTTATATTATTATGAAGTCTATTAAATTATTCCAACACATCAGTTCACTTCAAAATAATCACTTCATTTAGTTATTCATTCATTCAAAAACATTTAATACTCCTACAACCTTTTCCCATAAATAATTTAATTTATTCAATACCATTTTACATTACTAGTCAATTAAGACATGACCACATCAACATTTAAATAACACATCAATATATAAACAAAAAACCACATCATCAACTGATCTGGCCACTACATCACTACCACCATCATATAATAATAATAATAATAACACAATATCATGATAATAACCTTAACATAAATTTTATCACTTACAAGAAATTATTATGTCTTCTCCCATCAACCACATCAAAACACTGCCACAATAAAACATGCCATAACTGATTCTAAAATTAAAAACAATCGACCATGCCAGGAAAATTATAACTATAGTAAGAATAGTAATCATAAAATCACTAAAGATTTATTATCTAATTCAATGCATGATCTAATTCTCATTAGAAACCAATGAATAATCAATAACACATATCTTTATGCATTACATTTCTAATTCTTTTAAAATGTTTGATTTTTTATTAAATTATGAATATAATTGATATATTCAACAATAAAAATATTAATACCATATCAATATACTAATCAATTAACCTAAGAAATGGCATATAATAAATATCATTGAAATGGCATAAAACACATGCATATCACATATCCCCTTTACTATTTACTTATTATACTTATTATCTTGATTAGGAAAATTATACCATTTTATAAAAGGAATAAAAAAACAATATAATTCATCATTCAACCCATAATATAATAAGTTAGATCTTTAATCCCATACCTCAAACATTTTTTGATAATAATTGCATGAGAATGAGGATGAACAGATGATCAAAAAATATATAACACAAAGAGGTCTCCCCATAAAACATAAATACATTGATTAATCATCAATTCCTTAACCAAGAAACATCAATTTAACTAAGAAATTATGATAAAGAATAATAGTGGAAGATCGAAGGAAAAGTGAAATATTCGAGGGGATGAGAAGAAAGAGAACCTTAGATCATGAAAATGTTTCCCATAAAAAGAGATAATACTAAGACCCACCTATGGATTAAAATGTCATTAAAATTGAGCCTCCATTGTCCTAGGGTTTTAGAGATAATGAAGTGAATAGAATAAAAAAATAAGGGTTAAATTTGTTATAAAAAATAATTGAAGTGTCTTTCATGAGTCAGGTGAATTTGGTATGGTCTATAAGAATTTTGAATTGTACCATAAAAATTATCATAACTTTAATTGAATAACTATCCTCATAATAATATTTATAACTAAAAATTTAATGGGAACCATTATAATTAGAAATATGTTTTTTAACTTACTTATGTCAGACAATCATAGGAAGATATGTACATAGGTCTATGACATTATGGCATGAGCCATTCCAAATCCCTATAAAAGAAGTCTTGACCATGCTGAAGCACCCTTATTCCCCAACTCGTACATTAGACATACCAAGAATAATGAGATTTCACTATGACTATTTTAGCCTATTATAATACAAACTTTGTCTAACATCTCTAAAATACTTCCAATATCCTACTGATCCCCTTAAACACTTCAAAAACATAAAGAAGTGAATTAATGAAAATCTGAGTCTCTATATTAAATACCTCACAATTGATTCTTGCCTTATAGAATCACAAAATAACCTATAAATAATAAACCAAACACTATAATGAAAAACCATGAATCTAAATATAAAACAAAAATCATCCTATCACTAAAATAACTTCCACAACATGAAAAGAAAAAAACGCCAACCACATATTAATATTTTTGAACACATTAGACCAACAAAAGTCAAGTAAAAAAATAAAATCTTTACATTAAGAACACATATAAAAATAATTCTCACATATGTATTCCTATAATCCAATGTTTCACCATAAGACATAAACCAAAGTAATGATACACCATTCAACATCACCT
The DNA here is from genome assembly GCA_963277665.1 of Viscum album. NCBI lineage: Eukaryota > Viridiplantae > Streptophyta > Magnoliopsida > Santalales > Viscaceae > Viscum > Viscum album. The sequence continues at coordinate 1,025,895,797 of OY728141.1, read as the reverse complement.
TTTGACATTATTGGATCATGATATTCCTCTCTATACGTTTCATAATCCATAAACATAAAAATATCCACTATAAATGACATGAGAGTCTTTGTGAATATGATTATGAATCTAAAACACATTAAATACATTATTAATTTGATTTATCCACATATGAAGAACCAACTGATATGCCACCTCAACAGTATGATCCAACACCTATAAAGGACTAATAAAAAGAAGAGAAATATCACTTCTATGATTTAAAGTCCCATGTTCATGATGAAGAGAAACCTTCAAGAATATATGACACTAACCTCAAACACGAACAGATTCCTCTTTTGATCAACATAAGACTTATTATAATCTTGAGCAGTAATCATATACTAATAGATCACCTACAAATTCTCTATCATTCCTTATACCAAATATAATCTAATAATAGTTTTTTATCAAACCATAGTATATTATAATGTCGATATGAAAGGATTCCCAAAAAATGATTTTAATAGAACAATTATGATATATGAGTGATAAATATTTTTCTATTAAAACAAAACTAATCACATAATATTCACAAATAAATATCTAAAATCTAGAATGCATGAACACACAACATGTCCCCTAAAATTTTGATAGTCCATTTCTTTTATTCGTCCATATGAGGATAAAATGTTTTCTCAAGGAAAAAATGAGATCTAAAATAATAATGAAGGCTTTATTACACCCATGAGGTAAAACTAGAATCATAATTATAAAATATCATCCTCAATATTCCAAAAATCCACGCAATATATACCATATAAAACCTTTATAAATAAACCACAATTCTCTAATCCCTGGTCACTAATAAATTATTTGAATTCATCAAGTTCTCTGAAATCAACCAAGTAGAATCACATCCTCCCAGATCTCAATATAATAAAATCCATAAAAATATTTTCCGACATTAATTAAGGAATTAAAAATGGATACATCAGTAGTGGGAACATGCTGCTTGGACTTCACATTCTTATATAAAAAACACCAGAATACAAACTTTACCGTCATTATTTTTATCCGTGAACATAAAATTAAATCCCCTAGGCATGACACATCATGGTCATATCAATATTAATTACCAAATCTGAGCTACTAAATTCATTAATAACCTACTCATGAAAAAGAAAAAGAATATGGAACATACTTGAGATAACTCATGATACTGACAATCCTATAATAGGCCCTCAAGTGTATCTCATAATACCACATGATCCCACCAAACTTCCACCTCATGATATATAATATGAGACTCTTTAAACCACTTTAATAGATATTAATGCACTATTATATGAAATTGGAAACCTCTACCTACAAATTCTTCCATATCTAGATTCAATTCCACAAGGTTCTCTATCATTCTCCATGCATCTATAAACTATTGACCAATATCCCCATGAGAATTAATAATTAGTATATTAAGTATTGAATTATTTTTTCATAGTGTCTATGAGATATGTAATTCATAGTCCTATAAGAACATTATCCATCACTATTGATATAGATTTACATTAATCTGAGAGAAGACACATTGCTGGATCTTGTGATCTATGATGATTGAAAAATGATCTTCGACAGTTCTTCCATAACATCAAGGAAAACAAAATTTCTATTTTCTTGAGATCATGTGTATAAAAGTTATATTCAATAATTTGTGACCACCAATACCCATCAAAGATCACTTTCCTCTACTATATTAAAAAAACATTAGGCTAACACATTAATAATTTCAAAAAACCATAAAAACTACCTTATATGGGAAATAAAAAATATTCTAACTAAACTCCATCCTCTTCAGATACTCAAATGAATATTAATGCTATTATATTAACCATAATTAAATAGTAATAAAGAATAAATCACCTATAATAGCTTGTAATACCATGTAAAAAATGAACCTATATAATATTTTTGAGATCTGCCTAAGAAAAAACTACCGTATTCTTTAAATAATCCCCTAACACACCTTATTAAGATAAAAAACCCCAAGTTAATACACTTCTAATTTCAAAGGATTTTACTTAAATTTTTTTCTAGAGAGATGATGTTATTGAATGATCTATATAATAGATCTAAAATTATGAAAATTATCATTATATAACTTTTAATATAAAAGAGTGTTGTCCGTGGACACTACCAAAAAATAATCTAATAAATTTTGAACCACTGAGTTACATAGTTCCATGAACATAGATATGGAATTTATTATATCAAGACATTAAAACAAACTCAATGTTTTCATAATTACATTTAACAATAGTATTTGGGATATATTCTAAAGTCACACTCATATTATGATACTTAGACCATATAAAAATCTTCAAGAACCATATTATAGTCTTAAACTGATCGAATAGATCAATAATAATTGATCTATGGAGAAATAATTTCTTAGAGTTTTAATTTGTGTTACTCGAGTATTGAAAGAGTTAGTGAAGGCTTGGAAGAGGTTTTGAGAGAGATATGGGGGATCCTATATTATTTTTATCTACTAAAGTATACCATTCTATGACTTTGAGTATTGAAAAATGGTTGATTAGATAAAGGATATGACATGTTACAGTTAGCTATTTTGTTCCATGAGGGGTTGAGGTTGTGTCATGAGAAATATTTTGTGAAATGGGGACAAGAATTTGAGATTTAATAGTATCTATGTTTGGTTGGGGTAGTTTTTTATAGTGTGGTGACATTGGTTACTATGTGAAGGGCCCTTTGTTAGGATAGTTGTTGAAGGGATTATAAGGACCCAATAATTTTTTTTTAAAAAGTACAAAACAATATATTCCTCATAACAAAGATCACTATGCTATGAAAAATTTAAACGTCATATAAATACAGTAATGGTAATATAATTTCACTAAATAGGTATGCTAATAATTGGATTAATAAAGATCCATAAAGAAAAACCACAAGACTCTTCTCCCAAAGGTATATCCATGGTATAATCTAAATCACCCAATAATTAGGTGGGATTCCCTAAAAATTATATAGAATATTGGTACCTATCAAGGGAAAAGGGAAAATGGGAAGGATATATTCTAGGGAGTGAAATATCCAGTAGGATACATTCACAAGGACCACTCTCACCATTCTCATGGAAACTGCCTACTTTATATTTGTATAATGGATACTCAACAATCCCCCCAACAATTTTTCTCATACATTCATAACATATGTGTAAATTTATTATGGTTACAATTATTTGTAAGATTTCAAGCAATTTTTATTCAATAAATTGTTTCATCACATGAAACATTAACTATAAATGATAGACATACAAGGATAGGAGACTAAATACTAAAATATAATATTATTCTAACTTAGAATTTTATGACACTATGTTAACCATAAAATATGATTAACACTAATCAAGATATCAATATATTGTATAAAGTGATTAACCAAGGATAAGGTTCTTTATCTATCTCTATATTATAGAAAATGATACACCAAAACAATAGGTTATATACATGGATAATGTACTATAAAATATGTCACACAATCAGATATGATACATTAAATATACATAATATGTATATAGTATTTAGGTAATCTCTCAATAAATCTCTATCTTACACTAAATATTCATAGACTAAGTTCCATTTCACCTTATATAATTTCATATGAAATATCATGTGAAACCATATCCAAATATCAACAATATATTTCAAAAACACATTTCAAAACTATCATAAAATTCATCATGTATCACATCATATGAAATACTTTATGATATCCATCCATGATTAATTCTTGGGTAAACTATAAAAACAATTAGACATAATATATAAGTTTCATAAAACTGAATCCATATTCATTCAAAAAACAAATTTGACCCCCAAAATCTTTTGTATCATTAGAAATAAAAATGGATTCAAAAATCCATAAATATGAATAGTGAGTGTCCTCAAAGAAAGAATTAATTTCAAAAAAGATACAAAGGGATATTCTATGATCGAAATCAAATAAATGTGTATATAAAACTATGTACACCAAATTTATCATATATTGGGACACATTTTCATATGATCTATTTTACCATCACACCATGTAACTATGAGTCTTAAAGTATGTCAATCCTATGTATTTTCTCATACAATATTGTTTCTTTGAGTATAGACCAAATGGGTTAATGCATATATAACATGTAGTTAATATAACAGGATGATCACATCATATACTACCAAACCAAATAGATAGGCATGTCATTTTCCTAATCAAGGTTTGACTATACACTACTTTAGTTTATCTAAATTAGGGGCCCATATGTCATACTAATCAAATAGAAGGAAAAATATCATCTTAGTTAAGTATAAACTGATAACATGATTAATAATATGAACAAATTTCATTCAAAAAACATTATTTTCTTGATAAAATTATATATTTATTGATTTTAATCTCAATATTCAACATGAGGTTAGTTTTTTTAAAAAAATGGACAACAAAGAATTTATTTCTATCGTGAAACTAGTAGAAACTATATGATAGAAATGTGAGAATGTATTTAGATTTAACTAACCTATTTTTAATGTTTGGCTCATAGTATCTAAAACTACATTGAAAAACTATGTGGGTTCCATGTGTTTTCAACAAATGGTTCACATTTGTCACATTTTTTGGAAGTCAACATGTCTAAAAAATATAACTTGCCCAAAATTTCTAATATATTATTTTCCAAAACTAAACTTTCTAAAATAAAACACCTATAAATCTCCCCTCATTCACAATCCACAAAGATACATGAAAGGATCCCTAGGATCATCCTCTTGTGATCTCCCCTAGATTTTGGGGTATTTATTTTTTGGTTCTTGGTGTTTATCTTGAGGAAAAGAGATATTCTCTTATACCATTCATTCTAATAAAATTTCATTTCCTTATCTTTCATTGGTTATCTATTGGGTGAAACCTATGGAGGGTATTTTACCTAATCCAATTGGTATAATGATTCTAAGGTGAAAATAATGTTCTTCATCCCCAGTTTCTTCTGTAAGTGAGAGATTCGTCCCATCTACACATGGTTGAGATAAGTGATTCCATGTTCTTCTCTTTTCATAGAATTAAATATATTTTTTATCTTCCCAAAATTATTTCCCTTTAGATTATTTATATTATTCATCTAATTTAACTCATGATGTGTTTTCAAAAGGGGGACAGTACAACCAAGAAGGTTTTTAGATTCTTCACATAGAACATTCATTGGTTTTTAAGGGATTTTCATTTGGGATTTAAACTCCATTAAACATTAATGTGTGATTTAATTATTGGTAATAAAGGTTTATATAGTTTATTTAATAATTGATAAAGGTTCCACTTTTATAATTCATATGGTTTATGCAATTAATGGTTTCCAAATGGGATTTTTACCTTGGTTAAAATGTGTTTTCTAAGAATGTATGATTTTAAATAGTTTTCAATAACTATAATCTTAAGTGAAGTTATATAGTTTTATGTGTAAATATTTGTCATCATGAAAAATATCATGTAATAAATCATAGTTTTGATACAGTTTTCAAAATACTTTTTGAAAATGGTAACTATATTTTTGAACTCAAGGCCCTGTTGACTCATTCATTATATATGATATACACTTAAGATATGCCAATTTGGTTGGTATATTGGTAAACTATATATGTTGATGTGGTTGATTATGTTACGGTGTTTATTTTTAATGGGATAACATATTGCAAGTGTTGGGTTGTGGGGTGAGGGTGATTTCATTATCAACTATTCCCTCACATATCTACACTTACCTCATTGTGATTCTAGGCGTCATGGTGATGGATTGAGAGGTAGTTACTATCTCTTCATGATCAGACTTACTATATCATCCTTATAATTACATGTTCCAATGCCTTGGGGGTGTTCCAATTGGTATGTATAGGTTAGATTAGATTAAGGTTTATATTCTAGGAATGCATCGATCAACCAATATATGATACCAACCATGTTTTTTAGGGCTATCTCATTAGATGTTTTGGAATATTCCATGACTAACTATAATTAAACTAATTTATAACATAGTAATTTTATTAATTCTTCATTTTCTTAATTCATTCTTGTTGTTCTTTTATAATTATCTTTTCTGTTTTCACAAAATTGAATTATATTATTGTACTCCTTTACTTGTTATGTTATTCTATTTTTGTGATATTGAATGTTTTTAGTGATTTGGTTACTTATTTAATAGTATACCTACAACTTAGTTATACTAATGTATTGAATTTAATTATTTGATGATATTTATTATTTAAAATATATTTTTATAGATTTTTATGGAAATTGATTTCAGGAAAATTATGTTTTAAAAAAAGATTTTATTTTTAAAAGGATTAATAATGGATTTAATTGAAATATTCTCTTAGTTTCTCATTAAATAATAGAATATCATTCATATTTATTTTATTTAAAAAAATTTAAAAAATTATTTTCAAAATATTTTATTTCAGACTAGTGTTTCTTGAATTCATTGAGAAAATAATTACATATAATATTTGGTTATTACCTAATGGACTATTAGATCACAACCTACCAATACTACTCAACATCAAAAGTCCATTTTCCTAGTTTTTGTTTTGTATTGATCACTTGAGGAGTGGGATAATATTGTGAATGGATAAATGGAAAAAATAGGTCACATGGAGTTCATGTTAGGTATTTTGGACTTTCACATTTTTTTTAAAAACTATGTTGACAATTTAAGACATTGTTATATTAGTTTTTTTCTGATGTATAAAATTTTTAGTAGGTTTTGGATGTGTAAATCTATTTAGGCATTATTTTATTTGTCTTGAGTTTAGAACTAATAATTTTTTTGTGTATAGATCTTTGTTATTCAGATTGATCATGTCAAAATTATGGGTGGATGTTCTGTGTTCTTTTATGTTTATTGGGAAGAATAATTACCACTTGGCATATTATAAGGCCATGTTACTTGTAACCCACATTTTTTTTATAAACACCCCATGAGTAATTCCATGAACAAACATTGGCACATGTTTTTGTGGTGGATCAAACTGGTTCAAAAAATAGCCACCCCTGATTAGCTATGAAACAACTCTTTGGTATGAAAGGTATCATTTCAACCTCAAGTATTGGGGAAATTAAAATATGAAACATAATGCTCTAGTATACTAAGAAAATAGTATACGAAACTCTATATGGTGTAATTTATTGGTCACAAAGTGAACAGAACTCTTTTTTTATTCACAAGTATATAATATATCTCTATTTGAAATTTGAACCATTTTATCCTTAATATTAATTCATAACCTATAATACTCAATGAATAACATCAGTTTGGGATAACTATATTTCATACATTAAAATTTCAATTATCATTTCAATTTACATGATATATGTACCCAATATAAAATAATGTTAATGTTTAAAACACATATTTATTACATGATACATTTTATATTCTTGAAATCTTTATGAATATTAACAATACCATACATAATCAGTAATATAATTATATACCATATGATTGACCACAAGATCAGGATTATTTTTAATATAGTTTCGGGGTTTTTTTTTAAAAAATCATTACATTTATATATAATTAATTTGACATATCCATGTGACCATTTAATAAAATACCCCACTAAACTCTTAATTAATTAATACCTCTAAAGAAAACCAGTTTGAATAATTTCAAGAATTAAGAATCCATTAATTAATGTTTATATCATGGAACATAGTATCTAAAATTATATAATTTTGAATATCTAATGTTACAATGTTTATTTCTTCTATTAAATGATTATAACTCTTTCTAAGTTAATCAACATCATCTTTTTTGGAAAAGATCCATAAAAAAATTTCCTTGATACAATTTTGGTAAGAATATGTAACTCTTTAATTTTTTAATTACCAATAAATTGTAAACTTTTTTTTGGATATAATGTGATTCTAACTTCATTATGATAACTAAATGTAACTCATAATTATTTTATAGAGACGACCTAAACTCTTTTAGAATATTAAATTTCATTCAATTTTTATTTTTACTGGGTTAATATTTTATTTAATACATATTTTAACTTTTCTACATCTAAATATACTTCAAATTGTTTCTTAGAAACTATATTATTTATAGAATATAATTCTAAGATACACAAACAATTTTTAGTTTAAGAATAAAAAAAAGTTTACTTTATTATAAATACTTAATAAAAAATATTATATCTATATCAAAAATATAATTATATTTTATTGGAGAATTTTTATAAGAATAAGATTTTACTTTTTCTAATATTCCACTAATTGGTGATGAGATCTAAACCCTTATATTTTAAAATTTCTCTTAAAAGAATACCTTTATCCAAGATAAAATATATTTTATCCCTATATCATTTTCATACATGTTAAGATTTAAATGAATCATAAACCATGCATATAAAATTTGTGTCATGTTATTTTAATCAAATTTTTTTATAATCAAATAACCTATCATTTCATATATAAGATATAAAAGGAAAACACATATATATTTTTTGATCATTTAGGGATTGATATATTCATTATCATTCAAATATTAACAATAACATCCTTTACTACTATATTTTAATAGAAACTATATGAAAAATTATATATTTACTTGATTTTGAACTCTTTTATCTTTAAATTTTTTATAAAATATATATTTAGTATCATATAAACATCAAAATTAAAGAATTTATTTATATAACATCAATATGTGACAAGGACTCTCCATGAGGTATTTAAAACCCTTCATGTATTTCAGAAAATTCCATTTCATATGGAAATATATCATTTCTTTCTTGACACTTCAATTAGGATTCAATGAAAAAAGATAAATATTAGACAATCTAATCTTTTCCTTAGAGATTAATCATTTTGCCTGTTGCACTATTAACATAGAACTGGATCCAATACATCGTATATCATTCCCATATATCCGAAAAACATTGAGAAAACTTGGTAAAATACTATTGAACACATTCACATTATTATAACATTTACAATAATGATTTCATAATAAATTCAGCAGCTAAATCAAGACTTATATACAATTTCACATCTCTCTAACTCCAGAGCACACTCAGTCACATTGAGTGTATGAATATATACTAAATTAACTTTTTTAATATTGAATATAATGTCTTCAAAACCCTTAGTAAATCATTATAGGTCTTTCATAAGAATATAGATTCAAGTGTTGAATAAATTTAACACTTTTTTACTTAGGAAGGTATTACTTCAACACATTGATTTTTCTCTCTTGTTTAAGAACAACTCTTTTGTTTTGATAATAGTCCAAAAATATTCATACATTAAGGTTACCATTTATATATGATTGATCTCAATGAAATTTCAAATGGTTATAGTTCTATTTATCTATAAAAAATATATTTTTTCAGATGAGTATCATGTTTTACATTCATTTAATAAGTATTTTTATTAAATATGATTCAAAAAATACGATGAAACCTTGTTTTACATTCATTTAATTAGTATTTTTATTAAATATTATCTAAAAAATATGATGAAAACTTTAAAATTACGCCATATCTGTTAGTATAAGAGGATATATATTTCATCTTCACTTACACTAGTTAAGAACATAGTAATTTGATGACTATATCAAGTAGACAATCATGCCAATCATTTCACATATGACACTTAAGTAGTTTTATAAGATACCACATTACCATAATCTATCATATAGATTCAATAAACTATATTCATTTTGTTTTCTAATGGTTATGGTTTACTAGAATATTGTGACATAAATAAATCATCAAAAAAGAGGAACCTGATGATTAAGGTTACCTCATTTTCTCCTTACATAAGATAATATGGGGTGACCTATCTTTGTAATGGTCTACTTGGTAGGATTATAGAGGAATTGAAAAGTGTTTCTTTTTAAAGAATAAATAAAGGAATTTTTAAAGGGGGAATAATTTCACCATAGTATCTAACAGAATCTATGCATATTTATGAGTTATTATAGTGGTTTATTTTAGAATCGTATTCCATGTACTATATCAACATGTTTAAACCATATTGATGTGTAACTCTCTATATAACCCATAACATGTATTGGTAACATCCTGTATTTTCTATTAGGTACATAATCTTTTAATACTAGTTCAGTTATTTGGTTTTGGAATAATATGAATGCATAATGAGGTCATAATGGTTATGAGGGTGTCCAATTCTTTGTGGAGTCCAGATCCTCAAGTTTTAGAGGAAATAGGATGGCTGCACAGTTAGTAGAAGCTATTCAGCCCATTCCATAAGGGTTTTTAAACCATGTGGGGTGTTAAAGTGCTCTACCTAAGGCCACATAGTTTTTCAAAACTGTTGAGTCCAGGTTTCACAACTGTGAAAGTATTGCAAAACTTATTGTAGAGTTTTTTTTCACACGGTCTATGAATGTTTAGTCTAACCATGCACTTATCCCATGAGAAGGGAGTGAGTTCAATAGTGTCTATTTCACTATTGGTGTAAGGTTTGGACAACTGTTTTTCCAAATTGCGTGACCTCTTAGAATGGGTGAATTAATGTTTCTTCCCATTATTCATTAAATCAAGTTTCATTATCATTTTTTCCTCACTTCTCATGCACAAAAACCACCCGTTGGGAGATCCTCCTCCACACCAAACATAGGATTCATGGTTTCTCTTTCTTATGAGCTCGGAATTAACCACTATTAATCCCCTTAGGTTACACTTACTAAGATCTTTCATCCACTGCCTTACTTTCTCTATTTATATCACTATATTTTATGATATTTTGTTGCAAGATAATATTCCATATTTTCAGGGCATTTTTCAATTATTCTATTTTTCCCAATTCATACTAAAACAAGGGCCAATACTAGATGATTTCTCATCTACCAACCCATGGTAGGTGGTATGGTTATTTTTCACAAACATTTCAAAGCATTATATGGTGCGTCATTGTTCTGTATGCCAATACTTTTCCAAATACACCTTTTAATCATTTAATTAAATAAATTCCTTTATGTTACAATATAGGTATAGTCCTTGAAACCCAATAAAAATATCAGAGGTTTATCACCTCTCTGTAATCCACCCTTAAGTGTGTTCCTGTCCTTAATGGACTAAGAGCCTTATCCTGTGAAATTGATCTGAACCCCAATTTAGGCGTGCTTGATTTTTCATGTGAGGGAAATATATTTTTAATTGAACTAAAGGGTAAAGGTGCGATATTTGTATAGACCCATACTCATCATATTTTAGTTGAATCAAATGTAATAAATGAGTAGACCAATATACCTAAATTTCAATTATTGAATGATATGAGTTAAATGATTGGCATGAACATTAATTTAAACCAAGTTGAGGTAGATATATGTGTTATGATAAAAAATGCCTTAGATGGACTAATCGTGCTTAACTATTGGAAAATTTTAAATGATTTATGTTAATATGTGAGTGATATGAGGGTTACTTATATAACATGTCACATACAAGACATATTTTAATGGTATTTTTCATTTAATTTACATCCTTTCTTTGTTTTGGGGGTTTCCCTAGGTTTTAGGGAGGAATAGATGAGTATTCATGAATTGGGCCAAACCGTGAGCCCAATTCCAGATTAAAAAATAAATTTTGTATCTTTTATAACTATTTCATTTTTCAACATTTTTCATCTATTCAAATTCCTACTTGAACTCCCCTAACCTATTAACACCACCAAGGTAATTTGGAGATTTTAGAAATCCATAACCAGAGGTTATTTGGGTTTTTATCTAAGGGGTTGGGCCTGCCCGAAAGCCCAATTCCTGTTTTAAAAATAAAATTTGATTTTGTTATAACTTATTCAAAATTTGGGATTATTCGGTGATTCGAAGTCTCACACAAGACCACTTAACCCAGACACGCGTCTGAACTCTCTCCCACCTCTTTGGAGCTCTGGATAATCTCTATTTGGTGCCTAACTACTTAGGGTTCCTCAAATCGCCCAGATTCGAAGAGGTAAAGTATTTATTTCATAACTCTCTCAATTCACAATATTTTTCCTCCATTATAGTTCCTAAAAGAGATAATACATATTGGTCAAACGTAACCTAAATTTGGGCTCTTTTAAATTTCAGATACTGGAGTTTTGGAGTGATTACTTCAAGATACTTCAAGTAAATGAGCCCTTTTCTTTCCTCTTTCAAATTACTTTGGGTTTAACTCATTGTTCTTAGGGTTTCTTCAGTTATAATTGAGTTTAATAATATCCAGAAACTAGGATTTCGAACCTAGGGTTTAACTTTGGGATTTCTTGGCCAATTTGTGTGGTTTTAGGTTTGATCTAGTTCTCTCTTGGTGCGGCGGGGGTGCGATTTGATTTTCGCACGGAGATTCAAGGGTTTTTGTTAATTTGGTAGGTGATTCCATTGTGTGTGCGATTTTTGTGAATGATCTTGATGTTTTCATGGTACCTTAATGTTTATTTCACTTGAATGTTTCTGTAAAAATTGGTTTTAGTTGCATTCATAATGCAAATGAATTTTAAGTTCCAATTTTTGGTGAAATTGGGGGTTTTTCATTCAAATATTTTATTGGTTCATTTTGGGATGCCCCATAACTGAATTTTTAGTTTCATTAAAGGGTGTTGAACTGAAATTTTGTTTTAATAACTTACAAGTGTTAACATAGTGTGAAAGGGGGATATCTTAAAGAGCTTTGTGTGCAAAATAATGTGATGTTTTGAGAGTTTGTTTTATTGGAAATAAAATTGTTTTATTGTGTGTTTTAAATGGTATAAAATGTGTGTAGATTCTGTACAATTTGTTTGTGACCAGTAGTGATATTTTATATTTAAAATGATTTGTGTTGTTTTCTGAAATTGTTTGAGCACAAAAAGGGGAAGCCCGGGTACCTAGGTGGAGCGGATTTGTACTAGTACGGCTAGTGGATCAGATGGGTTTTGTCCCTGTTCCACTTAGAATCTGGATAACGACAACTCTAAATAAACTATTTGGATGATGATTAGGGACCACTAGGTTATGGGTATGTTCCCTACTAGTGGCTCGTGCACGATAACAGATTTTTCTATGGTTACTCTACACCGAGGTACGAGGTACATAGGGCCCGAGACAACCTAGTGCTTAGGGGTGTTCCCGATTTTGATGCTCATTGGATTTGTGGTATTTAAACTTGCTGTGGGTTGTTTTTGGAAGTAAATTACAGTATCTCACATTTATATTTAATGTTCTAACATTCTGAAATTCTCGTATTGAAAACTGTTTTCATTTGAAAGTTGCATTTCTTTGAATTTTAACACTGTTTCACCTTGTGTATTAAAATTGCTTGTTTTGTTCACATTGTATTTCATGCTCTTTGGAATCATCTAGTGGTATCCTATTGGGCTTAGGATCACACCCTACTTACACCCCTTGGGTGTAAGTAGACCTTCTTATGCTTGACTCAGGTAAAGAGAAGGCTAAGGGTGATGGCGGTTCAGGATGTTAGTCCCCATCGTTGGGGCGAAGTTGCGGGGATGGCTTGCAGGTGATGATCCCCTTGTCATGTAGAGTCCATTGGGATGCATTTATGCTATCATTATTTGTTTTTAGACCACTTGTAGTGTCTTTAAACATATTTTTTCATATCTGGTTTTGTTAAGAATTGTTTAGCATGAAAATTTCAGATTTTAATAATTGATTGTTTTTTTTATGATTTACGCTTTCATACTCGGGTAAATCGTTCCCAAACTAGTTTTGTTTGATGCCGGGGCACTTGTTCCAGCCCGTGGGGATAGGGAACGCCCTTAGGGCCTTTCCACGGGCTGGGTTTGGTGCCTTTAATGGTGGTGACCAGATCCAGTTCGTGACAAAATGGTATCAGAGGCAGGATAATGTTTTTAAGTTATATTGTTATTTTGAGATGAGTCGGGATAGATAGGAGCTAGGACTATCGGGGCTCGGGGTATTGGTTGTGAGTAGGATGTCTGGCCCGAACCTCTCATGGTAGACCTTGAGTCACCAGAGGATGTTGGAATTTACTGATTGACTTCACTTCCAGGTGAGACGTGTGGGCTGCAGACCACATGTGGACATCAGGCAGATGTGGAGTAGTTGTTTCTTTTATTACAAGAATGTGTTTAGTTTGTTTATATTTGATGGTTTTTATTAAAATTTTCAGAATTGTGGTATTGACTATTGTTTTGTGACTATTTCATTTTGTAGCAACATGCCTCCCCGGAAAGCTCCCATGCACCCACAGGAGGAAGCTGGAGAGAGTTCTCCCACTCTGATTGATCAGAGGCTCGTGGAGGCTGTTGTTCAGGCTATCTAAGAATTGGGATAGGGACCATCTCATGCTCCTATTCCTATTAGGGCAGAGGAGGCAGGTCCTAGAAAAGATAAAGCACAAGAGTTTTTGAAAAACAAGCCTCCTGCCTTCCGAGGTAGCACAGAACCCCAGGAAGCAGAAGAATGGATCAAGAAGATCGAGCGTATGTTTGAGTTCCTGGAAACACCCGAGGAGATCAGGGTGAAGTGTGCCTCCTTCCCGTTGGAGGGTCCCAGTCGTAAATGGTGGGAGTCAGTGCTTTAGGCTAGGAAGAATGATCAGATGCGGTGGGGAGATTTCAAGGCTGTCTTCAATGAACAGTATTGCCCTGAGGTGTTGGCTTATGCCAGGTCTAGAGAGTTCATGGAACTTGTTTAGGGGAATCTATCTATGATGGAGTATGCCAACCATTTCGCTGAGTTGGTTTGGTATGCTCCAGAAATTGTCTCTAATGAGCAAGCGAAGGCCCAGACGTTTGAGAAAGGCTTGCGACTAGAGATATACTCCCAGGTGTTCTTGTTTAAGCTGAGGACCTATGCTGAGATTTTTGATCGGGCGTGCATGGTGGAGATTGATAGGAAAGGCAGAGCTGGTTTTTATGGTTCAGTATCATTAGTGGGTAGTGGAAGCTCCTCAGAGAAGAAAAGGAAGCGGGAGGATCATGTGAAGAAAGGAGGGGGATGTTCAGGCCACTCTTCCAGGCAGTTTTCTTCTACGTCTTCTGATGCGAGATCGGTCGTGTGCCACTAATGTGGGAGGCCTGGGCATATCCGACCAGCATGTCCTCTTCCTCTGAAGCCTTGTTACCAGTGTGGAGGTATGGGGCATTTGCATCGCTTTTGTGGTGTGACACATCCACTCCCAAGTGGGGCAGGGTCAGTGGCTTCAAGAGGAGTACCAGCACAGTCCGAGCCATCGAGGACTGGGGGATCTCGATTTGGTGGTCGTGGTGGTAGGGATGGATCATCTTCTGGGTAGAGATAGTTCAGGGCACAACCATAGACTAGCGGTCATCCTCAGGCAGATACTGGACATCTCCATGCAGTGGATCAGTCACCAGTAGGATCAGAGGCGGGACCGTCGACAGTTTGAGGTACCTTTCTGATCGCATCTTCTATAGCTACTACTATTTTTGATACTGGTGCCTCTATTTCATTCATTTCTAGACATTTTGTGGACTTTCGGAATTTGCCAACTGAGTTGATGTATTTTGCGATGGAGTTGGTGACACTGTTGGGAAAGAAGAAGGAGCAGGGCCTGAGGTGCCCCTCATGTCCACTTTCTGTGTTAGGGGTCGAGATGGAGTGGGACCTCTTGGTCTTAGATATTGAACTTTTTGATGTCATACTCGGGATGGATTGGCTAGTACACTTCCAGGAACACATCAATTGCTACAGACGGCGTGTGAGTTTCACAGCACCAGATGGGAGTCGTCATGTTTTTCATGGAGAATGGGATCCACGATCAAGTCGCGCAGGGCCTCCACTCCCAGAGTTGGGAAGTGTTATCTTACATTTATCCTTGCTTATGCTAGAGGATGGTCTTTCCCCTGAAGGTTCACTACCTCATGTAGTGAATGAGTTTCCCTAGGTATTCCCAGATGATTGTTCAGGGTTTCCCCCAGAGTGGGATGTGGAGTTTTCGATTGATCTGGCGCCGGGAACACAACCGATATCTCTTACCTCTTATCGCATGGCCCCCACCGAGTTGAGGGAATTGAAGATACAGCTGGACGACTTAGAATCCAAAGGATTCATTCGCCCGAGCGTCTCTCCTTGGGCTGCTCCTGTGTTGTTTGCAAAAAAGGCTGATGGATCCCTCCGGTTGTGCATTGACTACCGGAAGCTGAATAGAGTAACAATTAAAAACAAATACCATTTTCCCAGAATAGATGATTTTTCTGATCAGTTGAAGGGGGAAAAGTGGTTCTCAAAGATAGAACTACGTTCAGGGTATCATCAACTCAGGGTGAAGGAGTCAGATATCCCTAAGACAGCCTTCCGAAGTAGGTATGGCCACTTTGAGTGTTTGGTCATGCCCTTCGGATTGACCAATGCTCCAGCGATATTTATGGCACTTATGAATAGGGTGTTCCATCAGTATCTCGATTCCTTTGTTGTGGTGTTCGTGGATGACATTCTGGTATACTCTTGCTCTGAGGAGGAACACGAACATCACTTGAGGATCGTTTTGGGTATATTACGAGATCACCGCCTCTATGAAAAGTTTTCAAAGTGCACTTTCTGGATGAAAGAGGTGAAATTTCTAGGGCATGTGATCTCAGAGCATGGGGTTTCAGTGGACCCTGAGAAAATTAGTACAGTCATGTCATGGGAGAAACCGAAGAATGTGTTTGAGATCAGGACTTTTCTTGGCTTGGTTGGTTATTATAGGCGCTTCGTTTGGGATTTCCCTCGGCTTGCTTCACCGATGACTTCCCTCACCCGGAAAGGGGTGAAGTTTGTATGGGGTCCAGAATGTCAAGCATCGTTCAAGGAGCTAAAGAGGCAGCTGACTACCGCCCCCGTGCTGATTTTTCCAGAGGCTGGAAAGGGATATGTGGTCTATTGTGATGCTTCAGGTATGGGTCTTGGGTGCGTGCTTATGCAGGATGATCATGTGGTCGCGTATGGCTCTCGCCAACTTAGACCACATGAAAAGAACTACCCAACCCATGACTTGGAGTTGGCAGCGGTGATGAATGCTCTGAAGACTTGGCGTCACTACCTCTTTGGGGAGAAGTTTGTGGTATACTCTGATCACAAAAGCTTGGCTTATATCTTCTCGCAGAAGGACCTCAACTTGAGGCAACGTTGCTAGATCGAGTACTTGCAGGGGTTTGACTTTGACATTGTCTATACCCCAGGAAAGGGTAATGTAGTGGCCGATGCTTTGAGCAGAAGAGTTCCAGTGCAGGCTTTGAGGAAGTCTAGTGATGAGTGGGCATTGATGGGTCTCTTTTCTCAAATGCATGTGGAGACCATGGAATACAGTGGAGGGGAATTCTTGGCAAGCGTCCAGTTGAATCCTTCTCTATTGGAGTTGATTCAGCAGGAACAACCCAGTGATGATCTTTGTCAGCGGTCTAAGCAGTTCCTTCATGGTGGGGAGACATCCTATGATTGGTCGTCGTCTCCCGATGGCATCTTGTGCTTCAAGGACCGTTCTGTAGTGCCTTTATCTCTGCGGAAGGTGGTGATGCAAGATATCCACCAGTCTTAGTAGGCTGTCCATCCTAGTGCCACTAAGATGTATTATGATGTTCGTCGGCAGTTTTGGTGGCCTAGTATGAGATGGGACATATCAGAATTTGTTTCGTGATGCTACACATGTCAGCAGGTGAAAGTAGAGCACCAAAGGCCATCCGGTTTTCTCCAACCACTACCCATTCCTACATGGAAGTGGGAAGAGGTTGACATGGACTTCATTGTTGGCTTACCTCATACTCCTCGGGGTAAGAATGCTATTTGGGTGGTGATTGATCGTCTGACCAAATCAGCCCACTTCATTCCGAAAAAAGATACAACTAAAGTAGATGAGTTGGGCCATTTGTATCTTCAGGAAGTGGTGAGACTCCATGGTGTACCATCAGCTGTTGTCTCAGATAGATACCCCCTCTTCACATCTCAATTTTGGGAAGGCCTTCAGAAGGCCTTGGGGTCTCAGATTAAGATGAGCACGACATACCACCCACAGACGGATGGTCAGACAGAGCGGGCGAATCAGATATTGGAGGACATGCTTCGTGCATGTGTCCTGGACTTTGGAGGTTCTTGGGATAGCCATTTGGTATTGGTAGAGTTTTCTTATAATAATAGTTACCAATATACGAATCGAATGTCCCCTTTTGAGGCGCTCTATGGTCGGCCTTGTCGTTCCCCCCTATATTGGACTGAGGTAGGAGAGACTTCACTATTGGGGCCGAGCCTTGTGCAGGAGACTTCTGAGAAGGTCAATTTGATCAGGCAGCTCTTATTGACAGCTCAGAGTTGTCATAAATATTATTCTTATCGGAGGAGTCGAGACCTAGAGTTTTCTGTGGGTGATAGGGTATTCTTAAAAGTGGCCCCTCGTTTGGGCCATCGTCGATTGGGGAAGCAAGGTAAGCTGATGCCACGGTATTTCGGACCCTTTGAGATCACCGAGCATATTGGAAAGGTGGAATACAGGTTGGACTTACCTTCTCAGTTGACTTCTATCCATGATGTCTTCCACGTCTCCCAGTTGAAGAAATACAATCCGGATCCATCCCATGTGTTGAGTTGGGAAGAACTTGAGATAGAGCCTGACTTGTCTATCGTTGAGAGGTCGGTGAAAATAGTGGACTCCCAGGAGAAGATACTTCAAGGAAAGTATATTCCTTTAGTCCAGGTTTTATGGCAGCATGGGAATGATACACATGACACATGGGAGCGAAAGTCATGGGTCGAGGAAGAGTACCCATTCTTGTTTTCCAACCGAGATTCATGTTGAATTTCCGGGGAAGAAAGTCCTTCATGGTGGGGAGAATTGTCACATAAAAGACATATTTTAAAGGTAATTTTCATTTAATTTACATCCTATCTTTGTTTTGGGGGTTTCCCTAGGTTTTAGGGAGGAGTAGATGAGTATTCATGAATTGGGCAAACCGTGAGCCCAATTCCAGATTAAAAAATAAATTTTGTATCTTTTATAACTATTTCATTTTTAACATTTTTCATCCATTCAAATTCCTACTTGACGTCACCTAACCTATTAACACCACCAAGGTAATTTGGAGCTTTTAGAAATACATAACCAGGGGTTATTTGGGTTTTTATCTAAGGGGTTGGGCCTGCCCGAAAGCCCAATTCCTATTTTAGAAAAAAATTGATTTTGTTATAACATATTCAATATTTGGGATTTTTAGGTGATTCAAAGTCTCAAACAAGACCACTTAAGTCATCCACGCGTCTGAACTCTCTCCCACCTCTTTGGAGCTCTGGATAATCGCGATTTGGTGCCGAACTTCTTAGGGTTCCTCAAATCGCCCAAATTCGAAGAGGTAAAGTATTTCTTTCATAACTCTCTCAATTCTCAATAGTTTTCCTCCATTCCAGCTCCTAAATGAGATAATACATCTTTTTAGAACGTAACCTAAATTTTGGATCTTTTAAATTTCATATACTGGAGTTTTGGAGTGATTACTTCAAGATACTTCAAGTAAATGATCCCTTTTCTTTCCTCTTTCAAATTACATTGGGTTTAACTCATTGTTCTTAGGGTTTCCTCAGTTATAATTGAGTTTACTAATGTCCAGAAACTAGGATTTATAACCTAGGGTTTAACTTTGGGATTTCTTGTCCAATTTCTGTGGCTTTAGGTTTGATCTAGTTCTCTCTTGGTGCGGCGGGGGTGCGATTTGATTTTCGCACAGAGATTCAAGGGTTTTTGTTAATTTGGTATGTGATTCCATTGTGTGTGCAATTTTTGTGAATTAGCTTGCTGTTTTCATGGTACCTTAATGTTTATTTCACTTGAATGTTTCTGTAAAAATTCGTTGTAGTTGCATTCATAATGCAAATGAATTTTAAGTTCCAATTTTTGGTGAAATTAGGGTTTTTTCATTCAAATCTTTTATTGGTTCATTTTGGGAAGCCCCATAACTGAATTTTTGGTTTCATTAAAGGGTGATGAACTGAAATTTTGTTTTAATAACTTACAAGTGTTAACATAGTGTGAAAGGGGGATATCTTAAAGAGCTTTGCGTGCAAAACAATGTGATGTTTTGAGAGGTTGTTTTATTGGAAATAAAATTGTTTTATTGTGTGTTTTAAATGGTATAAAATGTGTGTAGCTGCTGTACAATTTGTTTGTGACCAGTAGTGATATTTTATATGCAAAAGGATGTGTGTTGTTTGCTGAAATTGTTTGAGCACAAAAAGGGGAAGCCTGGGTACCTAGGTGGGGCGGATTTGTACTAGTACGGCTAGTGGATCAGATGGGTTTTGTCCCTGTTCCACTTAGCATCTGGATAACGACAACTCTAACTAAACTATTTGGATGATGATTGGGGACCACTAGGTTATGGGTATGTTCTCTACTAGTGGATCGTGCATGAGAACAGATTTTTCTATGGTTACTCTACACCGAGGTACGAGGTACATAGGGCCCAAGACAACCTAGTGCTTAGGGGTGTTACCGATTTTGATGCTCATTGGATTTGTGGTATTTACCCTTTCTGTGGGTTGTTTTTGGAAGTAAATTACAGTATCTCACATTTCTATTTATTGTGCTAACATTTTTAAATTCTCGGATTGAATGCTATTTTCATTTGAAAGTTGCATTTCTTTGAATTTTAACACTGTTTCACCTTGTGTATTAAAATTGATTGTTTTGTTCACATTGTATTTCATGCTCATTGGAATAATCTGGTGGTATAATATTTAGCTTAGTATCAAAACCTACTTACACCCCTTGGGTATAAGTAGACCTGCTTATGCTTGACTCAGGTAAAGGGAAGGCTAAGGGTGATGGCGGTTCAGGATGTTAGTCCCCATCGTTGGGTCGAAGTTGCGGGGATGGCTTGCGGGTGATGATCCCCTTATTGTGTGGAGTCCATGGAGATGTCTTTATGCTATCATTATTTGTTTTTAGACAACTTGTAGTGTATTTAAACATATGTTTTAAGATCTGGTTTTGTTAAGAATTGTTTAGCATGAAAATTTCAGATTTTAATAATTGATTGTTTTTTTATGATTTACGCTTTCATACTCGGGTAAATCGTTCCCAAACCAGTTTTGTTTGATGCCCAAGCACTTGTGCCAGCCCGTGGGATAGGGAACGCCCTTCGGGACTTGCCACAGGATGGGTTTGGTGCTGTTAATGGTGGCGACGAGATCCGGTTCATGACATAACATCGTGGATGTGTGACAAACCGAAGTGGTTTGTTTAAGTTGAAATTTTTGTCAATGGTTTTATAAGATGAAAATTTAATGTGTTTTTATTGTGATTATTGAAGAGATAGTCTTATGTTTCAAATACATGTGTCATTGAAACAATTTTTACATCATGGTTTGGAAAAAGAAGAAGCAATGAAAAATAATGCGTCATTGGTATATTTGATTAATATTTTCATTGTACTTTGAAAGAAAATGAGGCCAACAACACTAGAAAGCATGAGGGACCTATATCCATTGATGAGTTTGGTAGTTCAACCTAATCAAAGACAAAATGAAGGAAAAGTGTGTGTGCAATGTGATCTCACACATAGCCTTAATTGAGAATAGGAGAGCCTCTATGCAGGGTGACATAATGGCATAGTAGTATGCCTGCATGGGGAAGTTCTAGCGGTTAGTGGAAGCATACCCAAAAATAACTTCTAGCCTATTGAAGTGGAACCTTATATTATTAAGGAGTCCTAGAATAAATAATGATTTGTTGTGGGAACATGATTTCTGATCACTATTCATCCATTATTTAATATACATAAAGAAGGTTTCACATTTGAACAGATTAATTGGGACCATCCAATTGCCTGGGTATACTATCTTCCCTAGTAATATTGTCCTGGAGTTCTATTCATTAGCTTTTCACCATGAACCATCATCTGATGATCAAGACAAATCTTTATGAGCATCATTTGATTGTCCTGGTGATTCAAATATGATTAAATAATCATGAAACTTTATTTTCATGATATAAATAAGATCATACCATGGACATTCAGTTTGAATTCAAAATGTTTTTTGGTGGAGGTGATTATCATTATCACATAATTACATTACAAGAATAAATGAGTGGGTTTCTATCATTTATGGGGCACCAAGTCCATGGAAATTTATCATTAAATACCTCCTGAAGAGTTCATTTTCTAGTAAGAGCTTACTGAACATTCAAGAGTGATTATTGGGAGAGAAAAAAGATCTAAAGATGCTCTATAATTTTGAAACGAGGATCCATGCATTTGATTTGTGTCTCTCCATTTGAGATCACAAAAAGATGGTTTGAGTTTCCATGAGATGTGATGAGTTTTTTGAAGTACTATGAACCCAATATATAGTTTCATGAGGAAGCATATATAATGTATTTTGTGAAGAATAAAAGGGAAGATAAACTTTTAATATAGTTATTTGATGAAGTAAGAGGTATAACATGATTTGATTGTGAAGATATTAATAACTCTGCATGAGACTATATCCATGAATGAAGGGTGTTTCACAATAATGAATTTAACATGAGCTATTATGAAGGATTTCTATACAAAGTAATAGTACGAGACATGGTCACATGACATAATTTCATAGGGGAAGATTGGAAGGAAGTATAATTGATTAGTAACTATACATTTCATAAAGTAGTAAAGAAGAATACAATTGGAAATGTTAAATTTACACATGAAATGATAAAAAAGAAAAGTAGTGTAAGTTTTTGTGAACCTTAAAAAAATTTATATAAATATATATTAACAATTGCATAATTTTTTTGAACACCATGAATTATTTTGTACATGAATTATGATTGAGAATGAACATGTAATATAAATTTCATTCATATAGTGATAAGTGACTTTTGAGACTAAATTTTAAAATTAATTTATAAGTAATTTAACAGAGTGGTCAGTGTTCTGAGTTATGTTTTGATAATTTTTAAGATCAATGAACAGTGATCAAGATCCGGAAGTTTATGAACAGTTTCTAAAGTTCTTAAATATTGTACATGAGCAGATCAAGTGATCTAGTTTTTTTTGTGGAGAAATTATTCATCTCGAGGTAGTGTAGAAATAGTCTAAATCCAATAGAGATATTTCTATATATGAATCATTTCATGTGTGACTTGCGATCAATGGAATTGATTAGTGGGACTCTCGAGTAGGCCGGTGGGATGTAGGTAACACTGTGGGATGTAGTGTAAGGATCCTCCTGTGGGACTCAAGATTCACTAGTGTAGGTGGGAAGTTTTAACCCCTATTTGGAATCTTTAGTTGAACATAGAGGAACTCAGTGATTATCATAATGAGACATTCCTTGATTGTAACCATCTATATATAGGGAGGAATCTGCAAGTGAGGGGTATAATTGGTTAAAATAAGGACATAGGTCTCAGTACAAAACCTAATAAACATATTGTGTGTTGTGTCTCATTTACTTTATGCATTTTATACTTGATAAAATCATCATAACAGGTGATATACGTTTGAATTTAAATATGAAAAAGAATTTAGTAAAACAAGTAATCCCGGATTCACCCCCAATGTGACTGCACAATCCATTGGACACTTAAATTGATATCAAAACAAAGTGCACCTTTGGTTGGATCAACCTTACTTTTCCAGTAGTATATATCTGAAGTTTATTGTGTATAGATTTGATATTTAAGAAAAGTAATATGTTCTTCAGATGTAAAATCCTATCTCTACTCTTGATGTTATAAATATTCATGCTTTAGTTAAGACATAGAAAAAAAGAAGAAAAGAATGGATAATAAACTAAAGAATAATTCAATGGTAACTAATGATCAACTGCTATTTTAAGGAACTTACAGTGGTAATTGATCAATTAAATTAGTTTATTATAATTATAATGAATGAAGTTAAAAATATGATGAAGATATGCTCAATTTTGAAATTATATGTCATATTAATAATGTTACCAAATAAGTGTTCACATGTATTATTAGAGATTTAAAGAAACCACCAGATGAAAAATTACATCTAGAAGAATAAGTTAATGATATGGAAGAGGCATTGATTAAAAGTTTCTCATATTCAACACTCTCACAAAACATGTGAAAATAAATAGAGAAACAATATATATTTTCAAAGAATGATATGTTGTAGATTTTGAATAATTTCACAAAAAACTTTGTGGGAAATATGTTTTTGTAATGGTATTTATATAAGTTATCCAAGAATTTGAAATGATAAATAATACATCTATTAATGTCAATGATTGTTAGATGAATGATAAATAAGAATAATCAAATCTCTTAACAATTTTTTACTGAAGGAAAATAAAATGTATGAAGATGAGAATCAGAAGAAGAATATTATCTGGGAAGAAATCATGAAATCAGTTGAAGATGATAAGATTTATATAAATAGAAAATGTCTTGAACTGGAATTGAAACTGAGGAATATAGAAGAGGCACAAGATGAGACTTCCCAAGCCACTCAAAAAAATTATTTACAAAAGTTCATCTGATAAAATTCCTATTTCTGAAAAGACTCAATCTAGTGGCAATACTAGATTGTGATTATCCAATGATAATTGTATTGAATTATCATTGAAGAAGATGACCCCTTGTCTTAATAAATCTATGTGTACTAATATTATTTTGATAAATAGTGATTATTCAACATTAAAATATGAAAAAACATGGGTAAAAACAAATTATATGGGATCCAAAACATCTTCAAAGATAGATGTAATGAAGTATGTAAATTATTGTCCCTAAAAAAATACATATGAATAAATTTGATACCAAAAAGTTGAAAAATTTCAAAGATAGTAAGAATGTCTCAAGAAAGAAGAAATAATAATATCTTGGATACTATTGGTGTTTTTGTATGTTTGTAAATTAGGAAATAAATAATTGGAAAAAAAATTCATTGTATGAAGGTTAAAAATATCTATATTTAGTGGGATCAAAGCTAAAGAGAAGTGGAAACCTGCAGAACAAAATAAGAACTCAAAGAAAGAGAATTAGTATTGAAATAATAGATATGATTACTTTTAAAAGTTATGTGATTATGAAATAGAAGTGGTCATTATTATGATGAGTACAGATATATACCAATCATGAAAAAACCATCTATTCATGTGAATAGAATACCACAAGAAAAACTGAATAATGATTTAAAGTGTGTCACACCAAAGAAAATATGCTTCTATTGTGGTAGTAAAGGTTACATCATGGACCATTGTGAATTGTCCATGAATATAAATACTCAAGGTAAAATGTTTTAATCAAAGAAAGAATCAATCCATAAGGGATAATATAGTATGGATTTAGTGAAATACAAATCTAATGAAAAATAAGAGAAGAATTTTAAAAAGGTTAACTTTTTTAATGATAATGCTATGTGTGAAATGTTTAATTTTTTTTGGGAATTGAGGTGATTTTTTTGACTTGGTTTCCAAGAAAAGAAAAATTATTGATGTAGAGCAGAAAAGAACCTATGAATTCTAGTAAAAAAATTATTCTTTGGAAGAAGGAGACTACACACAAAGTGAACAATGATTATATTTGTAAAGAATACTTGATCATATGATTAGATCAGTTGTAAGAGACAATAAATATGTATCAAGAAGAGAAAACTAAAATCCTATTTCTGGTAAATGCAAAGAATCATTTTTTTCATCGAAAAAGATAGTCGATTTGTGAAAAATATCTCATACCTATTTCTTTAACTGAGGTGCACTAAAGAACCACCTTATTCCTATATATTCATTTTGTTTTTTTCATGTAAGGAATTAAAGTTACCACAAGAATAATGAGGGAGACCTGAATTTGATAAAATAAGATAATATCTTATATATATGAAGTAATCCATCATGGAAGAATATTATAATCATGTTCTATTTTTGTAAAATTTCAAATAATCTCATAATATTCTTAATGTTTATTCATGAAGTAAACCATGATAATGAAGTATTGATTGAATCTTTTGAGGGGGAGCACAAAATATCAGCCACTGTATATTTATATCTCAGTTGATATATTAGGAATATTAGAAGGTCCAGTGAGAAATGAATTGGATAAATATTGATGATAAAAATATAAATAACGAATCTTTTCATCAATTAGGAGATTGGTTGAAAATATTTTTACGACCCCTAATAAAAGGTTTCAATGTTGGTATCATATGATAAACATTCATAAACAACATTGTTCTTAAATTTGATCACTCTTGTTTTCTATATAGAGAATTTCTCACATATACTTAGATTTGGTTAGTTTTAACTCATTTTTAAGTTGGTTATGATTCCATCACTCACTAATGTAAATAATACTATGCATCAAGTGATGGGATGATGTTCTTATGTTTTGATGAGGTAAATGATAATTTATCTACATACCTACGTCTTTGGTTTTATTTCAAAAGTGAAAAAATATATCAACAAATTTTGAAATAAAACTGGTATTGAAAACAAATCCAAAGGGGATTTTGAATAACTCAAGTGGGTTGTTGTAGTAAAAATTGTTTTCAATAATTTGAGAAGATGAAAATTCAATGAGTCTTTATTGTGAAGATTGTATAGTTGATCTTAAATTCAGAATACATGTTTCATTGGGTAATTGAAACAATGTTTATATAAAGGTTTAAAAGAAGAAGAAGGCATGGAAAATAGTGAGGCTTATGTATATTTGAATAATATTTTTTTATACTTTGACAAAAAATGAGTTCAACCACACTAGCTAACATAAGGGACCCGTAGCCACTACTGAGGTGAGAAGGTCAACCTTGGCCTAGGAAACAGGGTGATAAAGGGTGTGTGGAAAGAAAAAACACATAGAGGTTCAATGTAGAATAGTATATCCATTTTGTGGGGTAACACGATGGTTGATCAATATGCCAGCATGGGGCGGCACTGATAGGTAGTGAGAGAAAACCCCATAATCTCTTCTGCTTGGTCGAAGCACTGACTTTTATTATTAAGGGGAACCAGACTGAATGGTTAATTAATGTGGGAATCACGAAGGCTAATCAATTTTGATTAATTATTTAATATATGTTAAGAAGGTGTTATGTTCAATCATATGAATTGGGACCATCCAATCTCATGCAGTCACCGTATTCTCCCACAAGCTTGTCTGAGAGTTATTTTCATTAGGTTTTCATTAGTTAGTGTCATTAGTTGATCGAACTAGATCCATATGATCTTTATTTGAGTGTCCTGGTGATTTGAATATGGTTTAATCATCATGAAAAATCGTATTTGTGACATAAATAAGATCCTACCAATGAAATATAGTGTCAATAAAAATTGTTTTTCAGTGATGATGATTTTCATTGTCACATTAATCCATTACCTGAAGAAACGAGTGGTTTTTCATGATTTACAAAGCTCCGAGTCAGTTGATATTTTTCTATAAATACATTACAAGGATTTAATTTGTAGGCAGGAGATTATCACACATTTGAGAGTGATTCTAGAGAGGAAAAAATATACTCGAGTAAAAAATCTAATTTTGCATCAAGTTTTCATGCGTTCATGTTGTTTCTCTATATTTATGATCGCACGAAGATGGTTTGTGTTTTCATGAGTTGTTTTGAGTTTTTCAAAGTACTGTAAACCACATATATAGTTTCAAAAGGAAGATTTTATGTTTTTTTGGTAAATAAGAATGGTGAATTTAACCCACATATACATTTATGTGAAGACGTAATATGAACCATATTTTCTGATTATAAAGAGATTAAGAATAATGCATGTAATTACATCCACGAAAGAAGGGAGTTTCACATGAATGTCATGAACAAAATTTATTAGTAATGAGTGATTTACAAAGAGACAGTTCAAGAAACTATCACATGACATTCTTGAACATGGGAATTATATAAGGAAATATACTTTTCATAAGGAAATTAAAAAGAATATAGGAGGCAGTGTGCAATTTACACATGTGGTGAGAAAATAGCCGGACATTGTAAGTGTGTGTGAATTATACAAACATTTATGTGAAGATGAAATAAAACTTTCATAAGAAAAATTGTTGTGAAGACCATGCATTATTTTATATATGGATGATGATTGAGAATGAACATTCAATATAAATTGCATGTATATAGTGATAAGTGAGTTCTGATACTAAATCCAAGAATTATATCAGACAGTTTTTACTCAAGTATTTAGTGTACTGAGTTAAGTTTAAATCGTTTTGAAGATCAATGAACAATGAGAATGATTAAGAAGTTATCAGTTAGATTCTGATGTTCTTGAATATTTCACATGAGTATATGATGTGATCCAATTTTTTAGGAGAAAGACTTCATCTTTAGGTAGTGTAGAAGAAAAATGAAGCTGAAAATATCTTTCTACCTATAGATAAAATTCTATACAACTTAGGATCAGTGGAAGTATTCAATGGGACTCTTAAAGAGAAGAATCTTCATGTGGGACTTGGTAGAAGGCTTGTGGGATGCTGGTAACACTATGGGATATAGTATAAAGATCCCCATGTGTAACTTAGGAGTCACTAGTATAAGTGGGAGCATGTGATCACTAGTGGGAATCAAGAGTGGAACACTGTGGGACTTTGCATTAATGGGAATGAGGCTTTAACTAGTTCTAACCATCCACATATAGTGAATGATCTACAACCAGGGGTATAACGGTTTCTAGTAAGTATTTAGGTATTAGTACCGAACCTTGTAAAAATATTTTGTGTCATCTCTCATTTACTTTCTATATTTCATACAAGATCCACTCGCCTTAATTTGTAATTTTTTTAATTAAAATGTAAAATAGAATTTATTAAAATAAGTCACACCTGATTCACCCCCTTTCAATGTGACTACGCAATCCATTGGAAACTTATATGATCTTGTAGGGTGGATGTCCATAGGATTCCAGTGAGTGATATAAGGTTCCCTAGTAGATTACATTGGACAAGTTCTGTAACATCCCAGGTAAATAATGAATAAAACATTTTTGTATTTATTAATATTTATGAATTAAATATTAATTTTACTTTAAATAGGTTTCTATGTTCGATAGCGTACCCGATACGCAACGATGAGTTCCTTTGAAAACTTACGTTGCACACTAGTAATATAATAATATTATTTTAAATGGTAGTTAACACGTAGCTGTTGTACTGGAGGGAATGGATAGAAATAACCTAAATATGATTATATATGTTTGTTAAATGTTTTTTACATTTATCTAATAAAGGATAAAGGCTTAAAATACGAAAAAAATTCAATTTTAGGCTTATATACTCTAATTTTCACGAAAGGTCCACTTATCACCTTTTGATGGAGAACCGTCATTAAATATAGTTTTGATCAATCTTATAAATTCTATTGGACCAAATATAACTCTTCTTTAGAATCAGGACATCAAAATTTACTTTGTGTAAATTTTTGATATCTTTCCGATAAAGTTCATTTTTTAATGAATAGTGTAAAATGTTGTATTTTAATTCAAAACCTCTTTTTAATCTAATTTATTAAGATGATTAGATTATCTTTTGAATTGTTTTAAAGTGAAATTAGAATATATTTTTACCATTAAATCCAATAGTGGTCGTTGGAATTAATTTCACTTTGAAATCGGACTTAAACTAGTGTCAATATTTTGATACTTATTGTTTCATAAAAACACGCTATTTGCTCTGACAACGGGAATTAATTATTAAATTAATTAATGCAACTTATATGTTGTGAATTTTGTAAAATGGGCTTCATTTTTGAATTCGTAATATCAAATATATATTAGGGTGAAGTTTTGGTATTTTTCTGAAAAACATCAATTTTTGATGAATAGTGAAACCACTAAGTGGTACTTATAAAAACTGATTTTTCATTTAAATGAAATTTTACCACTTCTGTGTTTTTAATTTCAAAAATCAGACATACATGGTTTTCATTAAGAAGTAAATTGTGGTTCAATGAGATTAAAATATTTTTTTGGTGAATAGTAACTTTTAAGTTCTTAATCGCGATTAGAGGTAATTAGTGTAGTTTAAGGTAAAAATAATGTTTTAATAATATGAGATGAGCTTGACACATGTCCTACCCTCATTGGATGTGTCATGTCCGGAAATGAAAACCCATTAGTCAACTTGGTGACCCCATGGAGAAACTTTGGTTGGGAAATGACATAAATAACCATTTATTTAATGTTAATGTAAAAATGACTCACACATGAGATGTTTTACTAAAACAATTTTTACATGGGGTTATACAAGTCCTAATTTTGACTATAAATATTCATTAGAAAGATAACAATATTTCCTACATCATGATATTTGTTTTATAATTTTTATACATTAAAAAAATTAAATTATTTATGACATCATGATGATGCAGCGATGACCTCATTATTTAAAGATTTAAATAAAATGGAAAGATAATGTAAACTCTATGAAATACACATGTCCAAAACCTATTGGATGGGTGGATGTCAAAACCTTATCACCTTATCCTCGAATAAAATAATATTGGGACCATTAATATCCGAAACTCATTCTAAAATAATGTAACATTTCCTTACTTTCCAAGAGTCCCCCTCCTCTCCTCTTATAAATGGCACCCACCTCTACCTCTTTACCCACACTTACAAAGCCGTTGGCTCAGACAACCCCTAAAAATTTTGTCTCTCCACTTACCCCTCTTACTACTTGAAGCCTAACTTTGGGCAGAAGTATTCCCAAGGAAGCCTTTGAGCTCAAACCAAAGGGAGTTACCCGATTTTAAGGTAATGTCTTCACTTGAGTCCTTTTGTTTTATTTTGCTTCTCCAACCCCCTAAACTCTTTTTATTAATTTATTTTGTAACAAATCCAGTATCATCAGTATACTAGGATGTTTTTATAAGAAGGATTCGAGCTACACTTACACACACCTACATCTAATGGTTAAAGAACATACTGTTTCCGTGGATGGCGAATTTCTGCCTCCCGAAACGATGATTGTTCAACATTCTTTTAACACCATAAAAGGTGGAAATTAAGATGAAACTATATTTATATATGATATATAATATGTTTATGTTTTCCTTAAGCTTCTGTATTTTTCATTTTGGGCATACCTTTGTGGTTTCCATTATGGTTAAACACGATATCTTCATTTAAGGAAGTGCGGACTACCGCCCCCTCCAAGTGATTTGATTCGTTAATACCATATGTGGGACGTATAAAGGATGAAGTTATGATATTATACATGATATTACACTGGGATTATAATATACCTTTATATCATTATGATTCCATTCTATAAAATATGAAATAGAAATGAAAGTAGCGTTCATGCGTACGTACGACTTACCGTCTCCACGAACGGTGCATTTCATTTATTACCTCTAAATGATTATGTAATATTATAAATACATGTATGTTCTAGATATATATGATATATATGCTATCCAAATCAATAATGTCATTCTGGATATAAAGAACCTTTGACCACATGAACAACATGTAATTATAAGAAGTCCACTTTCGACTTAAGAACCAAATATCGACAAAACAAACATTATTAACATAAATGGTTAAATAATGTTTATAACATGGCAATAAGTGACATAAAAGAAATAATGAACTTTAAAAAGGTTATTAATCAAGTAGAAATTAACTCAAGTTTATTATTCAGGACGTTAAAGAACGATGGAGTCAAGTCGGACCCGAGGTAAGGGACTTCGTCTCAATCTCCTTTCATTGAGGCATATTTCGTTTTATACACAACTTTATTTTATACGGTGTATAAACCCATTTTAATTTTACTTTTATACAAAAGGAATCTTTTTCTATGAAGAATTTTACAAAATGACAAAAAGGAATGTTTCTTTTAACGTACGCGGTGAAAATGACTTTTTCCGCTGCCACGAGTATTATTTGGTCTTTGGCTTCCTCAACAAGCCGTAATGTTTTAAATACCATATACTCTTTTAGGTATTTTGGTATTGAAAATGGTTTTTATAATGGATTTGTTATGTCAATATATTTTAGTGATATATTGCGATCAATGTGTCGAAATGTTTTCTTTCTATTATGTTTGTTTTATGTCTTATGATTTTATAATGGTACATGGACATTTGACGGGTGGTTACGTGATAAACCATATGACGGGTGGTTCCGTGAATACCAGGACGGGTGGTTACGTTATAACCTCCAATGCATTGGGTATGGAAGTCGGCCGTATGGCTATTCCATTAAGTATGTGTGGAAGTTGGCCGTATGGCTATTCCATTAAGTGATATGTGTGGAAGTCGACCGTATGGTTATTCCACTTAAGTATGTTTATGTCCCAAGTTACCTTTATATATGTTATGTGTTCTTTATATGGGTTTTATGGTAATCCTTTGGTTACAAAAAGGTAAGTAATGATATTTTATTCAGTGAAGTTTTTTTACTACTTCATAAAGGTGAAAAGTATTACTTTGTTAAAGTATACATGGTTTACTTGTTTTTTTGATAAACTAACAGTTTTCATTCTTTGTGTATCCCTTACTGAGCTTTTTATGCTCACCCCAAGTTTTTTTGAAATGTTTTTCACAGGACTTAATGTGGAATAGGGTCAAGTATGGGATCAAGGGAAAGTCATGATATCTAAAACATAGAACTAGAAATGTTTCTTTTTAAGAGTTTTTATTTTATGGAAACTTAGTAGAAGGGTCGACTTTGTAATCTTTTGAGATGTAATAGTTATGTTCTAATTCTCTAAAACTCTAAACCTGAAAAGATCCTCAATGTGAATTATACATTTAATTCAACATTAAGTAAGGTTTAAGGTAGGGGCCTTATAGTTGGTATTAGAGGTCGGTTTAGATAACTTTAGGAGTTAGAATTCTATTAAATGATTATCCAAAAATATTTTTTATGGTATGATTGAAATTATATAGCATTTAAAGATTACCATGTTGCTTCGCCTAAGATATTTCACGGTTAAGAATGGTTTTTCATAGAGGAAACATAACAGATTTTCTGGGAAAGCATATAGAGGGAAATGAACTTTGAAATCAATGTCCTGAGATGGTCAGAATCAGAACTAAACAGTTTGTTACAGTGATGGCTCAGTTGAATCAGGTGATAAATGGTAGTTGTGTTATTGATGATATTTTGGTGTTTTCTAAAAGTAAAGTGGAGCATCAATGTCATTTAAGGGTAATCTTGCAAACCTTAAAATAAAAGAAACTATATGGAAGATTCAGCAAGTGTGAGTTTTGGTTACAACAAATTTCTTTCCTGGGTCACATTGTTACAAAAGATGGAATAACTATTGGTCATGCTAAAAAAAATTGTTGAAGAATGGCCAAGACCCACAAATGTAACTGAGATCCGTAGTTTTCTTGGTTTGGCAGGTTACTAGCGAAGGTTTGTTGAAAATTTTTCACGATTATCTAGTCCAATGACTAGGCTAACTCGTAAGGGTGTTAAGTTCATCTGGACAAAAGAATGTGATGATTGTTTTCAGGAGTTGAAGAGAAGATTGGTGAATGCTCCAGTTTTGGCACTTCCTTCCAGGAATGGTGAGTTTGTTATATACAGTGATGCTTCGTTGAAGGGACTTGGCTGTGTCCTTATGCAGAATGATCAGGTAATTGCTTATGCTTCACGTCAGTTGAAAACTCATGAGGTAAATTTCCCTACACATGATTTGGAATTAGCTGCTGTTGTTTTTGCTTTAAAAATTTGGAGGCATCATTTGTATGGAGTAAAGTGTGAAATATATACTGATCACAAAAGTTTAAAGTATATATTAACTCAGAAAGAATTGAACATGAGACAGAGGAGATGGATGGAATTAATCAAGGATTATGATTGTACAATTCACTACCATCCAGGAAAATCCAATAAAGTTGTTGATGCTTTGAGTCGAAAAAGTAATGCTTCATTAACGATGTTGCGTTTGGAACTTGATCCTTTGGTTAAGGATTTGATGAACTTTGGCATAGAAGTTGTTGGTGAAGGATGTCATTCTGTTTTTTTTCAGGTATTAGTGAGATCTTCTCTATCAGACAGAATCAAGAAAGCACAGAAGCAAGACATTGAGTTGCAGAAAAAGGTAGAGCTGGTTCAGAAAGGTAAGTTGAATGAATTCAACATTGATAGTGATTGTGTTTTGAGATTTGGGAAGAGATTGTGTGTGCCTTGTGATTCACAGTTGAAGAGAGTGTTGTTATGTGAATCTCATAGTTCTCCGTTTTCAGTTCATCCTGGCAGTACTAAGATGTACAGAGATCTGCGGGAGTAGTACTGGTGGGATGGAATTAAAAGAGATATTGCTGATTTTACTGTGAAGTGTTTGACTTGTCAGCAGGTTATAGTAGAGCAGCAGTTACTGAAAGGGATGCCTTAGCCTTTACCATTGCTAGAGTGGAAATGGGAAAACATATCCACGGACTTTTTTGTGGGATTACCGAGGACATCTCGAGGTAATGATAAAATCTAGGTTATTGTTGATCGCTTGACTAAATCTG
Organism: Viscum album; assembly: GCA_963277665.1. Taxonomy (NCBI): domain Eukaryota; kingdom Viridiplantae; phylum Streptophyta; class Magnoliopsida; order Santalales; family Viscaceae; genus Viscum; species Viscum album. Next base: position 1,025,861,396 of record OY728141.1, on the reverse strand, counting down.
CTCATTTCCTTGCTATACGAGATAAATTTTTACTAGATCGACTTTCCCGTTTGCATCTTAAAGATATATTCAGGTTACATGGAGTTGCTCTCTCCATTGTGTCCGATCATGATTCTAGGTTCACTTCTAACTTTTGGAAAGGCCTTCAGAAGTCTTTGGGTACTGAATTAAATTTTAGTACAGCTTTTCATCCTCAATCAGATGGGAAGTCAGAACAAACAATTCAGACCTTGGAGGATATGCTACGAGCTTGTTCAATGGATTATTAGGGAAGTTGGGGCCAACATCTTTCTTTGGTTTAATTTTCATATAATAATAATTTTCATTCCAGTATACAGATGGCACCATTTGAGGCATTATATGGGAAGCGGTGTCGAACTCCAGCATTTTGGGATGAAGTGGGTGAAAGGAAGCTGATGGGACCAGAATTGGTAGAAGAGAGGGTAGAAAAAGTTCAGTTGATTCAGAAACACATGAGAACAACTCAGAGCAGGCATAAGAGTTATGCGGATAACCGGAGGAAGGATCTATCTTTCAAGGTAGGTGATCATGTTTTTCTCAAGGTTTCCCCATGGAAAAGTGTGATGCGATTTGGTAAGAAAGGAAAGCTGAGTCCAAGGTTCATTGGACCATATGAAATTCTAGAGAAAGTTGGATCAGTTGCTTACCAAGTGGCTTTACCTCCGAGTTTATCTCAGGTACACAATGTTTTTCATGTTTCGATGTTGAGGAAGTATATGCCAGATCCATCTCATGTTTTGAGTCCAGAGGTAGTTCAACTAGAAGAGAACCTATCTTATGAAGAACAACCAGTCCATATTCTTGATCGAAGAGAGAAAGTGTTGCGAAATAAGGTAATTCTCCAGGTAAAGGTTTTGTGGAAAAACCATATGGTTTAAGAGGCAACGTGGGAATCTGAAAATGCTATGAGGGATAAATAGCCCCACTTATTTTGATAAGTGAATAAAATTACGAGGACGCAATTCCCAAAAGGGGGGAAGGATGTAACATCCCAGGTAAATAATGAATAAAACATTTTCGTATTTATTAATATTTATGAATTAAATATTAATTTTACTTTAAAGAGGATGCTATGTTCGATAGCGTTCCTGATACACAACGATGAGTTCCTTTGAAAACTTACGTTGCACACTAGTAATATAATAATATTATTTTAAATGTTAGTTCACACATAGCCGTTATACTGGCGGGAATGGATAGAAATAACTAAAATATGATTATATATGTTTGTTAAATGTTTTTACATTTATCTAATGAAGGATAAAGGTTTAAAATATGAAAATAATTCAATTTTAGGCTTATATACTCTAATTTTCACGAAAGGTCCACTTATCACCTTTTGACGGCGAACAATCATTAAATATAGTTTTTATCAATCTTATAAATTCAATTGGACCAAATATAAATCCTTTTTAGAATCAGTACATCAAAATTTACTTTGTGTAAATTTTTGGTATCTTTCTGATAAAGTTCATTTTTTAATGAATAGTGTAAAATGTTGTATTTTAATTCAAAACCTCTTTTTAATCTAATTTATTAAGATGACTAGATTATCTTTTGAATTGGTTTTAAAGTGAAATTAGAATATATTTTTACCATTAAATCCAATAGTGGTCATTGGAATAAATTTCACTTTGAAATCAGACTTAAACTAGTGTCAATCTTTTGATACTTATTGTTTCATAAAAACATGCTATTTGCTCTGACAACGGGAATTAATTATTAAATTAATTAATGAAACTTATATGTTGTGAATTTTGTAAAATGGACTCCATTTTTGAATTCCTAATATCAAATATATCTTAGGGTGATGTTTTGGTATTTTTCTGAAAAACATCAATTTTTGATGAATAGTGAAACCACTAAGTGGTACTTATAAAAAATTATTTTTCGTTTAAATGAAATTTTACAACTTATGTGTTTTGAATTTCAAAAATCTGACATACATGGTTTTCATTAAGAAGTAAAATGTTGTTCAATGAGATTAAAATATTTTTTGGTGAATAGTAACTTTTAAGTTCTTAATCGCGATTAGAGGTAATTAGTGTAGTTTACGGTAAAAATAATGTTTTAATAATATGAGATGAGCTTGACACATGTCCTACCCTAATTTTATGTTTCATGGCAGACCAAGACAATCCATGAGTCAACTTGGGGACCCCATAGAGCCACTTTGGTTGGGAAATGACATAAACAACTTTTTATTTAATGTTAAAGTAGAAATGACACACACATGAGATGTTTTACTAAAACAATTTTTACATGGGGTTATACAAGTCAGAATTTTAAATATAAATATTCATTATAAATATAAAAACATTTCCTACATCAGGATATTTTTCTATAATTTTTAGACATTATATAAATTAAATTATTTATGACATCATGTTGATGTAGCGATGACCTCATTATTTAACGATTTAAATAAAATGGAAAGATAATGTAAAATCTATGACCTACACATGTCCAAAACCTATTTGATGGGTGGATTTCAAACCCTTATCACCTTATCCTCGATACACATCAAAGTGGGACCATTAAAATCCGAAAATCATTCTAAAATAATATAACCTTTTCTTACTTTCCAAGAGTGCCCCTCCTCTCCTCTTATAAAAGGCCCCCACCTCTACCTCTTTACCCACACTTTCAAAGCCTTTTTCTCTGCCAACCCCTGCCCATTTTGTCTCTCCAATTCCATCTATTACTCTTTTAAGCCTCAATTTGGGCAGAAGTCTTCCCAAGGAAGCCTTTGAGCTCAAACCAAAGGGAGTTACCCGATTTTAAGGTAATGTCTTCACTTGAGTCCTTTTGTATTATTTTCATTCTCCAACCCCCTAAACTCTTTTTATTCATTTCTTTTGTAACAAATCCAGTATAATAAATATACTAGGATGTTTTTATAAGAAGTATTATAGCTACACTTACACACACCTACATCTAATGGTTAAAGACCATACTGTTTCTGTGGATGGCGAATTTCTGCCTCCCGAAACGATGATTGTTCAACATTCTTTTCACACCTTCAAATGTGGCAATTAAGATTACACTATATTTATATATGATATATTATATGTTTATGTTTTCCTTAAGCTTCTGTATTTTTCATTTTGGGCATACCTTTATGGTTTCCATTATGGGTAAACGTGATATCTTCATTTAAGGAAGTGCGGACTACCACCCCTCAAAGTGATTTGATTCGTTAATACCATATGTGGGACGTATAAAGGATGAAGTTATGATATTATATATGATATTACACTAGGATTATAATATACCTTTATATAATTATGATTCCATTCTATAAAATACGAAATAGAAATGAAAGTAGCGTTCATGCGTACGTACGACTTACCGTCTCCATGAACGGTGCATTTCATTTCTTAACTCTAAGTGATTACGTAATATTATAAATACATGTATATGCTGGATATATATGATATATATGATATCCAAATCAGGAATGTCATTCTGGATATAAAGAACCTTTGACCACACGAACAACATGTAATTATAAGAAGTCCATTTTCGACTTAAGAACCAAATATCGACAAAAAAAACAATATTAACTTAAATGGTTACATAATGTTTATAACATAGAAATAAGTGACATAAAAGGAAAAATGAACTTTAAAAAGGTTCTTAATCAAGTATAAATTAACTCAAGTTTATTATTCAGGACGTTATAGAATGATCGAGTCAAGTCGAACCCGAGGTAAGGGACTTCGTCTCAATCTCCTTTCATTGAGGCATATTTCGTTTTATACACAACTTTATTTTATACGGTGTATAAACCCCTTTGAATTTTACTTTTATACAAAAGGAATCTTTTTCTATGAAGCATTTTACAAAACAACAAAAAGGAATGTTTCTTTTAACGTATGCGGTGACAATGACTTTTTCCACCGCCGCGTGTATTATTTGGTCTTTGGCTTCCTCAACATGCCGTAATGTTTTAAATACCATATACTATTTTATGTATTTTGGTATTGAAAATGGTTTTTATAATGGATTTGTTATGTCAATATATTTGAGTGATATATTGTGATCAAAGTGTGGAAATGTTTTCTTTCCATTATGTTTGTTTTATGTCTTACGATTTTATAATGGTACTTAGACATTTGACGGGTGGTTACGTGATAAACCATATGACGGGTGGTGCCGTGAATACCAGGATGGGTGGTTACATTATAACTTCTAATGCATTGGGTATGGAAGTCGACCGTATGGCTATTCCATTAAGTATGTATGGAATTTGGCCGTATGACTATTCCATTAAGTTATATGTGTGGAAGTCTACCGTATGGTTATTCCACTTAAGTATGTTTATGTCCCAATTTACCTTTATATATGTTATGTGTTCTTTATATAGGTTTTATGGTAAACCTTTGGTTACAAAAAGGTAAGTAATGATATTTTATTCATTGAAGTTTTTTTACTACTTCATAAAGGTGAAAAGTATTACTTTGATAAAGTATACATGGTTTACGTGTTTTTTTGATAAAGTAATAGTTTTCATTCTTTGTGTATCCCTTACTGAGCATTCTATACTCACCCCAAGTTTTTTTTGAAATGTTTTTCACAGGACTTAATGTGGAATAGGTTCAAGGATGGGATCAAGGGAAAGTCATGTTATCTAAAACATGGAACTAGACATGTGTCTTTTTAAGAGTTTTTATTTTATGGGAACTTAGTAGAAGTGTCTACTTTGTAATCTTTTGATATGTAATAGTTATGTTCTAATTCTCTAAAACTCTAAACCTAAAAAGATCCTCAATGTGAATTATACATTTAATTCAACATTAAGTAAGGTTTAAGGCCGGGGCCTTATAAGTTCCATATGATTTGTCACCATGAAATTCAACTAGAGAAATGTTTTTCCTGTTGTGGTATACCATGGATGGGATCTGAGGGATATTATTTATAACACCCCATGAGTGATACTTGGGTCCTCACACAGATGCCTTGGACATACTCCAATAGAAATGGGGTTTGATATAACATACCTAGAGAAATACATGCATTATTAATATGGAACTCCTTAGATGGGATCAATATTCAGATTAATTGAAAACCAGGAATAGGTTTTCCAAGATAAAGCACATGCTTGGATTTGTTCCATGATTTAAATTTGATCATTATGGAAGCCCAATTATAACTCTATGCTTATATGCAATGGGATTTATGAAAGTCCTTATATGTGTGTATAGACACCAGGGGCCTATGCCTTTAGTCCTGACTTTTACTATATATTTATACATATACACATATATGATTATATATATGAGGCATATTCATACATTCCCATGTTATATAATTATATATGTAGGGTGAAATATGTTCAGAGACTCCAACATCAGTTGAAGAAGGTAGTGTCATTCGAGTATCCTGTGAGGAACCCATTCTGATGTGATTCATTTATTTACTACCTTATATTAATTATTAATTTTATACTACTTATCTTATATGCATAGATTGGATACTTATAGACACCATTGGTTATGGCCTACTGTGGGTATATCACCCCCTGTTAAAGCTGCTTATTGGTACCCAAACTGAACTTATGGATAAAGGTAGGGAAAAAGGGAAGCATCATGCTATGTATGATTGATTTTCTTCCTAGGAGTGACCATTTTAGCATAATACCAAACTTTTGATCATGATGATAGAGGATGTAGGTTTTGGTATTTTTGTCTGTTTGAATATTCATACTTACCTACGTCCATGTAATCCCTTTTTATTAATACCATGACCTCATCGTCATTTTTACATGAAATTTATTCATCTTCTACCTATTTATTATGTCTAGATGATTTATTAGTCTAATACTGATTATTGATTACTAATTCCACTGATTTCTATTATTAGATACTGGTGTGCTACACTTTATTGAAGGGGTATAATCTTATTATCATACTATAATAGACCACCGCTAATAGTAGGAAACCTCTAATATATGAGGAGGTGCTCTTGAGGTCATGTGTACAACTATGTTTGATTACTTTTGAGTGAACCGGGTCTGGGATGCTATAATGTTGTATGAGATACAATTTTTCTTTTTTTATTACTATTTGGGTATTAGAAATGAGACTATGAATGAGTATGAATTTGGTAATGAGTTTGTGCCTTGGAGTAGTTAACCCACCTATGAGGGAAAGATAAATAACCTTGGTTGGGATATTTTTGTTATTGGTTTTCTCTGGTTACATTTTTTTTCACCATTCGGTGACATATATGTTTTTTGTAATTGTTATTTATATTATTATTATGGACTTCTTTTTTATTGTGCATTAATGGTAAAGATTAATCATCTTAAATATCATACAAGAACTTCAGAATTTACATATAATGAATTATTCCATTCCATATATGTATATCTCAATGCACGGATTGCCTGATATTCTTATGATTCTTGTGAGTTACTTGAATGTTATGTATTTAAAATTTTCTAACATTTCTTTTAGAGATAGAATTTTTGGATTAATTAATGTTTTTATATCAATTTAAATGATGTATTCACATATAGATTAATGATTGAACCATACTTAACCAATTATTCCATGTTCAATCCATGAAACACTTATTCCAATGGATGAAATGTCAGATGATTTTTATTTCATGAATTCCAATTGTAATTTAGGAAGAATGTACTTCAATAATTTCGGAATGGTAATTCATTTAATAAAACAATTTTTTATTACTTGTTAAATTATGGAATAATATGTAAGGGTCAGTTCACAATTGTGAAATGTGACAATTAAAAATTACAATGCTTATGAATTTACATTTTACAAATTGTTATATATATTACTATACTGTGAAATATTTTTATACATAAATTAACATGAATATAAAATAATTTAAATTATTATATTAAATGGTCAACATTAAATGGGTATGACAATAGAAAATGAATGGTTGGTTTACTCTGTACCATGCAATTGAAAAATAATAAACTGGATCCTCTATTGTGAAATGTGAGTCACTGACCCTATATTGACCTTAATAATGGGAAGTAGGATATGTCTCCTTTGATATATTATGAACTTTATTACAACCTATAACTGGATTTAGGAGTAGGAATATAGATGTTTATTGTTCATAAGAAGTACTTGTACCTGTCTATTTTGTTATTATTGATCCTATTTGTTGTTAAATATTATCTAAGCTATGTGTTTAAAATTTATATAGCTCTTATACCATGACATGCTCGAGTTATTCACTTGGAAGGTGGAAATGATTATGCTTCAGAGGCGGTGATCCCTAAGACACAAGTATTTCCTCTTATGGTATCACCTGAGGCATATCCTTCTATCTCTAGTATGGGTGATGAGGACCAGTTATGAGAGAGATTAATATGATTCACACACTCTATATAGAGGGCTTCATAAACTCCTTATACTATTTTAGATTTGACATAATAATTCCAATATCAGCTCCCTCCCACCTTCTCAGTGGATGGTATTCCTCAGGCTGTCGATTTATAGAGGACATGTTATATATCTTGGAGAATTTAGATATTCCTCCCATATAGAGGGTTAATCTGATAAATTTTATATGTTTTTTGATTACACCAAGAATTGGTGGGATGTTATCACCTAGACCATTCATCATCAGGGTATGATCTATTTAGAATTCCAAACAACCTTCTAAGATAAATTTTACCTTAAAATTGAGATAAGATTATGCTAGAAAGTTTACAGTGGGGTGTTATATTTTTGATGAAATATTCATCTCATTTCACCAAAGAACAACGCTTCACACCAACCCTTTCTTGTGATGAGTTGACGATAACTAGATGGTTTGTGTATGAGCTTGTGTATGTCATCTGATCACATGTGAAAGTATTTTGGTTAACCACCTTTTTAGATATAGTGAACAAGGACCTCATCATTAAGAAGAACATGAGGGAGGATGGTAGTGGGATCTAATAAATTTCATTATTGAGACAGGGAGGTAGTTCCTCTAGCAGAAGAAAAAGTCACTTCGAGTCTGGTCATGGGGGTAGATTCAGCCAGATGACACACCATGATAGATATTTGGTGTTTTACTAGTATGGTAGAGTGTTTCTTAAGAATACCTAGTGCACAAAGGACCTAATTGAGTACCGATCTTATACCAGGACGAGAAACATTCATTGTTTTTTCAAAACCTTCCCTCCAATAGCTATTGAGAAGGGATTTGCATTGAATCCATATTTCATTACAAGATAAATAACTTCATGTTAGGTAGGGATATAGACTATAACTGGAAGATAGAGTTGAGGATGTGGTTGTGGGTGAGGTAACCGAAATTCATATGTACAGTTCCAACGGAGCGAGCCTTCCTAGTTTATTTATGTTGCATCACAGGGGTTGAGGACCGGCCAAACTTTATGCACTACAGCTTACTCATGAGGAGAAGAGTCCATGAACTTCTAAAGTTTTAGGTATTATACTAGTATCATCTAATCTATTTTATTCCCTGTTTGATATATGGGATTCACATTCCTTCATATCTGTAGAAATTATGTAAATTATAGGCTTATAAATAGAGTACTTATGTGGCATGATGAATCTCAACATGACATTGGTAATTTGAACTGATAGCATACAAAAATGAAAGGGATTTCCCAATGTGATATGTGGTTTTATCTTGGTATGGGATCTATTTATCCTCAAGATGAAGGGATCAACACTATACACAAGATGTAATGGTTAGTGAAATATTATGATCATGTTGATTTCTATCATCAGAGGGTTTCATTCACATTATGTGAGGTTGGTACATACATTCATAACAAAAAATGGGATGGTGAGGTTAGTCATGTTTGACTATAGTATTGTGGGATAGGATGAGTGACATCACATATGGATACCCTCTTTATGAGTGATCTGGTCTTGTGATATATAGAGATCCCTCCTATGGTGGATCATTTAATGGATGTTTTACCTAATGACTTATCTAGATTAACTTTGGTGTGAGAGGTGTAGTTCACCATTGATATAGTTCCAGGGGAGGAACCAGTGTCTATTCCTCCCTATAGGATGGAACATATAGAGCTCTAGGAACTCAAAAAGTAGTTAGTGTAAATTGGAAGCTATGGGTTTTATCCAACCTAGTAATTCTTCATGGGGTTAACCTATTATTTTCACCAAGAAGAATCATATTAAACTTAGATTGTATGTGGATTACCATTGATTAAACTAACATACAATTAAGAACCAGTATCCACTGCCTCATATATATAACCTATTCGACCAGCTCCGAGGAGTGATGGTTTTATCCAATATAGACATGAGGTCGAGCTACCATTAGATGAATTTTAGGATATCATTCATACCATGTACAACATTCTTGAGTAGATAAAACTTATAAAAGTATCTATTTTTTATGTTCAACCTTATGAATATGAAAAATATTTTCAAATCCCTGATGAATTATGTTTTCCATCCATATCTGGATTCATTTGTGGTAGTATTTATGGATGATATCATAGTGTATTATCATAATAAACACTAACATGAAAAAGATATTGGGATCATACATAATACAATAAAAGAGCACCAACTATATGGAAATCCCTCAAAATGTTAGTTTTGGATTTATAAGGTTCACTTCCTAGGTTATATCACCTCAATGGAAGGAGTATCCATTGACCTAGAGAAGGTGAGTTATTTAGTTTACTAGGAACAACCCAAGAATGTATTTAAAATTCATAGTTTCTTTGGACTAGTTTGGTATTATATATATTTCATTCAGTACTTATCAAGACTAGAATCACCTCTCATGGGCTTGCTTAAAAATGGTGTTATATTTTTATGGTCAGAAGCCAAGGAGGAATCCTTTCAGAAGATTAAGGGAAGAATAAATTCAGAACTGATCCTAATTCTACCAGAGCTCAGAAGGAGCAATAAATTTTATTTCGATACACCAGGAATAGATCATAGAGTAATTATGATGATGAGATATTGAGTTGTATGATATGAGTGTCTCTAGTTGAGACTTTATGAGTAGAATCACCCAACACAGAACCTTGAGTAGGATGTTGTGGTTCATGCAATATTATTTTGGATGAATTATCTATTTTGAGAACAATTATTCATTTGCACATACCATTAAAGTATCAAACACAATTCCTCTAGTGTGACGTGAATATTAGGCAGTTTAGGTTGGTATAGTACCTTCATTCATTCAAATTACATCTCTCTTATACACTTAGAAATGGAAATTCATCAGATCATTCCATGATCTGAAAGACTCAACCATAGGTAATCCAAAACTCTAGTAGTGGGTTACACTTAATGGCTCTGTTTTATTAGATGAACCTGTAGGTTCATGAATATCATGGGAAACCTATTTTAGTAGCATTGGTAGTGACATCCTCCCTTTTTTGAATGGGTAAGGATGAGATAAATTTTAGATCCCAAGGGCATATTCCTAAGTTCGAGTGTCTTAGGTGATGAACAACCACCTCATCAGGTTTTTAACTAGGATGAGATCCTGTACTTCTATGGATGTGTTTTGGTGACTAAAAACATACATGAAAAATTGAATTGGGAATATTATTCCTCTATTTGGCCAGCACACCCTGGAATTTCAAATAATTATCAATACTTACATTGTTTGTATTGGTGGTCGAGTATGAAAAGGAAGATTGCATGATTTATCATATGGTGTTACACATGTCATTTAGTGAATGTGGAGGACAAACGACTTATGGCACTTATACAAAATCATTCAATTCCTAAGTGTATATGGGATTATGTCACCATGAATTTTATAATGGTATTTCTGATATCCCCTTGAGGAAACGATGTGGTATGGGTGATCATCGATAGATTGGCCTAGGTTGTACACTTTTTGTTGATTAACAAAACAATTTTATTATATGATCTTGGGATTCTTTATATTAAAGAGATCGTACACCTTTATAGTGTACCTAGTTTTATTGTATCATATATAGATTCTCGGTTTACATCATTATTTTAGAAAGGGTTGTAAAAGGAACTTGAATCATAAGTGATTTTGAGTAGAACATACAATCCTTGATCGAAAGTCAGTCCGAGATAATGATATGAGTGTTATAGGACATTATTAAAACATGCTTCTTTGATTTTGGGTGGTTATTGGTAGAATCATCTACCTATCATTTTGTTTTAAAACAATAACCCCTTTCATTAAAACTTTTATATGTCTCCATAATAGGATTTATATTCTAGTCCATGCCGTTCACTCCTATGTTAGTTAGAGGTAGGTGAGGCAGTGCTTTTGGGACCTCATATCATTCATGAGAATTTAGATGAGGTGAAACTTATACAGATGTGTATCGATACAAATAATTCTATGAATAATTCTTATAATGATCGACACTATCGATCGCTAGGGTTTGAGGTGGGACATGAGGCAGTTTAGAAAGTTTCTACTAGATTGCGTCATAGATGGTAAGAAATCACCTTGTTATGTCGGGCCTTTCAGGATCTTAGAGAGAATTGGGTCAGTAGAGTATTGGTTATCCTTAATCCTAAGTACCAGGACATTCCTAATTTATTCTATATATCACAACTTTGTTGTTATCATTATGATTTGTCTCATTCATTTGATCCTAATGATATTGAGTCAGTTGTAGATGCATCAATTGAGGGGAATAATATATTTTATATTGATTATAGCATGAAGGCTCTATAAGTATGATATGTTCTTCTAGTACATGTGATACAATAGTGTGATCATATATAGGATGATAACTACGAGTGAGAGGCTAACATATATTCTTTCTGGCTAGAAGATTTACCATATGAGGTCTTAACACCCTCAAAAGGATAACTCGGGTATGATTTGTTTTAAGGATGAGAGGATGAAACATCCTTACTTTTTTATTAGGTAAAAAATATTTTAATTATAGTTTAATTCTTTGTTTTATGCATAATATGAATTCCACATGATCTAATGGTGGTTACAAGTGTGCCAAGGTTTAGTACTTAGTCTAGAGCATAATGTTTTGGATAAAATGGGTGGACTACACAGTTTATAGAAACCATGTTGTACAATCTATAATATTTTTTTAAACCATGTAGGGTGGTCCAATGATCTACCTAAGGATGTACATTTTTTCCAAACCATGCCACTCAGGCTGCATGGTTGTGTGAGTGCTACAAACCTCATTGTAGAGGTGCTACTCACGATCTGTTTTTGGTTAGTCTAATGATACTCATGTACCATGAAAAGGGGGTGCCTTGGATTGTTCTTGTCACATGATTGGCACATGGTTTGGCCAATCATGTGAAAAAACCAGGCAACCTATTAAAAATGGTTAATTGGCATTTCCTCCATTCTTTCCATAAATCAAATTTCCTCCTCGTTTTTCCAATCACTTTTCATGCATAACAACCCGCCTGTTGGGAGCCCCTTCTGCACATCTAATATTGTATTTGTGGGTTATATTCCACACAGGCTTCAAATTAACCACCATTCTTTCCATTATATTTATTTTTTATAGTAGAATTGATCCAATACCATATTTAAATAGATTATATCATAAAATTATTTAATATTTTGGTGCAAGCTAATATTCCCTACCTTCAAGGAATTTTTATATTCATCCATTTTCTTCTGATTCAAACTATACTAAGGGATGATACAAGACAAGTGTTCACCTACCAATATAAGTTAGGTGTTTTAGTTCTATTTTCAAAAAGTTTTGATGCTTCATATGGTTCAAAATTATTCCATGCACCATAACTTTCCGAAAACACCTAATAAATTTTTTATTAATTAAATCAATTGTTGTTCCATGATTGGTATTGTCCTAGAAACTTGCGAACAATGTCATAGGTTAACCACCTTGACATGATCCACCCACAAGGGCATTCCTTTACTTGAATTCATAATATCCTCATCCCATGGAATTGATTTGAACCCCAATTTATAGGTATTTAATTTCCCATGTGAATGCAATATAATTTTAATTTAATCAAAGTGCAACGAAAGGAAATATGTAAAGAACCTTTCCCCTCTTGTTGTAGTTCAATAAAACAAAAATAAATGAGTTGGAAAATGTGAATAATTTGTATTTTAATGGTTTGAGTTATGTAATGCCCTGAGTTTTTAAATAGAAATCTATGTTTGATAGAAAATGTGATACACAACACCAATCCCATACAAACAATGATTATTTAAATATGAACATTTAAAAATAGACATAAAAGTTTTTAATTTTAATAATATTAAATAATTTATGAAATATATTAATAAATTTATTAATCAACATAAATATATTTATAAATTATTAATAAATAATTAGTCATTTTTTTGTAATATCATTTTACACTTCAAAAATATTTTTTCATCATAAATGATTATTATATCTTTTTTTGTGAAAAACATTATAATTAATTTATGGAAAATTTAGAAATTTATTTTATAAATTTAAAAAAAAAATTTAAATAACAATACAAAAATTATCTTGGGGTGAATTTTTTGGATTTTTTGTAAAATATTTACTTTTCATTGAATAGTGAAAACTATAGATTTTTTTGTAAAACTATCATTTATTATTGATAAATTAAGTAATTTAAAAGTCCTAATATTTTTTAAATTTTATTTGTTTGTAAAATAAGGGTTATATATTTATATTTATTATAATTAATTACATTTAAATTATATTTATAACTGAATTTATTATAAGTTTATTTATAGGCTTGAAATAACATTTTTCTAAAAACTGCTATAAAATGAATATTCATTCAATTTTTTAATTAATTAAAAATAACCCATATTTTAGAATTATTTAAATAAAATTTAGGGATCATATATATATATATTATTATGAATTGAAATTTATATAGTGAAGATTACTAGTCATAGAGTTAAAGAAAATCTACTATTCCTTGAAAATGTATTTTTCAGAAACACCAATTTCAATCGCGCTTATAGTTTTTATTTTAAATTAAATTATTAATCCTATTAGAAATAATTTTGATAAAACTAATTAAATATTTTTTTTATAATATTAATTAATATTAGGTGATATTTTCATCTTAATGTTTTGAAAATATCTATAGTAACTATAGTAGATATTTATTGCCATAGTAAAAGGAAAATATGTTAATTAAGGAAAAAAATATTTCAAAGAGTACTGGAAACAAAGTGATCATAATAGTATGAAAATTAGTATTTTAGTTTCAATATATTAATTGTTTTAATTTTTTTGACTTGATAAATTATTAAATATTGATTTTGATAAAAATTGTATTTTTTATAAGTTAAAACATAAATTGAATTTGGTGTAATATATAGTTTCAATCAAGACATACTTTTTGACTAATTCAATAATTTTGGAAATAAATTAATTTTTAATTAAAAATTATTAATAAATATTATATATTAAATATAAACCAAAAATATAATTTTATGAAGTGAAAATTTAATTTTTATAAGGGCCAGAAAACTATTATTCTGAAAAAACCATAATTATTCAATAAATGGATATTTTTATTAAAATTTTTAATTTATCTTATTTATTGAATTATTTTGATAAAATGATTTTTTTTTGATTTATAACATCAAAATTATCCAACAGTGAATTTTTCATAATTTTCTGAGATAGTCGATTTTTTAGGAAAAAATGAAATACGATATAAATGAATTGTATGTATTATGACATCATAATGACCCAAGAGTGATTTAATATATACTATATATTTTATTCAAGACCAAATATATGTTTCAAATTTAAAATAATATTTTTTTTGTATTATATTAATATTATAATGTTTGTTTGAATTATCCTAAACCTATATAATATTTTATGGTTTTAAATTCATTTCGTTATTAACACGATAAAACTATACATCATCATGGGTAATAGTTTAATGAGTTCATACCTTTTCATTATAAAGTAATTGATACCACTCCTATCTAGTATAAACTATTAGAAAAAACCATGGTCATGTTCCTGGTTTTGATTATTTTATTTTATAGAGTCTGAAGCCTATGTTTGGGAAATAATAAAGAACTCCCCTCTATTTTCCTATATAAAACCACCCAATATTCCATTCCTCTTCAATAAAAAACTATGGACCACATCATTACTATTCAATATAATCTCTACAGTCCTCCCAAGATTCCCCCAATCTCTTATGAAACTCCTCCCAATATTTTGGGATCACCCTTCCAATGCAAGGGACCTCTTTCTCTTCTTTTCCATTCAAGAACCTTCTTTTTATTTAACCTTTTGAATCTAAATTGGTTATGTTTTCATGCCATTATAAATTTCACATTATGTAAAAATTTATTCTCTTAGAATGATATTTTATTTATCCCATCCCATTATAACCTTAACCTAAGATGTTATTATGTCAAAAATATAATTAGGTACATCTTCCCTTCTTTTCCATTATAGCATATTCCTTGTATTTAGCCTTTTGAATCTCAATTGGATATGTTTTAATGAATTTATAAATATATATCTTCTTTAAAAATAATTTAGTAATAAAGCGATATCATTTATACAATCTATTTATATCATTTACCGAAGCTGTTGCTATACTGAAATTTAATACGGGATCATCTCCTTCTCCACTTTATTAAAGAATCTTCTCTATTTAATTACTTTTGGATTCCAATTACTAATGTCCTTATATATTCATGCCCATCACTATTACTATAATTTTTATATCCAAATTATTAGTGTCCCATTCCACTCTTATTAAACCATTTTATGATTTTTAAGTATTGTTGTTATGCTGCTGAAATTTCACTGTGATTTCTAGGCCAAAAAATTAAATCATGAATATACACCCCCATTTTCACTAAAAGGTTTTAAACAAGATATAAATATCTTTCCTTGATTGAGTAAATCCATGTATGTAACCCACAATTTTTAATAATGGGGTTAAATGTTATAAAATATATCCTTATGTTGTATGATCCACATGGAACACTTACGCATGTACATGATATGAAAGTGACAGGTGCAATAAATTTTTTAAAAAGATATAATTAATTGGGTAATGTTTTAGTATAATGAGACATCGTTTATATGATTCAAGAGTGAACCTAATCCATTATGGTAGTTTTAAAACCATGTTATGATGTCTTGGTGGTTATCCTTGACCCATGTTTATGATTTCATGTTTAAAGTTACTATTGTATTTCCCACGATTCCTTTATGTTACTATGATATTTAATTCTTTATTATTCATATTTTTGATTCTAAAAACTTTTATATTCCATTTGAATTCCTATTGTATAACATGTATTAGTTTATTCATGTAATTATTTATTTATTTCATCATTAGACTTTATAGCTCACCCCTTTATTATCCATACCCCCATGTCCTCTCATGTAGTTTTAAGAGATCTAGAATTTTAGAAGCAAGTTTTTTAAGTTTTCAATAATGTTTTGTTATACTCATGTAACAATTTTTTATGTTATGTACAAAATTACCCAATTAAATTAGGATTATTGATCTTTTGGGGTTTTTAATGTTTATTCTTATAAAATAAATCATTAATTAATGTGTATTAAAGACTAGGGTTTTCATAGTTGGCATCAATGGAATGTATAGTTATTTAAGATATTGGAATTAGAGAACTCTAGATAAATTCTATGGGATAACACTAAGTATAGAGAAACTTCCACATGTTTTTGTAAATTATGGAGTAAGTGATTTTTAGGAAAATTCATACATTTATATATAATTTAAGTGGATTTTGTGATATCACAACTATACACAGGGTTTTCCACCCCAAAAACACCATATTGAGCAAGAATTGATTAGGTACTAGTGCATAATAATAAGACTTTCTATAGACTTTGTTTGAAATGTCTAGGGGATATGATTTATTAATTTCACAACATCATTAATAACTATTATAAAGGGAATAAAAATTTCCATAAGGGTTTATGTTAGGAAAATGATCATGGATATATTATATTGAATCCTTGAAATTTATAATATAATAAAATACATATCATTTATATGTTATCCATTTAACGATATTGGAATATTATTTTTGTGTTTAACTATTTAAAATTACACCTCCCTAATTTTAAATTTATTCTAGTAAATCCATGGATATATTAGGAAGTACTACAAAAACCAATGTTATGGGAAATGTGATGAATTTTCAAATGAGATACCTAACAAGATTGGAGCTCTAGTAATACATAATTTTATTTCCAAACTGGATCTAAAAAATCACAATTAACAACATGAATACATTTCAATGTCCAAATATATCAAAGAAGAGAAGTATTATGACTCAAGGAAGTTCTTATGATACAAGTATTAAATTAAAAAAAATTCAATTTTCGTCATGTTAAAAATGAGCAAAGAGACACCAGAGGAAATGAAAAAAAAGTAACTTAAAGGTGTTTTTAGTTTTATAAAATAGTCTATAATGTTGCTATTTTCTATAAAAAATAATGAGTATGATGGTAGGTAATAAATTAAATCCTACAATATAATTTTCTATTTAATGTATTATGTGTGTAGAATATGGGAAGTATCCAAGTCAATACCATAATATGAGGGTTAAATCCTAGACTAAGGAAGGACATGTGCATTGGATGTAGAGACCCGAAGCTTGACGTACATGAACATTACATCACTTTTTCGGAATACTTAGTACATAACAAAAACACACACACAAGGATCGTAATAGTTTAGTGTCTTTGGAAACTCGGAACGTAATCTTCTAATCGTGGTGAAAGATCTTCAATATCTCCCATAAAGATATTCCATTTTGTTTACCTAAAACCTTTCTTTATATCCTGGGGAAAAGAAAACATAAAAGGTTGAGCTCAAATGCTCAGTAAGGGTAAACAAAAGAAAAATCAATCACATCATATTCATAAGAACATATCTTTTGGAAATCTTAACCTGCAAAAGAGAGCATAATTTCATAACATGGGATAAATAATAGTAGTGAAATGTAATCACAATAATCATAACTTAAAACATGAAACTTTGTGGAATTCAAACATAATCATAGAGAATCATTTCTTGTTAGTCAAGACTCATTTCTAAGACTATCTTAGTGGACAAAGTCCCTTTCTGAACCGAGTCACCCTCGTTTTAGTCCTGTTTCACTGAACTGGTATAACCTACCATTCCAGCCATGTCTATCTCATGAGATATAAAATCTTTACCCAATGCATTGGAGGGAGATATAGGTCCCACCAATGTCATAATGATACCATTCTTATGTGTGCCACAAAATCATAAATCATACATCATTGCATAACCCATGTAATAAAAAATGGGAGTCTTAAAAATCGTGACATCATAAAACAACTCATATTAGATAAATGAATTATAAAAATAATTCCATCACAACATTATCAAATCAATGTAATAATATAGATACAAACATAACCCTTTATTATCTTAGATGGAAAATAATTTTGATAAAACACATGAACTCCATTCTTGAGGAAAATATCCTTTCTTCTTCAAAAACATTTTTCCATTCTTAACATGTCGTACAAAAAGAAGTTTATTAAAAATAAACATGAAAACTTGTAAAGGAAGCTTCTTGGAAATAATGTTTTAAAAATCCATTCATGCCGTATAAGTTAAAAAAGAACATTCTCCTCGCACTTTTGTCAGAAAAGTCAGAAAAAGTACCTCGTACAAAAAACGACAAAAGATTCCTTTCATATCTTTTACTAAAAACTCACCGAAGGGTAAAATAGTATTTAAAAAACTGTAGGTGGATGGAAATAATATTACATATTGAGGAAACATGGATTTTGATGATAAAATACACCCCAGTAAATGCCAAAGTATAAACAATCTCGGATAAAAATGAGATTGTGATATTTCCCTTACCTTAGGTCCGATTTGCTTCGTAAGTGTCCGAACCTCCTGTATAATGATTTAAATAATGTCATTGACTTATTACAGAATCATATCCATTGTTATTATATCATATATGGTTCACTTATGACTTTATATTACCCGTTCTTTTGTAAATTCATGTTAAAGTAGTGTTTTGGGTAAAATCGTCTCATTTTTCGTTCGTGTAATATGATTACTTAGATCATTATTACTTAATTATAGAATATAAAACATGATTTATATATAATATATATTCCGAATATACATATATATAATGGATCGATAAATAGAAATAAATACACCGTTCATGGAGACGGTAGGCCGTACGTATGCATGAACGCTGTTTTCTTTTCGTTATTGAATTGAGTGGAATTAAGTAGATGACATAAATATATATACACATAAATCCAGTAGCTTTATATTTTCATATATTTTATTATTATTTCTTATATATACTTTATAATCATTCTTAAATGGTTAACATGGAGAATGAATCTCATCGCGTCGTGGAGACGGTAGTCCGTACGTACGCACAAGCGATGGTATCATTTCCATATTTATTGAATTGAATTGGAGTGGATGATATAATATATCAGAATCAATATGATGTTTTAATAACTATGTATAGTTATTATTTACACCATTATACCCATCCATGTAAGGTGGTGGTGGAAAATAGATTACACCACGGCGTGGAGACAGTATTCCGTACGTACGCACGCGCGGTGATTTCTTTTTCCGTAGGATGGATAGATGGTGAAATAGGGTTGTTTCCTACTTATAATAAAATATATGTATATGAGTGATACTGATGTTATTACTTCATAATGAAACAACCTAAGAAGAATAAGTGGAAGAAGAAATAAAGATGAAAGAATCGGTAACGGACATTACCTCTTCTTTGAAGTGCTTCTTTGAGACCTCCTTTTAGGGCACTAAAAATGGGTCTTTGAAGGAGACCAGAACATATAGGATGTTTCTAGGGAAGTGGAGAAGAGAATTTGGCAGGGTTTGGCCGATCTTGAAGGCTCAAAGTTGTGTGAGGAGGAGAGGGAGGAGGTTCCCTTTTATAAGGAAGAAGAGGGGCATCTTAGGAAAATCTCAAAATATTATTTTATATTAAGGTCAAATTCGGTTTATAATGGTTCCAAATGGTCTTATTTTGAAGATAAAGTGGGGATGGGTCGAAAGCTTCTCATCCAATAGGATTTAGACAAGTTTAGGTTATTATTTTAACCTTATCAATTAGATTTAACTCTAAGTTAAATAATTTAACTTTTACCGTGTCTTTTTTTTTATTACACTATATGGTTAATAAACTTACTATATCAAGCCAAAAGAACCCCAAGTTGTTTATTATTAATATATATATCATTATCTAAGTCATTTGGCCGAACCTGAGATTTTTAGGAATTAAATAACAATTAATAATATAATATTTGTTTTAAAAACTAATTTATGTCAATTTTGTCACTATTTGGTACATGATTTTTATGAAATTTCTAACAGAATGATAAGTTCTAAACAAGTTACTTAAATAAACAATAACATGTCATATTAACCTAAAAAATTATTTTAAGTCATAAAAAGTCTCAAATTACATTTATTTGTGCATTTATAACATCAATTATGTTAATATTCTCTTAAAAAGGTAATTACTGCATCATCGTTGTGTCATAAATAAATTAAATTATTTAAAGTATAAAAATTACAAATAAAATACCATTACGTATGAAATCTTTTTATATTTATAATGAATATTTATAGTCGAAATTATATTATGTATAACCCTATATTAAAAATGTTTTAGTAAATAAACTTTTATTTTAACTCTTTTAACTCTTCTTTGAATTAAATAATAATAAATGTCCTAATCTAATCCAAGTAGACCTAAATGATAATATTTTACACTTAAGGTTGTTTTTGGTCGAGATAAACTTGTCCAATATGATTAGGACATGTGTTAGGGTAATATTAATATCATTTTTTACCCTTAATTACCCTATTTACTTTTAACCATGGTAAATAAAAGTAAAAAGTTACTGTTCACCAAAAATTATTTTCATCTCATTGAACCACATTTTACTTACTGACATGAACCGTGTCTCTTGGATTTTTGAAATTCCATTCACAGAAGTGGTAAAATTAAGATTTATGAAAAAATTAATTTTTTTAACTACCACTTAGTAGTTTCACTATTCATCAAAAATTGAAGTTTTTCAGAAAAAATGCCAAAATTTCACCCTAAGCTATAATTGATATTCCGAATTCAAAAATGATTTCTATTTTACAAAATTCCCAACATATAATTTGCATTAATTAATTTTATAATTAATTTCCACTGTCACAACAAATAGCGTGTTTTTAAGAGATAATAACTATTAAAAGATTAACACTTGTTTATGTCTGGTGTAAATGTAAAATTACATCCAATGACCAACATTGTATTGAATTGTAAAAATATATTATAAATATACTTTAAAACCACTCAAATTAACATTTTATCACTATTAATTATTTCGATTAAAAAAGTGGTTTTTAATTAAAATTTAGTAATTTTCACTATTCATCAGAATATGAAAGTTATCCAAAA
The DNA here is from genome assembly GCA_963277665.1 of Viscum album. Taxonomy (NCBI): domain Eukaryota; kingdom Viridiplantae; phylum Streptophyta; class Magnoliopsida; order Santalales; family Viscaceae; genus Viscum; species Viscum album. The sequence continues at coordinate 1,025,839,958 of OY728141.1, read as the reverse complement.
AGTACCAAAATTTCACCTTAGGATAAATTCGATACTCCGAATCCAAAAATGATGTCCATTTTGAGAGCTAAAATTTCTAAAATTTTAAAAAGTGGTTATTACTATTCATAACGGCTAGTTTTAATAATATTTTAATAGCATATCGTTGTTTAGTGAAACTCAGTATTACGTACTACACACGCTATCGAGGAAGGTCGCGATTGCGTGTAATGCAAGGCAAGTCAAGGATGTGTGTTGTGCAAGCTCTTTTTGGTGTAGCGTACAACACAAGACATTAATAAAATATTTTTCATAAAATCTCGGGCTGTTACATTCTACCCCCCTTAAAATGAATTTCGCCCTCGAAATTCGTCTGGGTTATAAATGGTTTACTACTCGAAAGTTTGTTTAATAGAAACCCACATAGTAAAAAGGGAATACCAAAACCAATCTTTAAAAACAAAGGTATGAAACGTAACGGTTACCCAAATAAACTAATCACTGGGTTTTCACATAGGTGAAAATATAGATATGGAAGAAAAATCTAACCATCATGTTCTGATGGAGAGTGGTAGAGAACATGGCTATGGAAAAGCTAGAAATCACAAAGCCATAAATTTGTGATGATCTAAGGTACCATCTGATTAATCAGATATAAGAGCACTAGGACGACATTTTTGGTTTTCAAGATCGTTTCCCTAATGTTGAAGAATTTGAATTAGAATAAATACTTACTTTATTTTGGTACAATCTCATTGTTGTTCGTGCCTTGAACAATTTACACTTCATCTCATAAATAAATGAAGTTGAATTTGTTATTTGTGAAGTGTTAGCAGATCATGTGATAGAATTACGGGTCATTCCATCTGTCCGAAACAAAAGGTTAGCAAAAGTTATTAAATATACATAAGTCATTCTATAGTGAGATTAATCATATATGGTTCCTAAAATGGACTTATACTTCTTATATCCTACTGCTTAATATAATAAAACCAGTTTCTACTAAACAGGGACTTCCTGTAGGCCAGTGGTAGGAGATAAAGGCCAGTCGCACTTCGGTTGTGGGTTCGATTCCCACAGCCTTGTCCGATGCGATGGGATGTCGCCCATCCTACAGGTTGTCCTTTTTCTAAAACTATATTACTATAACATCCCATCGAAAAACAAACAATACTAACTTATGTCCAACATAATCCATTCCAATCTTTAGGCTTATCCATAATACTACAGTCCACTCTCAGAGATTTAATACCACCGTTGATCCCCAGATATCATAAGATATATCTTGTTGGTCACATTCCAAACATTCAAAGGCCTTAATCATGTATTCTCTTGAATACCCATTGAACCTCAGTGAAAACATGAATGTAGTTAAAAGTTAACACCTTCCACATACCAAAATCCTCAAAATTATATATACTCAAACCATGATATCACTTAGTTCTTATATCAATCATGAGCTCATGAATACTATCAAACATTTCATTTTCTCATTTTCCCTTCATTATTCTCATATCATCTTATTTCCAAAAATAACTCAATCACTTTCCATGGTTACCGGTACCATAAAATTATTGAATACCACAATAGAACAATACATAAATATTCCAATATTCCATGATACTATATACAACACTATTTTGGAATCCCATTACATAAACACTTAATCATTCCACCACATCGTTGTCATATTCAACATCACCAATAGTGATCGCATGTGACTTCCCTTTGTCCTTTTCCTTAAGCGGATTCTCATGTCGATCATCACTAACCCTTGGATTAGGGAATTTATTAGTATAATGCCCCATTTCCTTGCACTTGAAGCATTGAAGTGTTGGTGGTGCGTTCTCTGTAGTGTTTACTTTATTCACATCATTAGAAACCCTTTTTCCATTACTTCGACACTCAGCTGCTCGATGACCTTATTTTCCACACTTAAAACATTTTCTAGTCCCTTTAAGACAATCTCCACCATGCTTCTTTCCACACTTTGTGCATAAGGAAACATTCATCTTATTTTCACCATTATTTTGAGATTTCTCCTTGAACTCCATCTTTCGTTTCTTGTCAAAACCATGATATGGATATGTAACACCAACTTCCATTTCCACCTTGATAGCACAACACACAATTTCTTCATAGCTACTGAAGTCTCTTATAGCTAATTCCCTTCGAAGACTTGGTTTTAATCCACTGAAAAATCGATCAACTTTACTTTCAGGTTGAATGATAATGCCAGATGCGTACCTTGCAAGTCTTGTAAAATTCGATTCGTATATACCAACATATTCATCATCCTTCTGCTTCAGCTCAAGAAACTCCTTTTCCATCTTTGTTCGAAGAATACGAGGGAAGTACTTACTGAAAAACAAGTTCTTGAACTCGTCCCATTCCATGGAGTCAATTTTATCTCTTGGCCTCGTATTCTTGATAAGATTCCACCATTTATCAGCTTCACCTTCCAAACGATATACTGCTAAGATGACTTTATCATGCTCAGAACATTGAAGAACTGAAAATATCTTTTCAGTGGTACTGATCCATTGTTCAGCAACAAGTGGATCGGAAAACCCACTGAAAGAAGGTGGACGTTGCCTCATGAAGGACTCAATAGAATATTGTTCCCTTCTCTGCTCATTTGGAAGCCCAGAATGATTCATAGCTTGTGTAAGTATAAAAATAATATTTCTCACTCCATCTCCCATAACATTTGTTTATTCAGGAGGAAAATCATTGCATTGTCCATTACAGTGATCAACACGGTTCCTTCGGGTTCCAGCCATCGTCTAAAACCCAAAAAGAATAGTGTGAGAGGCAAAAATCATGCTAGGGAAAACAACATAATAAAGGGGGAGTACCTTCAATGTCTAACATCTTAGGTTAAATTCTATGATCGTTACTGTAGTTCTAGGACTGTATCCTATACGTATACTTATCCTTAGGGACATCCCTAGACATACCTTAGAAATATCTCTAGGGATCTCACTAACGCTTTCGCATCCTAGTTTCCAAAGGTTGACTAAACCTTTCCTCTGATATCAACTGTAGAGACCCGAATCTTGACGTACATGAACATTAAAGTACTTTTGCTGAATACTTATTACATAACAAAAACACACACACAAGGATCGTAATAGTTTAGTGTCTTTGGAAACTCGGAACGTAATCTTCTAATCGTGGTGAAAGATCTTCAATATCTCCCATAAATATCTTACCTTTTTTTTACATAAAACCTTTCTTTATATCCTGGGGAAAAGAAAACATAAAAGGGTGAGCTCAAATGCTCAGTAAGGGTAAACAAAAGAAAAATCAATCACATCATATTCATAAGAACATAACTTTTGTAAATCTTAACCTACAAAAGAGAGTATAATTTCATAACATGGGATAAATCATAGTAGTGAAATGTAATCACAATAATCATAACTTAAAACATGAAACTTTGTGGCATTCACACATAATCATAGAGAATCATTTCTTGTCAGTCAAGACTCATTGCCAAGACTATCTTAGTGGACAAAGTCCCTTTCTGAACCGAGTCACCCTCGTTTTAGTCCTGTTTCACTAAACCGGTATAACCTACCATTCCAGCCATGTCTATCTCATGAGATATAAAATCTTTACCCAATGAATTAGAGGGAGATATAGGTCCCACCCATCTCATAATGATACCATTCTTATGTGTGCCACAAAATCATAAATCATACATCATTGCATAACCCATGTAATAAAAAATGGGAGTCTTAAATATCGTGACATCATAAAACAACTCATATAAGATAAAGGAATTTATAAAAATAATTCCATCACAAAATTATCAAATCAATGTAATAATAGAGATAAAAACATAACCCTTTATTATCTTAGATGGAAAATAATTTTGATAAAACCCTTGAACTCCATTCTTGAGGAAAATATCCTTTCTTCTTCAAAAACATTTTTCCTTTCTTAACATGTCATACAAAAAGAAGTTGATTAAAAATAAACTTGAAAACTTGTAAAGGAAGATTCTTGGAAATAATGTTTTAAAAATCCATTCATGCCGTATAAGTTAAAAAAGAACATTCTTCTCGTACTTTTGTCGGAAAAGTTAAAAAAAGTACCTCGTACGAAAAACGACAAAAGATTCCTTCCATATCTTTTACTAAAAACACACCAAAGGGTAAAATAGGATTTAAAAAATTGTAGGTGGATGGAAATAATATTACATATTGAGGAAACATGGATTTGGATGATAAAATACACCCCAGTAAATGCCAAAGTATAAACAATCTCCGATAAAAATGAGATTGTGATATTTCCCTTACCTTAGGTCCGATTTGCTTCGTAAGTGTCCAAAACTCCTGTATAATGATTTAAATAATGTCATTGACTTATTACAGAATCATATTCATTGTTATTATATCATATTTGGTTCACTTATGACTTTATATTACCCGTTCTTTTGTAAATTCATGTTAAAGTAGCGTTTTGGGTAAAATCGTCTCATTTGTCGTTCGTGTAATATGATTACTTAGATAATTATTACTTAATTATAGAATATAAAACATGATTTATATATAATATATATTCAGAATATACATATATATAATGGATCGATAAATGGAAAGAAATACACCGTTCATGGAGACGGTAGGCCGTACGTATGCATGAACGCTGTTTTCTTTTCGTTATTGAATTGAGTGGAATTAAGTAGATGACATAAATATATTTACACATAAATCCAGTAGTTTTATAATGTCATATATTTCATTATTACTTCTTATATATACTTTATAATCATTCTTAAATGGTTAACATGGAGAATGAATCTCATCGCGTCGTGGAGACGGTAGTCCGTACGTACACACGAGCGATGGTATCATTTCCATATTTATTGAATTGAATTGGAGTGGATGATAAAATATATCAGAATAAATATGATGCTTTAATAACTATGTATATTTATTCTTTACACCATTATACCCATCCATGTAAGGTGGTGGTGGAAAATAGATTACACCACGGCGTGGAGACGGTATTCCGTACGTACGCACGCGCAGTGATTTCTTTTTTCGTAGGATGGATAGATCGGGAAATAGGGTTATTTCATACTTATAATAACATATAAGTATATGAGTGATACTGATGTTATTACTTCATAATGAAACAACCTAAGAAGAAGAAGTGGAAGAAGAAATAAAGATGAAAGAATCGATAACGGACATTACCTCTTCTTTGAAGTGCTTCTTTCAGACCTCCTTTTAGGGAACTAAAAATGGGTATTTGAAGAAGACCAGAACCTCTAGGATGTTTCTAGGGAAGTGGAGAAGAGAATTTTTCAGGGTTTGGCCGAGATTGAAGGCTCAAAGTTGTGTGAGGAGGAGAGGGAGGAGGTGCCCTTTTATAAGGAAGGAGAGGGGCATCTTATGAAAATCTCAAAATATTATTTTATATTA